>OZ014520.1:342251864-342851864 GCA_963966055.1 Lathyrus aphaca | reverse complement strand
CATTCACCAAGTCCAATCTCTGTTTTTCTTCAAACCATTGCAGCCCTTTTTACACCATCATTCACAAGTCATCTTTTAACCTGCATCAAGTGGATGCCATTTTAACACAACAAAAATTCAGAGGATATATAAGAGATTTAAAGGTCTATCATGAAGGTGTCACAAAAACAAATTCAGTTAAGTTTTCTTAACCGACTTCGTAACAGAAAATTAACTGAACGATTCTAGAAAGTTCACCTGAGTGTTCTGCACTAAGCCTGATATATCCCTTATAAATGAGAACTCTTCTTCAATCAGAATCTTTTTCTCCGATTCACCATTCTCACAAACCTAAACTTCTGAATCTTCATAATCGTTCTACCTATAACATCAAGAATGACCAAATCAGTTCAGTTTAGTTATACAAAACAGTTACACAGAAAAAGGAAAAATCAGTTATCGAAAGAGAGAAGGCTCAGAAACAGATGCTGAATAAGAGTCAATCTTCATCAATCAGCAACAAACCTTCAATGATTCTGGAAAAACAAGCCTTCATCTTCACTTATCCCCTTCTTTTAATTGGTTCAACCTCAACATTCTCCACAGATTCGTAACAACTTAAGCAACACCATCTTCATCGATTTCCATCGCCAATCTCCATTCTTCTTGGCCTTTACTCTCACTCCATAACAATACCTCTCTTCGTCAATCTTTCAACTTGTATCAACATCAATGTTTCATCCATCAAAGTCGCATCTGCAAAATCAAGAACACCATGTTGCATCAATTCAATAACCACTCAGGTTTGCGATCAACAACTTCGATCAGTAACGAATCAGATTCATATCACAAAAGTAGAGGAACCCAAATCTAAAGAACGAATCGATTCATACGAAAGAAGAAGAAGACTGCAAGAACAATGAAATGCAGAGAAAAAAAAATCAAACTTATCGAGGGTCTTGAATCTGGATCGTGCAACTCATTGGAGCGCCCACAGAGCATCTCCGATGCTTCGTAACGTGAGATCCCGCAAAAAGCAACTCCACTACCGTCGAGTGAAGCCATGGCATAGAGGCGTCGGTATCGTGCGTCGTCATTCGGAATGTGTTGAAGCAGACACCAATCTGAGGTGGAAAACAAAAAGAACGTGAGAGTGTGCAATAGTGAGGCCGTTATCTTTGACGGTTAGGGTTTTTCGGAAGGTGATGAGGCAACTATGGCGGAAACTAAGATGAATAAGAAAGAGGGCGCAAAAAGATGAAGATCAAAGTAAGACAAGGTTGTGTCAAGAGATTATTTGCGGTGAAGAATCGAAGACGGAAGCAAGAGGATGGCGGCGGAGCTTGACTGGCCGGTGATGAGGATCATTGAGACGAATAAATAATAGTGAGGATGGCAGCCGGATGAAGAAGAAGATGAGGGTTCTTGTTTGACTTTGCATTTTAGGGTTCCATAACTTAGGGTGTTCAGAAAGCAAAGTGGATTGGGCCTGTTTGATGCTTCTCCCCTAAATTTCGTACTGCACACCCACTTCTCAAAAACAAGCCCTCCTGCGGATTACTATGTGTTTGGGGGCCTTGGGCCAGCCTTTGTTTTCTTCTCTTTCTCCCCACCATATTTTTCAATTCTCACCTCCTTACTTTCTTTATTATCATTAGTTTTTAGAAATTGTTAATTAGTCTTTTTTTTGTTAATTATGTTTAATTTCTTGTAAAGAATTTTTGTTAATAAATATTTTGTTAGACTCTTGATAATGTTGATTAGAATTTTTTTTCCATAATTTAATTAATTGTTTTAGGGTTAATTTGGATAAATGTTCATAAATTTGTTGATCGATTTTGATTATGGGGATCCTCTTGAATAAATTATAGAAAAGCTGCACAATGATTATGGAAGATGGACATTTATTTTGTTCATAGGAGACTACAAGGCCTTGCTTAAGTTTTTCGGATTTCTTTTATGTGAAAAATCGGCACGTCATTCAAGTAAGTAATCTCGATACGACACTTTAATGCGCCATTTTCTTTTCTTAGATTTTTGTGTAGGTTAGAAACAAATCTATAAAAAATAGGAAAATGCTTAAGAAAATTCCCAAAAAAAATCAAGGGGCTTAATAAATTAATTTAGAAATTTGGGACATTTTTATTTTCTGAAATTTGTTTATTTTTGAATTAATTATGAATTTTTCTATTAATTAGTGTTATTGAATTTCTATTATTTATGCTGAATTTTGTTTATTTTATTTAAATAGCTTCTAACCACTTTTTTGAGCCATTCTTTTTTCTGTAATTAGATGACTCATGATAGTTCTTAGGATATTTTTTAGTGGATTTTTAGGATTGTTTATCTTAGGTTTTGGTGATAAAATCCTTAGGAAATAATAATTAAATCTTAGCTGAAATTAAATAATTTTTTAGGCATAGGAAAAATAAGTATTTTTAGAATCCCTTTTAGTACCATATTAGAGATAGTGTTAGGACCTTGCAATTTAATTTTCACATTTTTTCTAGAAGTTTTAGTATTTTTTTAGAATATTAGTTTTAGGCTTAGTTAGACATAATTTCCATTAGATTAGGCCATTAAAAGAAAATATAGTTCAATACAAAAAATAATAACAATAGTATAGATTAATTTTAGTCATAGAATTTAACATTAGACTTAGGTTTAGTTTAATTTGTTTTAGGATGAATATCAGGTTTGTCCTAGATTTAGAACTAAGTATAAAATTCATTTCCATATAGAAATAGAATAAATAAATAAGACTATTTATTATTCATGCCTTTAAGGCATTTTAGAATTTTATTTCCTATAATTCAAGTTCATTTGTTTTGCTTTATTTTGATCTCACAACTTTAATAGGATTCCTCATTTGTTCTTAGAATCAACTTAACTTCATTAAGAAGTAAGTTGAATTCTAGTAGTTTTAAGTTTCCATTAGGAGTAGAAAACCTCACTAACCATTAAGATCACTTTGTAAATACATAACAAAATTAGGATTGAGTCTTAGTCCCTTAGATTTTTCCTTTTATCAACTTGAGTCATTTTCTTTCTCATCTCAAAAGAAAAGCAATAAAACACTTAATAAAAACCGAACAATCTTGTACGACACGAGACTTTGTTGCGGAGTGTTTATACGCGTCCTGTTTCGGGGCGAGGTGTAAATACTTCCCGTGATGGATAGGTCTTAGTACAAGACCGTTCACAAACAAATTCAAAACACTTCTTTTAAAAGACAAAAAACAAACAATAACCGACTATCCTGCGGGAACTTCTTTTTCTCATCTCATTCATTCATAACGCGAACTTGCGACGACTTGTCTCGCATGCAAGACGGTAAACGCACTCGTACCAGACGAGCTTGCAACACCTGAGCATAGACATACGCAGTTCCAGCTGTAAAAAACACAAACAAATAGTTCCCGCCTAGGTTAGGCGAACTACGTCGACTCTGATCCTCATTATCCCAGTGAGGTATGTAGGCAGCGGGGTAGGGCCCGTTCGAGCACATTCTTTATTTTCCCTACATTTTCCCCATTCTTTCCATTCTCTCTTCTTATTCCTTTCTCATTTTCCATTCCCTTTATTCCAGTAGCGGTTTTATTCAGCAGCATCTTTATTTTCTCACCCTTTGAAACAAAATAAACAAGCGTGGATCCCGTCGGGTACGACAGACGATCTGGGGTGCTAATACCTTCCCAGGTCGTAACCGACTCCCGAACTCAAATCTTTGGTTCGTAGGACCTTGTCCTTTCCTTCTTCCTTAGGTTTGTGCAACATTACCTTTCCCATTCTTTCGGGATAAAAATGTCTGGCTGGCGACTCTAACCTTTCTGCGCCACTTTCGCGTTTGTACTATGATGAAAATCCCGGGAGCGACACATATATCTTCAATAAATTCCTCCATAACATGAGTTGACGAATCCACATGACCAAACGGAGACTTGTTAACTTGAATGCCTTGAGGCGTCACTGAAATCAACCCAGACTCAATCAAATCTTGAACCTTATCCCTGAGAGGCTTGCATTCTTCAGCTAAATGCCCTGGAGCGTTGCCATGGAATCCACATTGAACATTGGGATCAAAACTTGGTGGATATGGAAAAGGTACAGGACCTGGTTTCTTCGGCACTATCAATCCACTATCAATCAGACATGGAAGTATCTGACTGTATGGTACTGGAAATGGATCGAAATACCTTTTGGATCTCTTAGTGTAGTAACGACGCCTTTGCGGAGTATTCTTCTGTTGGCATGGTCGCTGTTGATATTGAGGAGGTTCATTGTTAACTGATATCTGACATACATCTTCAGAAGGTTGCTGACTCTGAGCAGTTGAAATGCCTGGGTATTGTGGATAAGTCAATGGAGTTTGAGGATCTTCCCATATTGCATCAATCACATCCTTTCCTTGGAAACTGATAACAGATTCATTCTCTTCAGCTGAGCTATCTAAAATGCCTTGGATCTTTCCCATCTTGATAAAACTCTCAATGCGTTCTCCAATTACCACCAAGTCCGAGAAACTCGAAGTTCCACTACCACTCAACCTCTCCAAGTACGGTACCTGTAAGGTTTCTATGAAAAGATCAACCAATTCTCTGTCTGGTAGCGGGGGTTGCACCCGAGCAGCTACTTCTCTCCACCTCTGGGCATATTCTCTAAAAGATTCACCATCTCCTTGAGATAAAACTTGCAAATCCATACGGCTAAGAGCCCGGTCAAGATTGTAGTCATACTGCTTCACAAATGCATTGGCTAAGTCTGACCATGACTGGATACGACTGCTCTCTAACTGCATATACCAACTCGATGATGCCTCACTCAGATTGTATTGGAAACAATGAATCATTAATTTGTCATTATGCTCATATGAGGTCATCCTTCTGCAAAATCTTACCAAATGCTGTCTTGGACAACTATCCCCTTTGTACTTTTCAAACTTTGGTACTTTGAACTTTGGAGGTATTACCAGGCCATGCACCAGACATATGCTCGCAGCACTTAGATCAATGACATTACGACTTTGAAGGGCTTTAATCTCTTCCTCCAACACACGAAATCTTTCCTCCCTCTCCACAACTCGTGGATCTTGGATTCTCACCACAGGGATTGCCTCTTGGGGATCTGGCATAGTGAAAGCGAAACTGTGATAATCTGCAGCATCAACAGAAGAAGAATGTCCACTTCGGGCGACCTGGCGCTCCTGAACATCTGGATTCCCAATAGGGATCTGTGCAAGCTGAGCTTGAGCAGAATTACGGTCATCCTGCCTTGCCAAAGTCATCATAGCCTCCAAAAGTTGGTCCCACTGATCTCTTGTCAACCCAACACTGGCAGACTGGCTTTGCTCTCCAGGGTCCATGATCTCGTCAAAAGTTGCTTCAAGTCTGATACGAGAACTGGAGTCTCTACTGTGGATGGTGAACAAAGAACGGATGAGCCCTGCTTGCTGAACAGAAATGCAATGCAAATGCTATGAGATGCCATGGTCGGTTATTTCCAAAGAATCTATCTACTTTGATCCATGTTTTAATACAGAAGAAAAAATCCAACATTCTGATTCAGATATGGGATTCTCGGAAATAACTGAACATGTATGCTAAAATGCTATGATGGCATGTATGCAGCTGGCAAGTGATCGAGAACTGGGGTCTGTCTGAATACGGAACACTGAGCCGATAACCAAGCAACTGATGATATATGTCCTCTGAATAATAACCATATGATAAGAACTCAAAACCAAGAATCAAGAACTCCAGGATCATAACAACCGGATCAACACATAGTATCACACTGATGATGAAGGGTATGTTGAGGTCAAGGGTTCCTGCAAACCTGTAAACCCCTCCCAATCTCACGGGTATGCTCCGGGTCAGACATCACAGACTCTCAAAGCCGAATAGCAATAATACTGTCACCTTCTCCGAGAAATGGCTCATGACCAAATCACGGAATCGGTTTGGCATTATATACTACGCAGGGAGGCCTCAGCTGAGTCCAGGACACAGGGTCATCCTATGTGATCCCCAGGTGGGCCCTCGGATGCGAATGGGTTTGCCACAAAATGTGGCCTGCCATTGTCATCACTAAAGAGGGATGTTTCCACAAGGTTCTCAATGATCGGTCCCCAGCTGCACATAACTGTCAGGGTTATGTAATGAGAGAGGAAGATCCCCAAATCAAGACATTTCCAAGACAATCGCAACCTGGGTGTGAAACTCACTACTACCCCCATGACAAGATCTCATGAGGCCAAAGTGGAACCACTTTAAGTCCTATGGTGCTCTCGAGCCGGGTACTTGGCTCATCTCTCAAGAACAAGTAACACCTATCCCACCAAACAGAAAACCAGTCCAGACAGTCCAGTATATATACATGATGCATAAAATAAAGACTGAAAACTGTAAATAAAGCTGTAAATAAAGCTGTAAATAAACAACAATAAAATACAACAAGCCACAACAAACAAACATCACCCAATGAAACAGAAACAAACAAGCGCTAGGAGAGACTCACAGGGGAACCAGAGATTCTGAAACATTCCCCATCAGAGTTGCCAGCTGTCGCTCCCCGGATTTCCATCCTGGTACAAACGCGAAAGTGGCGCGGAAAAAGAATAGAGTCGCCAGCCAGGCATTTTTATCCCGAAAGAACGGGAATGGTAATGCTGCACGAACCAGAAGAAAGAAAGAGGAAGGACACGGGTCCTGCGAACCAAAGAGACTGAGTTCGGGAGTCGGTTACGACCTGGGAATGTATTAGCACCCAAATCGTCCGCCGTACCCGACGGGATCCACACTTGCAAAAGAAACTGTTTCAAAGGGTGAGGGTATGAAAACTGCAGCAAAAGAAAAGAAATGAAAAGAAACTGGAACTGGAAAAGGAATGAATAAGAGAAATCAAAGGGAAAAATGTAGGGAAAATAAAGATTATGCTCGAACGGGCCCTACCCCGCTGCCTACGTACCTCATCAGGATAATGAGGATCAGAGACGCCGTAGTTCCCCTAACTAGGGGTACTAAAAGGAAATTGCTTGTGAATTAAAGTTTGAACTGCCTATGCCATTGCTCAGGTGTTGTAGACTCGGACGACGAGTGCGTAACTGTCTTGCAAAGTGACAAGTAGGAGCAAGTTCGCGTACGGAGCGAAGGAGATGAGAAAAGAATTCCCGAAGGAAAGACGCTTATTGTTTGTTTGTGTTTTTTAGAGGCTTTTATGAGTGTGTCACAAGGAAGTGAACTCAAGCTCTTTTCCATGGAATGTGCACTTGTCGCTACATTCCAAGATGGAATAATAGAACAAGCACACTCAAGTAAGGAGAAGATCCCCAAAACTTGAACCCAAAGATTAAGGCTTAGGCTCACTAACTTGTTTACTTATTAAGTATTTTGGTTATTTACAAATGAATAAATGTTTTTATGCTTTTCTTTTATGAAGAAGATACCTTGATCAGACTTGTGCATCATAAGACAAACTTGTACTATCCCAAGATGGGAAGACTACAAGCATACCTCATGGGATAAGGCTATGGATCAAGACATCACTTTAAACTTATTATAGTGTTTTTTTTAGAGTTATGAGATGAGAAGAGAAGAAGAACCAAAAGGATCTCAAAGGAAAAATTCTAAAGGGGACTAAAATAATCCTAAGTGTTAACATGCATGGATGTCCTAAGGGTTAGTGAGGTTTCTATCCTAATGAAGAAGGAAAGAAGAAGAGAAGAAGAAGATAGAAGAAGGGATGAGCAAGTCCTAAGCCCAACAAGCAAATGGTTAGCTCAATAAAGAAATAAGAAGAAAAGATGAGAATTGGAGATGCGGAACTCAATTCCCACACCTCGCACTTACCATAGCCCCTGAAAAGTTAGTAACACAAGCAAACAAATAAGAATATTTACACAAACCCAAAGATGACAATCACAAGCCAAACCATACAAAAATTCAGTACCTAACCCTATAGGTGACCTAAAACAAAGACCCACAAATCCTAATAGGATGGCATAAATGCCTTCCTCAAACTATGTTAGAAAGAGGGAATAAGGAGGCACGAAACACTACCTAAGAGACGAGACTCCAAACAAATATCAAATGACATGAGAAAATTATGAAATTAAATTTCTAAAGTCAACAACCAGCAACTAACAATGCATCAAAATATCTCACAAAAATTCACAAAGAAGCTCCACCAAATAATTGCACGAAATCGCTTAAGAACAAGTAACGGAAACGCACAAATACGACTTACAAAACTATGACTAAAATGGAATTAAAAATATAAGAAAAACGTTTTTAGGTACTTTTATGTGTCTATGAAATAATGCAAAAAGAACGGAATTAAAATAATGAACGAGGTGAAAGAAATAAATCCTACAAGATAAGGTGCTAATTATGGAAATTGAATGAAAAGAAAATAAAAGAAAATTCGAAATAAAATTGAGAAATTAATAAAATCAGGAAATACAAAATATGACAAAGCTCTAAAATGGATTATGAAACTAAAATAATTTTTTGTGGAATTTTATGATGTATTCTAATATTTAAAATGAATTAAAATTGAAATGGTATAAAAAAAAGAATTAAAATACTAGGAAAATGGGGAGGGGGTGCAAACAGCAACAAAATTAGTTTTAAACAAGAAAATGGGCCTTAGAGGGGGTGTAGGAAGCAGCAAGAGAAAGCCCAACGCGGAAGAGACTAAGGGACTATATGGTGAGCTGCTGGTCAACGGATTTGACTTCAATGAGATGCATTGGATCAAGAGACTTTCAAAGTAATGATGATCGATGGCTGTAAAAACGCAGGTGCATGCTAGCATGGTGTACAAGCACGCGCGGGATCCACACAAAAAGGTCCTACCGGACGGTGACAAGTGTCACCGCCGGTATGGACAGCAACAACAAAATCTCCATTGCCCTTATCCTCTTATCACCTCGATTCCGTCAATCTTCTTTTAAAATTTTTACAAATCAAAACCAAAAAACTCTTAATACTTACTTATGCACAACATTCAGAATATTAAAACAAAAAACTAAATGAAACTTCTCTCTCAGCGTCACCCTCCCTCTTGCTTAACCTAGAGTCCGCTGTCCAAGCCTGTTATCGCCGTTCAACCTCATCCTTCTTCTCCGGCTGCCGCCTCCAAACCTCAAGCCACGAACACAAACCTCCATCAAAAACTCACTCTAACCTCGAATCCGAACACCACTTTCAAAACAAACGCTCTACGACGTTGTGGATTGCATCGGTTACTCGCAAAAGCAGCTAGAGATCGGCTGATGAAAACGTAATGAAGATGTCTTTGCAAAAGACGAGATCGTTTCGGCTTGATCTCGGAAGACGGTGGAGAAGTGCGAGGAAAATCTAGCATTGAAGAAGACTAGTCTCGGTGATGATGATCCGCGGTGAATGGCGATCTTCAATCCGATTCAAATCGGACTTTATTTGGAGAATGGTTGAACTCATTTGAAGAAGAGTGATGATAAGCTTCTATTGATGAAGAACTATGGAGTTGTTGCGTTCGTCCGGTCCGAAGAAGAGCTACAAAGACTTGATCAATGAAGAGCGAGGAAGGAGATATTGAGGTTGACGATGATATGTGATGCCGCTGAGGATGATGAATGGCGATGAAGCCGGCACTGCTGATTTGGTTACAAGGAATTGATGATAACTCGGTTCTTGAACGATGAAGAAGACACTCGAATCTACCTTTTTTTGTATTTGAACAATGGAGCAGAGGTGAATCCCTCTTCTATTTTTCCAGAGAAAAATGAAGAAGCGTTTATTCGGTTATGATAATGGTTAGTGATTCAAACTTTGTTGGAGGTGATGAAAAGTCATGAAGAGTGAATCAATTCTGTTATTATCTCCTAACTCCAACCAATTTGTTCTTTCTCTTTTTTTTCCATGAAGAATAGGGCCATTCCAATTTTTTGTAGTTGTGATGCAGAAAAGTAAGAGGAAAATCGAATTCTGTTATGCTCTCTTTTTGTGTTTTTCTGCGAGTTATGCGTGATCCACCCTCTTAACAAACTTCTTCTTTTTTTCTTTTTTTAATTCTGAATTTTTTTTATGAATTTGTTCTGCCTTTTTTTTTCTCACATATGCGTTGCTTTTTGATGAGGTAAGGAAGGAATGATGCTTGATTGCGTTTGTGCGTGTGATACCATGGTGAATACCGCGTGATGCTTTGGCTAGTGGGAGAGTCACGTGAAAGTTGTTGGTGCATCAGCCTAACAAGCTAAAAATGTGCCTTGGAGTCACGTCCATCCATATTATCATTTTTCCTTCAAAGAAAATGTTAAATAAATGGGCTTAACAAAAGAATCATGGACTATTATTTTGGAAAATAACCTTTGCTTAAAATAAAATAATAATAAAAGGAGTAATGGAATAATGGATCAAGAAAAATTAAAGATGGATGTGAATTCCTTAAAAGGAATAATTGGACATAAAAGGTGGATGGAAAAAAATGGATATCAAAGTATGAATTGAACATGAATATGGTTTACTTGAAAATAGATGATGAATGAAATTTGGATGGATTGGATTTGGACTAATGGATATGAAATTGGATCTAGGTGATATTTAATATGGGAGAAATCAAAATATGAACAATGGTTGAGAAATAGGTTAGAAATGGATATAAAACATATATTTTCGCGGGACAGACCAAATACCACCAATACGCACATAGCCCAGAAATCTCGACTCAACAGTTCAATCAACTCAAAACCAATCTCTTATTGCCTCCGCATAAATCACCGACCCTCCGGATAATTAACCTTCTGAGCGTCATCATGATAAACCTGAATCTTTGAATCCGAAATCAACACATGAACCACTGCCTGGTGAGCTGATGACTTTTGCACACAATGGAGCTCAACTCTGAAACGCGTATCCTGAGAAATAACCACATACGCAGATGACCTGCATTTGAGATAATCCCTCGATAATTTGACCAAGATTAGGTTAAACGCCCCTCTGAATCGAATCGATGAACTGAAATCACTGCCAGCCTATGTTATGCTAAAGGGTGTTATGCCTCATCTTTCTATGCTAATGATGCAATGCGAAATACGAAAATGATATGCTACATGCTATGGAAATGAAAGGGCAAATTTGGGGTGTCTACAGGAAGCACATTCATTTTTCCTCCGGTGTCGGACCGCTCAAGCAAGGAACAAGAGACTCATAAACTGCATCGATTTTTTCTTTCTTTTCTTACAACAGTGTGTATGATTCTTTATGCATCTTCAACTCTGGGATAAGTTGATGTCAAATAAGTGTATGACTATCTTCTCCTTTAGTAAAGCCGAAATGACTCGGTAACCGCAATTACCTCCCCTACAACATCGATGATCCACTCGATATATTTGTACGTAAAAATCGACATCTTGTTGATGAATGGAAAGTTTGGTGGAAGCGGCTTCAGAGGTGGTTTGTTAATGCGAGCTTCTTTCACAACACTTTTTTGAGATTTTGGTGTAGGCTTCATTTTCTTTGAAACACCTTTGTTTTTACCGTTGAGATGTTGGTTTCATGTCGATGGTTTTCAAATAGACAATATTCCTCAATTGTTCTTTGATGTGTAGTTTCATGTTGTCATCGACCTTTAAAAATCTCTCATGTATTACTTCCCATTTGGTCAAAGTAGAGATATTCAATTTACTGTCATCCATACATCCATCATCATCAAACCTAAGTCTCTTCCAATGAGTACAAACCTCATCCATTCTTATTTGTTCACCAAGTTTCATTCTTTAGCAATAACATAAGTACATGGGAGACCATATGTTTTCACAATTGTGCATCCACACTTTGCGTTATCAGAGCCTACATTATCAACTCGTTTAGCCTCGTGAAAATTATAGTTCAAACCCGCCCAAGAAATGTTACCAACCAATTGAAAATATATAATGTTGTCTTTAAATTTGTATTCCAAAACTATGATGCTCCGACCAAATGTTGTTTGTATCTCACTGTGATGGTTTGAATCATGTGGGTCATTGAGTCACAATCTCTACAAAAATTCCCCTTACTATTTCCCAACCATTTTTTCAAAGTTGCATGAACAAACTCAACTTTGTTAGTTGTTGTATTTCCAAGGTGTCTAACATTATCAATCCATGCACAAACTATCTTCTCCTTCACCTGGTCAAGAATTATGCTTTCAACATATTTCAACAAATATGAATACTTTTCACACACTTTCTTGAAATGAATAACAAAATCGACATATAGATCTTTTGTGGAAGAATTTATTATACGATTCCATGCATCCATTATTTTTTCCAGAATCATACCCTCCTTCACCATTTTTCCATCTTTGGACTTTATCGTTTCTTCCCTACCGCGGGTTTAACCTGACTTCTCACATTCTTTGTCATGCGATGCCTACAAAGTAATGCATAAGAAAAAGGAAATACCTTTGCAACCGAATTCACCAACACGGTATCACGGTCATTAACAATCTCTTTAGGAATCTCACCTTGGACCTTCAACAATGTCTGATAAACCTCTGATGCCCAAGTATAATTGTCCTCTTTTTCACACTCAAGAAATAGAAAACCAACCGAATATATCTTATCAATTGAGGTAACACCCACCATCTCCATTAATGAAACTTTATAATGTCTTGTAGATTGAATCAAGTATGAACATCCTAAGACACGTGTTGAATAACTTTATAGAATCAGGATGAGTCCAAAAAATATCTTTAACATTAACTCCATCATCGCACGTTCGATGCCTAGACATGTAAGTGTTATCATCCAACATTTTCAAAAGTTGTTGCATCTCAGTTATATCCCCCCTAAGCGCATTGTTAGTGAGGTACCGAATATTATACACTTGATTAATATTTGATATATTGTTGGGTCATTTCCGTTTCAATGTTGCAAGTATATTTTCGGCTAAACAAGATTCAAAGTCATGATAGCAACACATTCATTCTCTTTCGGCTTGAGCCAACAGACACTAGGATGACCGACTAATTTTAAACACAAATCGTGATTACTCAAACCACATATCACATTAAATCTCTAATTTTTGTTTGCCAACATGTAACCACGAACCTTAAATGGACAATCACATTTTCTTGTACTGGTTTCGTCTCTTTTAAAGTTCTAGAGAGGAGTTCGATATTTCTTGCTTCTTTCTCACATCATTGTCATAAAGACACATTTTCTATCTGAACCATTATTGAACCTTCTGATAACCACACCAAATCCAAGTTTAGAGGTCTCCATACGAATCCACTGAAGCATTTGATCACGAGATTCAAACTCTTGCTTGTTCTTAAATTTGTTGCCAACGTCTATCGCCTTCACAACAACACCATGAACATTCATAGAAACAACTTGTATTGGGAAAACATCGGGGTACACCATATCTAATGAAAATAATTAAAACAACAGAACATAAGTGCTACTACTGCTGCATAATGACTTAAAAAATGAACACATACTACTTCCAGACATGCATCTCCGAACAAGTTCATATACATTTCAGATATACATTCACGGACACGATGTAACTTTTTTTTCCAGGAAAAAGGAAAGATTTATGTGAGCAATGCAAATGGTAAAGAAGAATATTTACCTGCAATTTTATCTTCTTTTGCTCCATATGATGTGATGAACCAAAATGATGGAAATTTGGAGTGAAAAAGTGGAATGAAAATGAATGGTTTTTAGGTTGAAGGGTTTAGTTGAAAACCAACTATGTCAACAATGAATATGTAATCATGCAGTTTGTTCTTTATCAGATATTTCCGGAGATGCATCTCCGAAAATATCTGACATGTAATGGTGATAGAAAATTTTAAAATACCGTCCATAAATCTGGAGATGCATCTCTAGAATATCTACTGAACAGATAAATAATTAAGGTCTTTCTTAAAATGTTTCGGAAATATATCTCCGAAATAAAAATAACTCATTATATAAAACGTCTCTTAGAATGATCTTATTTGAGTGTGTAAGAGATGTGTATAAAGATGCATCTCAAAACAAAAAATATTTATAAAAATTCATAAGGTATCACATTAAAATTTCCGGTGGTGTTATTGAAACACATTTCATTTCTAGTTATCCAAATCAAAAGAAACACGTCCAAATCAAAAGAATCACGTGGATGAAAATTGTTACAATAGTATCTTTAACTCTGACATTTCATCTAATTAGCAAAATTGAAATCACCTAAAGATTTCTTTTTCAAGTATATTTTAACAACTATTAATATACAATTTTCATTTTTCTTATTTAAACTTTGCATCAACCCTTCAATAAATGCCCTAACATGAGCTTCCTTTTATGAAAAAACAATCTCTCACATTTTAAATGGAACAAAAAAAATATAAATTTGATTAAAATATACATTTTGATATAAAAAAAAAAAAAAAAACATTCTAGAAAGTGCTATACTGCAACATCACTATTATTTTAATTAATCGAGTCCTAGTCATATACACACAAGCTCTTGTTTAATTAAACAAATAAATAAAAAACAAGTCCAATTCAATTACGCGTCCTCTGCCAACTCTTCTTTTTCTATATTATCTATATGTCTCACTCACTTTGACTCTACACCCGTGCTATCTAGAAAGCCAAACCCCAAATCCACCCCATATGCCTTTTATTAACTGCAATTGCGTAATACACTTTTTCATCATTTTCTAATCCCTACCGTTTCTAATTCTAGACACAGCCCATAAAAACTCTCAACCCACTTTGATTATTATTATTATCAAACTAATAACAACAAATTTACCTTCTTTTGCCTCTATTTTCGGATCACCTGCGAAACTTTAGCTTATAAAGAAAACAAAATAAAACTCATTCTATTGTAACAAACATTCCGCATACTGCTCATTTTCTGTTACAAGGTGCCGTTATGGCTCCAACGGAAGATGAGGTAGCAGTTATCTCAAACACAATCACAATCACAAACACAAAGACCTACTTTATCTTCCTTTAAATTACTACAATTACACATCAACACACAAATATTTACATATCTAGGAGATTAGTCTCTCTCTCTCTCTGCATTTACGTGCAGAGGATATGTCGAATAAGGTAGTTCTTATACCGGTGGGATCTTCGAACCGGAGACAACCGCTTCTCCAACAGAACAAAAGTTCGTTGAGAGCGGGGACGCGTCTCGGCGAAGCCGTCGGTGGAACGGCCGCCGTGTGTTGTTGCTGTCCATGTGCGCTGGCGAATATTTTTTATTTAGCGATCTATAAAGTTCCGGCGACTCTTTGTCATAAAGCGTTGAAGAGGAGTAGGCAGCGTCGTCGCCGCCGTCTTCAGTCCTCTTCCGAGGAAGCGATGTTGCCGGCGAAGCCGGTGCGTCGTTGCACGTGTGGATGTTGCGATGACTTTGGTTTTCGGGTGCATCCCACTGATGATGATGACTTGGATGTGAAAAGTGAAAGTTTGGGGGTGGAGGAAGAAGATAAAGAGGTGGTGGAATTGGAGAAAGAGATGTGGGAGATTTTTTATGGAACGGGGTTTTGGAGAAGCTCTTCTCAGAGGAATAGAGATTCTTCATCTTTTTCACCTTCACTATCTCAAAGGATATTTTTAACTGCTTCTGCGCCTAATCTTCAGGTTCCTAACTTAACAACCTTGTAATCGAATCAAAAGTTCTAGTGAATTATGTGAGTGAGTTTGTGCAGGGTTGATTTGGATGGAACTTGTGTATGCTTTATTTTTTTATTAGCAATGCAACATGTGGTTTTCCATTTCAAGAGATTCATTACTTCTTGTTTCTTACAATTTCAAATTATAATTTCGCTCAATTACGAATGTGATACAATTTATAACCATTATTCTCAAGTATCAAGTGCCTTAAATTTTTGTCTATTTTGAAGTTTCCATGTTTGTATCATGTTTCCAAAATGAGTTTATAATGGTGAGTGGTGATGAGTATTAAGAAAGCATGGGAATAGCAGATGAAGTTAAATCTATATTTGTTGTAGATTTGTTTTTTACTTAGTGAGAAACTAACCGTTTATGACAAAGGGTGTATAAAAGGAAAGAGATCATGAATCAGATTATAGTCTATGTTCATTATTTAGAACCAGAAACTTGGCGGCGCAGCCAAGGATCTGATTCTATTATTTGGAATCAGATCTTCGCGGCCAAGGATCTGGTTCTATTATTTGGAATCAGATTTTTTGCAGCGAAACCTCTGCAGCTCTCTCGACAGAGGTAGAGAGAACCGCAAAAGATTCGCGGCCAAGGATCTGGTTCTATTATTTGGAATCAGATCATCGGAGAAAATTCATGCTGCTCTCTCAATTCAACCATCATTAAGATAGAGGTAGAGAGAGCTGGAAGATTTGCTGGGGATCTGGTTTCAATATTCTGAAATGGTTCTTGAACAAGTTACAATTTCAGTAAGTATTGAAGGATAAAGAATTATGAGCTCACACAAGACAAAAAAAATATTGATGTTATTTTGTCCATGTGTAACCTTTGTAATGCAATAAAGATTGTGGTCAAGCATGTTGTGGTTATGGTTATGGAGGATACTACTTGTGGTGAGAGATCAAAACACTTTTAAGATTCATTTTCTGACAAAGGCTTTTTTTAATTCCTCTACACATACTTTGAATGATATCTTTATGGTTAAACTGAAACAATGTTCAGAACTATAGCAACAGGTCATTGCTAAAACATGGATCAGTTAGTTGTTATTAAAACAAAGCGGAATGCTTGAGTTGAGTCAGAGATTTCAACAGTTTGGGTTAGAATAGGACCTTTCAACTTGTCCCTAGACATGGATGTATACCTCAAATCATGTTATACTTTAGTACTAAAACTTTGTCTTTCTTTAGTGGTCCTGTTTTTATTTATTTTTGACAGAATAGTAGTGGTCCTGTCTTATTATTCATCTCATGCAAGTCAAATTCTTAGTCCACACAAATTAAGTTCATGTGTCTCTAACATAATTGTGGTTGCTCTGTCTTTATGATCCTCTTCTATTTACATGTTAACTAGCAGCTAGGATCGAACCCAGTCTTAAGCATGCATCAGTGTTAAATTATTTTGAGGGAGAGTTTTATCACCCATTTTGGTGATCTCTGAATTGAAGGATTAGTCTCTGTAGTTACGCACATAGGATATCCGGTTTCTAAAAAAAATTAGCATTTGACTAGCTAATTCCCTATAACAAGCAAATTTGAAGTACATAACGTTGTAGTTGCATTTTCTCAATGATCTTAGACTATAATCCCTATATATGTATGTGTAATTGTAAGGTGATTTAAAATGAAATTCAAAGTAGAAGTGAATGTTATGATGGATGTAGTAATATCCAAAGTACAGTGGTCCACAAGATTTGTGAATCCTGAAAACTAATAGTGATGGACCACTAACAAGATTTGACACACTGAATTCAACACCAGAAATGAAAAGGGAAGATCATAACAGAAGTAGGGTTTGTTTTCTTGGAAGTTATTAGAAAATATGAAACTGCTGTCAAAGCAATCATAAACTTGGCTTGATGGTGACTGTCTACGCCAAGTTCTTCAGTTTCCCTTCTGTGTGTAGTCTCTGATCTTAAACCTTTTCAAGAAAATTAAATCTTTTCTAGAATATGGAATGATGTTTTTATTTAATAAGTTTTATACAAGTGTTGGGCTAAAGTGATAGAGTTTTATCAAAGGATTTAATTGACATGCAGTGTAAAGAAGTTTTACACTAATCATAGTTGTCAGATGTTATAATAAGTTTGATAATCATAGTTGTCAGATGTTATAATAAGTTTGATAATCATAGTTGTCAGATGTTATAATAAGTTTGACTTGATAGTGTAAAATATTTTACATTGTTAGTGCATATCAATTAATCTCTTTATTAAATATTCTTACAACAAAATTTTATACTTCATTGTGTAATAGTCGGAATTTCATCTCTTAAAATGAATAAATAAGATGTTGCGTTTGAACTTCTCCAATCAAATGTTCTGCATAACTACCAATTGAATGGTCTTTTGTGATTTATTTAACCATACATTGATATTTTCTTTATGTTTTCCTTCAAATTAAGTCTTTAGTTTATTTATATTTTATTTTGTAGAAAGGACTATGAAATAAAAATTGATTAAATTATATATTTAGGGGTTAATATAGTTTTTGATCCTTATAAATATCTTAAATTTGAATTTTTAATCCCTAAAAAAAAGTCGAGTTTTAGTTCTTATAAAATTACTTTTGCAAATAGTTTTAGTCCCTCTACAGGGACTAAAACTGCATGCAAAAGTGATTTTATATGGATTAAAACTCGACTTTTTTTTATAGGGATTAAAATTGATGTTTGAAATATTTAGAGGGACCAAAAACATATTTAACCCTACATTTAATTTATGCAATCTCTCTAAATCAAAGTAAATTTTTGTTTTCTTTTTTATTTCATTTTTGTTTTCTCTAAATTTTCATCCTTGACTGATAAATTGGTTGATTAAAAATACCCGGGACATCATGACTACCAGAGACATCATGATCGATCACTTTAAGCCATCTTGACTTAAGTACCCGAGGGGCTTATACATGCATAAAGAGTTATTTTGCAAAATGAAAAAGTTAAAAACTTTTAAGCAAAGAATATAACATAAAAACTCAGCAGGACTAAACCTTGTTCATTAGAAAGAAAACTTGAAGGCCAAAATATTACAAGAAGAGGATGCCATTGCACTCCCTTGCTAAAAACAATTAAACAAAGTTGGTGGTAACAAGACATAAACAAGTCTCATCATCCGGGTTCTCAAGACAACTGACCGGGGTTGCAGACCCTTCCGGGTTATTGATCGGTGGTTTTCACTCGTAATTTTTTAGTCTTTTGTGTCTTTCCTTTTTGTTTCTTGTGCATTTGAATTCTTTTTATCGCAATTTACTTAATGTTGGTGTTGTATTTAAGTAAAGTTTTATTTTCAATGTTAGTTCATTCATAGGCTTTTTATGCTTTGATTTGGTGGTATTTTTTTGTTTCTCAGACACTTAAAGATCAGTGTTCGGATGCACATTCAATAAAGCCCCAGAGTGAGAAAAAGAAGAAAATACAGCAGGAATAACAGCCTGACACGGCCGCCCGTGTCATGGGACAAGGCCAGTGTCAGAGCTCTTGAGGAGGCTTATGAGTTAAAGGCGTGGGCAGCAAAAAAAGGTGCCTGACACAACTGTCCGTGTCGTGGGACACGACCCATGTCAGGAGCCCTGGATGAGATTTTTGTGATTTTTTTTATAAATTCACTTAAGTGTCTTAGAAGGGTCTTTTGGGTATTTCAAATGATATTTTGTGGATTGAAGCTACTTAAGAAAAGTTGAGATCAAAAGAATCACATTTTTTGATTACGCATTATTTTGGGAATATAATTTTATGCTCTCACAAGTTTTTAGAGAACGGAGATCTCCTAACCGTGGAAGCAATTAAAGATCAAAGGAATCCAAATCTGGGTGTAATGGCATTTTCTTATATTTATCGTTTTATTGTTTTTGTTATGAACATGAGAGGCTAAACCCCCCAATGCTATAGGGTGTCCCTGATTTACTTTTGTAATGACAATTTAATCTTATTTATAGTAATTTCGCTGCTTTCTCATAATCATCTTGTTGTATAATGTTACTTGTATTGAAAAATAGGGTTCCGAGTTACGGTTAACTTAAGGTCGGAAAAACCATAGTTAACGCTTTTATACAACAATACTTTATTAGATATCGTCGAGGAATTAGAATATCATATTGTAATCGTATAACTTTTGATAAAATAAAAAGCTTGGTACTCCTTCTATACATTCAAGGAATTGGGGTATAGAGGGAATACCAAAAGGTTTTCTTGTAAAGGAATTTTGGAAAACTACTCTAAAAAGGCGGTGATGATTTAGCCCAGTGGTGATTTTGCTAATATTAGGGTTACTGTTATTATAAGGGATTTCATACACCTTTCCCTAGTGTTATTCTCATATTTGTCAAAAATAGCTTATTTTTATATTAAGTGCTTTTATCTGTAAGTTATAATTTTGAAACTGTAACACGGTGGGAGAACTGACTTTAGTTATGTTGCGGATAGCAAGAGTCGCCACCGACTTTTATTTTATCCAAAGGAAAGGCATAAAAGAACAGGAAAGACCTTTAAAAGATTTTTGGGTCCGGGGGTAGGTTATGTAAAGGGAAGGTGTTAGCACCCTTTACATCCATGGTTATCCATGGGCTCTTAGTTACTTAGCTCACTTTTGAATTGTTTTTGAAAATGTGAAGTGTGTGAATAGAAAATTTTCATATGAGTTAATAATGATCCATGTACGGATGCGTAAAAACTTGTGTTTGAAAATTTGTTTGAAATTTATTAAGTGTTTGAAAATTTGAAATGAAGTGAGCAAGCAACTGGGAGACACCTACCCTAAAGTTTAAGTCTTTTCTGTTCTTTATCCTTTAAATGGTAAGACTATCTCTATTATTAAGGAATAGGTAGTCATTACCTTGGATGTGAGGGACATATGAGGGACATCTGTTTTATGAAGGCAACTGTGAGGTGTATTAAGCATTTAGAAGGGTCTATCATCATTATTCGAAAAGGGACTTGATCTTTAAAGGCAACCATTAGGGACTTGATGATTTTTCTTTTAAGGGACTTGCTTTATACACCCCACTTGACCTTATGATTAGGCAACATTGAGGGATAGCCTTAGAAATGTGAGATGGCGATTAAAAATCGACTTACGTGTGTGAGTGTTCAATATTATTTATCTTTAATTAAAATGATCTAAATTTGATTTTAAATGGAATACATGTTTACACTCCCTAAATTACTAACCATAGCATAAAATTAAATAAATTAAATATTACAAAATTTACACCAAGGAGCAATTACATAATAAATAAGCAATTAAAAATAAATAGCAAAAAAATAAATATATAAGAAAAATATAAATAAATAAGTAAAAATAAATAAATAAGCAATAATAAGGGTTAGTAATAATAATAATAAAAAATTAAAAAAAATGTTAGTGAAATAATAATAAGCAAAAATAAATATTAATAATAATATGGTTAGTAATAATAAAAATAATTAAAATAAATAGAATTAGCAAAAATATTATAATAACACAAAATTATATTTTTAATATAGACATTTATTTAAAAATATGAATAATTAAAGGATTATGGTAATATTTTAATTTATGTACAAATTATTAAATTATTTATAATTACAAAATTTAATTATTATAGATTTAATTATTTCTAAACACATATTAACAATTATTTATAAATAACAAATTAAGAAAAAAGAAAAAAAATATTTACATGTTATATGGATAAAACAAGTTATAATTATGTTTAAAGATTATATTTACAAAAATTAATCATATTTACAAAAATTTTATATTAAGTATTATATTTATAAGATTTAATTTTATTTACAAAAGTTATATTAAATAAATATATACATAATAATTATATTAAGAATAAAAATTATTTAGAAAAATAAAGTTAGGTTTTACAAAATTAGGATTCATTTAGAAAATATTTTTAGGATTTAATTTAATATACAAAAATTATTTAAATAAATATAAGTATAAAAGAAATAATATTTTTTTTTTGAAATAAGAAAACATGATTCTTAAACATTAGAAATATTGCATAAACATTTTATAGGATTATATATCATTATTAATAAATCTAAATTAATTAAACAAAACAAAATAAAATAAAAAAAATAAAACAAACCTGGCTGGGATTTGAACCCAGGAGGTTTTGGTTACCAGCAGCAAAATCCTCCACTAGACCAGCCAAGCACGTGTGACAAAGAATGGATAGCAATTGGTTTTGTTCTTTAAAACCTGAAAATTCATAAAAAATAAGAAGCAAAAAAGGCCTGGGGGAGGATTGAACCCAGGACCTTATGAATACTCAAACACGCGCATGACCACCTGGCTGGAAGAGCCCATCTGATAGTATGATGGCAATATAACATAATATATTAAGTTTCCTTTGTAACCTGAAAAAATAGAAAAATAATGGTACAAGGCAGGATTCGAACACAGGTCCCATAGTCCAAACGTACACAAGCCTTTCCACTGGGCCACGCAGCAAGCTGTGATAGCAATCCAGCAAAATAACATAAAATATTATAAATCAAATTCAAATTTTCTGGGCGCGCCACCTAGCTTCTTCTTCCCCAAATTTCCTGCGAAATTTCCTTCCCTTTTTCCTGCGAAATTTGTTGCGAGTTCTTCATAGTTTTGAACCTGCGAAAATGAAACTCATACAAAACAGCAACGATTCATGAAATTAATTAGTGTTTCATGATCCTTGTGATTCATAGAACATTCCTGTGTCCTCAGAATTCATTTAGATTTAGTGAATCAAAGGATCCTAAATTGAATGTCAAAACCCTAATCATGGCCGATTGCAATTTAGGTCACGAAACTCCAATTTCTTTGTCCAGAAACCTTCACAAACTCAATACAAATATCATAAACCAAACAAAATTCATTGCAATGCAGTAAATAGATGAAACCGAAAAAATTATATTCAAGCATAAGCAAGCCACGGGTTAAGCATCATGGCATGATTTGGATGCGTATGAATGATGGTTTATGATCAGAGAAGTCCAAGGAAGCTCTCCATGTTCTTGTTTTACCTTCAAATGTCTTAGATCAAGGAATCCGAATGTGACTCTTTGCTTGAATTTTTGAAGTATGATCTTACCTTTGGGCTGCTGAAATTCGTGGCTGGGCAATAGGGTTGTGTTTAGTATATATAAGTGATTGAATTTAGGTTAAAAAATTGATTGGTTGTGTTCAAGATTTGATTCAAAAAGATTCACAATGATCATGCTTTAAAATCCAAATATTCATGTATTAAGGCTTGCTATCTTTGGACAAATCTCATGATCTTATTCCTTTTCAATTCCAATCAGCATTGAAGACATTCTAGAAACCAAATCTCCATTAAATATCATATTTTCATATTTTATTTCTATTTAAAATGATTTTTTATGAATTAAATCAAAATAAATAAAAATAAAATAATAAAAATTCTGATTTTTAATCATTTGGGTCGTGCATGATGTTAGTGTATGGATTGGGTCATAATTTGACAAGCCCATTTGGAAGAAATTGGTTCTAGACCTCCTTTTTCATCATAAACCAACTCAAAATTTCCCAACTTTGCAAGGGCACATATCCTTCAATTTTAATTCTATGAGGGTGTTCTTGGACATTTTGGAAAGCTTGAAGAGTCCTCTAAACAACCCCACTGGTTTCATGTCCATATCATTTACTAATCTCAAGTTATGCCCTTTTGAAGTTGTTGACTTTTTGTTGACTTTCAAAAGGACCTATAATGTCTTAGCTCATACCTTCCAAATGAAGCATTTTTGGGCTTGGCTTGTGAGACACAAAGTTGTAGAGAATTCAATTTCCTTCAAAATGAGCTTTTAGTGGAGACTTGGTGATGAAGTATGTGAAAGTTATGGCTGGTCAAAGTTCAGTTGACTTTTACTAAGGAAACCCTAATTTAGAAACTCCTGATTCTTGATGATCTGGAATCTCCTTGATGAATCATGATCAACCCTTGATCAAATGATGAATTTTACCTCATATACTTGATGTTGGCAAAAAATCATGAAGTTTGACTTAGGTTTGACCACAGTTGACCTCAGTTTGACTTTTTAACTACATTGACTGTTTTTGACTTATCTGATCATCTGACTGAGCAAACTTCTGAGAAAAGTCTTGAAACTTTTCATGGGGGTTCTTAAACACATATAAGATGTTATGAAGCTCACTTGAAGTCTTGGAAGTCCATTTAGCCTGATTAAAGTCAAAACCCTAGTTTTGGATACACTGCATAGGAGGTGCATTGTCTGAGGGAATTGTCAACTCTTCTGACCAATTGTGAACCTTGTGAACCATCATAAAATGTCTTGTGAACCTCATGGGAGGTATTGTGAAGCTTGTGAACCTTGTGAACCTCATAAAGTGACTTTGTAGACCTCATGATCCTCATGAAAGGTTATGTAAACATTGTGAATCTTGTGAACCTTGTGAACCTTCAAGAAGTAACTTGTAGACTTCATAAACCTCATGAAAGGTTATATAAGCATTGAGAAACTTGTGAACCTTGTGAACCTTCATAAAGTAACTTGTAGACTTCATGAACCTCATGAAAGGTTTTGTAAATGTTGAGAAACTTGTGAACCTTCATAAAGTAACTTGTAGACTTCATGAACCTCATGAAAGGTTTTGTAAATGTTGGGAAACTTGTGAACCTTGTGAACCTTCATAAAGTAACTTGTAGACTTCATGAACCTCATGAAAGGTCTTGAAAGCATTGTGAATCTTGTGAACCTTGTGAACCTACTTAGCACACAAAGTCTTGTATTGTGAGGGCAAATTTTGGGGTGCAACAGCTGCCCCTGTTCAATTTTCTGAAACCTGAGGGGTTAGATTGGTATATTTGCCAGTCGTGACCTGGAAGGTTGAAGAGGATTGAACACAAAAGCCCAAAAATTTGCACTCACCAGTGCATAGCATGATATTGATGTTTGGTTGTATATGCTTGAGTGGGCTTAAAGATGCCACTTAGAAGAACTGGAGATGGGCTTAGAGATGCCATCAGGAAGAACTAGTGATGGGCTTAGAGATGCCATTTAAAGTATCAGAATATGATGATGTCTTTATGTTGATACTGGATATCAGTACTAGGTCTTTGTATAGGCCGTCTCTGAATCAATTATCTCTTATGGAAATATTTTGGATTAGGGAATGGATCTTTGTACAGACCGTTTGCCTATTCTCCAAGGGCCAAAAGAACGTCAGGATTTGTTCTTAAGGGTCAAAAGAACGTCAGGATTTGTTCTTCTGAAAGATGTCTAAAAGAGCGTCAGGATTTGCCCTTAAGGTTCAAAAGAACGTCAGGATTTGTTCTTCTGAAAGATGTCTAAAAGAGCGTCAGGATTTGCTCTTAAGGTTCAAAAGAACGTCAGGATTTGTTCTTCTGAAAGATGTCTAAAAGAGCGTCAGGATTTGCTCTTAAGGTTCAAAAGAATGTCAGGATTTGTTCTTCTGAAAGATGTCTAAAAGAGCATCAGGATTTGCTCTTAAGGTTCAAAAGAACGTCAGGATTTGTTCTTCTGAAAGATGTCTAAAAGAGCGTCAGGATTTGCTCTTAAGGTTCAAAAGAACGTCAGGATTTGTTCTTCTGAAAGATGTCTAAAAGAGCATCAGGATTTGCTCTTAAGGTTCAAAAGAACGTCAGGATTTGTTCTTCTGAAAGATGTCTAAAAGAGCGTCAGGATTTGCTCTTAAGGGTCAAAAGAACGTCAGGATTTGTTCTTCTGAAAGATGTCTTGAACCAGGGAATGGATCTTTTTACAGACCGTTTGCCTGCTATTCGAGGACATAGTGTATGGATCATTTCTGACCTGTTGTAAATTGTTGATGCTGTTTTATCTGCATGTAACTATCCTGCAAGGAGAATATTAGTTTATGCAATATGTATGCATGCATAGTATGATGCACCTAAGTAAATGTATTATGCATTTATGGATATGTATGTTATGGTATGATATAAATGATGTATGTATGATATGATGCTGCCGGAAGAGTCTGGATGTCTTCGTATAACAACTGCTGGCCAGGGAAAATAAATCCCGATTCGTTGTTGAAGAATATATTATACATAACCTTCCGTCTGCTGGGGATAGCAAGGTATATATAGCCTCCCGGATGCTGGGGATAATAATGTATATATCACCTCCCGTATGCTGGGGATAATAAGGTATATATCACCTCCCATATGCTGGGGATGGCAAGGTATATATCACCTCCCGTATGCTGGGGATAGTAAGGTATACATAACCTTCGTCTTCGTTTGATGGTAGGGCAGATATAACCTCCCGTCTTCGTTTGTCGTACTCTCATTGGAAAGTAATTTCCCGAATATCCGTATGAGGATAAAAGAGATGGATATAAATTCCAGGGGAGATAAGACTTTATGAAGATGGATTCGTCCTACTGAGGGTTTTGTAGTTTTCTTGTAAAGATAAACCGGCGAAGCTTCGTTGAAATCCTTCCCTCGTTCGTCTTTAGTAAATACTATTACTGCATTTTTATGCATTTCTGGTAAATATCAATCATATTAAAAGCATACACGCATTTCTTGTAAACATCAATCATTTTCAAAAGCATACATACATTCAAACACAACCAATGGACGTTTCGCTTATGTAAATAGGGTAAAAGTAAATCTGGATTCAAAAGATGGAATTTATTTATATCAAAAGTGACCCATACACGGGTAAGTTTGTACAAGGAGACATAAACCCTAGTAAGAGGATTTTGTCACAAAGTTTTTACAAAACAGAGAAAATCAGCTATGTGGGAAACAATCCTATTGAGTTTCAATTCTACTATTGACATTATCTTCAAGTATCTCATCTTCTGTTGTTGGGACGGAAACGATTGGATTGAGCTTTATCTGTTCGAGTTTGAGTAAGTAGTACAACTGGTTGCAGTTTTATGGGTGATCCAAACGAGACATAGTCATACGCTTTAATCCCTAACTTTTGCCTGGATTGCCCTTTCAGGTTTTCAATCCACCGGGATACCCTTTTTTGCCCAAGCCGCCTTTTCAGGTTTTCGACTTGCCGGGTGTACATCTTTTTATATATATCCCTAATTTTTGCCCAAACCCTTTTGGTTTGCCGGGATGCCCTTATTTTTGCCTAGGCCAGTCAACCTAGCGGGTCTCTTTTCATGCGTAGTATTTTTTAACTATGTCTGCGTTTACAGGCTGTGGGAAGTCTTCACCATCCATTGTAGTGAGTATCATGGCACCTCCTGAGAACACTGTCTTGACTACAAATGGTCCTTCATATGTTGGAGTCCACTTGCCCCTAGGATCACCCTGTGGTAATATGATACGCTTGATTACCAAGTCACCAGCCTGATATACCTTTGGCTTAACCTTCTTGTTAAAAGCTTTGATCATTCGTTTCTGGTACATCTGGCCATGACAAACTGCTGCTAACCTCTTCTCATCAATCAAATTTATCTGGTCAAGTCGGGTCTGAATCCACTCATCTTCATCCAAGCCAGCATCCTTCATAATTCTCAAAGAGGGAATCTGAACTTCAATGGGTAGAACTGCTTCCATACCATAAACTAAGGAGAATGGGGTTGCCCCTGTTGAAGTACGTACTGTGGTACGATAACCATGAAGAGCAAACGGTAACATCTCATGCCAATCCTTATAAGTAACAGTCATCTTCTGTACAATCTTCTTAATGTTCTTATTAGCAGCTTCAACTGCCCCATTCATCTTTGGACGATACGGAGAAGAGTTGTGATGCTTAATCTTGAACTGCGTGCAGAGATCAGTAATCATAGTGTTGTTCAGATTAGAGCCATTGTCAGTGATAATCCTCTCAGGGATGCCATACCTACATATGAGATTTTTCTTAATGAATCAAGCCACAACATTCTTGGTAACAGATGCAAATGAAGCTGCCTCCACCCACTTCGTGAAGTAATCAATAGCAACCAGGATGAAACGATGCCCATTAGAAGCAGTAGGCTTGATCTCACCAATCATATCAATGCCCCACATGGCAAAGGGCCAAGGAGCAGTCAACACATTCAATGGTGATGGAGGTACATGGACTTTATCAGCATAGATTTGACATTTATGACAAGTTCTGGAGTGTTGATAGCAATCAGCTTCCATGGTAGACCAATAGTAACCTGCTCTCAAAATCTTCTTTGCCATAGTATGTCCACTAGAATGAGTGCCAAAGATCCCATCATGTATATCTTCCATAATCTCAGTTGCTTCCTTCTTATCCACACAATGAAGCATAGTTGAATCATGATTGCACTTGTACAGAATGCCATTACTCAAGAAGAACTTAGCAGAAAACCTTCTCAGAAACTTCTTATCTTTGACAGATGCCCCTTCAGGGAACTCTTGAGCTTCAAGATATCTTTTCACTTCATAGAACCAAGGCTTCTCCTCTGCCCCTTCAGTGTCAATCTCATTGCAGTATGCAGGCTTTTCAAATCTATCAATAGTAATCTTGGGAGCTTCATCATCCCAGCTGATCTCAAACATGGATGCCATGGTGGCTAATGCATCTGCCAACTGATTCTCTCTTCGTGGAATGTGTCCAAAGGTAATCTCTTTGAAATGTGGGATCAAAGACAACACATGCTCTCTGTAAGGAATGAGATTATCATGCTTGGTATCCCATTCTCCTTTAATCTGACTTATCACCAGGGCTGAATCTCCATATACATCAAGGAACTGAATCTTCATATCAATAGCAGCTTTAATACCCAGGATACATGCCTCGTACTCAGCCATGTTATTGGTACAATAGAAACAAAGTCTGGCAGTAATCGGGGTATGACAACCTTCAGGGGAGCTAATCACAACACCAACACCATTACCAAGTGCATTAGAGGCACCATCAAAAACCATAGTCCATCGGGATCCTTGTTCAGGTCCGTCATATTGTCCAGGTTCTTTGGTAATAATCATAATGTCTTCATCAGGGAACTCAAAATTCATTGACTGATAATCATCCACTGCTTGATGAGCCAAATGATCTGCCACAACACTTCCCTTAATGGCCTTCTGAGTAGTATACTGTATGTCATATTCTGTCAAAATCATTTGCCATCTTGCAATTCTTCCGGAAAGAGCAGGTTTCTCAAATATGTACTTGATTGGATCCATCTTTGAAATCAATAAGGTAGTATGGGTCAACATATACTGTCTTAGTCGGCGAGCAGCCCATGCCAAAGCGCAGCAAGTTTTCTCGAGCAGTGAGTATCTTGTTTCACAGTCGGTAAACTTTTTGCTAAGGTAGTATATTGCCTGCTCTTTTCGACCAGACTCGTCATGTTGCCCCAACACACACCCCATTGAGTTGTCTAACACTGTTAAGTACATAATCAAGGGTCTTCCATCAACTGGTGGCATCAAAATTGGAGGTTCTAACAGATATCTCTTGATTTCATCAAAGGCAGTCTGGCACTCATCATTCCATTCCATCACCTGATCTTTCTTCAACAACTTGAAGATTGGCTCACAGATGGCAGTTAACTGGGAAATAAATCTTGCAATGTAATTCAATCGTCCCAAGAAACCTCTAACCTCCTTCTCAGTACGGGGAGCTGGCATTTCTCGTATAGCTTTCACTTTTGCTGGATCTACTTCAATACCTTTTCCACTGACAATGAAACCCAGGAGTTTACCAGATCTAACTCCAAAAGTACACTTGTTTGGGTTCAACCTCAACTTGTATTTCTTCAACCTCTCAAACAACTTATGCAGATGATCAAGATGTTGCTCTTCATTCTGAGACCTGGCTATCATATCATCTACATATACCTCTATCTCATGATGAATCATATCATGAAACAAAGCCACCATAGCACGCTGATATGTTGCCCCTGCATTCTTCAAACCAAATGGCATTACCTTATAGCAAAAGGTGCCCCACTGTGTCACAAATGTTTTCTTCTCCATATCTTCAGGTGCCATCTTGATTTGATTGTAACCAGAGAAACCATCCATAAAAGAGAATACCTTATGCTGAGCAGTGTTGTCTACCAGAATATCAATATGAGGAAGTGGAAAGTCATCTTTAGGGCTAGCCTTGTTCAAATCTCTGTAGTCTACACACATACGTACCTTACCATCTTTCTTAGGAACTGGTACCACATTTGCAACCCACTAAGGATAAGAAGTCACTGCTAAGAACCCTGCATTGAACTGTTTCATTACCTCTGCCTTGATCTTTTCTGACATTTCAGGACGCATACGACGAACCTTCTGCTTCTTTGGACGACAATCTTCTTTTACTGGCAAACGGTGAACCACAATGTCTGTATCCAACCCTGGCATATCTTCATAAGACCAAGCAAAGATCTCCACATAGTCACGTAACATCTGAATCAATTTGCTCTTGACACTGTCCTCTAAATCAGCCCCTATCTTGACCTCTTTTCTGTTTTCTTCAGTTCCCAGATTCACAACTTCGACTGGCTCTTCATGTGGCTGTATAGCTTTCTCTTCTTGTTGTAACAACCTAGCAAGCTCTACAGGTATTTCACAATCGTCCTCATTTCCGTCTTCAGTTTGATAGATCGGATTCTCGAAATTATAATTGGCAATAGTAGAACTGTTATCAACAGGATCCAGAGTGGATGAGGATCTGCATTTTAGTGATGTGGGTGTATGTAAGAACACATAGCTGATAAAACAAAAATAAAAGAAAAGAAAGACAAGGAACACAATATTTACGAAAACGAAACGTCCACTGATTTTATTGAATGAAGTATGCAAATGAAATGACAGCCCGTAACAAGCACACCATTGTGCCCCGGGTAAGGCACATTCAAGAAATTACAAATTTAAAATATAACAACACAGTAATAGTATTTACTCCTGACTAAAGGAGATATGGATAACATCTTCAGCTTTCCAATTATTGAGTCCAGCACCCACAGTAGGAAAAATCCAAGCATCCAAGTTGTAGTCTTCATCATAGTCTCCCACAGCATTGATCTGATCTTTCATAACCCCTTGATTGGTGATACGAACAGCTCGAGCACGACGAACAGCCTTCTGGGACTCTGCAGTGAAACCCAAACCAAACTTATCAGACTTGTATGGAATATCAGGAAGTTGACCCCAAATAGTACAACCACCTTCATCCACCACAGCTCTAGCATCATTGAGGGAAGCCATTGCCATTGTTGGAGGCTTTCTGGTGACCACAGGAACTTTCTTCACAACAGGAGGAGCTACATAATCATTAACAACCCAGGGAACCACTTCAAATGTCTGACACGGAGTCTCAATGTATTCACCTTCCATTTCCAGATACTTGAAAGTATTCACATGGCTGACAAAGTATTCTTCTTCTCCATAGACAGTAACAACCCTTCCATCCACCGGATATCTCAACTTTTGGTGCAATGTAGAGGTTACAGCACCTGCCCCATGGATCCAGGGACGACCAAGCAGACAAGAGTACGAAGGACGAATATCCATCACAAAAAATGTAGCAGTAAACACCTGGGAGCCAACTTTGATTGGAAGATCAATTTCCCCATGTACTACTCTTCTAGAACCATCAAAAGCCTTTACCACAATATTACTGGGCTTCAGCACAGCATCTTCAGGACTCAGCTTATTCAGGACTTCCTTGGGCAACACATTCAGAGAGGAACCATTGTCTATCAGCACATGTGATAGGGTAGTGCCCCTGCATTCAATTGAAATATGCAAGGCCCTGTTATGATCCCTCTTGGCAGGGGTCAAATCAGCATCAGAAAATCCCAATCCATTGTCATAGGTCAAGTGGGCAACACAGTTCTCAAATTGGTCAACAGAAATTGCACTGGGTACATGAGCAGTCTTCAGAAACTTGATCAAGGACTTGGCATGAGCCTCAGAACATAACAACAAGGATAGCATAGAAATCTTCGAGGGAGTATGCCCCAACTGATCAACAATGTCATAATCACTCTTGCGAATGATTTTCAATACTTCTTCCATCTGCTTAGAGAGATCATCAGCAGCTGGCACATCATTAGATACAGGTTCAATAACAGGGCCTTTGCCCCTAGCATCAGTGGTGGAAGTAGCAGCAGGAGTAACTGCATTCTTAGAAGCAACTGGAGGAGAGAAGACTCTTCCACTACGAGTGATCTTGCTAGATCCAGCAATATTATCAATGTCAACAGGCACATCAGATAAAGGCTCCTGCTTAACACCATGGATGTAAACATCAGACCCATAGTGCCAAGGCACAACTTTGTCAGACGTATACGGGATAGGACCAGGAGTAGTAATGACCACAGGAGCTACTCTGGCTTCAGCAACAACTTTCACGGGACCTTCAGCAGTAATTTTGATTGGACCCTGATGAGTGATTTTAATGGGACCCTTTGAAGTGATTCTTATTGGTACTTTGTCAACCATGTCAACCTCTTCAATCTTCTTACCTCTGGTAATATGCTCCACCATACTCTCCACAGAAGACGGTCTTCTTTCAAACACTATGGTGTAATTATCCATGAGACGCTGAATTCCGTCTTTCAACCTGAAGCACTTCTCTGGATTATACTCACAATAAACACAATCTTCACGACAACCCAGAAAGAACCCAGCTTGCACTAACTTCTTTCTGATGATAGACAAGGGTGTGGTCAATTCATCAACTGAATGGATATGCAAATCTTCCTCAATGGCATTGACAGTCTTCTCGTGATTTGGCATTGGAGCAGTAATCACATTTGGGGTACCTGGAGGATCAAACTCAATTTCTCCAGCATCAATCATATCTTGAATTTTATTCTTCAAGATCCAGCAGTTATTAGTATCATGTCCCTGACAATTTGAATGATATGCACATCGTGCATTGGGATTGTACCTGGGAGAGGTAACATTAGGATTCTGAGGAGCCTCTTTCAAGGTAATAAGTTCAGCCTTCAACAAATGTTGCAATGCCTGAGCCATTGACATGTTGATCTTCGTGAACTGTCTTCTAGCCCTCTGTTGGTTGCCCTGTGGCTGCTCTGTTGTTGCAGGAGTTGGATTTGAAATATGAACTGCACTAACAGACTGATGCCTTCTGTTACGATCAGGTTGACCATAAACAGCATTGGATTCTTTCTTCCCAGTGGGAGGCTTCTTTGCAGCACCTGATGAGGAAGTACCCACTTGGATCTTACCATTCTTTATACCATTCTCTACTCGCTCTCCTGTCATGATCAACTCAGTGAAGCCAGATGATGAGCTTCCAATGAGATGACTGTAGAACGGACCATTCAGCGTGCACATGAACATATCAACCAGCTCCCTATCAGTCAAAGGGGGTTGAACTCTTCCAGCTAAATCTCTCCACTTCTGAGCATACTCTTTAAAACTTTCTTTGGCACCCATAGACATGCTCTGAAGCTGCATGCGAGTGGGGGCTAAGTCAGCATTGTATTGATACTGCTTATAGAAAGCTTCAGCAAGATCATTCCAGTCTCTGATGTTGACACTCTCCAATTGATAATACCACTCCAGCTGAGCTCCAGATAAGCTCTCTTGAAAGAAATGGATCCACAACTTCTTATCAGCAGTGTGGGGTTGAATTCTTCTGACATAGGACCTCAGATGCAGCTTGGGACAAGAGACCCCATCATAGACAACAAATGTAGGAACCTTGAAACCAATGGGTATGACTACCCCAGATATCAGACTCAAATCTTCAAAATCTAGCCCAGAAGATTTCTGCAACTCCATAGCATCCATCCTATCCACCAGTATCTTGAATTTGTCTTCATTAGGCTCATGGTAGTAATTAGCCTCAGAGTCAGAGTCCCCCATAGTGTTGTGGAGACTGCCTCCCTCTTTTTCAGATTCCTCAGATTCATAGTCTTCAGCTGGTTCTTTGGTCTTGGCAAGACCTTTGAACCTTCTTCCCATGTTGATCAACCCAGCAGACCTTCTAGTCTTCTTAGTCTTCTTGGCCAGCAGTGCCTTCAATTCATCCTGCCCCTTGGACAGGTTCAAGATCAGCTCTTGGAACTGTGCATTTTGTGCCTGGAGATCCTTAACTGATTGTTCAAGAGCCATTGCTGAAATAAACAGCGAGAAGATGAGAAACCTGTGCACAATAAACCTGTGATGCAATGATATGATATGTGAATGTATATGCAATGTTTTCAAGGACCGCAGGATTTAAATTTGCTTAAACAAACAAGAAGGTAAACTTTTATTAGTAATAACTTTGTTTTGCCTTTTAGGCTTACAAAAAATGAAATGAAATAAGTACAAAAGATGGGGTTTTAAGTCTCCCATGGACATTTCCTCTTTGTATTGAGGTATGAGTTAAGGTTCCGTTCCTCGTGAAGTTGCTTTGTTAGCTCTAGGATTCTTGCTTGGCTTGCTTTGTAATGAGCCTCGAAAGTATCCCTTTGCTCCTTCAGTTGGATCCATGATCTCTGCAAGTCTTCCATATCAGTAGGCATGTCTGGGTGAAGGATGGTATAAGCTGTGTCTCCTTCAGCAACAGGTTCCATGGTAACTGGTAGGACGGCAGGATATGGCATCATGAGAGTCTGAGCACGAGATCGTACCCATCTGAGATAAGCCTCCATAGAAATAGTGTACTTAGGCTCCAGTGTCTTGCTGTCAACCCTGTTTACTTTTCCCCATGCTCGTATGAATCTCTGACGGTAACCCTGAAGATCGTTGTCGTAATCAAACACAATGCCCTGAATCAACATGTCATGTGGACCATCACTCCGGGCGTAACCAAACTGTCGTAAAGCTAGAGAGGGGTTGTAGGTGATGCCTCCTCTTATGCCTAGTAGTGGCACATTAGGAAACTCCCCACAACGGTCAATGATGGTGACATTCTCCATAGATCTGGAGCACCAATGGATATCTGAGTGGGAAAGTGACATGATCCTCTTGGACCATCTGAACCCTTGCTCATTCTTCATTACTGAGCGAGGAAGGTGTGAAATAAACCACCTAGAAAGCAAAGGTATGCAGCACATCAAAGTTCCTCTTGCCCTTGTAGTACGGGTATGAAGAGAATGTAGGATGTCTCCAAGCAATGTAGGCACTGGATTGTGACTCAGGAATATGTTGATGGCATGAACATCTATGAACTGATCTGGATTGGGGAACAATACTAGGCCATATATCAGCAAGGCTAAGATCTCCTCAAAAGCATCATAGCTCATGGCCTTCAAGAACACCTGAGCTTTCTCTATCAACACCTTGGCAAGAATACCCTTGACTCCGCTTCTCGTTTCTAGAACAATATCAGACTTCTTCAGATGTAGAGCTGCAGCAATAACCTCTGGTTTAAGCTCCTTCTCCAAGCCTGTGAAGGGTCTTTGATCAAGAACAGGTATACCCAGAAGTTTAGAGAACTCCTCCATGGTTGGAACCAGCTGATAATCAGGGAATGTAAAGCAATGGTGCTTAGGGTCAAAGAACTGAAACAGGACACTCATCATGTCTTCATTGAACCCTGAAGTGACTAGATCCAATAGGTGACCATGTCTCTTGATGAACTGGGAGTGATCAGACACTTGAGAAACCAACTCTTTAAGCTTAGCAGGTATCCCTACAAAGTTGATCCTGATAGTGTTTCTACGAGCAGAAGCCATGACCTACAACAAAGAACAAAGATAAATCCCTTGGTCCTTGAAATGGTTAGTGAAAATGCTATGCTTATGATGCATGATGATGTCATGATGTTATGTTCAATCACAAACATGTGGCACACACAAACAAGTCACACCATAGCCCTAGGTTTAAAGGCTTGCATGAGGTTCAAAGGTAAGTACCCTCCCCTGAAGTTAGATGGTTCATCCTGTCCTACAAAAGTAACCAGGTTCTAAGGGATCTCAATATCATTGATCCTTCACAAGGGTGGTTGTTCAGAAGGCAACTTACTTGCCAACCAAAACCCTCCAAGTTTAAGATCTCAATGAGCGTAGTATCGAGTGTCAACCAACTTCAGTCTGCACCAAAGCCGGTTACCTCACTACTTTCTAAAGGCCAAGATGAGTTAACTAGGGTTCTAAAAGTTAGTTAGTGCATTGACAACATATGGCAGCCTCATATTATCCTCAACTTGACTTAAGGAACATAAGCACCAACCAAGAAGTCGCACTAACTATGGCCACCAGATCAACCGTATCGATATACGTCGTACAGTTTCCTTGGTCTATTGCCATTTACCTAAGGTACACTAGATCCGGGTTAGGACCTTTCACACATGAGAGCACCCCAACAAGATAATATAAAGCAAACAAGGCAAACAATTTAAAGTGATCTAATTCCTAAGGGTACCCCTCTTAAATTTAAATCCCCAGCAGAGTCGCCAGTTCTGTAACACGGTGGGAGAACTGACTTTAGTTATGTTGCGGATAGCAAGAGTCGCCACCGACTTTTATTTTATCCAAAGGAAAGGCATAAAAGAACAGGAAAGACCTTTAAAAGATTTTTGGGTTCGGGGGGTAGGTTATGTAAAGGGAAGGTGTTAGCACCCTTTACATCCATGGTTATCCATGGGCTCTTAGTTACTTAGCTCACTTTTGAATTGTTTTTGAAAATGTGAAGTGTGTGAATAGAAAATTTTCATATGAGTTAATAATGATCCATGTACGGATGCGTAAAAACTTGTGTTTGAAAATTTGTTTGAAATTTATTAAGTGTTTGAAAATTTGAAATGAAGTGAGCAAGCAACTGGGAGACACCTACCCTAAAGTTTAAGTCTTTTTTGTTCTTTATCCTTTAAATGGTAAGACTATCCCTATTATTAAGGAATAGGTAGTCATTACCTTGGATGTGAGGGACATATGAGGGACATCTGTTTTATGAAGGCAACTGTGAGGTGTATTAAGCATTTAGAAGGGTCTATCATCATTATTCGAAAAGGGACTTGATCTTTAAAGGCAACCATTAGGGACTTGATGATTTTTCTTTTAAGGGACTTGCTTTATACACCCCACTTGACCTTATGATTAGGCAACATTGAGGGATAGCCTTAGAAATGTGAGATGACGATTAAAAATCGACTTACGTGTGTGAGTGTTCAATATTATTTATCTTTAATTAAAATGATCTAAATTTGATTTTAAATGGAATACATGTTTACACTCCCTAAATTACTAACCATAGCATAAAATTAAATAAATTAAATATTACAAAATTTACACCAAGGAGCAATTACATAATAAATAAGCAATTAAAAATAAATAGCAAAAAAATAAATATATAAGCAAAATATAAATAAATAAGTAAAAATAAATAAATAAGCAATAATAAGGGTTAGTAATAATAATAATAAAAAATTAAAAAAAAATGTTAGTGAAATAATAATAAGCAAAAATAAATATTAATAATAATATGGTTAGTAATAATAAAAATAATTAAAATAAATAGAATTAGCAAAAATATTATAATAACACAAAATTATATTTTTAATATAGACATTTATTTAAAAATATGAATAATTAAAGGATTATGGTAATATTTTAATTTATGTACAAATTATTAAATTATTTATAATTACAAAATTTAATTATTATAGATTTAATTATTTCTAAACACATATTAACAATTATTTATAAATAACAAATTAAGAAAAAAGAAAAAAAATATTTACATGTTATATGGATAAAACAAGTTATAATTATGTTTAAAGATTATATTTACAAAAATTAATCATATTTACAAAAATTTTATATTAAGTATTATATTTATAAGATTTAATTTTATTTACAAAAGTTATATTAAATAAATATATACATAATAATTATATTAAGAATAAAAATTATTTAGAAAAATAAAGTTAGGTTTTACAAAATTAGGATTCATTTAGAAAATATTTTTAGGATTTAATTTAATATACAAAAATTATTTAAATAAATATAAGTATAAAAGAAATAATATTTTTTTTTTGAAATAAGAAAACATGATTCTTAAACATTAGAAATATTGCATAAACATTTTATAGGATTATATATCATTATTAATAAATCTAAATTAATTAAACAAAACAAAATAAAATAAAAAAAATAAAACAAACCTGGCTGGGATTTGAACCCAGGAGGTTTTGGTTACCAGCAGCAAAATCCTCCACTAGACCAGCCAAGCACGTGTGACAAAGAATGGATAGCAATTGGTTTTGTTCTTTAAAACCTGAAAATTCATAAAAAATAAGAAGCAAAAAAGGCCTGGGGGAGGATTGAACCCAGGACCTTATGAATACTCAAACACGCGCATGACCACCTGGCTGGAAGAGCCCATCTGATAGTATGATGGCAATATAACATAATATATTAAGCTTCCTTTGTAACCTGAAAAAATAGAAAAATAATGGTACAAGGCAGGATTCGAACACAGGTCCCATAGTCCAAACGTACACAAGCCTTTCCACTGGGCCACGCAGCAAGCTGTGATAGCAATCCAGCAAAATAACATAAAATATTATAAATCAAATTCAAATTTTCTGGGCGCGCCACCTAGCTTCTTCTTCCCCAAATTTCCTGCGAAATTTCCTTCCCTTTTTCCTGCGAAATTTGTTGCGAGTTCTTCATAGTTTTGAACCTGCGAAAATGAAACTCATACAAAACAGCAACGATTCATGAAATTAATTAGTGTTTCATGATCCTTGTGATTCATAGAACATTCCTGTGTCCTCAGAATTCATTTAGATTTAGTGAATCAAAGGATCCTAAATTGAATGTCAAAACCCTAATCATGGCCGATTGCAATTTAGGTCACGAAACTCCAATTTCTTTGTCCAGAAACCTTCACAAACTCAATACAAATATCATAAACCAAACAAAATTCATTGCAATGCAGTAAATAGATGAAACCGAAAAAATTATATTCAAGCATAAGCAAGCCACGGGTTAAGCATCATGGCATGATTTGGATGCGTATGAATGATGGTTTATGATCAGAGAAGTCCAAGGAAGCTCTCCATGTTCTTGTTTTACCTTCAAATGTCTTAGATCAAGGAATCCGAATGTGACTCTTTGCTTGAATTTTTGAAGTATGATCTTACCTTTGGGCTGCTGAAATTCGTGGCTGGGCAATAGGGTTGTGTTTAGTATATATAAGTGATTGAATTTAGGTTAAAAAATTGATTGGTTGTGTTCAAGATTTGATTCAAAAAGATTCACAATGATCATGCTTTAAAATCCAAATATTCATGTATTAAGGCTTGCTATCTTTGGACAAATCTCATGATCTTATTCCTTTTCAATTCCAATCAGCATTGAAGACATTCTAGAAACCAAATCTCCATTAAATATCATATTTTCATATTTTATTTCTATTTAAAATGATTTTTTATGAATTAAATCAAAATAAATAAAAATAAAATAATAAAAATTCTGATTTTTAATCATTTGGGTCGTGCATGATGTTAGTGTATGGATTGGGTCATAATTTGACAAGCCCATTTGGAAGAAATTGGTTCTAGACCTCCTTTTTCATCATAAACCAACTCAAAATTTCCCAACTTTGCAAGGGCACATATCCTTCAATTTTAATGCTATGAGGGTTTTCTTGGACATTTTGGAAAGCTTTAAGAGTCCTCTAAACAACCCCACTGGTTTCATGTCCATATCATTTACCAATCTCAAGTTATGCCCTTTTGAAGTTGTTGACTTTTTGTTGACTTTCAAAAGGACCTATAATGTCTTAGCTCATACCTTCCAAATGAAGAATTTTTGGGCTTGGCTTGTGAGACACAAAGTTGTAGAGAATTCAATTTCCTTCAAAATGAGATTTGAGTGGAGACTTGGTGATGAAGTATGTGAAAGTTATGGCTGGTCAAAGTTCAGTTGACTTTTACTAAGGAAACCCTAATTTAGAAACTCCTGATTCTTGATGATCTGGAATCTCCTTGATGAATCATGATCAACCCTTGATCAAATGATGAATTTTACCTCATATAATTGATGTTGGCAAAAAATCATGAAGTTTGACTTAGGTTTGACCACAGTTGACCTCAGTTTGACTTTTTAACTGCATTGACTGTTTTTGACTTATCTGATCATCTGACTGAGCAAACTTCTGAGAAAAGTCTTGAAACTTGTCATGGGGGTTCTTACACACATATAAGATGTTATGAAGCTCACTTGAAGTCTTGGAAGTCCATTTAGCCTGATTAAAGTCAAAACCCTAGTTTTGGATACACTACATAGGAGGTGCATTGTCTGAGGGAATTGTCAACTCTTCTGACCAATTGTGAACCTTGTGAACCTTGTGAACCATCATAAAATGTCTTGTGAACCTCATGGGAGGTATTGTGAAGCTTGTGAACCTTGTGAACCTTATAAAGTGACTTTGTAGACCTCATGATCCTCATGAAAGGTTATGTAAACATTGTGAATCTTGTGAACCTTGTGAACCTTCAAGAAGTAACTTGTAGACTTCATGAACCTCATGAAAGGTTATATAAGCATTGAGAAACTTGTGAACCTTGTGAACCTTCATAAAGTAACTTGTAGACTTCATGAACCTCATGAAAGGTTTTGTAAATGTTGAGAAACTTGTGAACCTTCATAAAGTAACTTGTAGACTTCATGAACCTCATGAAAGGTTTTGTAAATGTTGGGAAACTTGTGAACCTTGTGAACCTTCATAAAGTAACTTGTAGACTTCATGAACCTCATGAAAGGTCTTGAAAGCATTGTGAATCTTGTGAACCTTGTGAACCTACTTAGCACACAAAGTCTTGTATTGTGAGGGCAAATTTTGGGGTGCAACAGAAACCAATATCAAGAAAACCAAACAAACTTTTGTTTAATTGAATCGCATAAAACCTATAGTTCCTATGCAGTCCTTGTGATCGATATCTGGGGATAAAACCCCTATTAATACTATAATCATGAAAATAGTACAATTTCTATTTTACCGATCAAGTTTTTTGCACCGTTGTCGAGGACTGTCTAACTATAAGTTTTTAAGTAATTCAATTGAAATTTTGTTGCTCTACGACTAAAATTTTAATTTTCTGCTATTTTATTTATTTTTGTGTTATCGTTACTAATTCTTGTTTAACTATTTGTCGAGGTTATGCCTTAGCTAAATTTTCTTTTGACGCAGAACCCAAAAGATCATTGTACGAAAGACGCCTCAAAGCGAGAGATGAAAGAATGGCAACGTCAAATTCAGGCCCTATTATTCTGTTTCGAGAAAAAAAGGAAGAGGTATTTGTGCATACTGAGCACATCGATTCAGACGCAGACAGTGAGACAATACATGAGGTTGTTCAGATGGCTGGAAATCAACCTCCAATAGAAAGACTGTTAGATGACTATGGAGGAGAAAATACTCCACCAAATAGGATGACCATTGTGAACCAACCAGTAAATGTTGCTCTTTTTTAGTTGCATCCGTCAACTATTCGTCAGTTGGAAAGTAAGCCCTTCTCGGGAAAGATCAATGAAGATGAAAATAAGCACCTCCAAAGGTTCCTTACTACTACAACATCTTTAAAAATATAAGGGCATTATGAAGAGGAAAAAAGGGTGGTCATGTTTCCTTTCACATTAACTGATGATGCTGAAGAATGGTTCTACTCACTACCAGCAGGAAATATTACCACTTGGCAAGAAATGGAAACTGCATTTCTGAATGAATATTTCCCTGCTTCTATATACATCCCCAAGAGATATTATATAGTAAATTTTAAATAGAAAGATGGAGAATCACTTGGAGATGCATACAAGAGATGTTTGGTCACGTGTCCTACTCATAACTTGGACGCGACTGAGCAAATGCAGAATTTTGTGAATGTTCTCAGGATAAAGACCAAACAGCTTATCGACACAGCTGCAGGTGGCTTAACTAATTTATCAACAGCCATTGGCATCAAAAAGATCATAGTAGCTATTGCTGCAAATAAGTATTTAGAATTGTATGACAGGAAGGTAAGCCAACCTGAAGCAAAAATTGATTTAAAGCTTACTGAACATGTTTGGAAGATGGAAGATTAGATTGCGGCAAAGGTAGAAAAAAGGCTGAAAAAGATTAATCTTGGTAATCAGACTATAGAATAAGTACAACCAGTCCAAGCAATTAACTGTGAGATTTATGGGGGACCTCATTTCGCTATGCACTGTGTAGCTACACAAGATCAAATTGAAGCAATAAATTTCTTGAGGTAGAACAATCCGTACTCCAACACATATAATTCAGGTTGGAAAAATTGTTATTTTTCCTGGAAGGATCAACAAGTAAATGTTCAGAAACAAGCTCAAGCTCCACAACAACAACCGTATCATCCACAACAAAAACCACTTTATCAACAACAATACCAATAACCTTAACAACAATATCAACAACAAGCACTAAGGAAGGCCGATTGGGAAATTTCCATTGAAAAGATGGCCGCTCAAAGCTCCCAATTCCAAGAAGAAACAATAAGTATTCTTAGGTAAACAGGTGCTACCATAAAGAACCTTGAAGTGAAGATGTGTCAAATTTCTCAACAACTTGCAAGTTCTCGAGCACCAGGTGCTCTCCCTAGTGTTAATATTACTAATCTAAAAGATCATCATCATGTTAATGCGGTAACTACAAGAAGTAAGAAATCCAATGATGTTGTTGAGAAAGATTATGAATTGGAAGATCAAATGCTTGAAGTTGAGTTAGAAATCAAAGAGAATGAGGTGGTTGAAGAAGAATTCATTGTACCAAAACCAGTGGTACAAGAGAAAGTTGTTGAAACCAAACAAATGATTAAGCTTTCTTATCCACCTAGGAATAAGAAGAAGAGGCAGCAAGAGAAGAATATTGAAAAGTTTCTTGAGATGTTTAAAAAGCTTGAATTGAACATCCCATTCTTGGAGGAACTTGAGCAAATACCTACCTATGCAAATTTCATTAAGGATATCATCTCAACAAAGAGAACCACTGATACAAAGCCGGTTATTCTAACTGAAACTTGTAGTGCTATTTTGTAGGGTACGAAAATTCTGGTGAAGAAGAAAGATCGAGGTGCCGTTACAATCCCTTGCACAATTGGAGATAGATAATTAAAAATGAAACTCAGAGATATGCCTAAGAGGGGGTGAATTAGGTGTTAAAAAATTCTTTGAGTATTTTGTCGATAGTTTATTTTACTTTCTTGTATGATCTTAAGTTCTTTAAAAGGTAAAGTGCTTAAAGTAAAAGACACAAGAGATTATCATGGTTCCCTCCACAATCTGAAGGTACATCCAGTCTCCTTTCAATAAAAAGAGAATCCACTATAGTCAGAATGATCATACAATCTATTCACACAATCGGTGATGCTTACTATGTAATTTATAGGTAAACTAAAGTGCAAGAAGAGCAATCATGTTCAATGCACACACTTACTTTCAACAATCCTAAAAGCATGGTAATAACAAAATATAATTGGTAATTTTACAATGTGTTTGATTGTTGTACAACAATGTTATCAATCTTCAATTGATCTTATCTTTCAATGGTAAATCCACAAATATTCAAGACTTGTTACTCAGAATATTCTTTTCAAAAAATATGAAAGCATGTAGAAAATTCTTTGTGAAATATGATATGATCAAGATGTGGATTAAGAAAGTTTGTAAAGATTTTTGAAAAAGGTTTAAATGATCTTTTCTTTCAATGTACAATTCAATAATATATAAAACTTAAGTAATCAAAAACTATTATGAAACTTTTATGAATGATTTTAAAGTTATGCACAAAGTTTCAACATTTTTGAAAAAGAATGAACACTTAGAAAATTATTTGAATTAATGTGAAAATTTAATCATGAAAAGGTTATTATAAAATATGAAAGTTAAAGAATATATATATCTTAAGCACCCCTCTAAAAAGACATGAAATTCTCCATAAAAAATCATGAACAATTGCCATGGTTCATTGGAGAAAAGTTATGAAAGTTTAAATAGAAGAGGTGTCATTTTTCAAAAATATTTTTCAGATTCGTTCAGTGAGCAATCGATTGAACACACACAAAACATTTTAAAAAATTGAATTTTACGTAGGAGCATTCAATTGATGTTAGTGTGCAATCGATTGTTGTCAATGGTGCAATTGATTGCACTGATAATAACTTGTAAAAATTTTATTTTCAAGATGAGAGAAAGTATGGTCATGCAATGCAAAATGAATTTTTCAAAATGAGAAACTAGAACTTAAATATTTGATAGAAAGTTCCATTATACCTTCAAATTTTCATGATCTTCATATCAAGTTGTCATCCGTTTTTTTGCTCATGTTGCTTTGAAAATTTGATCTAACATCTTTGCCTTCTTGCAATGAGGTTTGTCTTCATTAAAACATAAATTGAGGTTGTGAATATTGATTCCACATTCTCCCCCTTTTTGATAATGACAAAGCCTTCTTCTTTTGTTGATGTTATTTCTAACAAGTCTCTCCCTCAAAGTTTGAGAAATCCCCCTCAATGTATGAAGTATGAAAATCTGATTTTTGTTTGAGTGTTGAAGTTGTTTGAAAGTTGAAGTAGACTTGTAATTCCACCTTTAAGAATTTAAGAAAAAAAGAAACAAAAGAATAACATCCTTCTCCCCCTTTTGACATTATCAAAAAGAAGGGAAAGATGGGTAAAGGTAAGAATAAAAGACAAGAAATACTTAACTAAATGCAGAAAATTATCATTAAAAATTCAAGAGCACAATACATAGAACACATACTTAATGCAAAAAAATTTAGTGCAGAATTTTAAAGATGCAGAATTTTAAAATACATAATTGAAAGAGTACAATATTTAAGACCTTAAACAAATGCAGAAAATTAAAAGACTACAATAGTTAAACATTAAACTAGAAACACATAGAGATAAATCTTAAGAGTAGTCCATGTTTGGATCAAAGGGGCCTTGGTTTGGGAAGTGTTGGCCAAGTGGTGGTTGTCTTGGTGGTGACAATGCTGGGTTTGACGAATCATAACGTGGGATGTAGAGATGAGAATAAATGTAAGAAAATTGTTGGTTTACTCCATCTTGAAAGTTTGTGATCCTAGTGTTGACGGAAGCATCAATGGCATTATAGCGGTCATTGATAGTGTTGTTGAGATTCTCAAATTATTGAGTCATAAAATCCATCAATTGTTGATTGCTAGGACCATCTTGAGTGGGTTGAAGAGGATTATTTTCATCATCTTCATTTTCTTCTTCATTAACTACCACATCTTCACCAATGTACATAATTGTCTCAGCCTCCGGGTCGTACTTTACGCCCATTTTTGAATCCATATTCCGGATGGAAACTTTGTTGGAGTTGGAATCCATGAGACATACATCAAAGTCGTCAAAGCTAACTTTAAAGTATTCCAAAATCCGAGTGATAAACCAACCATATGGCAAAAATTTGGATTTATAGTTGAAAGATAACATATGCACAATAATTAACCATGCCCAATTAACAGTGAGACCTTTCTTAAGAGCATATAGGATTTGCATTTCCAAATATGTGACTATACAATGGTTTCCAACTCTTAGAAACATTATATAAACCATGAAATAGTGAAAAAGACGGTCATTAATATAAAAAATTCCTGCTGACCAAGAGTTACGAGATGGTTGAATACCTCCTAAAGATCTGACCCGTTTAGCATGAAATTCAGCCTCTATCATCCATCCAATGTTGCGGTAAAACTATATTTTGTTATAAGCCGCCCAAACTGGATCTTCTTCATTATAAAATAAACCACTAGTACCTGGAATTTTCAAAATGCTACCAAAAACCTTTGAAGTAAGACAAATTGTCTTGCCTTGAACAAATGTAGTAACTTTTCCTTTTTCAAATTGGAGATTGCAAAAGAATAACCTTACCAAATTCGGATAGTAAGGCCCGGATGAGGAAATTAACGGTTATAAGCCAGGAGCAATCAAAGATTGTTAAAAAGTAAAACATTCTTCATGAAAGGAAGAAAGTATACCATACTTTGGAGTTTGTACAACCTTTTTCTGAAGAAAAACAAATTATGAATTGTTCTTGTTGATCATCCGAGAGATATTGAAGCACAAACAAAGTTTCAGGAGATGATGATGCTAGAGCCTTTCCTTTGGATTGAGTAGGCACCTTTCTCTTTGGACGAATAAACATGGTGGCTTGATGAATTATTTTTTAGGGTTTATGAGTGAGATTTTAGATTTTGGAAGAGATGATGAAATTGTAGAGAAGTAGTGTGGTATTTATAATGGTTTTGTGAAGGTGATTTTTGTGGGAAAAGAGTATTCAAGTTTTGAATAGTTGGTCAAATTTTGGGAGATGGAAAATCAAGGTTGGGAGAAGTGTGGTCAAGGATTGGAAGATGTGTAATCAAGGTGGAAGAATGAATCTTTGGGGGAGATGAATTTTGTTGGTAAATGGTGTAAGAATGAATAAATATATGGTCCAAGACATTAATTGGTCAAAGGGAGAGTTGTTGGGGTAGTTGTAGTTTTAGGAGCCCATGGACCATATTAAAAATCATAAAATAAATACATTTCGTACAAGTGCAATCGATTGCTACAGGGGTGAAATCGATTGTACCATACAAACAATAGTGCAGAAAACAGAAATAGGCCAGGTGCAATCGATTACTGCAGGTGTGCAATCGATTGCATGCTTAAAAAATTATATTTTTTTTAAAAAATACAATGAGCAATCAATTTCTATTAGCATGCAATCGATTGCATCTAGTGAAAAATTGAAAAATTCAAAATTTAAAAGGATCGAACACTCACATACTCATATAACATTGATCACACACATATATATATGACATTTAGAACATGTAAAATATGTTATATAATGACAATTTTAGAAGAGAAAAGATATCATGTACCATGGTTGATTATCCTTTATAATTAAACAACGTTTTCGTCCAAGATTTTGAGTTCACTCCAAATTTTGAAAAAGGGTTCCTTTGCCAAAGGCTTTTTAAATATGTCTGCAAGTTGATTATGAGTGTCTACAAAGGTCACCTTGACATCTCCTTGAAGGACGTGATCTCGTAGAGTGATGTCTTATGTTGATATGCTGGTGTTGTCACAACGTAGCAGAATTTATCATAGATCAAGCCAGTAGTCACGAAGTTGTTGCTTGAGCTAAAGTATCTGTGCACAACAACTACCGGTTGCTATGTATTCTTCCTCGGCCATAATGAGTGCTACACATGCTTGCTTCTTACATGCCCATAAGACTAATGCATTACCTAAGATATGACACGTTCCTCTTGTGCTTCTCCTATATGTTTTACATCCTGCATAATCCGTGTCAGAATATCCAATTAAATTGCAAATACTACCTTTAGGATACCATAAGCCAACATTGGTTGATCCTTTGAGATACTTCATGATCTGCTTGACTGTCGTTAGATGAGATTCCCTTAGATTGTCTTGAAATCGAGCACAGAGACAAACACTGAACATGATTTCAGGACGAATTTCCATCACATATAGTAACGAACCTATCATACCTCTGTATTTTGTGATATCAACTAAGACACCGGATTCATCTTGATCTACATATGTACCAGATCCCATAGGTGTAGACAATTCCTTGCTATTATCCATATTAAATTTCTTCAATGATTATTTACAATATTTGGATTGGTTGATAAAGATACCGTCTTTGAGTTTCTTAATTTGCAGTCCTAGGAAATAGTTCATTTTCCCATCATGGACATTTCAAACTCTTATTGAATCATGGATGAGAATTCTACACATAACTTTGTGTTAGTTGATCCAAAGATTATGTCATCAATGTATACTTGCACCAAAAGAGTATCTTTTTTAATTTTCTTGATGAACAAAGTCTTGTCCACGTTTCCCTTTTCAAAACCTTTGTCACATAAGAAATTGCTAAGACGATTGTACCATACTCTTGGTGCTTGTTTTAAACCACATAGAGCTTTCTTTAGTTTGAAGACATGAGAAAGATTCTTGTAGTCCTCAAATCCAGGGGGTTGCTTAACCTACACTTCTTGCAACTGGAGTGAATGTTTCATCAAAATCGATTCCTTCTTCTTGGTTTTATCCTTGTGGGACTAATCTTTCTTTATTTGGAACTTTGATTCCATTTTCATCAAGTTTGTTTTTGAAAACCCATCTTGTTCCTATGATGTGCTTATTGCTCGGTCTCGGTACAAGATTCCAAACTTGATTTCTTTCAAACTGGTTTAGTTCCTCTTGCATAGCTATTATCCATTGATCATCGCCTAAGGCTTCATCGAATTTGGTTGGTACAATTTGAGACGCAAACGTCATGTTTAGACACGCATCCTTGAGATTTAACCTTGTTGCTACACCTTGGCTAATGTCCCCAATAACTTTATCGATTGGGTGATCTCTACAGTCCTCCATTATTTTGGTAGATCATTATGTTCTTCATTGTTTTGTGAATCATCTTGTTGTTGTTTTGGTTGATCATTTTCAACATCATTGTAAGTTGGAGAGATATTTATTACATCATCGTCAAAATCATTAAGAACATTATCCTCCTTGGAGGGGTTAGTTTCATCAAATGATACATGCATAGATTCTTCAATAGTTAAATTTCTTTTGTTAAAAATTCTAAAAGCCTTACTAGAGAGAGATGAGCCAAGAAAAATACCTTCATCGGATATCTCGTCAAACTTTCCAAGGTTGTCTTTATCGTTGTTTAGGACAAAGCACTTGCACCCAAAAATGTGAAAGAAAGATATGTTTCCTTTGAATAATTCATATGGGGTCTTTTTGAGAATAGGCCGAATATTAACACGGTTGCTTACGAAACATGTTGTGCTCACCGCATCTGACCAAAAGTATTTTAGAAGATTTGAATCGCTAAGCATGGTTCTTGCAAGTTCTACCAATGACATGTTCTTCCTTTCAACGACACCATTAACAACCATTGTATGAGCAAAAGGACCATTCTGAATAACATCCCATATTTCGTCTCCTTGTGCTTCTAAATGACCCTTCAGGCATATTTTCCAGAAGTCAAAAAATTCACCACAAAACAATGGAGGCTTGTTGTTACTACCACCATCTTTAAACACACTTTTGCTGGTTGTGGAAGCCATTCTGAATCGATTAGGAACAGGTTACCTAAAACCTGCTCTGATAACAATTGAAACTCAGAGATACGCCTAATAGGGGGTGAATTAGGTGTTGAAAATTCTTTGAGTATTTTTGCCGATAGTTTATTTTACTTTCGTGTATGATCTTAGGTGCTTGAAAAAGTAAAGCACTGAAAGTAAAAGATACAAGAGATTATCCTGGTTCCCTCCATAATCCGAAGGTACATCCAGTCCCCTTTCAATAGAAATAGATTTCACTATTGTCATAATGATCGTACACCCTATTCACACAATCGGTGATGCTTACTATCTAACCTATAGGTAAGAAAAAGTGCAAGAAGAACAATCATCTTCAATACACACACTTACTTTCAACAATCCTGAAAGCAAGGTAATAACAAAATATAATTGGTAATTTTATAATGTGTTTGATTTTTGTACAACAATGTTATCAATCTTCAATTGATCTTCCCTTTCAATGGTAAATCCACAAATATTCAAGACTTGTTTTTGATAATTTTCTTTTCGAAAATATGAAAGTATGCAGAAAATTCTTTGTGAATATGATATGATCAAGATGTAGATTAAGAAAGTTTGTAAAGATTTTTGAAAGAGGTTTAAATGATATTTTATTTCAATGTTCAATTCAATAATATATGAAACTTAAGTGCTAAAAAATTATTATGAAAATTTTATGAATGATTTGAAAGTTATGCACAAAGTTTCAACATTTTTGAAAAAGAATGAACACTTAGAAAATTATTTGAATTGATGTGAAAATTTTATCATGAAAAGGTTATTATAAAATATGAAAGTTAAAGAATATATAGATCTTAAGCACCCCTCTAAAAAGACATGAAATTCTCCATAAAAAATCATGAACAATTGCCATGGTTCATTGGAGAAAAGTTATGAAAGTTTAAAATGAAGAGGTGCCATTTTTCAAATAGATTTTTCAGATTCGTTCAGTGAGCAATCAATTGCAGTAAGTGTGCAATCGATTGCACACACACAAAACATTTAAAAAAATTTGAATTTTACACAAGAGAAATCGATTGTTGTTAGTGTGTAATCGATTGCACTCAGAGTCAGAAGCGAATCTTAAACATTTTTTCAGCATGCAATCGATTGCTGTCAATGGTGGAATCGATTGCACTCATAACAATTTGTAAAAAATTTTATTTTCAAGATGAGAGAAAGTATGATGCAATGCAAAATTAGTTTTTCAAAATGAGAAACTAGAACTTAAATATTTGATAGAAAGTTCCATTATACCTTCTGTAACAATCCAAAATTTGCCCTCTTATTTATAACCTTAACCGACCTTATGTTTCACATTCATGCGCATCTCACATTAGGTCATAACATTGACAATCATGCACTTAATAAGCTCTCATAAGGCATGAGATCGAAGCATTTTCTTATAATGTGGATTCTCTATTCAGAGGACACTTATTCATTAGTGTATACTCAAGAGCAAGAAGATTAAGGTTTCTCCTGTGGTGTGCTTGGTTATACAATTGAAGATCATTGTGCCAAGTTTAGTCTCAAGGCTACCTTGAGTATCAATCTTCATTATAAGCTCATCATTGTCAATGCACATTTCAGGTGCTAGGGTTTCATCAAATTGGGATGAGTTTCGCTATGAATTGTGAGTCTCAACAGCTTGGGCCATCTTTGTCATTCAGATTATGGGTTAGGGTTTATTTCCCTAATCATGTGATACTCGATAGAGTTTTCTCGCAAAGTTTGTTCATAAGCGATCTTGTCGTTCAAGGAGTTCCATTATTACTTGAGGCGCAATTTATTGAAGACCACTGTGCATGCAGAGTGGATTAAGGTTTCATATCAAGATCATTAGTCTTCATGTCAATAGCTCAAGGGATTAGGCTCACAAGATGTGAAGCTGTGGATTCTTACGGGAGGTAATTTTATCTCTAGCGGTTCAATTTGGATTGGTTTGCTTCAATTTGCAAATTAATTCGAATTTGCGGAGTAACGATCAATTCTATTATGAACCCTTCAATTTCAAAATTCAACCTTCGTGTACACATCCAATTTCATCATTTGAATTCCTTTCATTTCCCATTTTTTTAAACCATTTGAAAAGTCAATTTCAGTATCTATAAAACTCAATTCAATCAACCATTGATTTTCTTTTCCTCGTTAACCAAATAAATAGTGACATAAACTCACCATCCACTTATCTTTCAAATTCCCTTTAGTATCCATTTAATGGTCCAATATTCAAGGTCATTTTATATGTGATCCATGTTCCATTATAAACTATCAAAACTATTATTATTAAAAAAAATAATGATGGCCACTAGAATGGAGGATGATCAGAAAAGTGGATAATGAAAAATCTTATTACAGCTTTGAAAAAAGTCCATAATATAACAGAATTATCACACCAGAAAAAGGGGCTTACAAAAAAAAGCAATTACAAAAAAAGAAATCAGTTACATACAAATTGATATACTAGAAAATCGTCAGAAGCTAACATGATGTAGGAAATGATTTTACAACAAAAAACGGAAATAACAGATTGCGGATAACAGATTCATATAACAGAAAACAAAAAAAATTACAGGAGGTTTTTTTACAAGAGAAAGTTCAGGGGAATTACAACAAAAAATCAGTCCAAAAAGGGAAAAAAAACAGAGCATTTTCCGTTACAAGTGGGATAACTTAATCAGTAACAAACTAATATAACAGAATTACACAAAAAGGGAGAATTCAGTTGCAGAAAACAAAAAAACAGTTACAAAATATAAATAAAAATCTCACTACATAAGGGGTGGGGGTACCTGATAACAGAGAGGGAAATAATAGATTATGCAGTGGGATCACCCTCATCTGGAACCTCTTGATTTCAATCCTTTATCACCATCTTCAAATTCTTTTATTCGCTCTGCAATTTTCAGATCTGAATCCACTCTCATTCTCCCAACCTTACCCAAATCCACCTGCAAAATATCACCACAGTTCAGAAGGATTCAGTTGTAACAAACTCTTTTAACCGTTTTATTCTCACATCTTTATCAATTCAACTTGTCGATTCTCTGCATTTTTCACCTTCAATCCAAGAAGTCTCCTTCAATCTTCATTGCCATCGACTCCGCAATTTCCAGAACCACTCTTCAATCAGATTCAACACCGCAACATCAACTCTGCATTTCTTCTTAAACCTTCAATCAGATAAACGTCAATATCTTAATCCTCATCACTAAATCTTCAATCAGATTCATCTATCACCGTACAATTATTTTCATCAATCACCTTCAAAACCTGCAAATCCAGAAAACCACAAATTCAGAGGTCAGCTTCAATAATGCGATTCGCGTCGCACTTCATAAGCTCCTAAGGCATGAGATCGAAGCATTTTCTCATAATATGAATTCTCTATTCAGAGGACACTTATTCATTTGTGTATACTCAAGAGCAGGAAGATTAAGGTTTCTCCAGTGGTGTGCTTGGTTATGCAATTGAAGATCATTGTGCCAAGTTTAGTCTCAAGGCTACGTTGAGTATCACTCTTCATTACAAGCTCATCATTGTCAATGCACATTTCAGGTGCTAGGGTTTCATCAAATTGGGATGAGTTTCGCTATGAATTTTGATTCTCAACAGCTTGGGCCATCTTTGTCATTCAGATTATGGGTTAGGGTTTATTTCCCTAATCATGTGATACTCTATAGAGTTTTATCGCAAAATTTGTTCATAAGAGATCTCGTCGTTCAAGGAGTTCCATTATTACTTGAGGCGCAGTTTATTGAAGACCATGGTGCATGCAGAGAGGATTAAGGTTTCATATCAAGATCATTAGTCTTCATGTCAAGAGCTCAAGGGATTAGGCTCACAAGATGTGAAGTTGTGGATTCTTGCGGGAGGTAATTTTATCACTAGCGGTTCAATTTCAATTGGTTTGCTTCAATTTGCAAATTAATTTGAATTTGCGGGGTAACGATCAATTCTATTATGAACCCTTCAATTTCAAAGTTCCACATTCGTGTCCACATCCAATTTCATCATTTGAATTCCTTTCGTTTCCCATTTTTTAAAACCATTTTAAAAGTCCATTTCATTATCTATAAAACCCAAACCAAATAAACCGTGACATAAACTCACTGTCCACTTATCTTTCAAATTCCCTTTAGTACCCATTTAATGGTCCAATATACAAGGTCATTTTATATGTGATCCATGTTCCATTCTAAACTATCAAAACTATTATTATTATTAAAAATAATCATGATGGCCACAAGAATGGAGGATGATCGTAAAATTGGATAATGAAAAATCTTATTACAGCTTTGAAAAGAGTCCATAATATAACAAAATTCTCACACCAGAAAAAGGGGTTTACAAAAAAAAAGTAATTACAGAAAAAGAAATCAGTTACATACAAACTAATATACTAGAAAATCGTCAGAAGCTAACTGGATGCAGGAAATTATTTTACAACAAAAAACAAAAATAACAGATTGCGAATAACAGATTCATATAACAGAAAACCAAAAACTACATGGGGATTTTTACAAGAGAAAGTTCATGGGAATTACAACAGAAAATCAGTCCAAAAAGGAATAAAAACAGAGCAATTTCAATTACAAGTGGGATAGTTGAATCAGTAACAAACTGATATAACAAAATTACGCAAAAGGGAGAATTCAGTTGCAGAAAACAGAAAAATAGTTATAGAATATAAATAAAAATCTCACTGCATAAGGGGTGGGGGTAACTCGATAACAGAGAGGGAAATGATAGATTATGCAGTAGGATCACCCTTAGCTTGAACCTCTTGATTTCGATCCTTCATCACTATCTTCAAATTCTTTTTTTTCTCTACAATTTTCAGATCTGAATCCACTCTCATTCTCCCAACCTTCACCAAATCCACCTTTAAAATATCACCAGAGTTTAGAAGGATTCAGTTGTAACAAACTCTTTTAACCGTTTTTTCTCAAATCTTCATCAATTCAACTTGTCAATCCTCTGCATTTTTCACCTTAAATCCAAGAAGTCTCATTCAATCTTCATTGACATCAACTCCATAATTTCCAGAATCACTCTTCAATCAGATTCAACACTGCAGCATCAACCCTGCATTTCTTCTTCAACCTTCAATCATATAAATGTCAATATCTTCATCCTCATCACCAAATCTTCAATCAGATTCAGCTATCACCACACCATCATTTTCATCAATCACATTCAAAATCTGCAAATCCAGAAAACCACAAATTCAGAGGTCAGCTTCAACAATGCGATTCACATTGCACTTCCACAATAATAACAATTTCAGAACACAGAATTTCAGAAGGAGAAAAGGAATGGAACCCTTACCTTGAAACATCATCATCATCGTGAAAAAACTCTCAAAGAAAACTCGCACTCTGGATCTTCATCAACCTTTAACACCATACCAAAAGGCTCTGAATTCTTACGCATCTTCATCCTTAATCCCTCGATTACACCATCTCCAAGATCAATCTCTACAACAAACATCAATATGCATCAACGATTGTATCGATTCACGAACCTGTAAGAATCATCAACAATAATTTGCAGCAACATCAACAACGAAAAATCGCATTGCAATAATTCAACATCGCAAAAGAACAATAATTGTAGGAAGGATTAGAAGAAGAGGTGCGAACAAAGAGTTGCGGGGATTCAGATTCATCGACATACCTGAGCAAAACGTCATTTCGTCGCGAGTTTTCGAATATCCATTTTCGGAATCTCTTTCGTAGCTTACACCGTGGATTCAAGGTCGGCGATGCGTTTCATTGAGAGAATGAGAATGGATGGTGCTATGATGATGAGAGTGCGATGAAGGGAGAGTGGCGGTCGCCGGAGCCGTTTAAGGGAAGATTGACAGAGAGTGTTGCTATTGATTAAGTGCGGCGGTTCTGATGAGAATGAGAGATCGTTGTTAGCATTTTCACTTGCTGAAGAAGATGGTTATAATGTGGTTCTAGGTTTATATTGGTTTATTAAGTCTCATCAAGACATGGACCGAGTCTTGTTCATATCAGCCATGGATTTCATTTCCACACATCCGTTTTCAGCTCTACACCTCCCTCTGTACCATCTACAAGTGTACTTTGGGCCCATCTCCTTTGAATTTCTTTTCGAACCCTCCAAATTCTTACGCGTACCCCTCTGCGCCAATATTTTGAAACGGGCTTCCCGGGCCAGTTTATGCTATTTACTGCTACACATATCTCTAATGCACCCCTTGTTTCTTTATTTTTTTAGAATTTGTTAATTGTTCCTGTTAAAAAAATTGTTAATTAATTTTCTTGTTAAATAATTTTTGTAGGTTAATTTTTTAATCCATTTCTTGAAAATTTCTAGTTAGAATTTTCGTCATGATTTTAACTATGGTTGTGAATTAAATTTGGATTAAAAGGTTCATGAGCTTTTTGATTGATACAGATCAATTTCGATTATGGTGGATCTTCATGAAGTGATTATGGAACATAAACATTTATTTTTCTTATGGGAGATTACAAGATCTTGCTTGAAGTTTTTGGGTTTCTTTTATCTGAGGAATCAACACTTCAATCAAGTAAGAAATCTCGACCTTCTCGACTTTAACGCATCATTCTAATTGTATGCGACTTAGGATCATATAACGTAAAGTGCATATTGAGCACTCTCACATGAGGCACTGTATTTATTTGTGATTTATGATAATTTGTGACGATATCGAAGCTTAGGGATTAGGTTATGAACGATAGAATTCGTTTTTTTTTCTCACCTTCCCTCAATCACCATTTTTTGCGATTTCTGTCCTGATTTCGCATGCGTGGCCGATTCTTTTGGTGTGAAGTATTGAGATGGGCCTTAAGACATAGTTAATCGAGGTTTAACATTGAGAAATAAAATAATGATGGAATTTAGGTGGATTTAATTACTCGATTAATTGGTTAAGTCGTGTGAGATGCTTTGTTGATTGTGATACTTATGATTAAAGGTGAACTGGGTTAACGATTGAGGCCTAGTGGATTAATCAGGTGAATGAATAATCGATGTGTTTCCTTGGTGATGTATAAAATGGATCGATGAAATAGGTATGACGAAATATGGTGTGTTAGAGTTCAACTTACTTACTAAGGAAGTTAAGTTGAATCTAAAGAACAAAAGGGGAGCCTATGAACAAAACACCAAGTGCTAAGACAAATACCATTAAAATGTATAAGAGATAGGAATGAAATAATGATTACCTCAATATTCCCCCCTATAAAATAAATGTTATCATGACAAAGCATATTGAAAGCATAAACAAAGCATAAAAGCGATTAAGTACTACACACATCCTAGAATAGAACTAGGGTTCAAGATAAGACCTAAGTCTAAAGGTGAAGGTACCTAAAGGTTATATGACTTCTAAAGTCAGTAGCTACATGCTATAGGTCCCTAAGGATGCTAGGATACCTCACAAGATCAAACTATGTCAAACTATGTACAAAAAGTTCACCTAAGTTCACCTAAATGCAAGTTAGCGTTCATGGATGAAGTATGAGTGCATATGGCTTATAAGCATGTTTTAATACATGAAATGAGCATCAAAGTCAGTAGTGAATGTTTATGAATGTGGATGGATGAATATACAATCATGGATGCAATGATTTAAGCATATGGAGCACGGATAAGAAGATGTGAGAAGAAATGAACAAACATCGCATAAGATCACAAATGATGCAAGCTAAGGATGAATGACATATGGATATGCATGAGATGATTATGGGTCAGTAGCATACAAGTTATGATATGCAATTATAATGCATGGTTTGGAATTTATGGTTCCCACATAATTCATGTTAACAATTATAGGAGAAGAGAAGCTAGTTTAAGTTAAACTAGTTCACATAAGAATGCACTTAGGAACACAAAAACAAATCAAATGAATATGGTTCAAGAAGTGACCTATAATCGGGATTAAAGACCTAAAATTAACCTATAATTAACTTCTAAAAGTTACCAAAAAATCTCTCAAGTCAATGGCATGAATGCCTTCCTATCATTTAGGTTATGGGACAAATAAGCACATAAATCAACCTATGATCTAGGTGACATGGAAAAATAGAAAAAAGGCTTTAAAAATTATGAAATTAAATCCCTGGAATGTTGAAGTCAGTATCTAACATGGTCTAAAAGGATTTCACAAAATTATGCACCAAAGTGCCAAAACAATTACTTAACGATTGAGATAACAAGGCATGATCGCCGAAAAACAACTCCACAAAGTGGATCAAAATTGGCACCAAAAATTATGAAAAAAATTCCTAAGAAGAATCAAAATGCAACAAGTTCCAGTGGTCAATCACACACAAAAGATAGGTCTCACACCTATGGGAAAAAATGGTTTTGGGACAGCTTGTAATCAAAAATCCAAATTAATTACTAAAACCATTCAAATATGGAAACAAAAATTATACAAAATTAATTAAGAGGATGAGGATCACTCATAAAGTTTTCCAGAATTTTATCACACCTAATTTTTTTTAATAATTACGAAGAAACAGGCAAAAACGATGTTTTAAGGGAAAGCGAAAAGAAGTGAATTCTACAATCCGTAACCTAATCTCTAAACTCCAAAATTGACACATATTAATATATATCACAAATAAATCCAGTTCCTCAGGTGGGAGGACTCAATATGCACCTTAAGTTATATGATTCTAAGTCTCATACAACTAGAATGGTGCATTAAAGTGGAGAATCGAGATTACTTACTTGATCGAAGTGCCAATTCTTCACATAAAAGAAATCCAAAAAACTTCAAGAAAGGTCTTGTGATCTCCATAAGCAAAATAAATGCCTATCTTTCATAATCACTTTGTGAAGATCCATCATAATCGAAATCAATTCGTATCGATCAAAAAGAATCATGAACACTTTAATCCGAAATAAGTCCTCAACATGATTAAAATTCTCAACAAAGTTCAATATCAATAATTAAGAATTAACATCTAATGTAAAGGACTTAATTAAGAATTGATAGAATTCTAATTCAAAATCTAATGAACCATTAACATTCTAATTTTTTATTATTATCAATATACCTAACAATTAAAGTTTAATCAAGAATTTGGTGAAAGTCCTAAAAAAACTACCATTGTTAAACCAAACTAATCAATCTTAGTACAAACACTAATTACCATTTACAAAACTAATCATAAAATCTTCCAGAAATTAAATCAAAATAACAACCAAGTTAAATTAATAAAAAAGAAAAGACATCAGGGGGAGGGGTAAGTGGAAACCGAGAGTGCCAATAACACTTCTATGGGTTCTAAGGCCCAAACTATGGACACACAACGCATGTGGGGTGTTGAAGTAATCATAGGGTGCGAAATGAAATCCATGGGGTCTTGAAGGCCCAAACCAACTCCATCTATGTTCCATTTGGGATTAACCTAAAAACCCTTGAGTAAAACTTCTAAGAACAGCCAGCGGCAAACACACGATGCCTCCGTTCAAATCATCTTCTCGCCGAAAAACAAACAACGTCGACGACGTCTTTTCCATGGCATAAATTGATTCCGGCCTCGTCATCTTATCAGAACCACTTTTCTTCTTCGTTTAACTCTTCGACACCGTGAATCAAATGGAGATCCTCCGAACCTCAACCATTGACTCTTCAGATCAAGAATCGCACCGCGAAAATCCGACGTTTCTCCTTCAAAGCGATTTTGTGACTTCGACCTCTCTTCAATCAGAGTTTCCTTGACGACCTGTGAAGCAAGGACAACATCGGCGGTGACGCGTCGTATCTCCCCGTGTTCTGCTTATAGTGGTGTCGAATCTGTGAGATCGAAGACTTAAGTGCGATTTCAATTGCTTTGCGATCTTCTTCTTCTGAACTCGACTCATTTTGGTGACGTTATTACGATTTGTGTTGATTTCCATTAATGTTGATTGTTCTTGTTTTCTGCAGATTCGATTCTTGAAGATCGTTGTTGCTGAAGAAGAGTGATGCAGGTTGTTATGAAGATTCTGCGGATTTTGAGTGTGAAGATTGAAGATGGTGGTTGAAGAGTTATGGTTATCATCATTAGAGAAGAGTGATGCCGATTTTTTGTGTGAATTTTGATCGAGTTCTTTGAAGATTGATGAAGGTTTCATGTTGAGATTCAAGATTGGCAGAAGCAAAAAGTTGAAGGATTGGTTAGAGTTTTTATGCATAAAGGGATTGAAGATGCAGAGAGATTGATGAAGCCTTTTTTGTTGAAGATTGGTTAGAGTTCAGAAGATTATAGATAATGATGAAGGAGGTTGAAGGAATTCTGAGAAAGGTCGTGAGAGATTGTAAAAGAGAGGTTTTTGTTTTCTCTGTGATTCATGAAGATAAAGACTTGGAGAATCCTCAAGAATGATGAAAAAGGATGAAGCTTTCATCATCCCTTTTTTTTCCTGAGTTTGTTAGAAATTGTGTTATATGAAGTCCCAAAATTGCGGAGGAGTTTTTAAGATGAAGATTCAAGTGGCTCTGTTATGATGATTTTGAAGAGTGGAGATTTTTTTCTCAGCTTTTTGTTTTCTGACTTTTTCTGTAACTGAATAACTGGATCTCCCTTTTATTTTTCTGCTGTATCAGTTTTGTTATTAGATCTTTGATAATATCAATTTTTTTCCTTTTATTTTTCTGTGTAACTGAATTTTGTTAGTTGAGTTTTTTTGCAACTGTCACGTAACTGATTTTTTTTGTGCTAACATCTAATCAAGTTTTCCTCACCCTCTGAATTTAGAGAAACCATGTTATTATTTTTTTTATTCCTATTTTCCAGTATTTTGTTATCAAGACTAGTATATAAAAATGAATGGGCTTAGAAAAAATGGACTTTGGCAATTGGATTTGGACAAAAATGAGGCCAAGAGAGTGATTTTAATTGGGCTTAAAGTATGGTTAAGTGGAAATAGAATCAGAAATGATGATGGACATCGAATTAACCGATTCAGAAACAAGAATATGGATATGGACTAAGAATGAATTATGAAGTTCAATGGATATGATTCTCGAATATTAACTTTGATTTTGAAGTGGGCATGGCATAATTGTTTTGACTGGATGCGGTTTCAATAAGCCTGTATCTTCGAATTCCACCTAATACATTCGACTCAACTTAGCGTGCTTAAATCCACTCAAAAGTTCACTCTGTCTCAAACTTATATTTTCAATGAATCTCCAAACTTCACTCAACTCCCATCTCGAACCTCATGAACTTGTACTACCATCAACGACCAACCGAAAGAACCATAATGACCTGATTATCACACGAGCCCCCCCATTTGATCTCTTGTACCATGAATATCAATATACATCCAGAATTCAATCTCTTGCACCAAGAATACCAATATACCTTTACCGTGAGATCCTAAGTTGATTCGTGCGTCAAAAGAATGAAACCTCGGTCTTTTTAGGGTTGGATGATCCTCTGAATAAGAATGGGCTCCTGATGATGTGAGTTTAACCTTTGTCTCAATGTAATGGTCATATAAATCACCTAAGAATAGAAAAATTCGTATCACAAGAAAACGTTTGATTCCATGCCTTAAGAATCCATGAAATGTATGATTATGATGTTATGACCTAACGGAGAAATGCAGATGACTGTGAACATAAGACAGTTAGTGGTAATAAATATGAGGGCAAATTTTGAGGTATTACATTTAGTCACTACAAATTTTTTATGCATTCAATTTTAGTCCATGTTGTTTTCTAAAAATTTGAAAACTGTTTAATTACCCTTACACTTTTAAATTTTTGAATAATTTTTTTCATCCATGTTTAGAATACTATAAAATATTTTTTTACCAAAATTTTTATAATTTTTTAAAATGAAAAGAATTAAATATGAATTTTTTTAATTTCAAAATATAATGATAAAAGTAATGAAAACCTCGACTTAGAAATTAAATTTTGAGTTTTTTTTTTCGAGAAATCTTTTATAACATTCTAAAGATGTCTATAAAATAATCATTTAAAAATACACATTGGTTTACCAAGAAGGGCTAAAATTACGTATATAATAATTTTGTAGGGATTAAAATATATTATTTTTTAATAGGGAATAAAAATAAAAATTGAGATATTTATAAGAATTAAAAACATATTTAACCATATATATATATATATATATATATATATATATATATATATATATATATATATATATATATATATATATATATATATATATATATATATATATATATATATATGGGTTTAATATGTTTTTGGTCTTTATAAATATCTCAATTTTGATTTTTAATCCCTATAAAAAAACATTGTGTTTTAGTCCTTGTAAAATTACTTTTGCACACAATTTTAGTCCCTTTACAGAGACTAAATTTGCGTGCAAAAATAATTTTATAAGGACTAAAACTCAGTTTTTTTATAAGGACTAAAAACAAAAATTGAGATATTTATATGGACTAAAACTCAGTTTTTTTATAAGGACTAAAAACAAAAGTTAAGATATTTATAGGGACTAAAAATATTTGTAACGCTATATCCTCTAGGATTTGAAGCGATGCACCTAGTTATATCCTCTAAGTTTTACTCAAAACCGAGTGTATAAGTTATATATTTAAAATAAATAAATAAATATGACTCTCAAGACATACACCTCGGTTTTTGGTTGACCGAGGTGATAATTGTGTTATAAAATATATAATTTGTAGTAGTATAGCATGCACATTCGTAAAGTATGATTAAAATATAATAATTATCTCGCATTGCGTATTATATCGTGATTTTCCTTCATCGCGACATTATGAATAATACACAAGGTATTTTATCGAATCAATAATATGGAGTAATTAAATTTGTCAAAACTAATTAATTTTATTTAATGTGTTTGTTCAAAAAATATATTAATTGTCTTATTATTTTATTAATGTAATTGATATACATAAACACGGTAAATAATTTATGTATTATCAGTTAATAAGAGCCGCTTATTTATTTGAAATTTTTTGACTTTTATTTTATTCATTTAAAAAATAATACAAATGAATGATTGTGATATATTGAGAGTATAAAACGATTTATACTGACAGTCCAAAACAATTAGTTTTTTTTTTTATTTCAATTCAATTTTAATATGATAAATATAGTTGTAAATATAAATAGTTTTTTAGTATTCCAAAAACAAACAAAACATCTTGTTAATAAATAACGTTAGAGTACTTAAATCAGTCAAAATAGTGATTTATCATTCAAATAATTGACAACATTATTATTTATATTTATAAATCATATTTATATATTAATATATTTTGAAAACAAATAAAAATTTTAATTTTTGTTCTAGTCAATATTTTTATAATAAAAAAATATTATTCAATATATATTCAATATATATATATATATATATATATATATATATATATATATATATATATATATATATATATATATATATATATATATATATATATATATATATATATATATATATATATATATATATATATGACTTCAAATGTATTTAACAACACAATTTTTTATCTTTTTAGCTTACGTTTTTAAATAACTTTTTATATTAAATTTATTATTACAATAATTATAATGAACATTTAAGGTATTAATTTTTGTTATTTAATTATGACAGATAATATATGAAATATTACAAAAATAAATTTAAAAACATAAGCAAAAAGACAAAAAATTATGCTGTAAATATTATGTCAAGTATTATAAAATGATTTAATTGATATGCACTGGATTTACATTATTAGTTAAACACAATCATTGATTTATTTGAAAGGTTTAAATTTTATTTTAACTATTTGTAAAGTATTACATACTGATGGTTGTGATATAGTGTAAAATTCTATTCACTAACAATGTATAACAATTAATCTCTTAGAAAAATTATAATAAAAATTGTTGTTGTTAAACACATTCAAATTCTAAGTACAAACAAACATTAGATAGATACCAAAAGTACAAAACCATATAAAAATAAAATCCAACAATAACAAAACAATGACTCCTAAACAAACAGCCACAACCAAAATCAAAATATATTAATTTTCTTATTATTTCATTAATGTAATTAATATGCATCAACACGGTAAATAATTTATGTATTATCAGTGAATAAGAGCCGCTTATTTATTTGAAATTTTTTTATTTTTATTTTATTTATTTAAAAAATAATACAAATAAATGGTTGTGATATATTGACAGTATAAAACGATTTATACTAACAATCCAAAACAATTAGTTTTCTTATTTCAATTCAATTTTAATATGATAAATATAATAGTAAATATAAATATTTTTTTAGTATTCCAAAAACAAACAAAACATCTTATTAATAAATAACGTTAGAGTATTTAAATTGGTCAAAACAGTGATATATCATTCAAATCACTGGCAACATTATTATTTATATTTATAAATCATATTTATAAATTAATAAAATTTGAAAACAAATAAAAAATTTAATTTTTGTTGTAGTCAATATTTTTATAATAAAAAAATATTATTCAATATATATTCAATATTTTTATATATATATATATATATATATATATATATATATATATATATATATATATATATATATATATATATATATATATATATATATATATATATATATATATATATATATATATATATATTGACTACAACAAAAATTAAAACTTTTATTTGTTTTCAAATTTTATTAATTTAAAAATATGATTTATAAATATAAATAATAATGTTGTCAATGATTTGAATGATATATCACTATTTTGACCGATTTAAATACTCTAACGTTATTTATTAATAAGATGTTTTGTTTGTTTTTGGAATACTAAAAAACTATTTATATTTACTATTATATTTATCATATTAAAATTAAATTGAAATAAGAAAACTAATTGTTTTGGATTGTTAGTATAAATCGTTTTATACTGTCAATATATCACAACCATTTATTTGTATTATTTTTTAAATGAATAAAATAAAAATAAAAAATTTTCAAATAAATAAGCGGCTCTTATTCACTGATAATACATAAATTATTTACCGTGTTGATACATATTAATTACATTAATAAAATAATAAGAAAATTGATATATTTTGATTTTGGTTGTGGCTGTTTGTTTAGGAGTCATTGTTTTGTTATTGTTGGGTTTTATTTTTATATTGTTTTGGTACTTTTGGTATCTATCTAATGTTTGTTTGTACTTAGAATTTGAATGTGTTTAACAACAACAATTTTTATTATAATTTTTCTAAGAGATTAATTGTTATTCATTGTTTTAGTGAATAGAATTTTACACTATATCACAACTATCAGTATGTAATACTTTACAAATAGTTAAAATAAAATTTAAACCTTTCAAATAAATCAATGATTGTGTTTAACTAATAATGTAAATCCAATGCATATCAATTAAATTCATTTTATAATACTTGACATAATATTTACAGCATAATTTTTTGTCTCTTTGCTTATGTTTTTAATTTTTTTTTTGTAATATTTCATATATTATCTGTCATAATTAAATAACAAAAATTAATACCTTAAATGTTCATTATAATTATTGTAATAATAAATTTAATATAAAAAGTTATTTAAAAACGTAAGCTAAAAAGATAAAAATTGTGTTGTTAAATACATTTGAAGTCATATATATATATATATATATATATATATATATATATATATATATATATATATATATATATATATATATATATATATATATATATATATATATATATATATATATATATATATATATATATATATATATATATATATATATATATATATATATATATATAACTTCAAATGAATTTAACAACACAAATTTTTATCTTTTTAGCTTACGTTTGACGTTTGTGTGTGTGTGTAAAAAATATTATTTCAAGTATAATAAAATGAATTTAATTAATATGTACTGAATTTACATTGTTTGTTAAACACAATCATTGATTTATTTGAAAGGTTTAAATTTTATTTTAACTATTTGTAAAATATTACATACTGATGGTTGTGATATAGTGTAAAACTCTATTCACTGACAATGTATAACAATTAATCTCTTAGAAAAATTATAAAAAAAATTGTTGTTGTTAAACACATTCAAATTCTAAGTACAATCAAACGTTAGATAAATACCAAAAGTATCAAAACCAAAACCAAATAAAATCCAACAATGACTCCTAAACAAACAGCCACAACCAAAATTAAAATCCGGAAACAAATAAAATAAAGGAAAGTATATAATATAAAGCAAAGCACATTTATGATATTTGACTGCAATTTTCTTTAATAGATATTGCATTGTAAAGTATATAATTACATAAATACCATTATTTAACTCAAACTTTGCACTTTATTATTTAATTTATGAAAAAGGATGTAAAAAATAACACCCCTTTAATTTTATTACATCATAATTAGTACATGGTAAAGGAGTGCATCACTATAGGGACAGGGATAGGAAGAAGCCTAGTCCAACCTCCATTGTTGCTATCCGGACGAAATTTAATAGACATTCTATCAAAATTAAACTTCATGATTTTAGATTCACCATTTGTTGGCGTAAACAAACCTACCAAATTGACTCTGATTTCCATCGATCCATCATCCCTTTCATCACCAATTCCAATCGCCATTTCACTATTGTTATTGAATCTGTCTGCCATTGTTAATTTAGCTTGGATCACAATCACACTTTTGGCCTCTTGGGTGAACGACGACAGTTTTGTCGAGGAGTGGGTGATATTGTGTTTTCCAGACCATGAAACCCTAGCCTCGAGATCATTGTAAGAAACATTTTGGTAGATTGGAGAATAGAAAATGAAGGTTAGATCAATAGTGGCGGTTAAATTAACGCCTTTGGTATTCAGGGAATTGACTGTGATAGATTTAAGATGAATATTAGGAGCGTTAAGATGAAAGGGCGTTGTGATAAGACAGAAAACAACAAGGTGTGCGATGTAGAATAAAAAATATAAGAATAAGGTACCAATGTTGAAAATAAGGCACTTCACATCATCAAACGTGATGGGGATGAATTTAACATTGGTAATAGAAGCTGTGGATTTGGCATTGACAACTGGAACCATGAATTTGAAATAGAAAATAAAAAGAGCCATGGACTTAGCATTGATAAATGGAGCCATGGATGTGCTAGTGGTGCTTGAAAGTTTAAGGTTAACTAGTGGTGCTTGAATGTGAAGTTGAAGAGTTGTTATAAATAGGAGAAAAGGACGTTGAAAAGTGTGAGATTGATTTTGCACGCAATTGAAAAAAGAAAGCTATTTTATATTGAAAAGCCATGGATATACTGTCAGTGAGTCATAGCCGTTGGATGTTGGAACAATTTTGATTTTTTAAAGAAAAATAAATAAAGTAATGCAAACGGATAATGACAATGAATTGTCAGTGCATAGTAATTAATCTCTTAAAAGAAACAAAAGTCACTATATATTAATAAAAATAATTAAATAATATGTAGGTGATACTTTCTCTTTTTTGTATTATAAGTTAATTTTAAATGAAAAAATTTTGTATGCCAGACTTTACCGTATCAATTAGTCATTAATATTATGTTTTTTATTATAAATTTAATTATTTATTATTTATTTATTTTTAATTTTTAAATATATAATTTTAATAATGAAGGTTTAGATGGATGCGTCCATTTTTGGTTTGGGACACTGTTATAAATAATATATTTTCTAACAAAATATTATTTCAGTAATAAAACAAGTCGAGATAAAATCATTTAAAAACGTGTCTTACTTTTAATTTAATTTTCATTGTAAAAATAAGTCACTTATTCTCTCTATTATGAGGTTAACTAAGAGAAAATATCCATCAAGAAAAAGATTTGAATCTCAACCACTACAGTTTTGTATTTTATTTATGAATTTAATTGATATACACTAATAGTGTAAAGTATTTTTACACTGTCAGTTAATCGTGACCGTTAGATTTTAATTACAATTTGACTTTGATTTTAATTATTTAAAAAGTATTTTTTTTGAGTGGTTGTGATGCACTGACTGTGTAAAAAAATTTACTGACAGTGCATAGCAATTAATCTCTGTATTTATATTTATAATGAAACATTCCTTTTTTATTTTAAGATAAAAAATAAGTAATCTTTCCTTTCGTTTCTTTTTAAAAAAACGAGGGAAAATAGTATCCTATATTTATATATAAACCATCATATTCTCACTTTTTTCCTAAAATTATCTTTCTGTCTCCAAACTTCATATTCATCTCCTAAATCTAACTCTAATTGATGTGATTATTGTTATTGTAGTTGATATTTGTATGAATAATTTCTCAATATTGTCATCAAGACAAACATTCAATGATTTATTGCTTGCCTATGTTGATAACGTTGAAACTTTTTATTCTTAATCATTCTTAGAATATATTGCATCTCAAAAATAAGATAGTCAATGTTATGAAGTTAAATAAGATAGTAGTAGTAGTTGTTTTTATTTTCGTAGTTGTTTTATTGAGATTAAATGTTTAATGTTATTGTTATTTTGTTAAGATTGAATGTTAATTGTTGTTGTTGTTGTTTTAATTTGTTTATGAATTGTGTATGATTTTGATTTTATTTTTAGAGAGTATGTAATTAAAGATCATAGTTGGATGAAAGCCATTAGATTAATTAATGAGTATGAGATTAGAGTGGGTTAATTTCTTGAATTTGTCGAAAGAAACCTTCCCGATGATAAAGGAATATTTTATTCCTTGTAAAAAATGTTTGAATATGAAAAAATATGGAAAAGAATAAATATTTCATCATCTAGGTTGTGATGAAATTTGTTAAAATTATACGACATGAGCGTGACACAATGAAGTGACAACAAAACATATAGTGTCACATATAGCTAAAGTTGATAAAGGTATGTGTGATTAACTAGAAGATATGATTAGTTATATTTGAGAAGATTCTTTTAGGAAAGTACATGCGTATGGTAATTTACATAGAGACAAGGAAGAGTCGCTATTTTGGGAGTGCAAAAGTTTTACACGATTGTTAGTTGTGTTAAGATTATTTAATCCGAAGGCAAACAATGGGTGAACAGATATAAATTTCACTAAATTGTTTGAATTGTTGAAAGACATGCTTCTAGAAGGAAACATGTTGAACTGTAATTATGAGGTCAAGAAGATATTGTGTCCAATGAGTTTGGACTATGTCAAAATATATAGATATCATAATGATTGCATATTATACAAGAAAAATTATGAAAATTGAGTGAGTGCTCGAGGTGTGGGGAATCGCACTACAAGATGAAGAACAATGATGTTTATGATTATGATGATATATAGTGTGAGAAAAAAGGGACCTCCTTCTAAGGTGATGTGGTACCTACCAATAATTTTTAAGGCTCAAAATATTGTTTGCTAGTGTTAATGACACAAAGAGTATTAGATGACATGCATATGAAAGAAAATGTGATGGAAAAATTGGTCATGTAGCTGATTCTTTGCAATGGAAGAAAATTAATTTGTTGTTTCCGGATTTTAGCCATGAGCCAAAAAAACCTTAGGCTTCTACTTGCCTTCGATGGAATGACTCTGTTTGGTAGTTTATGTACTAACCATACTTTATGGTCTGTTCTTCTGATGATTTATAACCTATTTTTATGGTTGTGCATGAAGCGTAATATATGACGTTGTCCATGATAAAATAGGGCCCAAAACAACTAAGAAACAATACATGTATTTATCTAAGAACACTGATTGAAGATTTAAAATTTTGTAGGAGGAAGGCATTGAAGTTGATGATGGATATTCGAGTGAAAATTTTAAAATATGTGTCATGTTGTTTTGCACAATCAATGACTTTCCTTCATACAATAATTGGTATTGATACAAAGTAAAATGACATAAAGCGTGTCTTATATGTGAAGCTGATGCATGCTTCCACCAACTAAAGAATGAAAAAAAAACATTGTTTACCTTGGGCGACAAAAATTTGTAAGATCCAGTCATCCATATTGTAGATTATGGAAGTCCTTGAATCTGTATAGTATGTGATAATAGATTAATGAGTTTGTTGTTGTTGTTGTTGTTCTTGTTGTTGTTGTTTTTGAAAATAGAGATCGTATTCGTCGGATTCTTCATCTGGTGCCAAGGAAACTATGACAAGTGGTACTCAAATCAAACAGGAAAGATCACAAAGAGGTGCCACAATACTTACCAAATAATAAAAGTCCACAAATCAGGTATCAAATTGTCTATCATGTTTGATGCTTATTACAAAGTAGTTGATGGTGAATACTCAATGTTGTTTAGGAGTTATGTTGTGTTCCTTGGATGTAGAAAATTTAGTATATTGATAGATGATTGGAAACAAGCGACAAATTATTCCAAGAATAGTATATGAACAGACATTGAGGTATTAATTTTAATTTTCATCATTTCGATTGGCTTTCCATAATTTCTAATACATTCTTATTGATTTAAATGTAGTTGACTTTTTAGTTTAAGAAAGGTGATAAGTACTTAAAAAAGTGGATAAGTCATGATGATACATATTGGAAGAACTTTAAGTCACAACTCATGCATGACTACATAAGGAAGCCTAAGGATGGTCTTGAGCATCCATGGGTGAGATATTCTTTTCTCTCGAAGAAGGTTTAGAAAAAGTTTGCGAAATGGTCATTGTCTTGAGAAATTCTTGGTTGGTACTAGTCCTATTTGTTTTGATAATTTGATGTTAATGATTAATAGATACTAATCATATTTTCGCATGTTTATAACAAAATAAAAGTCAAGAGGGAATACAAAATAAAGCGAAAAATGTTTATCCCCAAATATTATCTCGTGGGGGTTACAGTAAAATGGAGAAAAAATGATGGAAGCAAAATAACAAATGGGAGATGAGGACTCCATTAGTCTTGATCGCAACCCATCTCTACCATCAAGGCATGAGAAGTGGAAGAGGGCTCGACTAAGACCAAATGAAGAGTACACCTCAGAAGTGTCAAAAGCAGTTACTGAGAAAATTGTAAGTATGGTTTTTTGTGCGTATGTTATGTGTTATTTAAATGCTTTTGTAATCACACTATTTAAAATATTTAGTCATTGTGGGTTTTTTATGATTTTATTGCTTTGCGAAGGATAGATAGTCATGGGTGAGTGTAGGGTATTAACCTTAATTGAGTAATTGGAATAAAACATTGGGATAATAATAATAAAATGATAAATAATAATGTCATACCCTAAATTTTGACCCCAAGATAGGTACATCATTAGACAAAATCCACTGGACAAAGGACTGTGCCAGACTAGTTTAAACAGTATCCCCACAATGTATAAGGATTCATAAGTCCCTCAGAGGATTCAGGCAGAGGACCAATCATTAATACATAATATTTTCAACCTTTCAATCACTATCAAATGATTAAGGAACTTCAAATGAAGGGAATCTTTCAAAGATTGTACAACAATTTCAGTGATCTGGGCCCCGAGCCATCACAATCACCAATTAGGGTTTCAGTCAACTGATGCCCTCTAGATGAAAATTTTCATAGAAAAAGGAGCCAATACCTCCATACATCATCAAGAATGATTAACATAACTTTGACAATCCATTTGCAAGTACCAAAGTTGTAGAGATCAAAGACTGCAAGATTAGGGTTTTCCACTGCCCATATTAGGGTTTCTAACTAACCGAGGGACCAAAAGTCATGATTTTCATATGGACAAGAGCCTATACCATAGGGAATGGACTAAATAGCTCATATACATCATATAAGTCAATTCATAAGTACAAAATACCTCAGATGATGTCCAGTTGAAAAATCAAGAATCCAGGGGTATTTAGTGTAATTTCCATCTGGACCTTTGACTTTTTGACCCAAAGTGATCCTCATAACCTATATTTCAAGAATACATGGTCCGTGAATGCATTTGATCACAAAAACAAAATCAGAATTTGAAGATAACTTGTGAAATGGGCAACCTTTGAAACTTAGAAAATTTTCTAAGTTATAAGAAAAAGTGCTCAAGTACCCTACTTCCAAACAGCATAACTTGTGATCCAAGCATCAGATTTGGGTGAACCAAAGCTCAAATGAAAGATCTTGCTACAAACTAAAAATGATTCAACTACAAGAAACTCCAATTTCCTATGGATTTCAAATTGAAGATGGATCAAAATCAAGGAAAATTCTGATTTTCGACACTTAGAAAAAATCTGCCTAAGTGTAAAATCAGCAAAACACAAACACTTGGAGGCTTTTTACACCAAGTTCCAAGATGATTCAGATCAATCTTTTGACACCAATGTTGTTGAAAATTTTGTATACAATTCAAAGAACCAAATGGCATTAAAAGATCTTGCTTGTACATGAATAAATCATGGATCAAAGTGAGCATCAAAGGCTGTTTTACAAAAAAACAGATTTTCCACAACTTTGTGAAATCTGATTTTTTGAATCAAAGTACATTGTCAAGTGGATTTAAGCATCTTGTTAATCATTGCAAACCTGATCAAACCTGCAAAACAATGATTACACCATGGAATTCACCAAAAAGACCTTCTTGATTTCAACATTATGCAATTTTGATCCAAGGGCCATAAAGTTTCCAAAAGGCATATTCTTGGATCTCTTATTCAACAAGAAATAGGTGGACACAATCCAAGCTTCAAACTTCTGAGGAATGTGAAATTTGTTGCTGCATAGCTGAGCTATTTCACAATTTCATCATTTCACTTGTAAGAGATATTTTTTTCTAAGAATGACTCACCATTGTGACCTCAGAACTTCAAATCTTGGAGGACAAGTTTGTTCAACATATTTGCCTATAAATAGAGACCTCATTCCATCATAAAAATTACACCAAAGCCTCTGATCTCCAAGCTTTCTCTTCTAAGACTCAAAACTAAATATTTTGAGCAACCTCCTTTGGGTTTTGAGTTTGAGCTAGCACAAGCTTCGTATAAGTGTTCCAACACATCATATATGATGTTTATGAGGTGTTCAAACACATAGATCACCTCTGGAACACTCCCAACCCAAAATCACTCATCAAAATCTCAAAGGAAACTTGTTTCTGCAACTTGAGAGCCACAACTTGATCCATCCACTTTCCATCAAGTCCAATTGTTCAAACACAATCCATATCCTCCAAGGAAGCTGTCCAGATCATCACCAGGAATCTGTAACACCTCCTACTCAAAATCACATCTCCAGCTTCAAGCTCGAGTTCAGGTAAGCCTCAAACTTGGCTAAATCATAATTCATGCATATTTCCTCGCACTATCTTTTTGCCATATGTGTGTAATCATATTCTAAGGGATTCCCCTAAATCAATTTCACAAAATCATCATCATGTAGAATTTCATGAGGCTCAGGCCAAATTAGGGTTCTTTAGTATTCATCACTGATTTTTCACTCTACACTTAAAATAAATGAAATTAATTGGTACCATTGTGTTTGTGGGATCAAAACGAGTGATTTTGATGTTTACTTCATCTTAAATGGATGCCTATTCCATGAGATAGGTTTAATTTTGCAAATCTGGGCAAGAACACCCTTCGCGTGTGTTCTTCAGGGTGTTCTTGGCGCCCTTTTATTAAATTCAAATATTTGAATTTTTGTGATTTTTGTTAATTGATTCAAAAATTAATTTCTCTCTGATTATTTTGAGTTTTCAAATGATTCTTTTTTCATTAATTCTAAAAAATGTTTAAACATTTTATCCCATGAAAAAATATCAAAAAATATATTTTTTAATATATTTGTTAATTTCTTAAAGAATTAATTTTATTTGTTTCTAAACATTTTAAAATTCAATTCTTTGACTTGATTTTTCAAACATAAATGATATTCAAGTTATATCATGGATAAAACATAATTTTTCAAACCTTGATCCAAGAATTTAACTTGTTCTTCATTATTGTTTGAAATTTATCAACTATTTTAATATTTTTTATTCAAATAAATATTCAAAATACTTCAAATTTAGGGTTTTGACTTTCACACCCTCAAATTGACTTTTGTCACACTTTTAGGCCTTTATTAGAGTGTAAGACTCATCTTTTTTTTAAATGAAGCATTAGGATTCATCTAATCCATTTTCAAAAAACTCGGCGCAATCGCCTTTTTCATCGCATTAAGTTTTCATCTGTGAATCTTTTTCTTTGAATATCTTTACACATAACCATTTATTTTAAAATGAATAGTCAAAATGTGTCATGTGGAATCCTTTGTGTTTAGGACTCAATCTTTACTGTTTTAAACTTTTTCCGGTCTGTTTTAAAACTCAGTCATGCTTCCGTATAAGTCTTGAATCCAACTCTTTTCTTAAACAGTTTTTTATCTCTTATACAGAGATCATGATAATTTGTTTACAAATCTCATCTCCTTTTATTTTTTCATATTTATTATTAAAGATATAATACACCAACAACTAGGCTGAGCTTCACTCTAGTGAACTGCTTTCTAGGCTGTAGGCAGCTTTTGAACACCAAAGTCATACTCCGTGTATGAAATCATCAGAGAATTAATCAACAAAACAAACTCCATAGGCATCCTTATGTTTATTCCCTATTATTAGCTTCTGAGCCATCTGCTTCTTTCTAACTTCTCATTGTTTTCTTAAACTGCTGTTGCTTTCTTAGAATATAATTGTTTGCCAAAATTATCTTTCTTCACCTCATACTAAAGCAAAGATAATAATAAATTTCTTAATCATCAAAGAGCTACAATTTAAAAAACATCTGTAATCTTTCTCCCTCGGGATTTTGGGCCTTTGCTTCCCAGTGTAACCCCCAACTTCATTCTTAATAAATCACTTAAGAATACTCAAACCATAGCAAAAACATACTAAAAGTTGTTAAACACATTCACTAACAATTTTATTTATCTGCATGCATTTCATCTGTATATATTTGCATCTTGATAGAATCTCTAAGTAGTTAGGTTATCTTTATCCAAACAGATACACCCTTTCAAAACACTTAAGATTTTATTTTCTTTACAACTTACTAGGGGTTTACATAGATAAGAAGTTTCCCGGTGAAGGGCTTCTTTGTAAACCATCCCCAGCCTCCTCTTAGGATTTATCCAAGGACCCATGGGCCTCATACTGGTAACCTAGCCTCCTCTTGGGCTTAAACACAAGGACCCTCTCAGGCTTCCTACAAGCATATGAACAAACCTTAGAATTAAAAGCAATACAATAGTCTCCCTCTCCTCAATGGATGACCAAGTTAGCCTCCTCCTGGGCTTTATACAATTGAATCCTCCTAAGACAAAGGAATGTCTGATGACCTTCAAAAAATTTATCAAACCAACAGACAAAACACTCTTCCTATAGAGTCAGTCTACAAACTTTTCAGCCTCCCATCTTAGGCTTCATATAAGATATAAATAATCAAGAGTCATTCTCTCACAAATAAGCTTCACACTTGGGCTTCCAAATGAGGATACAAATAAAACTTCCCAATAGAGTCAGTTTTCATCTTTTAGCTTCAACTTTGGGCTTCAATCAAGGCACAAATAAAATTAAACTATTCCCTCTTTAGAGATGACAAAATCTCTCTAGTGAGCACCTTTTAGCTTCAACCTTAGGCTTCAATCAAGGCACATACAGTAAAACACTTTATAGTCACTCAAAACTAGTCATAGTCTTGGACTTTAAATAAGCTAATTCATTCAAAACAATCATAGTCTTGGGCTTTAACTAAGCTAACACCAGTCATGGTCTTGGGCTTTAACTAAGCTAATTCATCAAAACAGTCATAGATTTGGACTTTAACTAAGCTAACACCAATCATAATCTTGGACTTTAACTAAGCTAATTCATTCATAACAGTCATAGTCTTGGACTTTAACTAAGCTAACAACAGTCATTGCCTTGGGCTTTAACTAAGCTATTCCCAAACAATCATAGCCTTGGACTTTAACTAAGTTAACCCACTCATTACAGTCATAGCCTTGGACTTTAACTAAGCTAACAACAACAATACAATCATATTCTTGGACTCTAACTAAGCTAATAATCATACACTTGGACTATAACTAAGATCACTCTCCACCAATCAAATTTCCATCCAAATACAACCTTTCTTGAGCTATGCAAATCAAGATACCAGATACTAGTTACCCATTCAACTTATGCCTTGAGCTATGCAATTCAAGCAATCAACCAACCAACTAGTTACAAACAACTGTTTCTTTTAGCTTCAATCCTGGGATTTGATCAGGAAACAAACCTTTCAGCTTCAATCCTGGGCTTTGATCAGGAAACAAACAGACATTTAACTTCAATCTTGAGCTTTAATCAAGACACAAATACAACAATTTGAGCATCAAACATCATGTGTTTTAAACAGGATACAATTTCCCTTTCCTCATAGCTCTAGACTTTTAAGAGGAACTACGATACTCTGATCCCTCAATTCTCTTTTTGGGGGTACATAAGCAAAAGGTCGTAAGATCTTTGCGAGCACACCAAACAAAAACCACAAACAAGTTTCTAAACCTAATAAAAACATCAACATCATCCTATCAAACAACACTCATCTTAAAAAATCTCATCTCATATCAAACCCACCATTTCTAACTAAAATGAAGAAAAAGAAAAGAATCAAGTAAGAAGATTTTTCCGGGCGAAGTAATAATAACTTTGAAAAAGACCCCGATATCATGGTAGCAAAAAAGACTGTTGAAACTCAGTTAGCAAGTAGGGTTAATTGGAAACATCTATTTCCCTTCCTTAAACAACTTAATAGGATAAAAAATGAATCGACCTATAGACCATTAATAGTGATTCGCAACCACATTGAATATTAATGGAAGTTTGGAGTGAAATAAAAAGATCACGAAAAACGCATCCACAAATAATAGCCGGATATAATGGTAATACTAATATGGTTATAATAATTATTATTATGACTATTATTATTATGATTATTATTATTAGTATTATTATTAAAATTAGGAATAAATTAAGGGAGAATAAAACTAATTAAGGTGAGATTAGTAAGGGTTAACTATTATCATGTAAAAAGAGAAGGAAGAATAATGAATGTTAGGGCAAGAGAGAGAAGGGGGGATTTCCACCATTTTTGAAGAATCAAAGCTTTAAACTAAGGTAAGAGGGAGAAGAAATTCTTTAATAGGTGATTCCGTCATGAGAGGGTAGTGAGGGTCTTTCTCTCTTAGGAATGTTCGTATTAATTCCTCGCCTCGCAATTCTTGTTTTGTATTGGTATGATTGTTTTGATATTCGTACTGATTTTGTGGTACAGTCATGGAATTCTGTGTGAAATATGTATTATCATTGTTATGTTGACTTATGTTGTAGATCTGGTATATTAACAGGTTTAGGGAGTGACGAAAGTAGAATTAATAGATACATTACATTAATAGAGATAATAGGTTAATTGAGTAGATTGGAATTATGGTCATAAAACTAGTGTTGAGATAATGTTAGATTAGATTTAGACCTTAGAAGAGGAATTAATGGAGGGGAATTTGTACTGCTGTGAAAAATTGGGATTTTGGTGCAGGTACTAGTCATACTCGTAACACATGAAGTATTACGCGTATGGGGACACTCCCAGGGGTATTACGCGTACGATACGCACCCTGTCCCATGGTCAGCACGACCTTCTGCTGGTACGCATAAGGAGGGCCAGACATTACACATAATGGGAGCATGGTGGGATGTTTGGGAGGGAAAATGTCTCTACTTATACGCTTTACTAGTTAGGCATTACATGTATCAGCCCTGGCAAGTGGAGGTCCCGCGCGTATGATACGCAACAAGATGGGAGAGCAAGCAGACCATATGCATATGGCCAAGGGCTATACGCGTATGAGCAGACTAGGTGCAAAATTTTGCCATTTTTGCAATTTCTTTCCCAATTTCGTGTCTAATGCAATTTTTCTTGGATCGTAAGACTAGTAGGACATAATTGGACATAATGAGTCCAATAACAGTATGAAAATGGTAACATCGTGATTTTTTGTGGATTATTTCAATGATTATTGAATTGGGCCATGTGATGGGTTGTTATTGAATGTATGAACTGTATTGGACAGGTTTGGGTAATTTCAGTGGGAATTATAGTGAGTGTATGACTCATGTGTGATTAGTGAGGATCGGGTAGTATGTATAATTAATTATATATGATTGTACATAGTTGTATGGCATGCATTCATGATGTATCAGATAGAGATGAGCTAGGTAGGAATCCATGATGGGTGCCTAGTCTTGTCAAGACTCCATGTGGGAGTTATGATGGAGATAAGTCGTAGCTCAGAGGAACATATACGACTTATCTAGATTCTGACAGGAATCAAGTTCATTGAGTGAACCGTATTAAATGTGATGATACCGCATGCATTGTGTCGTGTCAGTGTGTCATGTTGCATATATTTATGATAAATGTGTATATGTGTAATGAATATGTTGTGGCATTGTGCATGTGATGTGATGTCCTGATTGGCGTGACTTTTATGAAATTACTACTCCTTATCATGTATTTTTTTACTATTAATTATTGAATGCAATTCTCACCCCTTTATTGTTTGTTATGTTTGTGCTCTTTGGGGAGTACATATAATCAGGTACCTGAGTAGGACTTGGAGTTCGTGTTGCTTGATCGAGTCTTAGGAGTCGCTCTGATATGTAACATGGGATTTGGGAGTTTTTATTATATTTTATTTCTAATTAAATTTGTTATGTATCTCCATTTGTTATACATATGCTGGACCATGGATTTATGTGGATGTTTTGCTATTAAGGCATAACTGTCATGGAGTTGAATCAAACTTATTATTTTCGATGTTTAATTTATTTGTGAGAAAAAAGTGAATGAAGTAATCTAGACTTCTTAGTATTTTTCTGAGATGCGACATCTTACTTTAGTATTTTTATGCAATTATTTTATGTATTTTATAACCGGGAAAGTGGGGTGTTACAATTGGTATCAGAGTCTGGTTGGTCCGTCTGGCTAGGTCTCTTAGTAGAGTCTAACCATAGAGTGCTTGTAGTTATGCGTTCATCTAACCTGTATTTTTATTGTTGAACAATATGGTTGGAAGAAATGATGTTGCTCTTGCTGCTTCATTACATGTTGTTGCTCAGGCGGTGTAGGGTAACAATCAGAATGTTGGGGATATTAAGTTTCATTATTTGGAGAAGTTTCAGAATAATAAACCACCGACATTTGAGGGTACTCATGATCCAGATGCTGCACATAAGTGGCTGAAGGCTATTGAGAATATCTTCAGAGTTATGGGGTGCAGTGAGGCTCAGAAGGTGCAATTTGGCATTCATATGTTGGTTGGTGAAGCTGAAGACTGGTGGGATAACAACCGTATGAGGTTGGAAGCTACAAGTAATGTTATTACTTGGACGGTGTTCAAGGCTGAATTTCTAGAGAAGTATTTTTTGGAATATGTGTGTGAAAAAAAAGGAAATTGAGTTCCTAGAATTGAAACAGGAAACTCAAGTGTTGTTGAGTATGCTGCTCGATTTGAGGAATTTTTGAAGTATTGTCATCATTACAATATTGATGATGCTTTGACTTCTAAGTGTCTGAAGTTAGAGAACAGGTTGCGTCCCGAGATCAAACAGGGTGTTGTTTATCAGAAGATTTGGAATTATCCAGAGATGGTGAACATGTGTCAAATCTATGATGAAGACAACAATGCTCAAATTGCTCATTATAAGACTTTGAGTGATAAGAGGGGTAAGCAGAGACACAGAGGTGCACCTTACAACACTTCATCTTATAAGGGGAAATAGAAATTTGTTGCAGGAAAGAAGCCAAGTGGGGGAGGGATTGCTTCCAATCCTATCTAGTGCTTCAAATATTGTGGCAAGAGTCCCCATGCTAATGAATGTCAGAATGACGTGAAGAAATGCTTCAAGTGTAGAAGAACATGTCATGTTGTGGCAGAGTTTAGGAACAACTAATGTACTTATTACAAATGTGGATAACGAGGTCATATCAACACTTATTGTCAGAAGCTGAAGAAGTCGCACACAAATGGGAAGGTGGGAGCATTGGTGGGAGCTCAGCCTACCAATGATGATAGTTTGGTCAAAGATACTTGTCTTATTCCTGACACTCCTTTGATTATTATCATTGATACATGTACAACCCACTCGTTCATTTCTTTTGATTGTGTGAAGAAATTGGGACTTGTTCTGTCTACTTTGAATCGGGGGATGGTGATTGATACACCATCTATCGGTTCTATGACTACTTTTTTAGTGTGTTTGAATTGTCCGCTAACAATTCTCGGTAGGTCCGTCCGGCCAGAGTCTGGTTGGTCCGTCCAGCCTGGTCTCTTAGAAGAGTCTGTCCATAGAGTGGATGTAGTTGTGCGTCCTTCTAACCTATATTTTTATTGTTGAACAATATGGCTAGAAGAAATGATGTTTCTATTGCTACTGCATTACATGTTGTTGCGCAGGCGGTGCAAAGTAACAATCAGAATGCTGAGGATGTTGAGTTCCGTAATTTGGAGAAGTTTCAGAATAACAAACCACCAACATTTGATGGTACTCATGATCTATATGTTGCACATAAGTGGCTGATGGATATTGAGAAGATCTTCAGAGTCATGGGGTGCAGTGAGGCTCATTAGGTGCAATTTGGCACTCATATGTTGGTTGGTGAAGCTGAAGACTGGTGGGATAGCAGTCGTCTGATATGGGAAGCTACAGGTAATGCTATTACTTGGACAATGTTTAGGGCTGGATTTCTGGAGAAGTATTTTCCAGAAGATGTGCTTGGAAAAAAAGGAAATTGAGTTTCTGGAATTGAAACATGGAAACTCAAGTGTTGTTGAGTATGCTGCTCGATTTGAGGATTTGGTGAAGTATTGTCCTCGTTACATCCCTGCCCCGTTTATTATTTTAATATAGTTAATTTAATATATAATTTATATTTTACATTAGGTTTTTTTTTGTCATTTCCTCTATGTTTATTTTAAAAAAAAATATTGATGTATTTATTAAGAGAGATAAATGTATATATTAAGACCCTAAAAAAGTTGAAGGTTCATTTTCTTCTATCAGACTCGTTTATTTTTTCTTCTACCGTCAAACCTCCATTCAGCTTTCTCATCCATCTTCTCTGTCACACCTCACCATTGCCCATTGTTTTCTCTGTATCGTGTGCCACCATTATTCACATCTCTTATAATTGCATCAATAAGATTTGATCCTCATAAATTTATTCATGTAATTGTTTATAGAAAAAAAATAGTTTGTTTCTCCTTGATTCTTATAAATTTGTTCATGCAATTGTTTATAAGAAAAAATAGATTATTTTGACTAACTTTAAGATTTCTAATTTTGTAAATTGTAAAATAATACTGAGATCTATAAAAACTAAATTATATATATTATTTGAAGTTTTATTTTTTAATTTTTATATTAAATTAAATTTATATTTTAATGAGATAATAAATTATTATTTTATACTTTTACACTATTACGTTTTTTAAGTTATATTGAAGGATGATAGAATTTTTTTTATACTCATAGCAAATATATGATAATCTTTAGTAATTTTAATAAAAATTATAAATGTGAAATACTAGTATTTTTAATAAAAAATAAATATAATATTTGTACTTTTTATTTTTATAGAAAATATATATATTTAAAAAAAATAATGAATAAATATAGAATCTGCGGGGATTCCTGCGGAGAATGAGTATCCGCGGTGAAGGGAAATAAAAATAAAAATTCCCCATGACAGAGATCGGGGACATGAATGAAGAACAAATTTAGTGGTGGGGAATATCTTGATTAGAAATATTTAAAAAAATTTAATTTATCCTCGTTAAAAAAATATTTATTGCCTATATAAATTAACTTTTAATAAAATAAAATAGTATTAATTTTAATTATTATGTTTAATAAAACATATTTATTTAACATCCAAGATCATTTGGATGAAATGATAAGAGTCTTTTCTAATTTAATCAAAGATCCTGGATAAATTAATTGTTATGTGATATCAGTGCAAAATTTGTTTGCATGTGCATCTAATTATGAATGTAATTTTCATAGATTAGTTCCTAAATTGTTTTACAAATATTTTCATGAGGGTTTGATTAAATGTATGTGTAAAAACATGTATACTGTGAATGTATAATTATAAAACATTTTATAAAACAATCATTTTTTAATTGAAAACATTGTTTTTCATATTATAAATTTTTTTTTTTTGGAAATTTTGAAAGTATCATTTTTAATGTTATAGTAATTTTTTATTTTATTTTGATGAATACAATAATTTCTTTCCCACATCACTAAATATTTTAAAATCCGTCATTGTCTAGTAGAAAATAATCAAGAAATTATTTGAAATTTGAAATTTGTTGTGGTTTGTAATTTGTAAATATTTTGTTTGTTGTGATGGTGATCTTGGTAATATGAGATCTAACATAAATCCTATCGGTTAGATTTCTAGATGCTCGAGTGTTTTATTTGTGTGGTTCTTATGAGTTTCTTTTATTTCTAGTTTTTTACTTTTAGGTTTGTGTACCTGTTGTTTATTTTATTGTGGTCGTATCTTTAGAATTCCTTGTGCTATCAATTTCCACACTTGTATTTTTCAGTGATTTATTTAATTAATATCTTATTTTATCATTAAAATTATATAAAAATAGATCTAATTATTTTTTAAATATATAATTTTAAAAATTAAAATTACATATCTAAAATACAATTGTATATTAATTAAATGAAACATTAAAACATACAAAATGTTATTTAAATTATAAATTAGTTTATACAAATTTTATGTTTTTAATATTTTATTTATTTTTTATATATATTTTTGATTAAATATAAAAAAATTGGAACCTCTAAGATTTGGAACCCGGTGTTGTAGAGCTCCCTGCACTTGTGCAGGACCGGGCCCGGTAAATAACCGATTTTGGAAGCTTCGTGCATGTTAAATCTTACAATTAATGCTACCATAAATAAAAAGAAAAATAACAAATGTATTTTCTTAAAATTTTGACCAAATTAGTAGTGATTGATCATGAATTACTATTGATTGATCATGAATTTAATAGAGAAGAATATGGTTCATTTCTCGTGCAATTTAGAAGATGTTGAAATCAATGTTTTAAAAATAGACCGAATCGATAGATTCAATCGGTTGAATCTGAAATCAGAGTTGAATTCAGTTCAGTTAACCTTTTAAAATTGCTATTGGGTAAAAATTAGAGTTAAATTGAAAAAATCAAATTAAACCATTCAAAAATGTTCGAACCAAAAGAACTATAACCAGTTATGTAAAACCGCGCGGTTCAAAAAATACATAAAATCAATCTTTTTTTATTTATTTTTTATTTTTTTGAATATGTTAATATCAAAATTTAAAACATTCTTCAATTGCAAAAAAAATTATTGTTTCTGGTCGTTTAATTCGAATTTTCTTCTTATTATTCAATTAAATATATTGTATTATTTATTTTCGTAATTCTATTTTATTTAATTTAGATATTCTTTATTATTTGAATTTTATTTTAATTATTATGTTTTATTATTTTAATATTGATTTGAGTTTATTTGAATTTATTTTATTTTAATTCTTTAATTTATTAAAATTATTTTTAAATGAAGGTTCAAATAAAATGTACGACTATGTTGTATTATTATATGCATTATTTGTATTGTTGTATTAAATTTGTAATGAATTTTTTAAATATTTATTTTATTAAATTGTAAATATATGATTGTGTTTTGACATATTCATAAAATTTAATTTCATATTATTATTTTATATAATAAATGTTTCGATTATATGTTTAATCAATTAAATCAAACCTTAATCCGAATATTTTATGGCTTCGATCTCCAATCCAATTTTTAAAATATTAATCAATTTAATGGATAGTGGAAAAAAGAACTTACGCCAAATACATTTTAACATTTTTTCCCTATACAAATCCGAAATATTACTATAAAATCATGAAAACAAATTCAACTTACCATATAACCACCATACTTGCCACTTAAGATTCAATATCCAACAAACAAATTCCCTAAATCACAATCCAAATCAAATAATGCTAAACTTTAATACATCATCATTTAAGCAACTACACTAAAAGAACAATATTAAATCCAATTTAATTTTATTTATTTTAAATCGCACCCTATCCATTATTGCATAATATTTACAACAAATGACGATGCATTTTAGGGCATGGAACCACCAAAGAGTTCCAAGTACCATTGTTGTTACCAGGTTCAAACACAATAGTCATTGGATTGCACACAAACATCAGTGATTCCGTCAAATCTTCCTCGAATCGAACCAAACTGAACAAACTCAATCCAAAATTAACCGAACCACGAGCAAATTCATCAGCAATCCCCTTCACCACGTCACTATTGTTGCTCAATCCACCAACCACCTTTAAAACAACTCCAAACTTAGCCACCTTATCGATTCTCTGACTGAACGTCCTCAACCGCTTCTCAGAGAGGATAATGCTATCATTTCCAGACCACCAAACCTTGACCTCAACATCGTGATACGAGACATTATTATAATCATAACATATGAATGAGTTGAAATCAAACATTATGTTGAATGTTGCCGTTAAGTTAATGGCTTGAACATCGAGAGACGTGACGGTGACGGAGTTGAGTTTGACGGTGGGGTGGTGGTTAGGGAGGAGAGGGAATAGGACGCAGTAGACAAGGATGAGGGTGCAATTTATGAAAATTGAAATGAAGACAATGCTGCCGACATAGTAAATAATTGCTCTTAAATCAGAAGGAAAGTCACGGACGCGGAATTTGAAGTATTCGAGCAGTTCATCAATCATGGATGCGGTGTGCAAATTCAATAGAGGTGCCATTGTTATGGCGAAAATCGGAAGAGGTTGTAGCGAGTTTGAGATTTAATAGACAAGTTTTTGGAGAGAGAAAGAGAGAGAGAGAGATGACGTTATGTATACTTGGCGTGTTATGACTAGAGGGGAAAAAAGACTATTTAGCACCGACCCTTGAGATTAAAGAATTGTGTAATGTGTTTAGATTTTTTATAAATGGTAATTTTTTAAAGTCAAAATAACTTATTAAAAAAAGTATAAAAAAATATTACCATATTATAATAGATAAAACATGATACCATAAAATACAAGATGTATAGACAAAAATAACACACGAATAAAATTCAAATAACTAAATATTCTCATCCATTAGAATAAGATTCAGTTTTGATCTCAAATCATCAATATATTATAATTTATCTAGAGAGCATCAAAAATCATATACCAAAATTAATCTTAGAGGTAAGATAAATATTTGATTCGCTATTAATTAAGATAATGGATAAAGTTCTGAAGTCAATAAAAAAATGAATTCACCTTTGATTTATCTAAATATTATTTCCAAACAAAAGAAATTTTATTCCTCCACATTTTATTTTACAATTGACAAAACATTTTTAAAACCTCATTATTTCGGGCCACTAGACAACAACAATGTTTATGAAAAAACACATAATCTACCACCTAAAGAGAGAAAATAAATGAAAAAGAAATCTATGATCAATGTCAAGAGCTATGTATCAATCTAAATTTATTTGTTAAAAGATCCTCTCGGACACCGTCAAAGCTAATTCATAAGTGAAAAAAAAAACAACTCAACCGAATCCCTATATTTGGTGTCACACCTCAATTTCATCAAATTTTGTAAAATTTTTACTAGATATTTGTGAAATTTTATTGCATTTATTTTTCTTAATTTTTTAATGGTATTTCATTTAGTATTTATTTTATTTTACTTTCCATGATTTCTTAAAAATATAAAATATAAAATAGATATTTTAACTTTATTTGATTTATTTTTAATTTTTATTGTTATCTTAATGATTAAGAAACATAAGGAAATATATTTGGGTAATTTTTTCAAAAAAGTAATGTTATGAATTTTTCTTTTAATTGGATATCAATATGCAATGTTTTAAAAATCGGACTGGCCATCAAACCGGTGAGGGTTTTGGATCACTGATTTATTAGTTGAACCATTGGGTATCACATATAAGTAGGTCTTTATAGCAAAACTATATAGATATAAAATTGGTTGAACCAGATGATTAAGTATCTATAAAATATAATTAATACTTAATTTTTTTTAAATATCATATCATAAATTCACAAGTTCGTAATCTAAATTCAAATTGTAAATAAAGGTATCACATAAGAAAATAATATAAAATTACAAAATCCAATTGCAAACAAAATCTAATTGCAACGTAATTTAATTAAATAATTTTAATGTTGAAATCTCCTTCTTTAAAATAAAAATAATCTGCAATAAAATCAACCACATCCGCAACAGTTTTCTCGTCAATGATATCATTACTTTGTTTTAGTTTGTATTTTTTAATTATATTTTAACTTTTTAATTTCTTTTTATTTTAAATTTTATTTTTAAATTTTATTTCATTTTTTAATTTTAATTATTTAATTAAAATATTAAAAAAATTAGTTAAAAAAAATGCAATTAAACTGTCGGTTTATGAAAACCACTTATTTTTGCAGTTTTTTTTGGTTTAGACCGATTTTTACTAGTTCCCACCGGTTCAATGACACATGCGATCCAACATTTGAACCAGACCGGTTACCTGGCCGGTTTGACCGGCCGGTCCGGTCCGATTTTTAAAACACTGTCAATATATGATTCCTTTTCCTTTTTATTTGACCTAATTTTTAATATAAATAGTAGTAAAAGAATTCACATTAAAAGGAGGAAAATTCAGAAAAGACACTCCAAGTATACAAAAATTCTAAGGATCTCACGTGTTGTTTTTATACAAATTCAATATAAAAAAACACACAGTGATTCATCACCATAACCCAACTTCCATTCATTTATTCATCATCGAACCACCACACCACCATCATCAAACCTTTCCCTGCCACCTTCTTGTCCTCCTCATACTCATCACTAAGCTTCACCAAATCCTTCACCTTCATCCAACCTTTAACAATCACAAATCATAAACCCTTTGTCATTAACCTTCAATATGTTAACCTTTAATCTATCTTCAACCATACACATCCACAACTTCACACAATAAACTTTGGTGTTTTTAGAAGATCAGTGATTGTTTCCAATTTTCACGACAAACACCTATACACAAAGATTCACATGGGAAGTGGACCTAAAACTATGAAGGTTTATATGTTCTGAAAAAGCCCTTCTCTAGAGGAGATTTAATTCTTACAACTATGGATGGTGAAGAGTTTCCACTCATGGTGAACTATGATGCAGTCAAAAAGTACTATGCTTAACTAAATAAAATAGGCCTTCTAAGTCAAAAACCTGAAAGGGAGACTTAGGAAAAAATGGCATCCCGGGGGATTGAAAACTCGAAAGAGCGGTCCAGATAAAAATTAGGAATAATTTTTTTTAAAGAAAATCCCGCTAAGTCGAAAACTCGAAAGGGAGGCATATGTAAAGAAGGAACATCTCGATGGATCGAAAACTCGAAATAACGATCTAGGAAAAAGTTTGGGTTTTTCTGTAACGCCCTGATTTGATTATTTCCCAATTTTGTAGAGTCTTTTATTTTATTTGAGTGATAATTGTCTTATTTGTGAAATTGACATGATAATATGATATGTTTATGTGTTAATGTGATATGTTGGTATGATATATGATTTTACCGTTTTATGAATTTTCGGGTAAAATTAGATTGGAGGGTATTTTAGACAATTGCTAATTAGTGATAAGTTAGAATGAGATAGGATTATATTTTTGTGAGAAAATGATATTTGGTAGAAAAAGGAAGAAAATGAGTTAAGTGTATAAATAGTTAGTAAGAGAAAAAAATAGAAAGATAGAAAGAAAAAGGATATAAGTTGCGAGAAAAGAAAGAATAAGGAGATAGGAAGAAAAAGAGGAGAAAGAAAAGGAAGAGAAGAGAAAAGAAGAGAAAAGAGGAAAAAGTTGGAAATTCATCAAGATTGCTCCTAGGAATCGGAGTAATCGGGTAAGGGTGATAAACATTGTTATCTTAATATTGTATATGATTATGTATGTGTTAGATTGTATAGGTTTTGTTTTGGTGAAGTTTAGAGAGAATGAAAAGTTAGGGTTTTGATGAGAATGTGAGAAAATTGGTAGATTAACCGGTTAGAAGTGGTTATAATCGAAGTATGATGTTAACTATATGCTATTGATCATGTTTATGAAATTTCATTTGAGTTTTGTTTGGTTTTGAGCTGACTGTTGTGCAGCTGAGATTTCTGAAATCGCAGCTCTCGCTCAGCGAGCAATCCCTCGCTCAGCGAGTTTTCTAGGGATTTCCTCGCTCAGCGAGAGAGGAGGTCGCTCAACGAGCCTGGAGGGTTTTTGAGAGTTTTGTGTTTTAATTCATAACCTTAGTTTCGGTTATCCATTTAGGCGTTCTTTATATCGATTCGAAGCTAAAAACGTGTAGAGACTAATGATGCTAAGATATGTAATTTTTAGCCGACTTTTTCGATAAAACGTAATTAAGTTAATTATGGAATTGTGGGTTTGATTGTGGTATGGTGGCCGTTTGGAAATTAGATGCATTGCTTGAGTGAATATGAATGCATGATTAATTGTGAAGATTCGTTGCCGTTTGGCGTAATTGATTCGAATGTGCATGAATTGTTTGTGATTGTATGAGATGAATGCATGATATTGTTGTGAATAATGTATGTATTTTCAAGAGTGCTGTGTGTCATTTTACATGTGAAGCATAATGTACGCATTCTTGTGTTGCGGGATTCTTTGTGAATCCGTTGTAGCATCGTGTGCTCATGTGGAGTGTGAGCAATGACTACAACATGATCGTGTGTCCATGTGGGGTGTGAGCGATCATATTTTGTGCTCATGTGGGGTGTGAGCAATCCATAAACATTGTGTGCCCGTGTGCGGTGTGAGCAATGGGTGATTTATTCACATTGATTGTGTGCCCGTGTGGGGTGTGAGCAATCAGATTGTGTGCCCGTGTGGGGTGTGAGCAATCCATAAACATTGTGTGCCCATGTGGGGTGTGAGCAATGGGTGAACATCGTATGCCCGATGGGGAGTTACTTTAGGTAACGAGCGATGGTTCCAATTAGTTCCTGAGTGAACTTGATGATGATTGAGTCGGTACCGCATTGCATTTGCATAGAGTCGTGAGTCGGTCTCTATGATTTGCATTTATCATCTAAATTGTGAATTGATGAAATAAACATGAATATATATATATATATATATATATATATATATATATATATATAAATATATAAATATAAATATAAATATATATATATATATATATATATATATATATATATATATATATATATATATATATATATATGTTTATATGGAGATGAAAGTATGTATTGATGAAAACATACTTGAGTATATATGTATGTGTGGATATATACATAGGCTTAAATAGTGTTTTAGTCCCTGTAATTTAGCGAGTTTTTGGTTTTCGTCCCTGAAAGTTTTTTTTTCGGTTTAAGTCCCCACATTTCCAAAACGCTTTGGTTTTAGTCCCTACTGTGAGTTAGACGTTAAAAAAAAGGGATGTGGCAGACGGTGCTTATGTGGCAGGTCGTTTGGCATTTCTCAATAATCCAAGTGGCATTCTCATTTATACATATTGATTTGTCATTTTCCTACCACAAAATGGAACATGAAAGGTTATTTTAGCATTCTCACTTTCGTCCCTACAAAGTTAGGTTTTCAGCCATTGAAGAGTTTTCAAGGAAATTTTCAAGTAAACTTCATACATTGAAGACGACGGGACTGACCAACAGGACTGACCATCGGGACTGATCAACTTCAGGTATGATATTTATAATGAACATTCATTATGGGGGAAGGATGGTTAGGGATAGTGTGGTGTATTACTTAGGTGGGGTTAAACATGAAGTAGAGATATACCCTGATAGGTGGAGCTATTTTGAAGCAACTGGTATTGTGAAAGATATTTGCAACCTTGAGGCCACTGATTATTCTCTATGGTGGTATAACAATGTATCGGGTAAACATGCAAGGCTAATTAGTGATAGGGATGCAGCTAATATTTATGAAAAAGCTGTTGAAACTTATGGTAGTGTGGATTTATTTGTTGAGCATAGAGTTAATGATAATGCTGGAAATGTGAATGATAATGCTGGAAATGTCAATGATAATGCTGGAAATGCTGATGAAACTGTCAATGATAATGCTGCTGCCAATGCCAATGGTGCTGAAAGTGAAGGAAATGCTGATGAAACTGCCAAGGTTGATGCTAATGCTGATAATCTTAATGACAGTGATGACAGTGATGATAGTGATTATAATTGTTTATCATTTGAGGACAGTGAGGAAGATAGGGCCCTTGGCAAGTGTAAACACCCCAAATTTGCCCTCACCCTTTCACATCATGGCTTGTGATCATTTCATATGCATAAACACAATCATACCATCTCATATCTCAATTTTGAGTCATTGCATTGTTTCTAAGTCATCTGCACCTAGGGTTTGTGATCTGAGCAGTCCAAGAGCCTCTTGAGCCACTCCAAAGGTCATCAATCACTTCAAAGAGGTCTATGTGTGTTCAAGTATCATATTATATCCTCTCAAAGTCAAGAATTCCAAAGAGTCACAAGAACTGGGATTGGTATGGAAGCAGAACCAGGCTTGACTGCACAGATGACCTAAAATTAGGGTTTTGGTTTCAGAGGCCATAACTCCAAATTTTTTGGTCATTCTTGTTTCTATTGGTCTCTATATGGTATAGGGAGTATGCATATAAATTTTCATGAAGAAATTCCATGGGGAAGTCATCTGATCAAGAGTTGACTTTTCAGACAAGTCAGTGCAAAATCAGGGCATCTGAGGCCCCCAATGACCCAACCAAGGGGTGATCTTCATCATTTTGAGTGTATATGACCTTTATTTGATCATGGAAGAAGTTAGAAGTTCACAAAATTCAAGAATTACAAGTTTTTGCAAAGTTGACTTTTTGGGACAAGGTTGACTTTTAATGAAATGTCATTTTATGCAACTTTTTCAACCTTTACTTTTTGATCCAAAAATGCTTCAAATGGAAAAACTTTGGTCATGAAAGTTGTAGATTGGATCTTTCCCTTTTCAAAAAGTACAAGAACATGACCTAATTCATTTTGGATCAAAAGTTATGGTGCATCAAAGTTGGCTAAAATCACTAAATTTCAAGTTATGCACCAAATGAGAAGTTTGCAAAATCTTGTACCAAAGGCATTTGTGACTCCTAATTGATGTCTAATCCTTATACTAACATAACACAAGTCTTAAAGTTCAGATTGAACCAAAGGAATCACATGTTTGCATGGTTGTGAAGCAAGATTTTTCCATGAGAACTAAAAGGAACCAAGTTGCAAAAACCATCATCACACTTCATCCACTTGGTGCCTAGCCTGCTGACCAATCCTAGCCTTTCTCCCTCACCTTGCTGCGCAGCCCACACCTTTTGTACTTGGCTGGAACATGAACCATGCCTCTCTTACAAGAAGTTGACATTTTGGCAAAAGCTACTACACCTATCAAAAAAGGGCAGGTCACATCCTCTGACCAATCAGCATTGTTTATACAAACAAATGGCAAGCCAAGCAACATAAGACAAGAGCCTGAAACCAGCAAGAACATCACTTTCTCATTTTCACTCTCAAGAGCAAAACCCTTCGAAACTCAGCATACAAGCCACAAACACAAAAACAAACTCCACAGACCTTCTCAACTCATCACCCTGATCACAAAGAACCCCTCACCATTGCTTGAAACAGCCTGAATCCAAAACACGATTCCCACCTGAGCTTGAACAGAACTTGTTCAAACTCTCAAACCAGCCAACATAAACTCTTTCTAAGCATTCAGACATCATCAAGGGACCAAGAGGAGTGGATTGCATCAAGAGGAGAGGTCAAAAAGTTGCAAAGTTGAAAGCTTCAAAACTCAGGTAGCTCAAGAACTTTTTTTCCAGAAATGATTTTTAAAGTTCCTAAGTTGTTCTTTGTTGTTCACTGATCACTCTGATGCCTTTGGTTTTGAAAATGGTGGAGAGATGAGAGTTTAATCAGTTTCTGAAACTTTTTGCCCTAGGTTTTGTTTGATTCGATTCAGCCAGTTTAGGAATGATAAATGTTGTTTAAATGGGGGTTTCAATTCGTTTTTGGATGGGGATCATTTCTGTGTAATTAGAATTCGTTCTAGATGCGTGTAGAAGGAGTTGGTAGTTTTGGGTGATCGGAGAAGATGACCGGAACACTGTTCCGGTCACCTGAGGGTCATTAACGGCAGGATTAGGGCTTAATCATTAATTAGCTGAATTTGAATGCTGGCCATAGGATCTGGCGCCAAGTCAACGCGCGCGTGTTTCAGTTTGAATGAGGGCCATTGGATTGGCTGACTTTCCTTTTCAGTTTAAAAAATTCATTTTTATTTTCATATTAATTCATTTGTTTTCCACAATTTATTTAAAATAGCAAAAATACATTAAAAAATCTGAAATTTTTTGTACAAGTTATTATTTAATTTCAGAACACAAAAATATTTTTATTTTCATTTTTAGCATTAAAAAAGTATTTTTAAATATTTAAAAGTTTCTTTTTAATTAATTAATGAGAATCAATTAATTAAAAATACTTTTAGGTATTTAAAAATCACCAAAAAATTCATGAAACATTTAAAAACATTTAGAAACATTGTCCAACCCTCAAACCAAATTTATTTTTTGATCTTGATGCATTTTGAGAATTTTCCATGGAATTAAAATCATTTTTATGCATTATTTTGATCCAAACTTCCAAAAATCATTTCTGCCTAACCCTAAAGAGTTGGACCTTGATTCTTTTTGCATTGCATTGTGTTTAGCATGTAGTTTGTGAGATTAAATGGCCATGATTTGATCTTTCATTTTCAATTTGTTTGGTAATTTTCTTGTTAAGGAACCCTAAAACCCTAGAAAACTTAGAAAAATCATATCTTGAATTAGGTTAAGAGTTGAGACCTCTCCTTTGGGCAGTGAGTTAGTATAGGGTTAGGGATCCTTTGAGTGCATTTTCAATTTTTTGTAATGTTGTTTGCTTCTGATTTTGGTTTTTGTTTGTTGTATTGTTCATAAACCCTAATTTGGGCTTTCATATGCATCCATCTTGCATTTGCATTCATGCCTTGACTTTCCATGATATTTTATACATCCATGTGATTCATTTAACATCATAAGACATATTGAAAGCATGTTTGCTCATTGCATCTTTCATTTGCCATGTTGTATGCCATATGCATCTCATAACTTTTCATGTATGTTCCTGTGTCTTAACTTGCTTCATTTGCATTCATAAGCTTGCATGATCATCCCCATGTGTTGATTCATGTTTGCATCATTTCATAGCATCATTATCATCTCATATATGCTTCTGGTTTTGGTTTGCATCATGCCATTTCATCCCATTTGACATTGCATTGCATCTTTCCCACTAACTTTTCAGGTGGTAAGTAACTTTGAGAAGTGGATTTGCCTTCACTTCTCATACTTTCTTCTCATCTCTCTCTTGCATCCATGCTGCATTTTTTATGTGTGTTTGAGATTGAGCTTGCTCATTCTTCTTCTTCCCACTTTCTTTCTTCAAGTGACTTGTCTTCTTAAATGAAGCAAGTTACTTTGCTTCTTTTGATCCTTTCATCTGTTTCCTGGTGGTTCCATTGAAGATCTTTCTTGTAAACCTCACAAACCTTAGGAACAACCAAGCATGACAATGATTAGGGTTTTGATTAGTCTCCCCACTTAGTTTTACCTTTGTGTCTCATTGAGTCTTCTCTTCTCACCTCATAATCAGGGACTAAACCATAAAGGCTTTAAGGCTTTGTGATTAAGCTTATGCCTGCATCCTTCTATTAGGATGGAGTGTATAACTTTAATCCTAAGTGTTAAACCCTTAATGTGTTTAACTCCTTTAATCAATCCACTTAATAATCATCAAGACATCACACTTGTAACTTGGGCCTTGCATTAGGGTTCTAATTTTTCCTTAATTGGTTAAGAAGGACTAACCCTAGTGTTAATGGACAAGTCCCCCTCAAGTTGTCTTACAAACCCTAAAAATCACTTCATCATCATATCATTAAATAAATCCACTTAATCAAAGGCTTGTTTTGTCATGAGTTTAATCCCTAATCATGGATTAAGTTGAGGAGCTTTCCTCAGCTTAAACACTCTCATCTATTATCCTTCTATTAGAATGGTGTAATAAGTCTGTTTAATCCTTGATTATGGCTTAATCTCATTACTCAACACTAAATAAAACACCAAAAACATCTAAATAATCACAAGTAGGTTAATGATCTTAATCCTACACCATGGTAATTAAGTGTGAGAAGCTGACTTCACACTTAAGGTATTCTCATTACCCCTAATCGGAGGGAAGATGTGATGAGTTTACTAAATCCATTGGTTTAGACTTAAGCTCATTAACTTATGACAAAATCCAAAAACAATAAAAGACTGAAAACTCAAAAAAACAAACAATAATCGTCTCCCTCGGGATTCTTTTCTCATCACCTTCACTCACAAACGAGAACTCGCTTCTTCCGTCTAATGCAAGACAGTTGGCACCTGAGCCAGACAGGTCATACACTTGAGCATAGATAAGTAAGCAGTTCATCAAGTCAATTCATCTTTCAGTCTCTTTGGGTCGAACTACGGTGTTCTGACTTCCTCATTGCACGAGAGGATACGTAGGCATAACCTAACGGTTATCGAACAAAAGTCTCTGTACATTCCCCCTCTTTCCAGCTTTATTCTTTTAGCCTCATGGTCTTGAGCATTTCATCCTTATTCTTACACTGACACTGTATATATTACACTTCACTTCTCTCACACTGACACCTGTACATTTCCTTCCAGCTCATTTATACACAAATTGCACTGACACTACCCCTTTAGAACACAAATCTTTTAAGCGTGGATCACGTCGAGTACGACGGACAATCTGGGTGCTAATACCTTCCCAGGTTGTAACCAACCCCCTTTCTCAGTCTCTCTGGTTCGCAATCGTCTTAACCATCTTTTCCTAGGTCTATGCAGCATTGCCTTTCCTCCGGGATAAAAATGCCTAGCTGGCGACTCTATTCATCTCCAGTGAGTTCACTGCTGTGTGTTCTCATTGTTCCCCTCGCCGACCGTTCGCGTCTGTACCTTTATTTGGGCCGGTCCCACTTATCGGGAGCGACAGCTTGGCGACTCTGCTGGGGACCCTTATACTGCAACCAGGGCTTCTGGTTCTTTTTGTGGGTTCCTCCTAGCGCTTGATTGATTTGTGTTTACTGGGGTGTTATGTGCTATTTGTGTTTGTATATTCATTCTGTTTATTGCTTTATGTACAGTTTTGTTTATTGCTTTCTTTATAGCTTTGCATATATCATACTGTCATACTGTGCTGGCTGGATCTGTTTGTTTGCTTTGGTGGGTGGGTGTTCTACTGAGAGTTAAGGTCCTATACCGGGGACCTGAGTGACACCTAGGCTAGAGTGGTTCATATTCTTTCCCATTCCATCTCGGTCTGGTGCGGGAATATGAAACACGGTTCAGATATGGGTTTCTTCTTGAGAACTCTGTGTTGCAGATTTCCTGCAATGCTAGGGCTATTTGGGAAGCCTGCTAAGTCTGGATGACCTTTAGTATTGACCTTCAGAAACTGAGGTGAATTAGAGGAGGAACTTTTATGGTTATTGTAAACACTGTACCTCCGGGTTAGAAGTGTTTACACTTCTCATAACTGATCCAAGTCTGAGGATCCTTGTTTTAGAACACCACCTGTGAGGGGGTTGGGCTGTTTACAGGTTTGCAGGTACCCTTGGCCTCAGCATACCCTGTTACTTTGATCTGATTAAGAATACTCCATGTTGGAACAGTTCTTGTGATTCTAAACCCTGGACATGTGGCTCTTTATTTGAGTCCCCCACCTTGGTTACGGGACTTATAAGACCTCCATCTGGATTTCTTGAACATACCTGGACTTATATCAGAGCACTTGGTCAGATCCAGCTCAGTCACAAACCCTTGCATATCATCTGCATACATCCTCATTGCATCATTTTGACATTTGTTTATTTGTTTTTCAGGGTATCCATCTTCATTTTGGCTTGGTTTTGACCCCATCATCAGTATAGACCTATCTTCATCAGCATCTGCTTCAGCTATCAGCTATCTGCTTCAGTCACCTGCACAGCCAATCAGTGGCCCATCTTTCAGTGTTATCATCAGCACCTGTCTCAACTCTTCTTCAACATCATGGCACCTAAAAAGAGCAACATCTCCTACCACTTCTTCCAGCCAGAGCTAGCTGACATCAGGAGGATTCAGACCCTGATCACTCCAGATCATATACCACTGTTCAGGGAACACTATGGAGACATACTGGATGTGGTTATGGATTTGGACCCTTCACAGAGGAGCCTGATTCATACTTGCCTTCAGTTTTATGATCCCCCACTGAGGTGTTTCACTTTTCAGGACTTTCAGCTGGGCCCTTTATTGGAAGAATACTCATCATTGGTTGGTATACCTATCAGGGGTGGAATCCCTTTCAACCCTGAGATGGTCTTTCCTGGTAATGAAGAAGTATCAAAGGCATTACATTTGGAACCAGTTCTGATTGGGCAGCATATGACTACTAAGGATGGAATCTCTGGCCTGCATCTGGATTTCTTAATCTCTCAAGCTACCCTGAAAGCTTCTTTGGGAGAGTGGAAAGTAGTCTGTGCTTTATTGGCCCTAAGCATATATGGGATCATATTATTTGCAGATGAGCCTCGATTCATTAGCAAGAATGCAATTCACCTTTTCATCCTGAGGAACCCAGTGCCCACTTTATTGGGGGATTTTTACTACTCAGTGCACCAGAGGAATGAAAAGCAGAGGGGAAGATTAGTGAGGTGTTGTGCTCCTTTGTTCCATACTTGGCTTCTCAAGCATCTGCCCAAGAAAAATGCATTTTTGAATCCTCATCAGCAGAGAAACTGGGCTAGAAGACTCACTGCTCTGACTTCAGCCGATATCAGGTGGTGCACTCAAAACACAAAGGGCAGGGATATCATCACCAGTTGTAGGCATTTTCCCAATGTACCCCTGATAGGAGTTAAGGGTTGCATTAATTACAACCCTCTGCTGTTCAAAAGACAACTGGGCTATGCACTGGTCCACACTCCTAAGGCACAAGACTTGGCTGAGACTCTTTATTGTGAGAACAAGCCTAATCTGGCTATTGTTAGGCAGGCAGCCTGGGCCTGGGATAATGTTCAAACTAAAGGAGTAACCATTCTGGGGAAGTGCAACAATGTAGCATCAGCACAGTACCATGAGTGGTCCCATGCCAGGGCTCAATTCTCTGGAATTCCCTTTACCATGGAGGATATGCCTGGATCATCCTCAGCACCACCCCCTGCCACTGTCAGCTTAGAGGAGTTTGAGAGCTTGAAAGAGAGAAATGAGAAGTTGACTCAGGCTTTGCAGAAGACCCTCCGGGAAAGAAGTGATGGTAGGTTGGATATTGAGAGGTTAGAGAAGCTGAGAGTAGAGCATCTGGCTAAAATTGAGAAGTCTGAGGATTACATCAAGAAATCTAGGGCTGGAGAGAAAATTCTGAAGAATGCTTGCAAGGAAGCCCAGTTTCAGAAAGCCAGGACTGACTTGTATCTGAAGGAGAGTCAAGCTAGGTGGGTCAGGATCACCGAAGCTCGTACTCTGGAGGATAAGAGGGTCCAAGACAAGATTGAGCAGCTGGAAGCTAGTGCAAAAGAGCAGCAGGAAGCCCTGGCAGCAGCCCAGAGGGAGATCTCAGAGCTGAAAATCAGAGCTGGAGTGAAGAGGTCAAAGGACCAAAGTCAACACAAGAAGCTAACTGCAGCTATTGCTACCCGGAATCTCCTTATCAGGAATCTCACGGAGCGTCCAGCTGATCCTGTGACTGAAGCACTTCTCAAGGAAGTTCAGGAGGATGAGTTTGGTCTTGGTGTTTGACTTTTTGCTTGTTGTTGCTTTCATTTTATGTATTTTTTGTTTTCTTGTAATATATTTTGACCCCTCAGAGGGCACGTTTTGTAAAAGAACAAACTATGTACCATTTGCCTTTTGTAATATATGTATCGGTTTGTTCCATCCAAGTTTACTTCAAAAGCAACATCAACAGCATCTTCAAGGGTCTGGTGTCGCTCCCGATAAATGGGACTGGCCCAAATAAAGGTACAGACGCGAACGGTCGGCGAGAGGGACAATGAGAACACACAGCCGTGAACTCACTGGAGATGAATAGAGTCGCCAGCTAGGCATTTTTATCCCGGAGGAAAGGCAATGCTGCATAGACCTAGAAAAGAATGGATAAGATGGTTGCGAACCAGAGAGACTGAGAAAGGGGGTTGGTTACAACCTGGGAAGGTATTAGCACCCAGATTGTCCGTCGTACTCGACGGGATCCACGCTTAAAGATTTGTGTTTTAAAGGGTGTCGCTCCCGATAAATGAAGCTAAGTCCAGATAAAGGTACAGACGCGAACGGTCGGCGAAAAGGACAATGAGAACACACAGCCGTGAACTCACTGGAGATGAATAGAGTCGCCAGCTAGGCATTTTTATCCCGAAGGAAAGGCAATGCTGCATAGACCTAGAAAAGAGATGGATAAGACGGTTGCGAACTAGAGAGACTGAGAAAGGGGGTTGGTTACAACCTGGGAAGGTATTAGCACCCAGATTGTCCGCCGTACTCGACGGGATCCACGCTTAAAAGATTTGTGTTTTAAAGGGGTAGTGTCAGTGCAGTCTGTGTATAAAAGAGCTGGAAAAGGATGTACAGGTGTCAGTGTAAGAGAGGTGAAGTGTATAAATGTACAGTGTCAGTGCAGGAACAAGAATGAAATGCTCAAGAATATGAGGCTTAAAGAATAAGGTTGGAAAGAGGGGGAATATACAGAGACTTTTGTTCGATAACTGTTAAGTTATGCCTACGTATCCTCTCGTGCAATGAGGAAGTCAGAACACCGTAGTTCGACCCAAAGAGACTGAAGGATGAATTGACTTGTGAACTTCTTGCTTGTCTATGCTCAAGTGTATGACCTGTCTGGCTCAGGTGCAAACTGTCTTGCATTAGACGGAAGAAGCGAGCTCTCGTTTATGAGTGAATGAGATGAGAAAAGAATCCCGAAGGAGACGATTATTGTTTGTTTTTGAGTTTTCAGTCTTTTATTGCTTTTGGATGTTTGTCATAAGTTAATGAGCCTAAGCCTAAACCGATGGATTTAGTAAACTCAACACATCTTCCCTCTGATTAGGGGTAATGAGAATACCTTAAGTGTGAAGTCAGATTCTCACACTTAAACACCTTTGGTGTAGGATTAAGATCATTAACCTACTTGTGATTAATTAGATGTTTTTGTTGTTTTTGTTTAGTGTTAAGTAATGAGGTTAAGCCATAATCAAGGATTAAACAGACTCATTACACCATCCTAATAGAAGGATAATAGATGAGGGTGTTTAAGCTGAGGAAAGCTCCTCAACTTAATCCATGATTAGGGATTAAACTCATGAAAAAACAAGCCTTTAACTAAGTGGATTTTATTAATGATGTGATGATGAAGTGAGTTTTATGATTTGTAAGACAACTTGAGGGGGACTTGTCCATTAACACTAGGGTTAGTCCTTCTTAACCAATTAAGGAAGAATTAGAACCCTAATGCAAGGCCCAAGTTACAAGTGTGATGTCTTGATGATTATTAAGTGAATTGATTAAAGGATTTAAACACAATAAGGGTTTAACACTTAGGATTAAAGTTATACACTCCATCCTAAGAGAAGGATGCAGGCATAAGCTTAATCACAAAGCCTTAAAGCCTTTAGGGTTTAGTCCCTGATTATGAGATGAGAAGAGAAGACTCAAAAGAGACACAAAGGTAAAACTAAGAGGGGAGACTAATCAAAACCCTAATCATTTTCATGCTTGGTTGTTCCTAAGGTTTGTGAGGTTTAACAAGAAAGATCTTCAATGGAACCACCAGGAAGCAGATGAAAGGATCAAGAGAAGCAAAGTGACTTGCTTCATTCAAGAAGTCAAGTCACTTGAAGGAAGAAAGTGGGAAGAAGAAGAATGAGCAAGCTCAAACTCAAACACAAACAAAAATGCAGCAATGGATGCAAGAGAGATGAAAAGAAAAGTTATGAGAAGTGAAGGCAAATTCACTTCTCAACCTCACTTACCACCTGAAATGTTAGAAAAGAAATGCAATGCAATGCCAAATGAGATGAGATGACATGATGAGAAACAAAACCAGAAGAATGTTGATGATGATAATGATACTATGAAGTGCTACAAACATGAAACAAGGCATGGAGATGTTCATACAAGATCATGGATGCAAGTGATGCAAGTTAAGGAGCATGAACTTACATGAAAAGTTATGAAGCATACAAGGCATACAACATGGCAAACACATGATGCAATGATCAAACATGCTTTCTACATGTCTTATGATGTCAAATGAATCACATGGATGCTTGAAATGTTATGGCAAGTCATGTTATGCAAGAGAATGCAAGAAGGATGCAAATGGAAGCCCAAATTAGGGTTTATGGATCAAACAACAAACAAAACTCAAAAGCAGAAGCAAACCCTAAGATAAAAAATGGAAAATGCCACCCAAAGAAACCCTAAACCTATACTAAACCAAAGTCCAAAGGGGAGGTCTCAACTCTTAACCAAACTCAAGTTATGATTTTTCCAAGTTATTAGGGTTTTTAGGGTTCCTAAACAAAAGAAATACTAAACAATTGAAAAAATGCAAGATCAAATCATGGCCCTTTTATCTCAAAAACTACATGCCAAATACAATGCAATGCAAAAAGAACCAAAGTCCAACTCTTCATAGATAGGCATAAATGATTTTTTAAACTTTGGATCAAATTAATGCATAAAAATGATTTTAATTCAATGGAAAATTCTCAAAATGCATCAAGATCAAAAAAGAAATTTGGTTTGAAGGTTGGACAATGTTCCTAAATGTCTTAGAACATTTCATGAATTTTTTGGTGATTTTTAAATACCTAAAGGTATTTTTAATAAATTAATTTCCATTAATCAATTAAAAATAATCTTTTAAATATTTAAAAATACTTTTTTAATGATAAAAATAAAATAAAAATATTTTTGTGTCATAAAAATTAATAAAACTTATGAGAAAAAGTTTCATAATTTTTACACATTTTTTTACTATTTAAAAATAATTATGCAAAACAAATGAAAAGAAAATGAAAATAAATGAATTTTAAATGAATTAAAGAGAAGTCAACAAATCTGATGGCCTGGATTCAAAGTCACACGCGCGGGAGTTGACTGCGCGCCACATCTCACGGCTCAGATTCAAATTTCACTAATCAATGCTTATGCCCTAATCTCGCCGTTAAACACATTCAGATGACCGGAACAGTGTTCCGGTCATCTTCTCCGTTCACCCAAAATCCCTAACTCTCTCCACACGTATTTAAAATGAAAACTAAGAACACAGGAATGATCCCCACTCACTCACGAATCAAAACCCTAACTCAAAACAAATTTATCATCCCTACAATGGCTGAATCGAAGCAATCTATTTCTAGGGCAAAAAGTTTCAGAAGCATGGTAAACTCTCATCTCTCCACCATTTTCAAAACCAAAGGCATATTCATGATCAGGAAGACATATAGAACAGATTAAGAACTTAAAAAATGATTTCTGGAAAAATATTTCTTGAGCTACCTGAGATTCGAAGCTTTCAACTCAGCTACTTCCTGACCTCCTCTCTTGGTGAAATCCACTCTACTTGGCCTCTTGATGATCCTTGAATGCTTAGGAAGAGTTTATGTTGGCTGGATGAAGAGTTTGAGTAACTTCTGCTCAAGCTCAGTTGAACATGGCAATGGTGATTCTGGCTGTTTCTGGCAAGGGTTAAGGGTTGTTTGTGGTCCAAATGATGAGTAGAGAAGGTTTATGGAGTTTGTTTTGATGTTTGTGAGCTGTGGAGAGAGTTTCGAATGAAACTGCAAGTTGGGGTGAAAATGGTGAAGTGGTGTTATGGCTTCTTTCAGGCCTGGTTCTTTGTTGCTTTGTGCTTAATGAGGCATGGTAAGATGATTGGTGAAAATGGTTTGAATGTTTGAAGTCTGGGCAGAGAGATTCGAAGAAGTTTGCAAGAGGGAGTGTGTTTGAGTATGTGATGGTGTGAAGTGTTTCAGCCTTGCTTGGTTTATGAAATGGTTTGCAAATGGATAGTATATTTTAATCCTATAGGTCAGATGATTTGACATGGCCTATAGTGATTGGTAAGTTTGCTTTTGCTCAAAGTCCACCTTTTGTGTAAGAGAAGTATGGTGTGGTTCTAGGCTAGTACAAGGCATGGGGCTGCACAGCAAGGGTGAGGGGAAAGGCTAGCCAAAGTCAGCATCCAAGGTTGCAAGTTGTAGGAAGTGTGATCATGAGTTTTGCAAGTTGTTGCTTTATGGTTCACATGTGACTTCCTTATCCCACAAGCCAAAATACATGAGCATTCTTGGTTCAATTCTGATTTTTATGACTTATAGAATGTTTGTGTCATGGTTTGAAATGAACTAGAGGTTACAAAAGGCATTGGTTCATGGTTTTGCAAAAATTCCATTTGGTGCACATCTTGAAAAATCAATGATTTTTGCCAACTTTGTCACACCATAACTTTTGATCCAAGAAGAGTTTGATCATGTTCTTGTACTTTTTGGAAAGGGAAAAATGTAATCTACAACTTTCATGACCAAAGTTTTTCCATTTGAAGCATTTTTGGATCAAGAATCAAGGCTTGAAAAATGACCTAAAATGAAGCATTCTTGAAAAGTCAACTATGCCCAAAAAGTCAACATTTGCAAAAACTCCAAATTCTTGATTTTTGTGAACTACAACCCTCTTCCATGATCAAATAAAGATCATATACACTCAAAATGATGAAGATCACCCATTGGTTGGGTCATTGGGGGCCTCAGATGCCCTGATTTTGCACTGACTTGTCCAGAAAGTCAACCCTTGATCAGATGACTTCCCCATGGAATTTCTTCATGAAAATTGATATGCATACTCCCTATACCATATAGAGACCAATGGAAACAATAATGACCAAAAAATTTGGGGTTATGGCCTCTGAAACCAAAACCCTAATTTCAGGTCAACTGTGCAGTCAAACTTGGCTCTGCATCCATACCAATCCCAGTTCTTGTGATTCTTTGGAAATCTTGACTTTGAGAGGATATAATATGATTCTTGAACACACATAGACCCCTTTGAAGTGATTGATGACCTTTGGAGTGGCTCAAGAAGCTCTTGGATTGCTCAGATCACAAACCCTAGATGCAGATGACTTAGAACCAATGCAGTGACTCAAAATTGAGATATGAGATGGTATGATTGTGTTTATGCATATGAGAAGATCACAAACCATGGTGTGAATGGGTGAGGGCAAATTTGGGGTGTTTACAAAGGGGTAGTGTCAGTGCAATCTGTGTATAGAAGAGCTGGAAAAGGATGTACAGGTGTTAGTGTAAGAGAAGTGAAGTGTGTAATATGGACAATATCAGTGTAGGAATGAGAATGAATTGCTCAAGATCATGAGGCTAAAAGAATGATGCTGGAAAGAGGGGGAATATACAGAGACTTTTGTTCGATAACCGTTAAGTTATGCCTACGTATCCTCTCGTGCAATGAGGAAGTCAGAACACCGTAGTTCGACCCAAAGAGACTGAAAGGTGAATTGACTGGTGAACTGCTTACTTGCCTATGCTCAAGTGTATGATCTGTCTGGCACAAATGCGAACTGTCTTGCATTAGACGGAAGAAGCAAGTTCTCGGTTATGAGTGAATGAGATGAGAAAAGAATCCCGAAGGAGAAGATTATTGTTTGTTTTTGAGTTTTCAGTCTTTTATTGCTTTTGAAAGTTTGTCATAAGTTAATGAGCTTAAGTCTAAACCAATGGATTTAGTAATCACATCTTCCCTCTGATTAGGGGTAATGAGAGTACCTTAAGTGTGAAGTCAGATTCTCACACTTAATCACCTTTGGTGTAGGATTAAGATCATTAACCTACTTGTGATTATTTAGATGTTTTTGGTTTTTGTTTAGTGTTAAGTAATGAGGTTAAGCCATAATCAGGGATTTAACAGACTCATTACACCATCCTAATAGAAGGATAATAGATGAGAATGTTTAAGCTGAGGAAAGCTCCTCAACTTAATCCATGATTAGGGATTAAACTCATGATAAAACAAGCCTTTGATTAAGTGGTTTTTATTTAGTGGTATGATGATGAAGTGGATTTTATGATTTGTAAGACAACTTGAGGGGGACTTGTCCATTAACACTAGGGTTAGTCCTTCTTAACCATTTAAGGAAGAATTAGAACCCTAGTGCAAGGCCCAAGTTACAAGTATGATGTCTTGATACTTATTAAGTGAATTGATTAAGAGATTTAAACACATTAAGGGTTTAACACTTAGGATTAAAGTTATACACTCCATCCTAAGAGAAGGATGCAGGCATAAGCTTAATCGCAAAGCCTTAAAGCCTTTAGGGTTTAGTCCCTGATTATGAGATGAGAAGAGAAGACTCAAAAGAGACACAAAGGTAAAACTATGAGGGGAGACTAATCAAAACCCTAATCATTGTCATGCTTGGTTGTTCCTAAGGTTTGTGAGGTTTTCAAAAGAAGATCTTCAATGGAACCACCAGGAAACAGATGAAAGGATCAGGAGAAGCAAAGCAACTTGCTTCATTCAAGAAGTCAAGTCACTTGAAGAAAGAAAGTAAGAAGAAGAGGAATAAGCAAGCTCAAACTCAAACACATAACAAAAATGCAGCAATGGATGCAAGAGAGATGAAAAGAAAAGTTATGAGAAGTGAAGGCAAATTCACTTCCCAAAAATCACTTACCACCTGAAAGGTTAGAAAAGAAATGCAATGCAATGCAAAATGGGATGAGATGACATGATGAGAGACAAAACCAGAAGCATATACATGATGCTAATGATGCTATGAGATGCTACAAACATGAGGCAACACATGGAAATGATCATACAAGTTCATGAATGCAAATGAAGCAAGTTAGGAAACATGAACATACATGACAAGTTATGAAGTGCACATGGCATACAATATGGCAAATACATGATGCAATGATCAAACATGCTTTCACTATGTCTTATGATGTCAAATGAATCACATGGAAGCATGGAATGTCATGGCAAGTCATGTTATGCAAGAGAATGCAAGATGTATGCAAATGGAAGCTCAAATTAGGGTTCATGAACAATACATCAAACAAAAACCAAAATCAGAAGCAAACCCTAAGATAAAAAATTGAAAATGCCACTCAAAGGACCCCTAATCCTATACTAAACCAATGCCCAAAGGGGAGGTTTCCACTCCTAACCAAGCTTAAGTTATGATTTTTACAAGATTCTAGGGTTTTTAGGGTCCCTAAACAAGAAAATTGTCAAACAAAAGGAAAATGAAAGATCAAATCATGGCCATTTAATCCCACAAACTACATGCTAAACACAATGCAATGCAAAAAGAATCAATGTCCAACTCTTCATGGATAGGCAGAAATGATTTTTTGAACTTTGGATCAAAATAATGCACAAAAATGATTTTTATTCAATGAGAAATTCTTAAAATGCATCAAGATCAAAAAATAAATTTGGTTTGAAGGTTGGACAATGTTTCTAAATGTCTTAGAACATTTCATGAATTTTTTGGTGATTTTTAAATAATTAAAAGTATTTTTAATAAATTAATTCTCATTAATCAATTAAAAATAAACTTTTAAATAATTAAAAATACTTTTCAAATGCTAAAAATGAAAATAAAAATATTTATGTGCTTTAAAAATTAATGAAACTCAGGATAAAAAATTTCATAATTTTTAAAGGATTTTTGCTATTTTTAATAAATTATGTAAAACAAATGAAATATTATGAAAATAAAAAGAATTTTTAAACTGAAAAGCAAAGTAATCAAATCCAACGCGTGAGATTCAAACTGGCCAGCGCGCGCATTGACCTGGCGCCATATCCAAGGGCCAGCATTCAAACCTGGCTAATTAATGTTTAAGCCCTAACCCTGCCGTTAATTACTTTCAGATGACCGGAACAGTGTTCCGGTCATCTTCTCCGTTCACCCCAAACCTCAAACTCCTTCAAAACGCATCTAAAACGAAATCTAAAAACACAGAAATGATTCCCACTCACTCACGAATCAAAACCCTAAATCAAAGCAAATTTATCATTCGTAAAATAGCTGAATCGAATCAATCTATTTCTAGGGCAAAAAGTTTCAGAAGCATGGTAAACTCTCATCTCTCCACCATTTTCAAAACTAAAGGCATCAGAACAATCAGTGAAGCATATAGAACAACTTAAGAACTTAAAAAATGATTTCTGGAAAAAATGTTCTTGAGCTACCTGAGTTTCGAAGCTTTCAATCCAGCAACTTTCTGCCCTCTCCCTTTGATGCAATCCACTCTACTTGGTCCCCTGATGATCCTTGAATGCTTAGAAGGAGTTTATGTTGTCTGGTTAAGGAGTTTGAACAACTTCTGCTCAAGCTCAGTTGAAAATGGTGATGGTGATTCAGGCTGTTTCAGGCCAATGTGAGTGGTTCTTTGTGATCAGGGTGATGTTTTGAGAAGGTTTGTGGAGTTTGTTCAAGTGTTTGTGGCCTGTGGAATGAGTTTCGAAAGCTTTGGCTTTGAGAGTGAAAAATGGAAGAATGGTGTTCTTGCTTGATTCAGGCCTAAGTCTTATTGGTTTTGGCTCAGTGAAGCAAGGTGAGTTGATCTATGAAAATGGTTTTTGTGTTTGTGTGTTGTGTAGAGAGATTCGAAGAGAAATGCTTGAGGGAGTGTTTTTGTGAATGGGGAGTTCTTGTGTGTTTCAGCCTTGCTTGATGCTATGTTTTGCTTGCAAATGGATAGTATAAACAATTCCAATTGGTCAGATGATGTGACCTGGCCTGCTGTGATTGGGATGTCCACTTTTGCAAAAAGTCCACTTTGTTGTAAGAGAGGCATGGGCTTGGTTCTAGGCTGGTACAAGCATGGGGGCTGGCGCAGCATGGTGTGTGAGTGAAGCTAGAAAGGTTCAATAGCCAATGCAGCAAGTTGGTGAGAGTGTGATGATGGTTTTGCAAGTTGATCACTTTTTGAAACTTCATGAAAATCTCTTACTTTGCCAACCATGAACATGTGATCTTTTGGTTCAAATCTGATTTTTAGGTCACATAGGATGTTTGTGCATTGTCTTGATGTGAACTAGAAGTCACAAATTCCTTGGTACAAAGTTCTTGCAAGTTTCTCATTTGGTGCACATCTTGAAAATTAATGATTTTTGCCAACTTTGTCACACCATAACTTTTGATCCAAGAAGAATTAGATCATGTTCTTGTACTTTTTGAAAAGGGAAAAATGTATTCTACAACTTTCATGACCAAAGTTTTTCCATTTGAAGCATTTTTGGATCAAAAAGCAAGGCTTGAAAAATGGCATAAAATGACATATTCTTGAAAAGTCAACCATGCCCTAAAAAGTCAACCTTGCAAAAACTTGTAATTCTTGAATTTTGTGAACTTCAATCTTCTTCAATGATCAAATAAAGATCATATACACTCAAAATGATGAAGGTCAACCCTTGGTTGGGTCATTGGGGGCCTCAGATGCCCTGATTTTACACTGACTTGTCTGAAAAGTCAACTCTTGATCAGATGACTTCCCCATGGAATTTCTTCATGAAAATTGATATGCATACTCCCTATACCATATAGAGACCAATGGAAACAAGAATGACCAAAAAATTTGGAGTTATGGCCTCTGAAACCAAAACCCTAATTTTAGGTCAACTGTGCAGTCAAACTTGGCTCTGCATCCACACCAATCCCAGTTCTTGTGATCCTTTTGCATTTTTGACTTTGAGAGGATGTAATATGATATAAGAACACACATGGATCCCTTTGAAGTGATTGTTGACCTTTGGAGTGGCTCAAGAAGCTCTTGGATGGTTCAGATCACAAACCCTAGATGCAGATGACTTAGAAACTATGCAGTGACTCAAAATTGAGATATGAGATGATATGATTGTGTTTATGCATATGAGATGATCACAAGCCATGGTGTGAGATGGGTGAGGGCAAATTTGGGGTGTTTACAGCTGCCCCTATTCAAACATGAGTTAGCTGTGCAGGTTGTAAGCAATGGCTTAACAGGCAAACAAGATAACTTGTGGTTGAATACCCAAGACAGTCCAAAATTTGCACTCACAGGATAAAGAAGAAAAGGGATATAGATTGTAAAAGGAAAATAAAGTATATTGTAAAGTGTGGGCGACGGAGGACGACCGTCGAGCAGAGGATGACTGCTGGGTAAAGAGCGATGACGGGGACGGCCGACATGCTGGGAAAAGTGTGCGAAATAAAGCAATGACGGGGACGGCCGATATGCTGGGGATAAAAGGTAAAGCAAAGACGGGGACGGCCGACTAGCTGGGAAAAAATAAGATATTATGATGGGGACGGCCATCAAGATAAAGTCACAAGATTCTCTGGGTATAGATGAAACATGACGGGGACGGCCATCAAGTTCACAAAGCAAAGTAACCAACGATGGGGACGGCCATCGGGCTAAACTGAAATGAAAAGGGACCACGACGGGGACGGCCATCGGGCTAAAGAATAGATGAAATAAACAGATGATGGGGTACGACCATCAAAGATGAAGGGCGATCACCTAGCAGGGGACGGCTGCTCTGTTGGGGAATAAAGGAAATATGATGGGGACGGCCATCAAAGGTGGAGGACGACCACCAGGCAGGGTACGACTGCCAAAAATATCGCGACATAGGACGAATGCCGGATAAAAGGTCAACGATGGGGACGGCCATCGGATGAGCATGATGGAGGACGACCGTCAAGAGGTGGAGGACGACCACCTAGCAGGGGACGGCTGCTCTCAAGGTTTATCATGACATAGGACGAATGCCAGATAACCAAAATCAACAATGGGGACGACCATTGGATAAAATGATGAAGGACGATCATCAACGGGTGGAGGACGACCACGTAGCAGGGGGCGGCTGCTAAAATCAACGATGGGGACGGCCATCGGATGAGCATGATGGAGGACGACCATCAAGAGGTGGAGGACGACCACCTAGCAGGGTACGGCTGCTCTCAGGGTTTATCATGACACAGGACGAGTGTCAGATAAGGAGGAAAATTTGCTTTGTTGGTGATCTACTGGGGAAAAGTAAACACGGACGAGTGTTTATATCCAAGAAACAAAAGGTACAAGTGTTTAGGTATTGTGTATAGATTAAAGACGCGGACGAGCATCCCTAAGACTATGATACAGACGAGTATCAGGTAGAAATAAATACTGACGTGTGTTCAAAGATGATGATACAGACGAGTATCAGCTGGTTAACAGAGAACACGGACGAGTGTTGAATCTGAGAGGACTCTTCTGGGGAAAAGTAGACACAGGCGAGTATCTATATTCAAGGAGACAAAAGTGTTTGACACGGTGTATGGATTAAAGATGCAGACGAGCATCCCTAAGACTATGATACGGACGAGTATCATGTAGAAACAAACACTTGACGCATATTCTAAGATGATGGTACGGACGAGTACCAACTGGTTAACAAAGAACATGAACCAACGTCGAATCTGTGGGGATATGAAAGGTATATACAAGATATGGACGAGTATCTGTATGAGTGTAACATGAGTAGTGAGTATGAGCATCGTATAGATGAGTGTTTATCTGCTGGGAGAGTGACACGGACGAGTGTCAAGAGAGAAAAGTATAATAATAACAACAAGTATATGGGTTGTAAAAGTGTAAGCGACTGCGCTAGGGATACGACACGGACAGGTGTCAAGAAAGTGTATATAGGTATATGTGAGTGCAAAGAGGATGTCTTTGGCTTTCTGCTGGGAGATATGACATGGACGGGTGTCAAGGAGTATCTGTAGTGCGGGTGATCTTGTTTGTAAAGAGCGTTCAGGTGACTTTACTGGGGAATGATGACGCGGGTGGGTGTCAAAATGAGTATATACTGGTGTTGTTGATTGAGAGGCAGCTGTTTTTGCTGGGGATTCTGGTGGGGATTTTTCTGTACGTTGATGAACTGTCGTTATTCACAAGTGCTGATTTAAAACATGGCTCATGATTATGCTATGTGTTTGATTTTTGCCGTAATGCTCCGTATTAGACGGAATGCTACGCTTTGTGGGTGAATATGATGCCAATGTCATGATTATGCAAAGATACCAAACCGGGACTTGGATCCCGTTGCTGCGAAGATCTCTGGCTGATCTGTTTGAAGTGGACATCCTAGCTGGGGATGAGATCATTGGTAGATCTAATGAGATGATATTTGCTTGGGGATTCAGATCACTGATAGACCTATCTCAGTAATGAGGGACCCAGCTGGGGTTTGCAAAAGCCTTCGTCACTCTGCTGTGATCCTTCATGCGTTGCTCTTCTGGATAGAGGCTGAAGCTCTGCGGGGAGATGGTTCCCTGACTTGTATTCGGCTGAGGATGAAATGGCAACTCGGCTGGGAGCAGTAGCAAGTGGCAGCTCAGCTGGGGGAAGTCATGAGAGGCAACTCAGCTGGGGAGATAGCACTTCGGGTGCTAAGATTGAGTGTTGATTTGCCCACTTGCTGGGATGAAGCTTACGTGCCCCAAGTTGCGTTCTGGATTCCTGCAAACCTGAAAAGACAGAGAAACGCACAAATAATACCGAGGTATCCCTTACTGGATTCCGTCATAGGAATTAGATACTTCCGAGAGTAAGTATATTTCCTGTAAGCACGCTTTTCCTTTGAAAATAAACATCTGTGTTTTATGCAATCAGTTTTTTCTTAAGACATCAGACATTTTTTTTTTGCAAAAAATAAAAATGTACAAGACGAGACATGACTGAAAATCTGATTTTATTAATCCATATGCCCTGAATTGGCGAGATACAGTCAAAGGAACATATCCCCTGAAATGAGGAGATTGTTACAAATTGAGAAACAAAGTGTTGGCAGTGTTGATGACGCTTTGAGGAGCTTCCTCTTCACTATGACCCGTATGACTTTTGACGTTCTTCTCATCTTGATTTTTGAAGAATGTTGATTCTGATTGAAGCTTGATCTTTTCGAAGCTTGCCAAGTTGTAAGTGATACAGACGAAATCAGAGTGTAGTTGTTCGCTTATTCCCTCATTTTGCATGGATCGCCCTTTCGGGTTTTCAATCCATCGGGATACCCATTTTTGCCTGAGCTGTCCAATGTGGCTTTTCAACTCAGCGGGTATACATTTTTGCTTATTTTCCCTTATTTTTGCCCGAGTCTTTTATTCTGTTTTTGACTCGCCGGGATGCCCTATTTTTGCCTGGACTTACATTCTGTTTTTATGTCCAGCGGGTCACTTTTTACGCGAAGTATTTTTTAACTGCATCTGAATTCACAGGGGACGGGAAATCTTCACCATCCATGGTGCTGAGCATCAACGCTCCACCAGAGAAAACTTTCTTTACCACGAATGGTCCTTCATAGTTTGGAGTCCATTTGCCCCTGTGGTCTGTATGAGGAGGGAGGATTCTTTTCAGCACAAGATCTCCTACTTGGTACTCTCGATGCCTGACTTTCTGATCGAAGGCCTTCTTCATTCTTTTCTGATACAACTGTCCATGACAGATTGCAGCCAATCTTTTCTCTTCAATCAGACTCAGTTGTTCGTATCGGGACCTAACCCATTCTGCTTCACTCAGTTTAACATCCATCAGTACCCGGAGAGAGGGTAATTCAACTTCGACAGGTAGGACCGCTTCCATACCATACACAAGCTGATACGGTGTTGCCCCAGTGGATGTTCTGATTGACGTGCGGTACCCATGCAAGGCAAACGGTAGCATTTCATGCCAGTCTTTGTAAGTGACTACCATCTTCTGCACAATCTTCTTGATATTCTTATTTGCTGCCTCAACAGCGCCATTCATCTTTGGCCTGTAAGGAGAAGAATTGTGATGTTGAATCTTGAAGTCCCGGCACAGCTCTGCCATCATTTTGTTGTTTAGATTGGAACCATTGTCAGTAATGATTCGCTCGGGCACTCCGTATCGACAGATGATATCTCTTTTCAGAAATTTGGCTACCACTTGTCTCGTAACATTTGCATATGAGGCTGCTTCAACCCACTTGGTGAAATAATCAATGGCGACCAGGATGAATCTGTGGCCATTTGAAGCAGTTGGCTCAATCTTGCCAATCATGTCAATGCCCCACATGGCAAAGGGCCATGGTGAAGACATTATGTTCAAAGGATTGGGAGGCACATGCACCTTATCCGCATAAATCTGGCATTTGTGGCACTTCCTGGCATAGGCACAACAGTCTGCATCCATTGTGATCCAGTAATAACCTGATCTTAACAATTTCTTAGCCATGGCATGCCCTCCTGCATGGGTACCAAAGGATCCTTCGTGCACTTCATGCATCAACAAGTCTGCTTCTGTCTTATCAACACATCTGAGGAGTACCATATCAAAGTTCCTTTTGTAGAGGGAACCATCGGTGTTCAGAAAGAAACTACCAGCAAGCCTTCTTAATGTCTTCTTATCATTGGATGATGCCCCAGGTGGGTATGTTTAATCCTCTAAGAAGCACTTAATGTCATGGAACCAAGGCTTATTATCTTTAACAACATCTGCTGCGAACACATATGCTGGTTTGTCAAGTCTGGACACTGAGATCTGAGGTACAAAGTTGGCAGCCTGAACTTTGATCATGGATGAAATGGTAGCCAGAGCATCTGCAAACTGATTCTCATCCCGAGGGATATACTCAAGCTTGACTGTTGTGAAGAAAGTCAATAACCTCCTTGTATAATCCCTGTAAGGTATCAGATGATCCTGGTGGGTGTACCATTTGCCGTTGGTCTGATTGATTACCAAAGCTGAATCTCCGAACACGGTCAACGTCTTGATCCTGAGGTCAATGGCTTACTCAAGACCCATAATGCAAGCTTCGTATTCAGCTTCGTTGTTAGTGCAGTTGAAAGTGAGTTTTGCCGAGAAAGGCATGTGAACTCCCTTAGGTGTAATGAGTACTGCACCAACACCACGACCGTTCATATTAACAGCCCCATCAAACATCATAGTCCATTCTTCTTCTGGGTCAGGCCCTTCAGTGTGAATAGGCTCTTCATGATCTTTCGCTTTTATGAACATGATGTCTTCATCAGGGAAGTCAAATCTCATAGGCTGGTAATCATCAATGGGTTGCTCAGCAAGATATTCAGATAGTACACTGCCCTTGATGGCTTTCTGAGAAGTGTACTGAATGTCATACTCTGTAAGGATCATTTGCCATCTTGCAACCCGTCCGATAAGAGCTGGCTTCTCAAATATGTACTTAACTGGGTCCATCTTTGAGATCAATAAAGTAGTGTGGGTCAACATATACTGTCTCAGTCGGCGAGCAGCCCACGCTAAAGCACAGCAAGTTTTCTCGAGCAGTGAATAACGTTGTTCACAGTCGGTAAACTTTTTGCTTAGGTAGTATATTGCATACTCTTTTCGACCAGACTCGTCATGCTGGCCCAACACACACCCCATCGACTCTTCTAATACTGTTAAGTACATTATTAGAGGTCTTCCTTCAACTGGCGGCATAAGGATTGGAGGTTCTTGTAAGTATTCTTTGATCTTGTCAAAAGCCTTCTGGCAGTCTTCATTCCACCTGACCGTCTGTTCTTTTCTTAACAGCTTGAACAAAGGTTCACAGGTTGCAGTAAGGTGAGATATGAACCGTGAGATGTAGTTTAATCGACCTAAGAACCCTCGAACTTCTTTCTCAGTTTTCGGTGCAGGCATCTCTTGAATAGCTTTGACTTTATCAGGGTCAACTTCAATCCCCTTCTCACTTACAATAAATCCCAGCAGCTTACCGGATCGCACCCCGAATGTGCATTTGCTGGGGTTCAACTTCAGTTGGTACTTCCTCAGACGCCTGAATAGCTTCAGCAGATTTACCAGGTGGTCTTCTTCTGTAAGGGACTTGGCAATCATGTCATCCACATAACACTCTATTTCTTTATGGATCATATCGTGGAATAATGTTACCATAGCCCGTTGATATGTGGCACCAGCATTCTTCAGTCCGAATGGCATCACCTTGTAACAGAACGTGCCCCAGGGTGTGATGAAGGTTGTCTTCTCCATGTCTTCAGGTGACATTTTAATCTGATTGTATCCTGAAAATCCGTCCATGAAGGAGAATACCGAGAACTGAGCCGTATTATCCACCAATACGTCAATGTGAGGTAAAGGGAAGTCATCTTTCGGGCTGGCTCTGTTCAGATCCCGGTAGTCAACACACATTCTTACCTTGCCGTCCTTTTTAGGCATAGGTACTATATTAGCAACCCACGGTGGATAGCTAGTTACAGCAAGAAACCCGGCGTCCCATTGCTTTTGTACCTCTTCTTTGATTTTCATCGCCATGTCTGGGCGAGTACGGCGCAGCTTCTGTTTAACTGGCGGGCATTCTTCTCTCAAAGGCAGCTTGTGCACAACAATGTCGGTGTCCAAACCTGGCATATCTTGATAAGACCAAGCGAACACGTCCACATACTCTTGAAGCAGGTCAATCAGTTGTCTCTTCACTGAGTCTTGTAAGCCGACCCCGATTTTAACCTCTTTCACGTCTTCATCTGTACCAAGATTAATCACTTCAACCTCCTCCTGATGAGGAGTAATAACCTTTTCCTCTTGTCTCAACAACCTGGCTAGCTCTTCAGGAAGCTCATATTCTTCTTCAACCCCTTCATCGGCTTGATTGATCGGATTGTCAAAGTCATACGAAGTCATAGCCGTGCTGTTGTCGGTGCTGTCTGGAAGGCACACTCTGCAAGGGTTCAGTTTGTTCATTTTAGTGATTTGATTTTAATCTTATTTTAGAAAAGTGAAATAAAGTCGTCATTTTGAAAACACTGCCATTTATTTTTTTGTACAAAAAGAAAAATGAAAAAACAGTGAGCGGAAAAGAAAAAAGACTCGTTTGCAAAAAGATGTCTGATATTTCATTGATTAATCTCGTTTGCACAAAAAGTACAGATGGCCCGATTACAAAATGAGTCTTGTCATCTTGGGCAAGATGCAAGACTTTGATGCATGCTATAAAAATACAGGAAATAATAATTACTCTGCATGAGTAACTCTTATAATTTCCTGGGAAGACCAGTTTGAGATACTGCTCCCCGGGATCTTTGGACGAATCCAGCTTTCCAGGTTGCGTTCTTCTTCCAGCTCGTCTTCCAGACAGTTGACAGCATCAGAGGTGAGCATCCCCCCACTCACAAAGTTGGGCTCCTTTGCAGCCTCTGCTTGATACTGTTGAGTTGGTTTGTAACCCAACCCAAATCTGTCCTCTTTCTTCTCCACCGATAATAGTTTGCCCCAGCCTTGGGCGTTTCCTCCTTCAACAACCTTCCGGGCTTGTTGGTATGATGATATTGAAGTACCAGGCACAGCAGATGTTTCATTGACATTCAAAGCTTCAAAACCCTGGCTCATTGTTTCATGGATCTCCCCATCCATCTCAATATACTTATAGGTAGCCAGGTGGCTGACAAAAATATCCTCCTCTCCACAGATAGTAACGATTTGACCCTCCCACTCATATTTTAACTTCTGGTGAAGGCACTACAACAAACAAGATCTTAGACAGCGCTTTTTTTAGCCTTAGACAGCGCTTTAAAGCGCTGTCTAAACCTCCGCTGCTAAAGGTTTAGACAGCGCTTTTTAAAATGTGAAAAGCGCTGTCTAATCCCCCACCCTTAGACAGCGCTTTGGCCAAAAGCGCTTTAAAAGACCCTCTTAATTTAAATTTTTTAGGTACACATTAGACAGCGCTTTTCAAAAGCGCTGTCTAAGCCCCTACCTTAGACAGCGCTTTGGCCAAAAGCGCTGTCTAAGCCCCTCCTATTTTAATTTTTTTAGGTATACCTTAGACAGCGCTTTTGGCCAAAGCGCTGTCTAAGCCCCCACCTTAGACAGCGCTTTGGCCTAAAGCGCTTTCTAATCCCCCCCTTAGACAGCGCTTTTGCCAAAAGCGCTGTCTAAAGTAAACGAAATTTTTTGTAGGATTTGTTTGTAACCACATTTTTTCCAGGTTTATAAACCAGAATTGGTACCTGTTTTCAACCAGATTTTTGCAGTCAATTATCACATTTTATATATGCCATTTTGGCCTTTTTTTACCAAAATTTGGCTAACCAATTCAAACCAATTCAAACCAAATTTGCCATAAATGTATCAAAATATATACAAATTTATGTTTACATTTATAAGTCATTACATATACTACTACAAATGTACACATTAATTACACACTTTGAGCTCTATCATGTATTGACACCACTCCTCTTTGATTTCGTCCACTTGATCCTTTGTATAAGATGCACACTTGAATTCATCAAAGTACTACATAATAATATAACATATTTTGAATTAATTCCAACTATTTAATTATATGAGATATGTGTAAATATAAAAATAACTCATAAGTTAGAAATACATACATCGGTGGGAATCTCTAATCGGCCCAACATGAGAGTATCTCGCATAAACCTCAACATGAAATACCCGCAATCTATTTCATTACGTTGAAGAGGACACTACATATGAAAAAAAAATATGAATTATAAATCCTAAGTTTTATCAAGTGTAGTCATCACTAATATAATAAAAAACGCGGTAATTAAAAATATACCGCCACTTTAATCCATGAAATGGAGTTGGCGCCCCTCCTTGAGGTCTGGATAACTCGTTGGGCACGAAAAGCTTGTAGGACGCTAATAAAATAAAAATGAAGCAATTAGAACAATTCACATAAACTAAGAAAAATTTTGAACATTCTCACTTACGTGTCAATTAGGTCCTTCATAACCGGGTATGTTGTCCAATCATTTCCTAACGAGTCAAGATAATACACAATTTCTCGGATAGGATTGATTGCGAGCAACAACCAATGTCCACTGTAATGATTAGGCAAATGTTAGATGGTAACTTGGAAAATAATTATTATAGATGAATTTAGAATGAAATGCTAACCCGGTATTAAACGGTAAAAAAAACAACTTCTCCGCATTTTTATTCTCCACGAGGATCCGAAGAACGTACTCCGTCACGGTATCCGGTCTACTTATCATTAAAGTATAGTTGACGGTCGCGGGTGCTAAGAATCCGAATGACACGTCCAAACCATTGGGGCGCATCCATTTGTCATACAAAAACCTAATATAAAAACATCATTAACATAAAGTAAACATCATTAAAATAAGTTGTTTAATTAATAAAACAAAGTATGCCGAATTTACCTAACATATGTATTGACAACGTTGACGCCGATTTCTTCACGACCAAAAACTTGCATGAAGTCCTCATTACCAATCATTTGTTCGTAATCAAAGCCGAAAATCCCTACCTCCATAGGTATAGTCCGAACACCTCCGGTCGGTATATCGGTCATCTCTAGAAATGTCCTGAGGCACGACCTATACTTGGTGGTAGGTTTTTTCCTAGCTACGGACTTCTTAGCACCAGAACTTTGTACCCGTGCGGAGGCGTTGCTAACCTCCTTTTTTTGTTGTGCGGAGGCATTGCTAGCCTCATTTTCTTGAACCTACATGTCATATAAATAGTTAGATCAAATTAAGAATGTAACAACTTCCATGAATATATGTCATATAATTGTATATTACCTCTTTTCTTGAAACCGTGGACTCGGTATGCCGTGGAATCGCAGTTTCTTTTGATTTGGATTGTGTGGGAGTCTATTTAACATAGGAAAATATGTAAGTAAAATTTTAAGCATAAATTTTAAACTTTGAATATACCAAGGAAAGTTAACATAAGTTTTAATCATACCTCATATCCTACGCATATGAGGTTTGTCGGCCATGCAACAAACGAACCTACTGCTTCGTGCACCGTTGTTGCATCCGAATCATCACTAGGATATGGTAATGCTGCATTCGGCTCAACTGCAATATCAACTGATACCTTCAAACATCCAGCAGGGAGCTCTCTAGTGTGGAGTAATACTCCGCTAACGTTATGCACTTTTCCCTTGCCAACCATCCGATAGTATGGTGACGACAAATACAGCTGACAATGGGAAATGCCCTAAAATCAATAATAACAAGAAATCGTTAATGTGTATATATGTCAAATACATAATTTAAGAAAATAGTTCAATTTAAGACAATTATATGTAATTACCTCTGGAATGTTCGGCTGAAAGGTACAGTTGATACTGTCTTTGTCCGAAGCATCTCTGTATACTGTTGAGGCGCTAGCCTCTCTTTCTCTCCTCAATGCATCAAGCTCAGCTTGCATGGCTTCCATTCTTGCATGAAGCTCCCGATTACTAGGAGCCTTTCCTTTTTTAATACTCATGGAGGTCGGAGTGACTCCAAATCCCTTACCCCTCACCCGACCAGAGTACTCAGGGACATCTAATGCCCGACCAAGTATGCTCCTAGTATCATCGGGAGATAAAGACTGAGATAGCTCCTCCTGAAAAATCATATGAATATCGTACAATTGTCAAATATTTGTGTATAAAAATGTTATTCAATTAATGAAAAAATGTTATACTTACACATTTCTGGTATACTTGTAAAACTTCTTCTTGAGGAACTCCAGATTTGCCCACACGGGCTTCCTTCCACAAAACATGTGCAGGAAGAGATGATTCTGAACTTTCCTCCTTCTGCAGCTACACATTAAGTCATACAATTTGATCAGATAAAACTAATATATGATGAACAAATTTGTTATCGCAATTTAAAAATACGTACCATGGATTGTTCTAAACGTCCATATCCGACACGTCCTTTTCGGTACGGATATGCGGGACTTGATGCTCTTTCCCGATTTGTAGCACTTATTCTTTGAAAAACCGGGTCTTGTCTTTTGGATTTGAACGCTTCCCATTCTTCAGCCGATATCAAACTTTCATATTTTTTGGGAAGTTCCGCATCCACAAAATTACCATCCGCATCCTTAAGGAACTTGGATGATAAAAATGTCCGAAACCCTCTTAGAAGCTTTCCGGCCAATTTCATACAAAAGCCTCTTCTTTCTTCTTCGATGTTAAAACATCGCTAAGAAAAACATACAGATTGATAGTTAGTATCGGTAATTGAAAAAACATAATTGAAAAAACATGATTGTACCTTTATCTCACTCCAAATTTTATCTTTGGACTCTTTCAGCTCTTTGTTTCTCCAATCATCACATGTAATGGGAATTTCATTCCTTACTAGTGCACCGATAAAACTAGTTAAGGTATGCCCATTAGGTTCTATAAGCTGTCCCTGGGTGCTCCAATAGACATCTAGTATGATGCCTCGAGATCTTCCTTGGACCACCCTTCTCATTACTGTGATGCCTCTTCGAATTTCTTCTTCCGCGGATACTTTTTTAGGAACTTCCTCAGGTTGGTCATCAGCCATGTCTAACCTGTAATAAACCAAGGAAACCATCAAATATCAAATATAACTTATAATCAAAGCAATTGAAAACAAAAAAATAAAGAAATCATGCATTATCATATATAACTTATAATCAAAGTAATTGAAAACAAAAAAATAAGGAAATCATGCATTATCACATATAACTTATAATCAAAACAATCGAAAAAATAAAATAAAGAAACCATGGATAATTTACCTAAGTCACTAACATCTCTTTCTTTTCTTTGTTGGAATATTAATCACTTGTTTCTTAGCAATGCGTACGGATGAATTGATCCAAATTCCCTCATTATGATCGTTTCTTATATATGACTCATCCGGTATAAGATCCTCAACTTCATCATTTCTATTCAACTCATTCCGTCTAATGCATGACTCATTCTCAACATCAATATCACATTGATCGACACCGCTATCATCAGTCACTTTGTTAGAGAAAAGCACTATAGACCATTTTGTACTCTTCGGGTCATTCACATAGAACACTTGTTTAGCCTGAGATGCTAGAATAAAAGGTTCATCTTTGTACCCCACCCTAGTAAGATCAACTTGCAAAAATCCAGACTTATCCATTCGTATGCCACTACTATTCACCCACTTGCAACCAAAGATGGGAATCTGAAACTTCTCGTAATCAAACACCCAAATGTGCTCAATAACTCCAAAATATGACAGATTTGCATATTTGGGGTTTAAGTCCTTCATGCTTGATATATGCATTGCTTCAGCTAGCACGGTGACACCACTATTTTGCATAGTACTCTTATCATCTTGTTCTTTGGTATAAAATGTGTATCCATTAATTGAATATGCGCTATGAGAAAACACATGCAAACTTGGACCATATGCCAAACATCTCAACCTTTCTGTTACCGAAGAAGGATCTGAAGAGCGCTTCAAATAAATATGATCCTTCAACCATTGTATGAAACTTTGATTGTGCTCTATAACTATCCAATTTTCATTTCTGTTCGGATTTAACCTTCGGAGTACATCCTTGTGCATTTCAACATATGGCTCAACCTCATTATTATTGTGCAGAACATACAAATGAACTTGATCCCGTTCATCCCTTGATATTGTCACAATTTTATTCCCAATTAATTTTTTACCTTCCATTTTGTCGAAAATCTGAGCTCTGGGGAGTCCAATCGATTGAACGTTAGACAAATATTCAGTACAAAACTCACCAGCTTCTTCAACAATGTATCGTTCAACAATACAACCCTCTGGTCGACTTCGGGATTTCACGTACCCTTTTAATATTTTCATATACCGTTCAGCAGGGTACATCCATCTCATATAAGCTGGTCCACACAACTGTGTCTCTTTCACAAGATGAACAACTAAATGAACCATTATGTCAAAAAAAGACGGAGGAAAATACATCTCAAGCTCACACAAGGTAATTACAATCTCTTTTTGTAGTGTTGGTAAGATCTCGGGATCGATCACCTTACTACAAATTGACCTAAAGAAAAAACACAATTTAGTTATGGAACTTCTTACTTTTTCTGGCAAAATAGAACGTATACCGATCGGTAGAAAATGTTCCATTATAACGTGACAATCATGTGTCTTCAAATTCTTCAACTTGAGGTCTTTCATAGAAACAAGTCTTCTGATATCAGATGAGTATCCTTCTGGAACCTTAACTTCACTCAGAGACTTACACAAAATTTTTTTCTCCTTTCTAGATAAAGTAAAAGCAGCAGGTGGTAGATATGTTCGTCTTCCTTTCTTCACGGGTGCTAATTCAGTTCTCATTCCCATTTTTAACATGTCCTCCCTTGCTTTAAGTCCATCCTTAGACTTGCCTTTTATATTGAGTAATGTACCGATAACACTTTCAAATACGTTTTTTTCAATATGCATAACATCGAGAAAATGTCTCACGTACAAAGACTTCCAATATGGCAATTCAAAAAATATCGACCTTTTCTTCCACCCACCTTTCACAATCTTATGTGCAAAAGGCTTGCCAAACTCAGTACGCACATCTTTCACCTTTTCAAAAACTTGTTCACCTGACAATGCGGGTGGAGCTCTACGATGTTCGGTGTCTCCATTGAATGCTTTTCTCCACCCACGGTAGTGATGTTTAGAATGTAAGAATCTACGATGACCGAGAAACACATTCTTCTGGCAAAGTTCCAATCGGATCGTATCGGTTCCGTCTTCACAAACAGGACACGCACGTTGACCTTTAATGCTATACCCAGATAGATTCCCGTATGCTGGAAAATCATTAATTGTGCCAAACAACATCGCCCTCAAATTGAAACTTTCTTTCCTATATCCATCATAAACCTCCACACCGTTCTCCCACAAAATCTTTAAATCTTCGATCAGAGGTGTCAAGTATACGTCTATGTCATTACCTGGTTGTTTAGGCCCAGAGATTAACATAGATAACATCATGTACTTACGCTTCATACATATCCACGGAGGTAGGTTATAAATCATAAGAATCACAGGCCATGTGGTATGTGAAATACTTTGAAGACCATGTGGGTTCATTCCATCAGTAGATAATGCCAATCGAAGGTTTCTTGCTTCTGATCCAAACTCAGGATAATCATTATCAATCTTCGACCACTGTGGTGAATCAGCCGGATGCCGATACTTTCCATCGGTAATTCTTTCATCTGCATGCCAAGTAAGATGTCTTGCATCGGTTTCACTACGAAACATGCGCCTAAATCTCGGAATTATCGGAAAATACCATAAGACTTTTGCGGGAGATAATCTTTTCTTATATCGAGACAAACCGCATTTGGGGCACTCAGTTAACGTTGCATATTCGTTACGAAACAAAATGCAATCGTTAGGACAAGCATGTATCTTATCATAGCTCATGCCAATAGAGCACAACATTTTTTTTGCCTCATAGGTTCGATTAGGAAGAACATTATCATCCGGTAGCATTTCTCTCATAAGGGCCAACAACTCTGTGAAACTTTTATCCGACCATCCATTGCCCGCCTTTAAGTTGTACAACTTTAATACCGCAGAAAGTCTTGAGAATTTAGTGCAACCTTTGTACAACGGTTTCTCTGCATCGCTTACCATCCTCTCAAACATTTCAGGACAATCATGAAGATCTTCTTCCAGTGCTTCTACAATCTCTTCAACTCGATCACAATCATATGTTTCCGTGTCTTTGTCGTATGAAGCATAGGTCGTATTTCTTTTTCCACTCGATTCAACATTCCCGTTAATTTTCTCACCATGAAATATCCAACACTGATAACTTTGATCAATTCCATGCCTCAGCAAATGCGATTTCAATCCATGTGCGTCAACCTTACCAATATAACAACAACGCAAGCAAGGACAATGCATTCGTCTGGGGTTTTCAGCGTGTTGAACAGCATACTTAACGAATTCCGCAACCCCACTCTCGTACTCTTTGGTCATTCGATCGGCACAGATCCATGTTTTATCCATGGTTTTCCTACTTAAAAAACGTATACATAACCAATGTTAAAACTATTAGTGAACACTACTTATACGTACATTATGACTCATGGAGCACATATACGTACATTATGACTCTTTTCTAACAAACACACAGATACTTTGAGACAAATTTATGTATGATTGCGAACCTTTAAAACTATTAGTGAACACTACTTATACATTATGACTCTTCAAATATGTGTCTACCATGTGTCAGTCATTGAAAAGATAAATATCTATATAAATACTTCATTTGCATCCTCTTTCAATCTTCCTCACTTTTGCTTCAACAATTTACACACACAAAGAACACTCTCTCAGAACAAGCTTTTCCAACTATGATAAGTGGTAACAAAAAGCATGCTAAATCAACCACAACCAGAACCAGAACCAGAACAAAAAGCATGCTAAAACAGGGAAATGAACAATTCCTAATAAAATCAAAACTGAAACACATACCGTAATGAGATTCTTCAACAACTTTCAGAAATGACCGATTAAACTATTGCAATGCCTGAAATCCAGACTGAAATCCGAAAACACAAATGAATGAAAACGTGAACGAAGAACATGAGTGAATGAATGAAAACGTGAATGAATGAAAACGTGAATGACATACCGCGATGAAGACAGGAGAACGATTCAAACAAGTTTCAGTGACTTCAATGACGACAAAGTTCTTCTGGAAACGTTCGATGTTAGGGTTCGTCTGGAAACGTTCGCAGGAGGGAAAACGAAAAGAACAGAGAATGAAAATAGAAGTATGAAATTTAATTTTAATTAGACCTTAGACAGCGCTTTTGGTTAAAGCGCTTTCTAAGGTATCCCTTAGACAGCGCTTTCCAAAAGCGCTTTCTAAACCCCCCCCTTAGACAGCGCTTTTGGTTTTATTTTATTTTTAATTTAAAAACTTTAAACAGCGCTTTATCAAAAGCGCTGACTAAGGTAAATATATAAAAGCGCTTTCTAGAAGCGCTGTCTAAGGGGGGGTCTTAGACAGCGCTTTCAAAAAGCGCTGTCTAAGACCCCCCCTTAGACAGCGCTTTCATTATTTTTTTGGACCATTTTCCGTGTTTAATTTTAATTTTAACCTTAGACAGCGCTTTCTCTTAAAAGCGCTGTCTAAGATGCGCTGTTAAAAAGCATTTTTGGCGTAGTGAGGGTAGAGGTCACGGCGCCAGCGGCGTGAATCCATGGCCTACCCAATAGACAGCTGTAGGCAGGCTGTATATCCATCACGTAGAAGGTCGTTTTGAAGGTCTGCGGGCCAATCGTTATGGGCAACTCAATCTCTCCCAGAACCGATCTCTTTGAACCATCAAAGGCTCTCACCACCAGGTTGCTGGGTCTTAACGCCAATCCGTCATATTCTAGCTTCACCAAGGCCTTTTTAGGTAAGACATTGAGGGATGACCCCGTGTCTACCAGCACATGGGAAAGGACTGCACCTTTACATTCCATGGTTATGTGCAAGGCTTTGTTATGGTTGCGGCCTTCCGTAGTCAAATCAGTATTGGTGAACCCTAGTCCATGACTAGCATTAACATTTCCAACTACGGCTTCCAGTTGATTGACAGTGATCTCTTCAGGCACGTAAGCTGCGTGCAAGACTTTGAGTAGTGCATTCCGATGGGCTTCAGAGCACATAAGCAATGATAGGATTGAGATCTTGGAAGGCGTCTGATGAAGCTGATCCACTATTTTGTAATCACTCTTCTTGATGATTCGCATGAACTCATCAACCTCTTGGTCAAAGGGTGTTTTCAAAGCTTCTTTAACAGCTTGGTCTTCCTGCACCAAGCTCTTTCCTTTTGCTTTAGCAGCAGCTTCTGCTTCGACAGTGGGTCTCTGAATTTGTGGAGCGAAAAGACGTCCGCTTCGAGTGAAGCCTCCGCCTCCTCCCACATTGTCAATTTGTGGTGCAGGGGTTGATGATTCAAAAGTGATTCTTTGTCCTTCACAGTACAGGTCAGAGCCGTAATGCCACGGGATGGCATTGCTGCTTTCATAAGGTACTGGTCCAGGCACCGTGATAGTGACTGGACTGACTGCAGCTGCGGAAGGAATTGTGATAGTTTGCGGATCATAATAAATTGTGACCGGTGCCCTGATGGGAGCAGCACCTTCTGAGTTGTAGACAGAGTTGTTTTCAGGATCATAAAATATTGTGACAGTTGAGATATCTTCATGATTTGTTGCTGATGTTGTAGGAGACATTGGTGGAAGGATGGATGTTGTTGTTGTAGGAGTTTCAAAATGGAGTGATGCTGAAGTTGTAGAAGAAAAATTTGTTGATAACTGATCAGTTGAGATAATAGATGAAGTACTTGTTGATGAAGCCGAAGAATTGTCAGGAACAATGGTTGTTGCAGTTGTAGGAGGTTCTGGAGTTGTTGCTGATGAGATTGCTGGATTTGTAGGAAATGATGTGGTGATCTGAAGTTGGCCACTCTGAATGAGACCGTCTATGCCATTCCTCAAGTTATCGCACCTATTGACTGAAATATTGCAGTAAGCACACCCCAACTCACACCCCGGGAACATTTGACATTCGAGGAGCTGAGCCTTAATTTCTACCAACGGTGTCCTGATCTGACCCACACTGGTTATTAAATAAGACGGCTTGTCTTCTTCAATAGCGTTAATCCTGGGACCACCGTGGTTTGGCATGGGGTTCTTATTGACATTAGGTGGTGGTGCGAAATTCAGAGCTTTTGAGTCTACCAGGTCTTGTACCTTCATGTGCAAAGCTCTGCACTTTTCTGTACTGTGGCCAGGTGCATTTGAATGGAAGGCACATCTGGCGTTGGAATCATAATTCCTGGGTAGACTGTTGGGATCTGGAGGTGCCAACGTCCTTAGCTCAACTAGGTTGAGTTTCAGGAGTTGTGGCAGCAATGTAGCATATGGCATAGGGATCAGATCGATTACCCTGTTGGCTTGAGAAGGCCTCTGTTGGAATGGCCTTTGCTGGTTATTGTTGTTGGTGTTGCTGTTGTTGTAATTTCTCGGAGCTTGTTGATGGTATTGAGGTTGTTGTTGATAGTTTTGTTGCGGAGGTTGGTAAACTGGTTGAGGATGAGCTAGAGCGGGAATGGTGACTGCTGCCACTGATCTGTGAACATATTGGGGCCTGCCCCTATTGGTGTGGATGGCATTGGTCTCGCCGGTTCTTCTCGGGCCTGCAAAAGGCTTTCTTGTACTACTGGACGAGCTTGCACCGTTGTCTGAGATCTTGCCCATTTTTAACAGGCTCTCAATTCTCTCCCCGGCTATGACTACATCTGCAAAGCTGGTAGATGAGAAGGCAGCTAGCCTATCAATGTAAGTCCCCTGAAGGGTGTTCATAAACATGTCTGCCATTTCCCTTTCAGACATAGGTGGCTGAACAGCAGCAGCCAATTGCCTCCATCTCTGGGCATATTCTCGGAAACTTTCCCTTGACGATTGTGACATTCCCATTAGGAGAGTCCTGTTGGGCGCCATGTCTAAGTTGTACTGATACTGTCTGATAAAGGCCTCTGCCAGGTCCTTCCAACACCTGATAGTCGCTCTCGTCAGATGAGAGTACCATTCTCTTGAAGCTCCTGTCAAGCTGTCTTCGAAATAGAACATCCAGAGCTTCTCATCCATAGTATAGGCCTTCAGCCTCTCCAGAAATGATTGTAAATGAGTCCGGGGGCATGAAGTCCCGTTGTATTTTTCAAAACAAGGAGGCTTAAACTTATGGGGGATCCTGACCCCGTCCACCAAGCCCATGTCCATGACATCGAAACCCAGAGAATTTTGAGATTCTAGGGACCTCAATTTCTCAGCTATCTCATCCAGCCTTCTATCATAAGCTTCTTCCCCAGCACCCATTACTGTGAACTGATCCTCCTGGGGGTCTTCTTGAAGTACCCTGGCTGCAGTGGCAGTCCCTTGAACATTTGCAGGAATATTGACCTCTGGATGAAGATGGGGGCCAAATACAGGGGGGTTAACATGAGGTTGGACCCTTTCATTGTTGCTGGTGCCGGCAGTCCCTATATGTGGATTTTCTTGATTTTGCCTTTCCACCATGACCCTCAATCTTTCTTGGCTCTGAGCCATGTTGTTCATTACTTCCATAAACTGCGTCATTTGATTCCTCATTTCTAGCCTTTCATTGGCCATTTGGTTCCTGACCTCAGTAAGGTCCTGCTGCATCTGATCCATTTGTATGCCCGGAAGGTTGTTACGGGTCGGATAACGGTGCGGACGATTGAGGGGAAATACCCGGCGCCGAGCAATAGTTCCTGAACATCACAACAGAGTTAGTGGCAATAAATCAAAAACCTACAAAACAAACAAAAGGGTTAGCATGCAATGCAGTATGCTTATTTGTTTTCAAGGTATCCGGCTTGGCATTCAGTTTTGACCCTTCCAGACCCTTGAAGCTGCTGTTGATGTTGCTTTCGAAGTAAACTCGGATGGAACAAACATATATTACAAAAAGCAAATGGTACATAGTTTGTTTTACAAATACAAGCCCTCGGAGGGGTCAAAATACATTACAAGAAAAATGAAAAATACACGGAATGAAAGCAACAACAAGCAAATGGTCAAACACCAAGACCAAACTCATCCTCACGAACTTCCTTGAGAAGTGCTTCGGTCACAGGATCAGCTGGACGCTCCGTGAGATTCCTGATGAGGAGGTTCCGGGTTGTAACAGCTGCTGTTAGCTTCTTGTGCTGACTTTGGTCCTTTGACCTCTTCACTCCAGCTTTGATCTTCAGCTCTGATATCTCCCTCTGGGCTGCTGCCAGGGCTTCCTGCTGTTCTTTTGCACTAGCTTCCAGTTGCTCTATCTTGTCTTGAACTCTCTTGTCCTCCAGAGTACGAGCTTCGGTGATCCTGACCCACCTAGCCTGACTCTCCTTCAGATACAAGTCTGTCCTTGCTCTCTGGAACTGGGCTTCCTTGCAAGCATTCTTCAGAATTTGTTCTCCAGCCTTAGACTTTTTGATATAATCCCCAGACTTCTCAATCTTAGCCAGATGCTCCACTCTCAGCTTCTCCAGCCTCTCAATATCCAACCTACCATCACTCCTCTCCCGGAGGGTCTTCTGCAAAGCCTGAGTCAACTTCTCATTTCTCTCCTTCAATCTCTCGAACTCCTCCAAACTGATAGTGGCAGGGGGTGGTGCTGAAGATGATTCAGGCATATCTTCTATGGTAAAGGGCATTCCAGAGAATTGAGCCCTGGCACGAGACCACTCATAATATTGTGCTGATGCCACATTGCTGCACTTCCCCAAGATGGTTACTCCCTTGGTTTGAACATTATCCCAGGCCCAAACAGCCTGCCTAACAACAGCCATATTAGGCTTGTTCTCGCAATAAAGAGTCTCAACCAAGTCCTGTGCCTTAGGAGTGTGGACCAGTGCATAGCCCAGTTGTCTTCTAAACAGCAGAGGGTTGTAATTAATACTACCCTTAACTCCTATTAGGGGCACATTGGGAAAATTCCCACAGCTGGTGATGATACCCCTGCCTTTGGCACTTTGAGTGCACCATCTGATATCAGCTGAAGTTAGTGCAGTGAGTCTCTTAGCCCAGTTTTTCTGCTGATGAGGATTCAAAAATGCATCTGTCCTGGGTAGATGCCTGAGAAGCCAAGTATGGAACAATGGAGCACAACACCTCACTAATCTTCCCCTCTGCTTTTCATTCCTCTGATGCACTGAATAATAGAGATCCCCCAATAAAGTGGGCACTGGGTTCTGCAAGATGAACAGATGGATTGCATTCTTGCTAATGAATCGAGGCTCATCTGCAAACAATATAATTCCATATATACTCAAGGCCAATAAAGCACAGACAGCTTTCCACTCTCCTAGAGAAGCTTTCAGGGTAGCTTGAGAGATCAAGAAATCCAGATGGAAGCCAGGGATTCCAGCTTTAGAAGTCATATGCTGCTCAATCAGGACAGGTTCCAGATGCAAAGCCTTTGCTACTTCTCCATTACCAGGAAAGGCCATCTCAGGGTTGAAAGGGATTCCACCCCTGATAGGCATACCAACCAATGATGAGTATTCTTCTAATAGAGGGCCTAGCTGAAAGTCCTGAAAAGTGAAGCATCTCAGTGGGGGATCATAAAATTGAAGGCAAGTGTGGATCAGGCTTCTCTGTGAAGGGTCCAGATCCATAACCATATCAAGTATATCCCCATAGTGTTCCCTGAACAATGGTATGTGATCTGGAGTGATCAGGGTCTGAATCCTCCTGATGTCAGATAGCTCTGGCTGGAAGAAGTGGTAGGTGATGTTGCTCTTTTTAGGTGCCATAATGTTGAGACTGAGTAGAGACAAGTGCTGGTGAGGATACTGAATAATGGGCCACTGATTGGCTGGTGCAGGTATCTGATAACTGAAGCAGATGCTGATGAAGATGGGTCAAAAACTGAAGATAGGGTCAAAACCAGAACCAAATGAAGATGGCTACCCTGAAACACAAATAAGCAAATGTCAATATGATGCAATGTTTATGTATGCAAATGATATGCAAGGGTTTGTGACTGAGCTGGATCTGATCAAGAGCTCTGATATAAGTCCAAGACATATTCAAGAATACCAGATGGAGGTCTATAAATCCAGTAACCAAGGTGGGGGACTCAAATAAAGAGCCACATGTCCAGGGTTTAAGAATCACAAGAAATGTCCCAAAATGAAGTACTCTTAAACAAACAAAGTAACAGGGTATTCTGAGGTCAAGGTACCTGCAAACCTGTAAACAGCCCAACCCCCTCACAGGTGGTGTTCTAAAACAAGGATCCTCAGACTTGGATCAGTTATGAGAAGTGTAAACACTTCTAACCCGGTGTAAACACCCCAAATTTGCCCTCACCCTTTCACACCATGGCTTGTGATCATTCTCATATGCATAAACACAATCATATCATCTCACATCTCATTTTTTATTCACTGCATAGCTTCTAAGGCATCTGCACCTAGGGTTTGTGATCTGAGCAATCCCAAAGCTTCTTGAGCCACTCCAAAGGCCACCAATCATCTCAAAGGGGTCCATGTGTGTTCTTATGGCATATTTCATCTCCTCAAAGTCAAAAATGCAGAGGAATCACAAGAACTAGGGTTTGAGTGGATGCAGAGCCAGGTTTGACTGCACATTTGACTGAAAATTAGGGTTTTGGTTTCAGAGGCCATAACTCCAAATTTTTTGGTCATTCTTGTTTCCATTGGTCTCTATATGTTATAGGGAGTATGCATGTCAATTTTCATGAAGAAATTCCATGGGGAAGTCATCTGATCAAGAGTTGACTTTTCAGACAAGTCAGTGCAAAATCAGGGCATCTGAGGCCCCCAATGACCCAACCAATGGGTGATCTTCATCATTTTGAGTGTATATGATCTTTATTTGATCATGGAAGAAGGTTGAAGTTCATAGAAATCAAGAATTTAGGGTTTTTGCAAATGTTGACTTTTTGGGCATAGTTGACTTTTCAAGAATGCTTCATTTTAGGTCATTTTTCAAGCCATGATTCTTGATCCAAAAATGCTTCAATTGGAAAAACTTTGGTCATGAAAGTTGTAGATCTCATTTTTCCCTTTTCAAAAAGTACAAGAACATGATCAAACTCTTCTTGAATCAAAAGTTATGGCAATGCAAAGTTGGCTAAAATCATTGATTTTCAAGGCATGCCCTAAGTGAGAATTTTGTAAAATCTTGGACCAATGCATATTGCAGCCTCTAATTCATTTCAAACCAGCACATAAACATTCTCTAAGTCCTAAAAATCAGAAATGAACCAAGAATGCCCATGGTTTCATGTTTGGTTGGACAAAGAATCACATGTGAACCAAAGTTACAACAACTTGCAAAACCACTCATAACATTTTACCAACTTGCTGCCTTGAATGTTGGACCAAGCCTAGCCTTTCCCTTCACTTTGCTGCGCAGACCATGCCCTTTGTACTTGGCTAGAAGTTGCCCATGCCCTATCTTACAAGAAGTTGACATATTTGCAAAAGTGGCTACACCTATCCATAAAGCACAAGTCACATCCTCTGACCAATTGGATTAGTTTATACTATCCATTTGCAAGCTAGACATAACAGAAGGCAAGGCTGAAACATCCTCATTCATCACATTCACACAAACACTCCCAATTGCAACTTGCTTCGAATCTGATTCCACAGCTTGCAAACACTCAAACTATCTTCACCATTCAACTCACCTTGCTCCATAGACCACCCAGCACCAAGAACCCAAGCCTGAAACAACCAGAATACTCCATAACCATTTCTCACCTCAGCCTGCATTTCTCTTCGAAACTCTCACCACAGCTTGCAAACACACAAACAAACACCACAGACCTTCTCCATTCATCCTCAGGATCACAAACAACCTCTCACCATGATCTGAAAGTGCCTGAAACACCATTGCTATTTCTGATCAAGCTTGAGCAGAAGCTGTCGAATCTCACTATCCAGCCAACATAAATTGTTCTAAGGCATTCAAACATCATCAAGAGGTCCTAAGGAGTGGATTGCACAAGGAGAGGTGGCCAGAAAGTTCTCAGGTTGAAAGCTCCAAATCTCAGGTAGCTCGAAATTATTTTTTCCAGAAATCATTTTTCTTGTTACAAACTTGTTCTATGTGATTCACTGATTATCCTGATGTTCTTGGTTTTGAAAATGGCTTTGATTTGAGAGTTTAATTTGTCTCTGAAACCTGCGTGCCCTAGAACTTGTTCTCTTCGATTCAGTTTGTGTAGGAAGAATAAATTTGTTTTAGGATAGGGGTTTGATTCGTGAGGATGTGAGGAACATTTCCCAGTTTTTAGATTTCATTTTTGATACGTTTTTAGGGAGTTTGAAGTTTCTCAGGGAGAGAGCTGGCCGGAGAAGACAACCGGAAGTCTTCTCCGGCAGCCTGAAAGTGATTAGGGCTAATGGTCATTAATTAGTGAACTTTAAATTTGGGCCCTTGGATGCTGCTTCCCGCGCGCTAGTGAGTGGCCTGGATCTCTTTGATTATGCCCTAATCCACGTGTTAACTTAATTAATCCATAATTTGAATAATTTAATCAGAGTCAACCTGGACCCTTGGATGACGCGCGCAGTCAACCAATTTAAACTCAGAATCAATCTCATCCATCCATCCTGATTACTTCCTATTTTATTTGATTCTAATTCATTTTTATTTCAATTAACTTGCATATTTATTTTAAAATAGCAAAAATATCTTAAAAATTATGAAACTTTTTCTTTAAAGTTTTATTAATTTTTAAGACCCAAAAATATTTTTATTTTATTTTTTATCATTAAAAAAGTATTTTTAAATATTTAAAAGATTATTTTTAATTGATTAATGGAAATTAATTAATTAAAAATACTTTTAAGTATTTAAAAATTACAAAAAAATTCATAAAATGTTCTAAGACATTTAGAAACATTGTCCAACCTTCAAACCAAATTTCTTTTTTGATCTTGATGCATTTTAAGAATTTTTCATTGAATTAAATCATTTTTTATGCATTATTTTGATCATGGATTCAAAAATTCATTTCTGCCTATTGGAGAAGGTTGAGACATTGATTCTTCTTGCATTGTTTTGTGTTTGGCATGTAGTTTCTAGGGAAAAATGGCCATGATTTGATCTTGCATTTTCCAATTGTTTGACATTTCTTTTGTTAAGAACCCTAAAAAACCCTAATAACTTGCAAAATTCATATCTTGAGTTTGGTTGAGAGTTGAGAGTTCCCCTTTGGGCAGTGGTTTAGTATAGGTTTAGGGTTTCTTTGGGTGGCATTTTCCATTTTTTATATTAGGGTTTGTTTCTGTTTTGGATTTTGGTTTGATGTTTGATCCATGAACCCTAATTTGGGCCTTCTTTTGCATCCTTCTTGCATTCTCTTGCATAACATGACTTGTCTTTGCATTTTGTGCATTCTTGTGATTCATTTGACATCTTAAGACAAATAGAAAGAATGTTTGATCATTGCATTACATATTTGCCATGTCATTTGTCTTGTATGATTCATAACTTTCCATGCTTGTTCATGCTCCTTAGCTTGCATCATTTGCATTCATAATCTTGTATGAACATCCCCATGCCTTGCCTCATGTTTGCAGCACTTCATAGCATCATTATCATCATCAACATGCTCCTGGTTTTGTTGCTCATCATGTCATTTCATTTCATTTTGCATTGCATTGCATCTCTTTCTAACATTTCAGGTGGTAAGTAAACTTGGGAAGTGAATTTGCCTTCACTTCTCATAACTTTTCTTTTCATCCCTCTTGCATCAATTGCTGCATTCCTATATGTGTTTGAGATTGAGCTTGCTCATTCTTGTTCTTCCCACCTTCTTTCTTCAAGTGACTTGACTTCTTGAATGAAGCAAGTCACTTTGCTTCTCTTGATCTTATTCATCTGCTTCCTGGTGGCTCCCTTGAAGATTGTTCTTCAAAACCTCACAAACCTTAGGATCAACCAAGCATGACAATGAATTAGGGTTTTGATTAGTCCCCCACTTAGTTTTACCTTTGTGTCTCCTTTGAGTCCTCTCTTCTCATCTCATAATCAGGGACTAAACCCTAAAGGCTTTAAGACTTTGTGATTAAGCTTATGCCTGCATCCTTCTCTTATGATGGAGTGTATAACTTTAATCCTAAGTATTAAACCCTTAATGTGTTTAAATCTCTTAATCAATTCACTTAATAATCATCAAGACATCACACTTGTAACTTGGGCCTTGCATTAGGGTTCTAATTCTTCCTTAAGTGGTTAAGAAGGACTAACCCTAGTGTTAATGGACAAGTCCCCCTCAAGTTGTCTTACAAGCAATAAAATTCACTTCATCATCATATCATTAATAAAAATCCACTTAATCAAAGGCTTGTTTTGTCATGAGTTTAATCCCTAATCATGGATTAAGTTGAGGAGCTTTCCTCAGCTTAAACATTCTCATCTATTATCCTTCTATTAGGATGGTGTAATGAGTCTGTTAAATCTCTGATTATGGCTTAACCTCATTACTTAACACTAAACAAAAACCACAAAAACATCTAAATAATCACAAGTAGGTTAATGATCTTAATCCTACACCAAAGGTAATTAAGTGTGAGAATCTGACTTCACACTTAAGGTATTCTCATTACCCCTAAACAGAGGGAAGATGTGGTGAGTTTACTAAATCCATTGGTTTAGGATTAAGCTCATTATCCTATGACAAACTTTCAAAAGCAATAAAAGACTGAAAACTCAAAAACAAACAATAATCGTCTCCTTCGGGATTCTTTTCTCATCTCATTCACTCACAAACGAGAACTTGCTTCTTCCGTCCAATGCAAGACAGTTTGCATCTGTGCCAGACAGATCATACACTTGAGCATAGGCAAGTAAGCAGTTCACAAGTCAATTCACCTTTCAAGTCTCTTTGGGTCGAACTACGGTGTTCTGACTTCCTCATTGCACGAGAGGATACGTAGGCATAACTTAACGGTTATCGAACAAAAGTCTCTGTACATCCCCCCTCCTTCCAGCTTTATTCTTTAGCCTCATTATCATGAGCATCTTACTCCTGTCCTTACACTGACACTGTACATTTATACACTTCACTTCTCCTACACTGACACCTGTACATTCTTTTCCAGCTATTTTATACACAGATTGCACTGACACTACCCCTTTAAAACACAAATCTTTTAAGCGTGGATCCCGTCGAGTACGACGGACAGTCTGGGTGCTAATACCTTCCCAGGTTGTAACCAACCCCCTTTCTCAGTCTCTCTGGTTCGCAACCGTCTTATCCTTCTTTTTCTAGGTCTATGCAGCATTGCCTTTCCTCCGGGATAAAAATGCCTAGCTGGCGACTCTATTCATTCTCCAGTGAGTTCACGGCTGTGTGTTCTCACTGTTCCCTTCGCCGACCGTTCGCGTCTGTACCCCTATCTGACCCTGTTTCATTTATCGGGAGCGACAGCTTGGCGACTCTGCTGGGGAACCTTATACTGCAACCAGGGCTTCTGGTTCTTTTTGTGGGTTCCTCCTAGCGCTTGTTTGATTTGTGTTTACTGGGGTGTTATGTGCTTGTTTGTGCTTGTATTTACTTTTGTTTATTGCTTTATGTACAGTTACTTTACTGCTTTCTTTATTGCATTTATATATCATACTGTCATTGTTGCTGGCTGGATCTGTTGTTTGCTTTGGTGGGTGGGTGATTCATTGAGAGTTAAGGTCCTATACCTGGGACCTGAGTGACACCTAGGCTAGAGTGGATCATATTCTTTCCCATTCCATTTCGGTCTGGTGCGGGAATATGAAACACGGTTCAGATATGGGTTTCTTCTTGAGAACTCTGTGTTGCAGATTTCCTGCAATGCTAGGGCTATCTGGGAAGCCTGCTAAGTCTGGATGACCTTTAGTATTGACCTTCAGAAACTGAGGTGAATTAGAGGAGGAATTGTTATGGTTATTGTAAACACTGTACCTCCGGGTTAGAAGTGTTTACACTTCTCATAACTGATCCAAGTCTGAGGATCCTTGTTTTAGAACACCACCTGTGAGGGGGTTGGGCTGTTTACAGGTTTGCAGGTACCTTGGCCTCAGAATACCCTGTTACTTTGACTTTGTTAAGAATACTCCATGTTGGACAGTTCTTGTGATTCTAAAACCCTGGACTTGTGGCTCTTTATTTGAGTCCCCCACCTTGGTTACTGGATTTATAGACCTCCATCTGGAATTCTTGAACACACATGGACTTATATCAAGGCAGTTAACCAGATCCAGCTCAGTCACAGACCCTTGCATTTCATTTGCATACATACCCATTGCATCATATTAACATTTGCTTATTTGTGTTTCAGGGTATCCCCCTTCATCTGGTTTTGGTTTTGACCCCATCTGCATCATTGACCTATCTCCACCAGCACTTGTTTCAGCTTGTCAGCCATATACTTCAGTTACTTGCACTAGCCAGCCAGTGGCCCACCCCTCAGCATCTTCATCAGCACTTACTCTACTCAGTCTTCGGCATCATGGCTCCAAAGAAGAGCAACATCACCTACCATTTCTTCCAACCAGACTTATCAGACATCAGGAGGATCCAAACCCTGATCACTCCAGATCACATACCTTTGTTCAGGGAGCATTATGGGGATATACTTGACATGGTTATGGATCTGGACCCTTCACAGAGAAGCCTGATCCATACCTGTATTCAGTTCTATGACCCCCCATTAAGATGTTTCACCTTTCAAGACTTTCAGTTGGGGCCTCTATTAGAAGAATACTCATCTTTGATTGGTTTGCCTATCAAGAGAGAAATCCCTTTCAACCCTGAAATGGTCCCTCCCAGCAATGGAGAGATAGCAAAAGCTTTGCACCTGGAACCTGCTTTGATTGAGCAACATATGACCTCTAAAGCTGGGATCCCTGGTTTTCATCTGGACTTTCTAATTTCTCAAGCTAGTCTGAAGGCTTCCCTGGGGGAGTGGAGAGCTGTTTGTGCTCTGTTGGCCTTAAGTGTATATGGAATTGTATTGTTTGCAGATGAGCCTCGATTCATTAGCAAAAATGCAATCCATTTGTTCATCCTGAAGAGCCCAGTGCCAACTTTACTGGGTGATCTCTATTACTCAGTACATCAGAAGAATGAGAAGCAGAGGGGGAGGTTAGTAAGGTGTTGTGCTCCATTATTTCATGCTTGGCTTCTCAGGCATCTACCCAGGACAGATGCATTTCTAAATCCTCATCAGCAGAGTAACTGGGCTAAGAGACTCACTGTTCTAACTTCAGCAGATATCAGATGGTGTACTCAAAGCACCAAGGGCAGAGATATCCTCACCAGCTGTGGGCACTTTCCCAATGTGCCCTTAATAGGAGTTAAGGGAAGTATCAATTACAACCCTCTGCTGTTCAGAAGGCAGTTGGGCTATGCATTGGTCCATACTCCTAAGACACAGGACCTGATTGAGACCCTCTACTGTGAGAACAAGGTTAGTCTGGCAACTGTTAGGCAGGCTGCCTGGGCTTGGGATCATGTTCAAACCAAGGGAATCACCATTCTGGGTAAGTGCAATAATGTGGCATCAGCACAATATTATGAGTGGTCCCATGCTAGGGCCCAATTCTCTGGAATGCCCTTTACCATAGAAGACATGCCTGAGTCATCTTCAGCACCACCCCCTGCCACTATCAGTCTGGAGGAGTTTGAGAGCTTGAAGGAAAGAAATGAGAAGCTAACCCAGGCTCTGCAAAAGACCCTCCGGGAGAGGAGTGAAGGTGTGAGGGAGATTGAGAGATTGGAGAAGTTAAGAGTGGAACACTTGACTAAAATTGAGAAGTCTGGAGATTATATCAACAAGTCCAAAGCTGGTGAACAGATTCTGAAGAATGCTTGTAAAGAAGCCCAGTTCCAGAGAGCAAGAACAGACTTGTACCTGAAAGAGAGTCAGGCCAGGTGGGTCCGGATCACTGAGGCCCGTACTCTAGAAGACAAGAGAGTTCAGGACAAGATGGAGCAGATGGAAAAAGCCCTGGCAGCAGCCCAGAAGGAAATATCAGAGCTAGAAATCAGAGCTGGAGTGAAGAGGTCTAAGGACCAAAGTCAGAACAAGAAGTTGACTGCAGCTGTTGCAACAAGAAACCTTCTCATCAGAAATCTCACGGAGCATCCGGCTGATCCTGTGACCGAAGCACTTCTTAAGGAAGTTCGTGAGGATGAGTTTGGCCTTGGAGTTTGATCATTTGCTTGTTGTTATTCCTATTCCATGTACTTTTGTTTTTTGTGATGTATTTTGACCCCTTTAAGGGCTTGTGTTGTAACTTGAACAAATTGTATTATTTCACCTTTGTAATATATTTGTGTTGGTTTCTATCTGGGTTCACATCAAAAGCAATTTCAACAGCAGCATCTTCAGGGGTCTGGAAGGGTCAAAACTGAAGGCCAAACCGGATACCTTGATAGCAAATAAGCATAACTGCATTGCATGCTAACCTTTTATTTGTTTTGTAGGGTTTTGTTTTGTTGACACTAACCTCTGTTGTGATACTCAGGAATTATTGCTCGCCGCCGGGTATTTCCTCTCAACAGGCCACACAGGTACCCAACTAGAAACAACCTTCCGGGAATCCAGATGGACCAGATGCAACAAGACCTTACAGAGGTCAGAAACCAGATGGCAAACGAAAGGCTGGAGATGAGAACGCAGATAACACAATTCATGGAAGTGATGAACAACTTAGCTCAAAGCCAGGAGAGGCTCAGGGCTTTGGTAGAAGGGAGGAACCAAGAGGAGCCCCATGTGGGGACTGCAGGCACAAGTAACAATGAAAGGGTGCAACCACATGCTAACCCCCCTGTGTTTGGCCCACATCTCCATCCTGAAGTTAATATTCCTGCAAACATTCAAGGGACAGCCACTGCAGCCAGAGTACTTCAAGAAGATCCTCAGGAGGACCAATTTACAGTAATGGGTGCTGGAGAGGAAACTTATGATAGACGATTGGAAGAAATAGCTGAGAAGTTGAGGTCCTTAGAATCTCAAAATTCTTTGGGTTTCGACGTCATGGACATGGGTTTGGTAGACGGGGTCAGGATCCCCCATAAGTTCAAGCCTCCTTGTTTCGAAAAGTATAATGGGACTTCATGCCCCCGGACTCATTTGCAATCATTTCTGGGAAGGCTGAAGGCCTATACAATGGATGAGAAGCTCTGGATGTTCTACTTTGAAGACAGCTTGACTGGAGCATCAAGGGAATGGTATTCCCATTTAACAAGGGCAACTGTAAGATGCTGGAAGGACCTGGCAGAGGCCTTCATCAGACAGTATCAATACAACTTAGACATGGCACCCAACAGGACTCTCCTAATGGGAATGTCACAGTCGTCAAGAGAAAGTTTCCGAGAATATGCCCAGAGATGGAGGCAATTGGCTGCTGCCGTTCAACCACCTATGTCTGAGCGGGAAATGGCAGATATGTTTATGAACACTCTCCAGGGAACGTATATTGACAGGTTGGCTGCTTTCTCTTCCACCAGCTTCGCAGATGTTGTCATAGCTGGGGAGAGAATTGAAAGCCTGTTAAAAATGGGTAAGATCTCCGATAATGGTGCCAGCTCGTCCAGTGGTACAAGAAAGCCTTTCGCAGGCCCGAGAAGAACTGGCGAGACCAATGCCATTCACACCAACAGGGGTAGGCCCCAATATGTTCAAAGGTCAATAGCAGCAGTCACTATCCCTGCTCCAGCTCACCCTCAGCCAGTCTATCAACCTCCGCCACAAAACTTCCAACAACAACCCCAGTATCAGCAGAATCAGTATCCTCCAAGGAACTACAACAACAATAACACCAACAACAATCAGCAAAGGCCATTCCAACAGAGGCCATCCCAAGCTAACCGAGTGATCGACCCGATCCCAATGCCGTATGCTGCCTTGCTGCCACAACTTCTGAAACTCCACCTGGTTGAGCTAAGAACGTTGGCACCTCCGGATCCCAACAGTCTACCAAGAAACTATGACTCCAATGCTAGGTGTGCTTTCCATTCAAACGCACCTGGTCACAGTACAGAAAAATGCAGGGCTCTGCATATGAAGGTACAAGACTTGGTAGACTCCAAGGCTCTGAATTTTGCGCCGCCGCCCAATGTCAATAAAAACCCAATGCCAAACCATGGTGGTCCTCGAATTAACGCTATTGAAGAAGACCAACCGTCTTATTTAATAACTAGTGTGGATCAGATCAGGACACCGTTGGTGGAAATCAAAGCTCAACTCCGTGAAAACCAAATATTTCCGGGGTGTGAACTAGGGTGTCCCTATTGCAATATTTCATGGAACGGGTGTGAAGACTTGAGGAATGGCATTGACAGCCTTATTCGGAGTGGCCTGCTACAAATCACTACATCATTCCCGACAAACCCAACAACTTCATCAGCAACGGTCTCAGACCCTCCTACAACTGCAGCAACTATTATTCCCGACAATTCACAAGCAACATCAACAAGTACTTCACCTGTCCTTCCAAATGATCAGACTTCAACAGTTTCTCCTGCTACAACTTCAGCTTCATTCCATTTCGAATCTCCATCAACAACAACAACAGTCCTTCCAACAATACCTCCTACAACACCAGCAATCAATCATGAAGATGTCTCCACTGTTACCATATTCTACGATCCTGAAAATAATTCCGCCTACCATTCAGAAGGTGCTGCTCCCGCCAGAGCACCAGTTACAATCTTTTATGATCCACAAACAATTACAGTCCCTTCAGCAGCAGCAATCAGTCCAGTCACTGTCACGGTGCCTGGACCAGTACCATATGAAAGCAATAGGGCCATCCCTTGGCACTATGGCTCTGACGTGTACTGTGAAGGGAAAAGAATCACTCTTGAAACATCAGCACCTGCACCACAAGTAGATAATGTGGGGGGAGGCGGAGGCTTCACTCGAAGCGGACGTCTCTTTGCTTCACAAGTTCAAAGACCTACTGCCGAAACAGAAGCTGCTGCCAAGGCAAAGGGAAAAGGCCTGGTGCAGGAAGATCCAGCTGCCAAAGAAGCCTTGAAGACTCCATTCGATCAGGAAGTTGATGAGTTTATGCGAATCATCAAAAAGAGTGATTATAAAATTGTGGATCAGCTTCACCAGACGCCATCCAAAATCTCTATCCTCTCACTGCTTATGTGCTCCGAAGCCCATCGGAATGCACTACTTAAAGTCCTGCACGCAGCTTACGTGCCTGAGGAGATTACTGTCAACCAATTGGAAACCGTGGTTGGAAATGTTACTGCTAGCAATGGGCTAGGGTTTACCAATTCTGACCTGACAGTGGATGGCCGCAACCACAACAAAGCCTTGCACATAACCATGGAATGCAAAGGAGCTGTCCTTTCTCATGTGCTGGTGGACACAGGTTCTTCCCTGAATGTCTTACCAAAGAAGGCTCTGGTGAAGTTAGAATATGATGGATTGGCATTGAGACCCAGCAACCTGGTGGTAAGAGCCTTTGATGGTTCGAAGAGATCGGTTCTGGGAGAGATTGAGCTGCCTGTGACAATTGGCCCACAGACTTTTAAAACTATCTTTTATGTGATGGACATTCAACCCGCCTACAGCTGTTTGTTGGGTAGACCCTGGATTCACGCCGCCGGCGCAATAACGTCTACCCTTCACCAAAAGTTAAAATTTGAGTGGGAAGGTCAAGTTGTCACAATCTGTGGGGAAGAGGACATTTTCGTTAGCCATCTGGCTACTTACAAATACATTGAGATGGATGGAGAGATCCATGAAACAATGAGCCAAGGTTTTGAAGCCTTGAATGTCAATGAAGCATCTGCTGTGTCGGGTATCTCCATGTCGTCTTACCAACAAGCCCGGAAGGTTGTTGAAGAAGGAACTGCCCTAGGCTGGGGCAAGGTTTTAGCTGTGGAGGAGAAGAAGGACAAGTTTGGGTTGGGTTACAGACCAACTCAGCATCAAGCAAAGGCTGCTACAGAGCCAGGTTTTGTCAGTGGGGGAATGCTCACCCCCGATGCTATCAACTGTCTGGAAGACGAGCTGGAAGAGGAGCGCAATCTGGAGAATTGGATTTGTCCAAAGATCCCGGGGAGCAGTGTCTCGAACTGGTCTTCCCAGGAAATTATAAGGGTTACTCATGCAGAGTAATTATTATTTCCTGTATTTTTTTTAGCATGCATCAAAGTCTTGCATCTTGCCCAAGATGACAAGACTCATTTTGTAATCAGGGCCATCTGTACTTTTGTGCAAACAAGATTAAATTAATGAAATATCAGACATCTTTTTGCAAACGAGTCTTTTTCTTTTCTGCTCACTGTTTTTCCATTTTTCTTTTTGTACAAAAAATAAATGGCGGTGTTTTCAAAATGATAACTTCATTTCACTTTTTTCCTAAAGCAAGATTAAAATCAATCACTAAAATGAACAAACTTAACCCTTGCAGAGTGTGCCTTCCAGACAGCACCGACAACAGCACGGCTATGACATCGTATGACTTTGACAATCCAATCAATCAAGCCGATGAAGGGGTTGAAGAAGGATATGAGCTTCCCGAAGAGCTAGCCAGGTTGTTGAGACAGGAGGAAAAAGTTATTACTCCTCATCAGGAGGAGATTGAAGTGATTAATCTTGGTACAGACGAAGACGTGAAAGAAGTTAAAATCGGGGCCTGCCTGCAAGACTCAGTGAAGAGACAACTGATAGATCTGCTTCAAGAGTATGTTGATGTGTTTTCTTGGTCGTATCAAGATATGCCAGGGTTGGATACCGATATTGTTGTGCACAAGCTGCCTTTGAGGGAAGAATGCCCACCGGTCAAACAGAAGCTGCGCCGAACTCGCCCAGACATGGCTATGAAAATCAAGGAAGAGGTACAAAAGCAATGGGACGCCGGGTTCCTTGCTGTGACTAGCTATCCGCCGTGGGTTGCTAACATAGTACCTGTGCCTAAGAAAGACGGCAAAGTAAGAATGTGTGTTGACTACCGGGATCTGAACAGAGCCAGCCCGAAAGATGATTTCCCATTACCTCACATTGATGTATTGGTGGATAACACGGCTCAGTTCTCGGTATTCTCCTTCATGGACGGATTTTCAGGATATAATCAGATCAAGATGTCACCTGAAGACATGGAGAAGACAACATTCATCACACCTTGGGGCACGTTCTGTTACAAAGTGATGCCATTCGGACTGAAGAATGCTGGTGCAACATATCAACGGGCTATGGTGACATTATTCCACGATATGATCCACAAAGAAATAGAATGTTATGTGGATGACATGATTGCCAAATCCCTTACAGAGGAAGAACACCTGGTAAATCTGCTGAAGTTGTTCAAACGCCTGAGGAAGTACCAACTAAAGTTGAACCCCAACAAATGCACATTCGGGGTGCGATCCGGTAAATTGCTGGGCTTTATTGTAAGCGAGAAAGGGATTGAGGTTGACCCTGATAAAGTCAAGGCTATTCAAGAAATGCCTGCACCTAAAACAGAGAAAGAAGTTCGAGGGTTCTTAGGTCGATTGAACTACATCTCACGGTTCATATCTCACCTTACAGCAACCTGTGAACCTTTGTTTAAGTTGTTAAGAAAAGAACAGACGGTCAGGTGGAACGAAGATTGCCAGAAGGCTTTTGACAAGATCAAAGAGTACTTACAAGAACCTCCAATCCTCATGCCTCCAGTAGAAGGAAGACCTCTGATTATGTACTTGACAGTGTTAGAAGAGTCGATGGGGTGTGTGCTGGGCCAGCATGACGAGTCTGGTCGAAAAGAGTATGCAATATACTACCTAAGCAAAAAGTTTACCGACTGTGAACAACGTTATTCACTGCTCGAGAAAACTTGCTGTGCTTTAGCGTGGGCTGCTCGCCGACTGAGACAGTATATGTTGACCCACACTACCTTATTAATCTCAAAAATGGATCCAGTTAAGTACATTTTCGAGAAGCCAGCTCTTACCGGACGGGTTGCAAGATGGCAGATGATTCTCACAGAATACGACATACAGTACACTTCTCAGAAAGCCATCAAAGGCAGTGTACTATCTGAATATCTTGCTGAGCAACCCATTGATGACTACCAGCCTATGAGATTTGACTTCCCTGATGAAGACATCATGTTCATTAAAGCAAAAGATCATGAAGAGCCTATTCACACTGAAGGGCCTGACCCTGAAGAAGAATGGACTATGATGTTTGATGGGGCCGTTAACATGAATGGTCGTGGTGTTGGTGCAGTACTCATTACACCCAAAGGAGTTCACATGCCTTTCTCGGCAAAACTCACTTTCAACTGCACTAACAACGAAGCTGAATATGAAGCCTGCATTATGGGTCTTGAGGAAGCCATTGACCTCAGGATCAAAACTTTGACTGTATTCGGAGATTCAGCTTTGGTAGTCAATCAAACCAACGGGAAATGGTACACCCACCAAGATCATCTGATACCTTACAGGGATTATACAAGGAGGTTATTGACTTTCTTCACAACAGTCAAGCTTGAGTATATCCCTCGGGACGAGAATCAGTTTGCGGATGCTCTTGCTACCATTTCATCCATGATCAAAGTTCAAGCCGCTAACTTTGTACCTCAAATCTCAGTGTCCAGACTTGATAGACCAGCATATGTGTTCGCAGCAAATGTTGTTAAAGGTGATAAGCCTTGGTTCCATGACATTAAGTGCTTCTTGGAGGATCAGACATACCCACCTGGGGCATCTTCCAATGATAAGAGGACTTTAAGAAGGCTTGCTGGAAGTTTCTTTCTGAACACTGATGGGTCTTTATACAAAAGGAACTTTGACATGGTACTCCTCAGATGTGTTGACGAAACAGAAGCAGACTTGTTGATGCACGAAGTGCACGAAGGATCCTTTGGTACCCATGCAGGAGGGCATGCCATGGCTAAAAGCTATTAAGATCAGGATATTACTGGATCACAATGGATGCGGACTGTTGTGCTTATGCCAGAAAATGCCACAAATGCCAGATCTACGCAGATAAGGTGCATGTGCCTCCCAATCCTTTGAACATCATGTCTTCACCATGGCCCTTTGCTATGTGGGGCATTGATATGATTGGCAAGATTGAGCCAACTGCTTCAAATGGCCACAGATTCATCTTGGTTGCCATTGATTATTTCACCAAGTGGGTTGAAGCAGCCTCATATGCAAATGTAACGAGACAAGTGGTGGCTAGATTTCTAAAGAGAGATATTATCTGTCGATATGGAGTGCCCGAGCGAATCATTACTGATAATGGTTCCAACTTAAACAACAAAATGATGGCAGAGCTGTGCCGGGACTTCAAGATCCAACATCACAATTCTTCTCCTTACAGGCCAAAGATGAATGGCGCTGTTGAGGCAGCCAATAAGAATATTAAGAAGATTGTGCAGAAGATGGTAGTCACTTACAAAGACTGGCACGAAATGCTACCGTTTGCTTTGCATGGGTACCGCACATCAATCAGAACATCCACTGGGGCAACACCGTATCAGCTTGTGTATGGTATGGAAGCAGTCCTACCTGTTGAAGTTGAATTACCCTCTCTACGGGTATTGATGGATGTTAAACTAAGTGAAGCAGAATGGGTACGGTCCCGATTCGAGCAACTGAGTCTGATCGAAGAGAAAAGATTGGCTGCAATCTGCCACGGGCAGTTATATCAGAAGAGAATGAAGAAGGCCTTCGATCAGAAAGTCAGGCACCGAGAGTACCAAGTAGGGGATCTTGTGTTGAAAAGAATCCTCCCTCCTCATACAGACCACAGGGGCAAATGGACTCCAAATTATGAAGGACCATTCGTTGTAAAGAAAGTTTTCTCTGGTGGAGCACTGATGCTCAGCACCATGGATGGTGAAGACTTCCCATCCCCTGTGAATTCAGATGCAGTTAAAAAATACTTCGCATAAAATGACCCGCTGGACATAAAAACAGAATGTAAGTCCAGGCAAAAATAGGGCATCCCGGCGAGTCAAAAACAGAATAAAAGACTCGGGCAAAAATAAGGGAAATAAATGAAAAATGTACACCCGCTGAGTTGAAAAGCCGCATTGGACAACTCAGGCAAAAATGGGTATCCCGATGGATTGAAAACCCGAAAGGGCGATCCATGCAAAATAAGGGAACAAGCGAACAACTGCATTCTGAATTCGTCTGTATTATATACAACTTGGTAAGCTTCAAAAGGATCAAGCTTCAATCAGAATCAACTCTCTCCAGAAAGCAAGACGAGAAGAACGTCATTGTCATACGAGTCATAACAGAAGAGGGAGCTCCTTAAAGCGTCGACAACATCGCCAGCATTTTGTTTCTCAATTTGAAACAATCTCCTCATTTCGGGAGATATGTTTCTTTGACTGTATCTTGCCGATTCAGGGCACAGGAATTAATAAAATCAGATTTTCAGTCATGTCTCGTTTTTACATTTATGTTTTGCAAAGAATTGTCTGATATATCTAAAAATACGATTGCATAAGTACAGATGCCTTTCTCTAAAAATAAAGCACATGCTTGCAGGGAATATGATTACTCTCGAAAGTACTTAAACTCCTATGATGGAATCCGGTAGAGGATACCTCGGGACCTTTTGCGCGTTTCCTTATCTTTGCAGGATTGCAGGTATCCAGAACGCAACTTGGGGCATAAGCTACAGTCCAGCAAGCTGGCAAATCAACAAACGGGCTTAACACTCAAGATGTTTTCTCCCCAGCCGAGTTGCCTCTCTTTGCTCTCCCCAGCTGAGTGACCAACAACCTTCCCCAGCCTCTATTCAGAAGAGCAACGCGCGAAGAAGTCACAACAGAGTACAGAAAGCTTCTACAAACCCCAGCTGGGTCCCGTATTATAAGGATATGTCAACCGGTGACATGTATCCCCAAGCAGATACATCATTAGATCTACCAATGATCTCATCCCCAGCTGGGATGTTCATTTCAAGCAGATCATCCAGAGATCTTTGTAGCAACGGGATCCGAATCCCGGATCCGCGCCTCTTTGCATAATCATAGCATTCGCATCATACTATCCCCCCAGAGCGTAGCATTCCGTCTAATACGGAGCATTACGGCAAAAATCAAATACATAGCATAATCATAAGTCATGTTGTGAGTTGAACACTTGTAATTATCGACAATCTGTCATTATACAGAATACAATACAGAAAAATCCCACCAGAGTCCCAGCAAAAGCAGTTGCCTCGCAAATCATCAAACACCAATATATACACTTTTGGACACCCGTCCGTGTCAAATCACCAACAGAAAGCCAAAGACGTCCTCTTTGCACTCACATATATTTATATATACACTTTCGTGACACCCGTCCGTGTCATATCCCCAGCACAGTCGCTTACACTTTTATTAACCCATACACTTGTTAATATTATACTTTTCTCTTTTGACACTCGTCCGTGTCACTCTCCCCAGCAGTTAAAACACTCATCTATACATTATATGTATTCACTACTCATTGGTACACTTATACAGATACTCGTCCGTATCCTGTATACATCATCATCTATATCCCCACAGATTCGACAGTAGTCCTTGTTCTTTGTTAACCAGTTGGTACTCGTCCGTACCATCATCTCAGAACATTGCGTCTAGTGTTTGTTTCTACATGATACTCGTCCGTATCATAGTCTTAGGGATGCTCGTCCGCATCTTTAATCCATACACCGTGTCAAACACTTATGTCTCCTTGAATATAGATACTCGTCTGTGTCTGCTATTCCCCAGAAGGACTCTTTCAGATTCAACACTCGTCCGTGTTCTTTGTTAACCAGTTGATACTCGTCCGTATCATCATCTCTGAGCATGTGTCAGTTTGTTTCTGCATGATACTCGTCCGTATCATAGTCTTAAGGATGCTCGTCCGCATTTTTAATCTATACACAATACCAAACACTTATACTTTCCTTTCTTGGTTGTGAACGCTCGTCCGTGTTCACTATATCCCCAGTAGATCGCCAACAAATTTCTCTTTATCTAACACTCTTCCTGTAACTTTGAGAGCAGCCGTACCCTGCTAAGTGGTCGTCCTCCACTTCTTGATGGTCGTCCTCCATCATGCTCATCCGATGGCCGTCCCCATCGTTGATTTTTAGCAGCCGTCCCCTGCTAGGTGGTCGTCCTCCACCTCTTGATGATCGTCCTTCATCACTTTATCCAATGGCCGTCCCCATTGTTGATTTTGGTTATCTGACATTCGTCCTATGTCATGATAAACCTTGAGAGCAGCCGTACCCTGCTGAGTGGTCGTCCTCCACTTCTTGATGGTCGTCCTCCATCATGCTCGTCCGATGGCCGTCCCCATCGTTGACCTTTTCTATCCGGCATTCGTCCTGTGTCGTGATATTTTCGGCAGCCGTACCCTGCCAGGTGGTCGTCCTCCACCTCTGATGGCCGTCCCCATCATATTTCTTTTATACCCAACAGAGCAGCCGTCCCCTGCTAGGTGATCGTCCTTCACCTTTGATGGCCGTACCCCATCATCTGTTTATTTCATTTATTCTTTAACCCGATGGCCGTCCCCGTCGTGGTCCCTTTTCTTTTTATCCGATGGCCGTCCCCATCGTTGGTTATTTTACTTTCTTGAACTTGATGGCCGTCCCCGTCATGCTTCATTCGACTACCAGAGAATTTTACAGCTTTATCTTGATGGCCGTCCCCATCATGACATTTTATTTTTCCAGCTAGTCGGCCGTCCCCGTCTTAGCTCTACCTTTTATCCCCAGCATGTCGGCCGTCCCCGTCATCGCTCTACCTCACTTTTCCCAGCATGTCGGCCGTCCCCGTCATTGCTCTTTACCCAGCAGTCGTCCTCTGCTCGACGGTCGTCCTCCGTCGCCCACACTTTGCAATATACTTTATTTGCTTTTACAATCTATATCCCTTTTCTTCTTCACTTCTGTGAGTGCAAATTTTGGACTGTCTTTGGTATTCAACCACAAGTTATCTTGTTTGCCTGTTAAGCCGTTGCTTACATCCTGCACAGCTAACTCATGTTTGAATAGGGGCAGCTGTAAACACCCCAAATTTGCCCTCACCCTTTCACACCATGGCTTGTGATCATTCTCATATGCATAAACACAATCATATCATCTCACATCTCATTTTTGATTCACTGCATAGCTTCTAAGGCATCTGCACCTAGGGTTTGTGATCTGAGCAATCCCAAAGCTTCTTGAGCCACTCCAAAGGCCACCAATCATCTCAAAGGGGTCCATGTGTGTTCTTATGGCATATTTCATCTCCTCAAAGTCAAAAATGCAGAGGAATCACAAGAACTAGGGTTTGAGTGGATGCAGAGCCAGGTTTGACTGCACAGTTGACTGAAAATTAGGGTTTTGGTTTCAGAGGCCATAACTCCAAATTTTTTGGTCATTCTTGTTTCCATTGGTCTCTATATGTTATAGGGAGTATTCATGTCAATTTTCATGAAGAAATTCCATGGGGAAGTCATCTGATCAAGAGTTGACTTTTCAGACAAGTCAGTGCAAAATCAGGGCATCTGAGGCCCCCAATGACCCAACCAATGGGTGATCTTCATCATTTTGAGTGTATATGATCTTTATTTGATCATGGAAGAAGGTTGAAGTTCATAGAAATCAAGAATTTAGGGTTTTTGCAAATGTTGACTTTTTGGGCATAGTTGACTTTTCAAGAATGCTTCATTTTAGGTCATTTTTCAAGCCATGATTCTTGATCCAAAAATGCTTCAATTGGAAAAACTTTGGTCATGAAAGTTGTAGATCTCATTTTTCCCTTTTCAAAAAGTACAAGAACATGATCAAACTCTTCTTGAATCAAAAGTTATGGCAATGCAAAGTTGGCTAAAATCATTGATTTTCAAGGCATGCCCTAAGTGAGAATTTTGCAAAATCTTGGACCAATGCATATTGCAGCCTCTAATTCATTTCAAACCAGCACATAAACATTCTCTAAGTCCTAAAAATCAGAAATGAACCAAGAATGCCCATGGTTTCATGTTTGGTTGGACAAAGAATCACATGTGAACCAAAGTTACAACAACTTGCAAAACCACTCATAACATTTTACCAACTTGCTGCCTTGAATGTTGGACCAAGCCTAGCCTTTCCCTTCACTTTGCTGCGCAGACCATGCCCTTTGTACTTGGCTAGAAGTTGCCCATGCCCTATCTTACAAGAAGTTGACATATTTGCAAAAGTGGCTACACCTATCCATAAAGCACAAGTCACATCCTCTGACCAATTGGATTAGTTTATACTATCCATTTGCAAGCTAGACATAACAGAAGGCAAGGCTGAAACATCCTCATTCATCACATTCACACAAACACTCCCAATTGCAACTTGCTTCGAATCTGATTCCACAGCTTGCAAACACTCAAACTATCTTCACCATTCAACTCACCTTGCTCCATAGACCACCCAGCACCAAGAACCCAAGCCTGAAACAACCAGAATACTCCATAACCATTTCTCACCTCAGCCTGCATTTCTCTTCGAAACTCTCACCACAGCTTGCAAACACACAAACAAACACCACAGACCTTCTCCATTCATCCTCAGGATCACAAACAACCTCTCACCATGATCTGAAAGTGCCTGAAACACCATTGCTATTTCTGATCAAGCTTGAGCAGAAGCTGTCGAATCTCACTATCCAGCCAACATAAATTGTTCTAAGGCATTCAAACATCATCAAGAGGTCCTAAGGAGTGGATTGCACAAGGAGAGGTGGCCAGAAAGTTCTCAGGTTGAAAGCTCCAAATCTCAGGTAGCTCGAAATTATTTTTTCCAGAAATCATTTTTCTTGTTACAAACTTGTTCTATGTGATTCACTGATTATCCTGATGTTCTTGGTTTTGAAAATGGCTTTGATTTGAGAGTTTAATTTGTCTCTGAAACCTGCGTGCCCTAGAACTTGTTCTCTTCGATTCAGTTTGTGTAGGAAGAATAAATTTGTTTTAGGATAGGGGTTTGATTCGTGAGGATGTGAGGAACATTTCCCAGTTTTTAGATTTCATTTTTGATACGTTTTTAGGGAGTTTGAAGTTTCTCAGGGAGAGAGCTGGCCGGAGAAGACGACCGGAAGTCTTCTCCGGCAGCCTGAAAGTGATTAGGGCTAATGGTCATTAATTAGTGAACTTTAAATTTGGGCCCTTGGATGCTGCTTCCCGCGCGCTAGTGAGTGGCCTGGATCTCTTTGATTATGCCCTAATCCACGTGTTAACTTAATTAATCCATAATTTGAATAATTTAATCAGAGTCAACCTGGACCCTTGGATGACGCGCGCAGTCAACCAATTTAAACTCAGAATCAATCTCATCCATCCATCCTGATTACTTCCTATTTTATTTGATTCTAATTCATTTTTATTTCAATTAACTTGCATATTTATTTTAAAATAGCAAAAATATCTTAAAAATTATGAAACTTTTTCTTTAAAGTTTTATTAATTTTTAAGACCCAAAAATATTTTTATTTTATTTTTTATCATTAAAAAAGTATTTTTAAATATTTAAAAGATTATTTTTAATTGATTAATGGAAATTAATTAATTAAAAATACTTTTAAGTATTTAAAAATTACAAAAAAATTCATAAAATGTTCTAAGACATTTAGAAACATTGTCCAACCTTCAAACCAAATTTCTTTTTTGATCTTGATGCATTTTAAGAATTTTTCATTGAATTAAATCATTTTTTATGCATTATTTTGATCATGGATTCAAAAATTCATTTCTGCCTATTGGAGAAGGTTGAGACATTGATTCTTCTTGCATTGTTTTGTGTTTGGCATGTAGTTTCTAGGGAAAAATGGCCATGATTTGATCTTGCATTTTCCAATTGTTTGACATTTCTTTTGTTAAGAACCCTAAAAAACCCTAATAACTTGCAAAATTCATATCTTGAGTTTGGTTGAGAGTTGAGAGTTCCCCTTTAGGTGGCATTTTCCATTTTTTATATTAGGGTTTGTTTCTGTTTTGGATTTTGGTTTGATGTTTGATCCATGAACCCTAATTTGGGCCTTCTTTTGCATCCTTCTTGCATTCTCTTGCATAACATGACTTGTCTTTGCATTTTGTGCATTCTTGTGATTCATTTGACATCTTAAGACAAATAGAAAGAATGTTTGATCATTGCATTACATATTTGCCATGTCATTTGTCTTGTATGATTCATAACTTTCCATGCTTGTTCATGCTCCTTAGCTTGCATCATTTGCATTCATAATCTTGTATGAACATCCCCATGCCTTGCCTCATGTTTGCAGCACTTCATAGCATCATTATCATCATCAACATGCTCCTGGTTTTGTTGCTCATCATGTCATTTCATTTCATTTTGCATTGCATTGCATCTCTTTCTAACATTTCAGGTGGTAAGTAAACTTGGGAAGTGAATTTGCCTTCACTTCTCATAACTTTTCTTTTCATCCCTCTTGCATCAATTGCTGCATTCCTATATGTGTTTGAGATTGAGCTTGCTCATTCTTGTTCTTCCCACCTTCTTTCTTCAAGTGACTTGACTTCTTGAATGAAGCAAGTCACTTTGCTTCTCTTGATCTTATTCATCTGCTTCCTGGTGGCTCCCTTGAAGATTGTTCTTCAAAACCTCACAAACCTTAGGATCAACCAAGCATGACAATGAATTAGGGTTTTGATTAGTCCCCCACTTAGTTTTACCTTTGTGTCTCCTTTGAGTCCTCTCTTCTCATCTCATAATCAGGGACTAAACCCTAAAGGCTTTAAGACTTTGTGATTAAGCTTATGCCTGCATCCTTCTCTTATGATGGAGTGTATAACTTTAATCCTAAGTATTAAACCCTTAATGTGTTTAAATCTCTTAATCAATTCACTTAATAATCATCAAGACATCACACTTGTAACTTGGGCCTTGCATTAGGGTTCTAATTCTTCCTTAAGTGGTTAAGAAGGACTAACCCTAGTGTTAATGGACAAGTCCCCCTCAAGTTGTCTTACAAGCAATAAAATTCACTTCATCATCATATCATTAATAAAAATCCACTTAATCAAAGGCTTGTTTTGTCATGAGTTTAATCCCTAATCATGGATTAAGTTGAGGAGCTTTCCTCAGCTTAAACATTCTCATCTATTATCCTTCTATTAGGATGGTGTAATGAGTCTGTTAAATCTCTGATTATGGCTTAACCTCATTACTTAACACTAAACAAAAACCACAAAAACATCTAAATAATCACAAGTAGGTTAATGATCTTAATCCTACACCAAAGGTAATTAAGTGTGAGAATCTGACTTCACACTTAAGGTATTCTCATTACCCCTAAACAGAGGGAAGATGTGGTGAGTTTACTAAATCCATTGGTTTAGGCTTAAGCTCATTATCCTATGACAAACTTTCAAAAGCAATAAAAGACTGAAAACTCAAAAACAAACAATAATCGTCTCCTTCGGGATTCTTTTCTCATCTCATTCACTCACAAACGAGAACTTGCTTCTTCCGTCCAATGCAAGACAGTTTGCATCTGTGCCAGACAGATCATACACTTGAGCATAGGCAAGTAAGCAGTTCACAAGTCAATTCACCTTTCAAGTCTCTTTGGGTCGAACTACGGTGTTCTGACTTCCTCATTGCACGAGAGGATACGTAGGCATAACTTAACGGTTATCGAACAAAAGTCTCTGTACATCCCCCCTCCTTCCAGCTTTATTCTTTAGCCTCATTATCATGAGCATCTTACTCCTGTCCTTACACTGACACTGTACATTTATACACTTCACTTCTCCTACACTGACACCTGTACATTCTTTTCCAGCTATTTTATACACAGATTGCACTGACACTACCCCTTTAAAACACAAATCTTTTAAGCGTGGATCCCGTCGAGTACGACGGACAGTCTGGGTGCTAATACCTTCCCAGGTTGTAACCAACCCCCTTTCTCAGTCTCTCTGGTTCGCAACCGTCTTATCCTTCTTTTTCTAGGTCTATGCAGCATTGCCTTTCCTCCGGGATAAAAATGCCTAGCTGGCGACTCTATTCATTCTCCAGTGAGTTCACGGCTGTGTGTTCTCACTGTTCCCTTCGCCGACCGTTCGCGTCTGTACCCCTATCTGACCCTGTTTCATTTATCGGGAGCGACACCCGGAGGTACAGTGTTTACAGTAACCATAAAAGTTCCTCCTCTAATTCACCTCAGTTTCTGAAGGTCAGTACTAAAAGGTCATCCAGACTTAGCAGGCTTCCCAGATAGCCCTAGCACTGCAGGAAATCTGCAACACAGAGTTCTCAAGGAGAAACCCATATCTGAACCGTGTTTCATATTCCCGCACCAGACCGAGATGGAATGGGAAAGAATATGATTCACTCTAGCCTAGGTGTCACTCAGGTCCCAAGTATAGGACCTTAACTCTCAATGGAACACCCACCCACCAAAGCAACCAACAGATCCAGCCAGCAGCACAGTATGACAATATGATAATATATGCATAAAGCTATAAAGAAAGCAATAAACAAAACTGTACAAAATAAATACAAATACACAAACACAAATAAGCACATAACACCCCAGTAAACACAAATCAAACAAGCGCTAGGAGGAACCCACAAAAAGAACCAGAAGCCCTGGTTGCAGTATAAGGGTCCCCAGCAGAGTCGCCAAGCTGTCGCTCCCGATAAATGGGACTGGCCCAAATAAAGGTACAAACGCGAACGGTCGGCGAGAGGGACAATGAGAACACACAGTCGTGAACTCACTGGAGATGAATAGAGTCGCCAGCTAGGCATTTTTATCCCGGAGGAAAGGCAATGCTGCATAGACCTAGAAAAGAATGGATAAGACGGTTGCGAACCAGAGAGACTGAGAAAGGGGGTTGGTTACAACCTGGGAAGGTATTAGCACCCAGATTGTCCGTCGTACTCGACGGGATCCACGCTTAAAGATTTGTGTTTTAAATGGGTAGTGTTAGTGCAATCTGTGTATAGAAGAGCTGGAAAAGGATGTACAGGTGTCAGTGTAAGAGAAGTGAAGTGTGTAATATGGACAGTATCAGTGTAGGAATGAGAATGAATTGCTCAAGATCATGAGGCTAAAAGAATGATGCTGGAAAGAGGGGGAATATACAGAGACTTTTGTTCGATAACCGTTAAGTTATGCCTACGTATCCTCTCGTGCAATGAGGAAGTCAGAACACCGTAGTTCGACCCAAAGAGACTGAAAGGTGAATTGACTGGTGAACTGCTTACTTGCCTATGCTCAAGTGTATGATCTGTCTGGCACAGATGCGAACTGTCTTGCATTAGACGGAAGAAGCAAGTTCTCGGTTATGAGTGAATGAGATGAGAAAAGAATCCCGAAGGAGACGATTATTGTTTGTTTTTGAGTTTTCAGTCTTTTATTGCTTTTGAAAGTTTGTCATAAGTTAATGAGCTTAAGTCTAAACCAATGGATTTAGTAATCACATCTTCCCTCTGATTAGGGGTAATGAGAGTACCTTAAGTGTGAAGTCAGATTCTCACACTTAATCACCTTTGGTGTAGGATTAAGATCATTAACCTACTTGTGATTATTTAGATGTTTTTGGTTTTTGTTTAGTGTTAAGTAATGAGGTTAAGCCATAATCAGGGATTTAACAGACTCATTACACCATCCTAATAGAAGGATAATAGATGAGAATGTTTAAGTTGAGGAAAGCTCCTCAACTTAATCCATGATTAGGGATTAAACTCATGACAAAACAAGCCTTTGATTAAGTGGTTTTTATTTAGTGGTATGATGATGAAGTGGATTTTATGATTTGTAAGACAACTTGAGGGGGACTTGTCCATTAACACTAGGGTTAGTCCTTCTTAACCATTTAAGGAAGAATTAGAACCCTAGTGCAAGGCCCAAGTTACAAGTATGGTGTCTTGATACTTATTAAGTGAATTGATTAAGAGATTTAAACACATTAAGGGTTTAACACTTAGGATTAAAGTTATACACTCCATCCTAATAGAAGGATGCAGGCATAAGCTTAATCGCAAAGCCTTAAAGCCTTTAGGGTTTAGTCCCTGATTATGAGATGAGAAGAGAAGACTCAAAAGAGACACAAAGGTAAAACTATGAGGGGAGACTAATCAAAACCCTAATCATTGTCATGCTTGGTTGTTCCTAAGGTTTGTGAGGTTTTCAAAAGAAGATCTTCAATGGAACCACCAGGAAACAAATGAAAGGATCAGGAGAAGCAAAGCAACTTGCTTCATTCAAGAAGTCAAGTCACTTGAAGAAAGAAAGTAAGAAGAAGAGGAATGAGCAAGCTCAAACTCAAACACATAACAAAAATGCAGCAATGGATGCAAGAGAGATGAAAAGAAAAGTTATGAGAAGTGAAGGCAAATTCACTTCCCAAAAATCACTTACCACCTGAAAGGTTAGAAAAGAAATGCAATGCAATGCAATGCAAAATGGGATGAGATGACATGATGAGAGACAAAACCAGAAGCATATACATGATGCTAATGATGCTATGAGATGCTACAAACATGAGGTAGCACATGGAAATGATCATACAAGTTCATGAATGCAAATGAAGCAAGTTAGGAAACATGAACATACATGACAAGTTATGAAGTGCACATGGCATACAATATGGCAAATACATGATGCAATGATCAAACATGCTTTCACTATGTCTTATGATGTCAAATGAATCACATGGAAGCATGGAATTTCATGGCAAGTCATGTTATGCAAGAGAATGCAAGATGTATGCAAATGGAAGCTCAAATTAGGGTTCATGAACAATACATCAAACAAAAACCAAAATCAGAAGCAAACCCTAAGATAAAAAATTGAAAATTCCACTAAAAGGACCCCTAATCCTATACTAAACCAATGCCCAAAGGGGAGGTTTCCACTCCTAACCAAGCTTAAGTTATGATTTTTACAAGATTCTAGGGTTTTTAGGGTCCCTAAACAAGAAAATTGTCAAACAAAAGGAAAATGAAAGATCAAATCATGGCCATTTAATCCCACAAACTACATGCTAAACACAATGCAATGCAAAAAGAATCAATGTCCAACTCTTCATGGATAGGCAGAAATGATTTTTTGAACTTTGGATCAAAATAATGCACAAAAATAATTCCACAAAAATGATTTTTATTCAAACCTGGCTAATTAATGTTTAAGCCCTAACCCTGCCGTTAATTACTTTCAGATGACCGGAACAGTGTTCCGGTCATCTTCTCCGTTCACCCCAAACCTCAAACTCCTTCAAAACGCATCTAAAACGAAATCTAAAAACACAGAAATGATTCCCACTCACTCACGAATCAAAACCCTAAATCAAAGCAAATTTATCATTCGTAAAATAGCTGAATCGAATCAATCTATTTCTAGGGCAAAAAGTTTCAGAAGCATGGTAAACTCTCATCTCTCCACCATTTTCAAAACTAAAGGCATCAGAACAATCAGTGAAGCATATAGAACAACTTAAGAACTTAAAAAATGATTTCTGGAAAAAATGTTCTTGAGCTACCTGAGTTTCGAAGCTTTCAATCCAGCAACTTTCTGCCCTCTCCCTTTGATGCAATCCACTCTACTTGGTCCCCTGATGATCCTTGAATGCTTAGAAGGAGTTTATGTTGTCTGGTTAAGGAGTTTGAACAGCTTCTGCTCAAGCTCAGTTGAAAATGGTGATGGTGATTCAGGCTGTTTCAGGCCAATGTGAGTGGTTCTTTGTGATCAGGGTGATGTTTTGAGAAGGTTTGTGGAGTTTGTTCAAGTGTTTGTGGCCTGTGGAATGAGTTTCGAAAGCTTTGGCTTTGAGAGTGAAAAATGGAAGAATGGTGTTCTTTCTTGATTCAGGCCTAAGTCTTGTTGGTTTTGGCTCAGTGAAGCAAGGTGAGTTGATCTATGAAAATGGTTTTTGTGTTTGTGTGTTGTGTAGAGAGATTCGAAGAGAAATGCTTGAGGGAGTGTTTTTGTGAATGGGGAGTTCTTGTGTGTTTCAGCCTTGCTTGATGCTATGTTTTGCTTGCAAATGGATAGTATAAACAATTCCAATTGGTCAGATGATGTGACCTGGCCTGCTGTGATTGGGATGTCCACTTTTGCAAAAAGTCCACTTTGTTGTAAGAGAGGCATGGGCTTGGTTCTAGGCTGGTACAAGCATGGGGGCTGGCGCAGCATGGTGTGTGAGTGAAGCTAGAAAGGTTCAATAGCCAATGCAGCAAGTTGGTGAGAGTGTGATGATGGTTTTGCAAGTTGATCACTTTTTGAAACTTCATGAAAATCTCTTACTTTGCCAACCATGAACATGTGATCTTTTGGTTCAAATCTGATTTTTAGGTCACATAGGATGTTTGTGCATTGGCTTGATGTGAACTAGAAGTCACAAATGCCTTGGTACAAAGTTCTTGCAAGTTTCTCATTTGGTGCACATCTTGAAAATTAATGATTTTTGCCAACTTTGTCACACCATAACTTTTGATCCAAGAAGAATTAGATCATGTTCTTGTACTTTTTGAAAAGGGAAAAATGTATTCTACAACTTTCATGACCAAAGTTTTTCCATTTGAAGCATTTTTGGATCAAAAAGCAAGGCTTGAAAAATGGCATAAAATGACATATTCTTGAAAAGTCAACCATGCCCTAAAAAGTCAACCTTGCAAAAACTTGTAATTCTTGAATTTTGTGAACTTCAATCTTCTTCCATGATCAAATAAAGATCATATACACTCAAAATGATGAAGGTCAACCCTTGGTTGGGTCATTGGGGGCCTCAGATGCCCTGATTTTACACTGACTTGTCTGAAAAGTCAACTCTTGATCAGATGACTTCCCCATGGAATTTCTTCATGAAAATTGATATGCATACTCCCTATACCATATAGAGACCAATGGAAACAAGAATGACCAAACAATTTGGAGTTATGGCCTCTGAAACCAAAACCCTAATTTTAGGTCAACTGTGCAGTCAAACTTGGCTCTGCATCCACACCAATCCCAGTTCTTGTGATCCTTTTACATTTTTGACTTTGAGAGGATGTAATATGATATAAGAACACACATGGATCCCTTTGAAGTGATTGTTGACCTTTGGAGTGGCTCAAGAAGCTCTTGGATGGTTCAGATCACAAACCCTAGATGCAGATGACTTAGAAACTATGCAGTGACTCAAAATTGAGATATGAGATGATATGATTGTGTTTATGCATATGAGATGATCACAAGCCATGGTGTGAGATGGATGAGGGCAAATTTGGGGTGTTTACATCTGGAAGGGTCAAAACTGAATGCCAAGCCGGATACTTTGAAAACAAATAAGCATACTGCATTGCATGCTAACCTTTTGTTTGTTTTGTAGGTATTTGTTTTATTGCTACTAACTCTGTTGTGATGTTCAGGAACTATTGCTCGACGCCGGGTATTTCCCCTCAACCGTCCACACCGATATCCAACCCGTAACAACCTTCCGGGCATACAAATGGATCAGGTACAACAGGACCTTGCAGAGGTCAGAAACCAAATGGCAAACGAAAGATTGGAAATGAGAACCCAGATGACGCAGTTTATGGAAGTGATGAACAACATGGCTCAGAGCCAAGAAAGATTGAGAGCAATGGTGGAAAGGCAGAATCAAGAAGATCCCCATATAGGGACTGCTGGCACAAGCAACAATGAGAGGGTCCAACCTCATGTCAATCCCCCTGTATTTGGCCCCCACCTTCATCCAGAGGTCAACATTCCTGCTAATGTTCAAGGGACTGCCACTGCAGGCAGCGTACTACAAGAAGACCCCCAGGAGGATCAGTTCACAGTAATGGGTGCTGGGGAAGAAGCTTATGACAGAAGGCTGGATGAGATAGCTGAGAAATTAAGATCCTTGGAGTCTCAAAACTCTTTGGGTTTTGATGTTATGGACATGGGCTTGGTAGACGGGGTCAGGATTCCCCATAAGTTTAAGCCTCCTTGTTTTGAGAAATACAACGGGACTTCATGCCCCCGGACCCATTTACAATCATTTCTGGGGAGGCTGAAGGCCTATACCATGGACGAGAAGCTATGGATGTTTTATTTTGAGGATAGCTTGACGGGAGCTTCAAGAGAATGGTACTCTCATCTGACAAGAGCAACTATCAGGTGTTGGAAGGACCTGGCAGAGGCCTTTATCAGACAGTATCAGTACAACTTAGATATGGCACCCAACAGGACCCTCCTAATGGGAATGTCACAATCATCAAGGGAAAGTTTCCGAGAGTATGCCCAGAGATGGAGACAATTGGCTGCTGCTGTTCAGCCACCTATGTCAGAGAGGGAGATGGCATATATGTTTATGAACACCCTCCAAGGAACATACATTGATAGGCTAGCTGCCTTCTCTTCCACTAGCTTTGCAGATGTTGTTATAGCTGGAGAGAGAATTGAGAGCTTGTTAAAAATGGGCAAAATCTCTGACAACGGTGCCGGCTCATCCAGCAATACAAGGAAGCCTTTTGTAGGCCCAAGAAGAACTGGTGAGACCAATGCTACCCATGCCAACAGGGGCAGACCCCAATATGTTCATAGGTCTGTGGCAGCAGTCACCATTCCCGCTCCAGCTCATCCCCAACCAACTTATCAACCTCCGCAACAAAATTATCAGCAACAACCTCAGTACCAGCAACAAACTCAGTATCCTCCGAGAAACTACAACAACACCAACAACAACAATCAGCAAAGACCATTCCAACAGAGACCTTCTCAGGCCAATAGGGTGATCGATCCGATCTCTATGCCCTATGCAACATTATTGCCACAACTCCTGAAACTCAACCTAGTTGAGCTAAGGACGTTGGCACCTCCAGATCCTAATAGTCTACCCAGGAATTATGACTCCAACGCCAGATGTGCTTTTCACTCAAATGCACCTGGCCACAGTACAGAAAAGTGCAGAGCCTTGCACATGAAGGTACAAGACCTGGTAGACTCTAAAGCTCTGAACTTCGCACCACCACCCAATGTTAACAAGAACCCTATGCCAAACCATGGTGGTCCCAGAATCAATACTATTGAAGAGGACAATCCGTCTTATTTAATAACCAGTGTGGGTCAGATTCGGACACCGTTGGTAGAGATTAAGGCTCAACTCCTCGAATGTCAAATGTTCCCGGGGTGTGAGTTAGGGTGTGCTTACTGCAACATTTCAGTAAATGGGTGTGATAACTTGAGGGATGGCATAGATGGTCTCATCCAGAGTGGCCTACTTCAAATTACAACGTCCATTCCACCAAATCCAGCAATCTCATCAGCAACAATTCCAATATCTCCTACAACTGCAACAACCGTTATTCCCGACAACTCTTCAGCTTCATCAACAAGTATTTCATCTGTCATTTCAACTGACCATATATCAACAAACGTTCCTTCTACAACTTCAGCACCACTTCATTTCGAAACTCCTACAACAACAACACCCATCCTTCCGACAATGTCTCCTACAACACCAGCAACAAACAATGAAGATGTCTCAACCGTTACAATTTATTACGATCCTGAAAATAATTCTGCCTACAACTCACAAAGTGCTACTCCCATCAGAGCACCAGTCACGATATACTACGATCCACAGACTATCACAGTCCCTTCCGCAGCTGCAATCAGTCCAGTCACTATCACAGTGCCTGGGCCAGTACCTTATGAGAGCAGTAATGCCATCCCCTGGCATTACGGCTCTGATTTATACTGCGAAGGACAAAAATTCACTTTTGAATCATCAACCCCTGCACCACAAATAGACAATGTGGGAGGAGGCGGAGGCTTCACTCGAAGCGGACGTCTCTTTGCTCCACAAATTCAAAGACCCACTGCCGAAGCAGAAGCTGCTGCCAAGGCAAAAGGGAAAAGCTTGGTGCAGGAGGAGCAGATTGTTAAAGAAGCTTTGAAAACGCCCTTTGATCAAGAAGTTGATGAGTTCATGAGAATCATCAAGAAAAGTGATTACAAAATAGTGGATCAGCTTCATCAGACGCCTTCCAAGATCTCTATTCTATCATTGCTTATATGCTCCGAAGCTCATCGGAACGCACTACTAAAAGTCTTGCACGCAGCTTATGTGCCTGAAGAGATCACAGTCAATCAGTTGGAAGCTGTGGTAGGAAATGTTAATGCTAGTCATGGACTAGGGTTCACCAACACTGATTTGACTACGGAAGGCCGCAACCATAACAAGGCTTTGCACATTACCATGGAATGTAAAGGTGCAGTTCTTTCCCATGTGCTGGTAGACACAGGGTCATCCCTCAATGTCTTACCTAAAAAAGCCCTTGTGAAGCTAGAGTATGACGGATTGGCATTACGTCCCAGCAACCTGGTAGTAAGAGCCTTTGACGGTTCTAAGAGATTGGTTCTGGGAGAGATTGAGTTGCCCATAACGATTGGCCCACAAACTTTCAAAACGACCTTCTACGTGATGGATATACAGCCTGCCTACAGCTGTCTATTGGGTAGGCCATGGAATCACGCCGCTGGCGCCGTGACCTCAACCCTTCACCAGAAGTTAAAATTCGAGTGGGAGGGTCAAGTCGTTACTATCTGTGGAGAGGAGGATATTTTTGTTAGCCACCTGGCTACCTATAAATACATTGAGATGGATGGGGAGATCCACGAAACAATGAGTCAAGGGTTTGAGGCCTTGAACGTAAATGAAATATCTGCTGTACCTGGAACCTCAATGACATCATACCAACAAGCCCGGAAGGTTGTTGAAGAAGGAAGTGCCCAAGGCTGGGGCAAACTGTTATCGGTGGAGAAGAAAGAGGATAGATTTGGGTTGGGTTACAAACCAACTCAGCAAGATCAAGCAGAGGCTGCTAAAGAGCCCAACTTTGTTAGTGGGGGGATGCTCACCCCTGATGCTGTCAACAATTTGGAAGAAGAGGATGAAAGCGACCGCAACCTGGAGAGTTGGATCCGTCCAAAGATCCCGGGGAGCAGTATCTCGAACTGGTCTTCCCAGGAAATTATAAGAGTTACTCATGCAGAGTAATTATTATTTCCTGTATTTTATAGCATGCATCAAAGTCTTGCATCTTGCCCAAGATGAAAAGACTCATTTTGTAATCGGGCCATCTGTACTTTTTGTGCAACAAGATTAATCAATGAAATATCAGACATCTTTTTGCAAATGAGTCTTTTCTCTTTTCCGTTCACTGTTTTTCCATTTTTCTTTTTGTACAAAAAATAAATGGCAGTGTTTTCAAAATGACAACTTTATTTCACTTTTTTAAACAAGGTTAAAATCAAATCACTAAAATAAACAAACTGAACCCTTGCAGAGTGTGCCTTCCAGACAGCACCGACAACAGCACGGCTATGACTTCGTATGACTTTGACAATCCAATCAATCAAGCTGATGAAGGGGTTGAAGAAGAATATGAGCTTCCTGAAGAGCTAGCCAGGTTGTTAAGACAAGAGGAAAAGGTTATTACTCCTCACCAGGAGGAGGTTGAAACGATCAATCTTGGTACAGATGAAGACGTGAAAGAAGTTAAAATCGGGGCCTGCTTACAAGACTCAGTGAAGAGACAACTGATTGACCTGCTTCAAGAGTATGTGGACGTGTTTGCTTGGTATTATCAGGATATGCCAGGGTTGGACACCGACATTGTTGTGCACAAGCTGCCTTTGAGAGAAGAATGCCCGCCAGTTAAACAGAAACTGCGCCGTACTCGCCCGGACATGGCAATGAAAATCAAGGAAGAGGTACAAAAGCAATGGGACGCCAGTTTCCTTGCCGTAACTAGCTATCCACCGTGGGTTGCTAATATAGTACCTGTGCCTAAAAAGGTCGGTAAAGTAAGAATGTGTGTTGACTACCGGGATCTGAACAGAGCCAGCCCGAAAGATGACTTCCCTTTACCTCACATTGATGTATTGGTGGATAATACGACTCAGTTCTCGGTATTCTCCTTCATGGATGGATTTTCAGGATACAATCAGATTAAAATGTCACCTGAAGACATGGAGAAGACAACCTTCATCACACCCTGGGGCACGTTCTGCTACAAGGTAATGCCATTTGGGCTCAAGAATGCCGGTGCGACATATCAACGGGCTATGGTGACATTATTCCACGATATGATCCATAAGGAAATCGAGTGTTATGTGGATGATATGATCGCCAAGTCCCTCACCGAAGAAGATCACCTAGTAAATCTGCTGAAGTTGTTCAAGCGTCTGAGGAAGTACCAACTGAAGTTGAACCCCAACAAGTGCACGTTCGGGGTGCGATCGGGTAAGCTGCTGGGTTTTATTGTAAGCGAGAAAGGGATTGAGGTTGACCCTGACAAAGTCAAAGCCATCCAAGAGATGCCTGCACCGAAGACAGAAAAAGAAGTTCGAGGGTTTCTAGGTAGATTGAACTACATCTCACGGTTCATATCTCACCTTACAGCAACCTGCGAACCCTTGTTCAAACTGTTGAGAAAAGAACAAACGGTCAGGTGGAATGAAGACTGTCAGAAGGCTTTTGACAAGATCAAGGAATACTTACAAAAACCTCCAATCCTTATGCCTCCGGTTGAAGGAAGACCTCTGATAATGTACTTAACAGTATTAGAAGAGTCAATGGGGTGTGTGCTGGGCCAGCATGACGAGTCTGGTCGAAAAGAGTATGCAATATACTACCTAAGCAAAAAGTTTACCGACTGTGAACAACGTTATTCACTGCTCGAGAAAACTTGCTGTGCTTTAGCGTGGGCTGCTCGCCGACTGAGACAGTATATGTTGACCCACACTACTTTGTTGATATCAAAGATGGACCCAGTTAAGTACATATTTGAGAAGCCAGCGCTTACCGGACGGGTTGCAAGATGGAAAATGATCCTTACAGAGTATGACATTCAGTACACTTCTCAGAAAGCCATCAAAGGCAGTGTATTGTCTGAATATCTTGCTGAGCAACCTATTGATGATTACCAGCCTATGAGGTTTGACTTCCCTGATGAAGACATCATGTTCATAAAAGCGAAAGATCGTGAAGAGCCTGTTCACACTGAAGGGCCTGACCCGGAAGAAGAATGGACTATGATGTTCGATGGGGATGTTAACATGAATGGTCGCGGTGTTGGTGCAGTACTCATTACACCTAAAGGAGTTCACATGCCTTTCTCGGCCAAACTCACTTTTAACTGCACTAACAACGAAGCTGAATACGAAGCTTGTATTATGGGTCTTGAGGAAGCCATTGACCTCAGGATTAAGACATTAACTGTATTCGGAGATTCGGCTCTGGTAGTTAATCAGACCAACGGCAAATGGTATACGCACCAGGATCATCTGATACCTTACAGGGATTATACAAGGAGGTTATTGACTTTCTTTACAACAGTCAAGCTTGAGTATATCCCTCGGGACGAGAATCAGTTTGCAGATGCTCTGGCTACCATTTCGTCCATGATCAAAGTTCAGGCTGCCAACTTCGTACCTCAGATCTCAGTGTCCAGACTTGATAGGCCGGCATATGTATTTGCAGCAGATGTTGTTAAAGATGATAAGCCTTGGTTCCACGACATTAAGTGCTTCTTGGAGGATCAAACATACCCACATGGGGCATCTTCCAATGATAAGAAGACTTTGAGAAGGCTTGCTGGTAGTTTCTTTCTGAACACTGATGGTTCCCTGTACAAGAGAAACTTTGATATGGTACTCCTCAGATGCGTCGACAAGACAGAGGCAGACTTGTTAATGCATGAAGTGCACGAAGGATCCTTTGGAACCCATGCTGGAGGACATGCAATGGCTAAGAAATTGCTACGATCTGGTTATTATTGGATCACAATGGACGCCGACTGTTGTACCTATGCCAGAAAATGCCATAAATGCCAGATTTATGCAGATAAGGTGCATGTGCCTCCCAATCCTTTGAATGTAATGTCTTCACCCTGGCCCTTTGCTATGTGGGGTATTGACATGATTGGTAAGATTGAGCCAACTGCTTCGAATGGCCACAGATTCATCCTGGTTGCCATTGACTATTTCACCAAGTGGGTCGAAGCAGCCTCCTATGCCAATGTTACAAGACAAGTGGTAGCCAGATTTCTGAAGAGAGATATCATCTGTCGGTATGGAGTGCCCGAGCGAATCATTACTGATAATGGTTCCAATCTAAACAACAAAATGATGGCAGAGCTATGCCGGGACTTCAAAATTCAACATCACAATTCTTCTCCTTACAGGCCAAAAATGAATGGCGCTGTTGAGGCGGCTAATAAGAATATCAAGAAGATTGTGCAGAAGATGGTAGTCACCTGTAAGCACCCCAAATTTGCCCTCACCCATTCACACCATGGCTTGTGATCTTCTCATATGCATAAACACAATCATACCATCTCATATCACAATTTTGATTCACTACATAGTTTCTGAATCATCTGCATCTAGGGTTTGTGATCTGAGCAATCCAAGAGCTTCTTGAGCCACTCCAAAGGCCACCAATCACTTCAAAGGGATCCATGTGTGTTCTTATATCATATTACATCCTTTCAAAGTCAAAAATGCAAAAAGAATCACAAGAACTGAGGTTTGCATGGAAGCAGAGCCAGGCTAGACTGCACAGTTGACCTAAAATTAGGGTTTTGGTTTCAGAGGCCATAACTCCAATTTTTTTGGTCATTCTTGTTTCCATTGGTCTCTATATGGTATAGGGAGTATGCATATCAATTTTCATGAAGAAATTCCATGGGGAAGTCATCTGATCAAGAGTTGACTTTTCAGACAAGTCAGTGCAAAATCAGGGCATAGGAGGCCCCCAATGACCCAACCAATGGGTGATCTTCATCATTTTGAGTGTATATGATCTTTATTTGATCATGTAAGAAGGTTGAAGTTCACAAAAATCAAGAATTTGGAGTTTTTGCAAATGTTGACTTTTTGGGCATAGTTGACTTTTCAAGAATGCTTCATTTTAGGTCACTTTTCAAGCCTTGATTCTTGATCCAAAAATGCTTCAAATGGAAAAACTTTGGTCATGAAAGTTGTAGAATACATTTTTCCCTTTTCAAAAAATTACAAGAACATGATCAAATTCTTCTTGGATCAAAAGTTATGGTGTGACAAAGTTGGCAAAAATCATTGATTTTCAAGATATGCACCAAATGAGAATTTTGCAAAATCATGAACCAATGCCATTTGTAACTTCTAATTCACTTCAAACCATGACATAAACATTCTATGTGACCTAAAAATCAGAATTGGACCAAAGATCACATGGTTATGGTTTGTGTAACAAGACTTTTCCATGAAGTTTCAAAAGTGTGCCAACTTGCAAAACTCATGATCACACTTCCTACCACTTGCAACCTTGGATGCTGAGCTTTGCTAGCCCTTGCCCTCACCCTTGCTGCGCCAGCCCATGCTTTGTACTAGCCTAGAACCAAGCCATACCTCTCTTACACAAAAAGTTGACTTTTGGCAAAAGCAAACATCCCAATCACCACAGGCCATGTCACATCCTCTGGCCACTTGCATTTGTTTATACTTTCCATCTGCTAGCAAAACACATCAAGAAGCCAAGAAAAAACAGACCATAGCATCACATTCCAAAAACCACCTCATTTTGCAAAACTCTTCGAATCTGCCTCCACAAACTTCAAACATCCAAACCATTTTCACCAATCACCTCACCATGTTCCATTAAGTAGAAACCAGCAAAGAACCAAGCCTGAAACAAGCCATAACACCATTTCACCATTTTCACTCCAATTTGCAGTTTCTTTCGAAACTCACTCCACAGTTCACAAACACTCAAACCAACTCCACAAACCTTCTCTACTCACCCTCTGGACCACAAGCAACCCTTCACCATTGCCAGAAACAGCCTGAATCACCATTGCCATGTTCAACTGAGTTTGAGCAGAAGCTTGTCAAACTCCTCATCCAGCCAACATAAACTCTTCCCAAGCATTCAAGGGTCATCTGGGGTCCAAGTAGAGTGGATTGCACTAAAGGGAGTGGTCAGAAAGTGGCTGAAGTGAAAGCTTCGAATCTCAGGTAGCTCAAGAAATATTTTTCCAGAAATCATTTTTTACGTTCTAAACTTGTTCTCCATGCTTCACTGAGTATTCTGATGCTTTTAGTTTTTGAAATGGTGATGAAATGAGCATTTAATTGATCTCTGAAACTCTGTGACCTAAGAAATGTTTTGCTCGATTCATGAGTTTGAGGAAGAATAAATGATTTCTAGCTTGGGGTTTTGATTCAGGGGAGTGTGGGAATCATTTCTGTGTGTTTAGATTTCATTTAGGTTGCGTTTTGTGGATTTTGGGGATTTTCAGGTGGGGTTCCCACCGGAGAAGATGACCGGAGGTCTTCTCCGGCCACCTGAAAATCATTAGGGTTTAATCAGTGTAATTAATTCCATTTGAATTTCGTGCGTTGGATGGCTTGACTTTGTTGACTTCCCGCGTGCATGAATGGTCCAGATTCAGTCATTTGCCCTAATCTTGTTTAATTAAGATAATCATAATTAATTAACTCAGAAGCCATCTGGACCCTCCATTCACGCGCCAGTCAACGCATTCAAACCCAGAAGCAATCTCATCCCTCCATTCTGATTACTTTCCTTTTATTTAATTTATTTTCATTTTCTTTTTCATTTAACTTGCATATTTATTTTAAAATAGTAAAAAAGGTTTAAAAATTATGAAACTTTTTCTCATGAGTTTTATTAATTTTTAAGACACAAAAATATTTTTTTTTTTATTTTTATCATTAAAAAAAGCATTTTTAAATATTTAAAAGATTATTTTTAATTGATTAATGGAAATTAATTTATTAAAAATACTTTTAGGTATTTAAAAATCACCAAAAATTCATGAAATGTTCTAAGACATTTAGAAACATTGTCCAACCTTCAAACCAAATTTATTTTTTGATCTTGATGCATTTTGAGAATTTTTCATTGAATAAAAATCATTTTTGTACATTATTTTGATCCTAAGTTCAAAAAATCATTTCTGCCTATCTATGAAGAGTTGGACATTGATTCTTCTTGCATTGCATTGTGTTTAGCATGTAGTTTCTAGGATTAAATGGCCATGATTTGATTCCTCATTTTCAATTTGTTTGGCATTTCTTTTGTTTAGGAACCCTAAAAACCCTAATAACTTGTAAAAATCATAACTTGAATTTGGTTAAGAGTTGAGACCTCCCCTTTGGACATTGGTTTAGTATAAGATTAGGGGTCTTTTGAGTGGCATTTTCCATTTTTTATCTTAAGGTTTGCTTCTGTTTTTGGTTTTTGTTTGATGTTTGGTTCATAAACCCTAATTTGGGCTTCCATATGCATCCATCTTGCATTCCCTTGCATAACATGACTTGCCATGACATTTCAAACATCCTTTTGACTCATTTGACATCATAAGACATATTGAAAGTATGTTTGATCATTGCATCATGTATTTGCCATGTTGTATGTCATGTGCACTTCATAACTTTTCATGTATGTTCATGCTTCTTAACTTGCACCATTTGCATTCATGAACTTGTATGACCACTTCCATGTGCTGCCTCATGTTTGTAGCATCTCATTGCATCATTAGCATCATGTAAATGCTTCTGGTTTTGTTTCTCATCATGTCATTTCATCTCATCTTGTATTGCATTGCATTTTTCTACTAACTTTTCAGGTGGTAAGTGATGCTGAGAAGTGAATTTGCCTTCACTTCTCATGACTTTTCTTTTCATCTCTCTTGCATCCATGCTACATTTTTATATGTGTTTGAGTTTTAGCTTGCTCATTCTTCTTCTTCCCACCTTCTTTCTTCAAGTGACTTGACTTCTTGAATGAAGCAAGTTGCTTTGCTTCTCTTGATCCTTCCATCTGCTTCCTGGTGTTTCCTCTGAAGATCTTCTCTTGAAAACCTCACAAACCTTAGGAACAACCAAGCATGACAATGATTAGGGTTTTGATTAGTCTCCCCTCTTAGTTTTACCTTTGTGTCTCTTTGAGTCTTCTCTTCTCATCTCATAATCAGGGACTAAACCCTAAAGGCTTTAAGGCTTTGTGATTAAGCTTATGCCTGCATCCTTATCTTAGGATGGAGTGTATAACTTTAATCCTAAGTGTTAAACCCTTAATGTGTTTAAATCCTTTAATCAATCCACTTAATAATCATCAAGACATCATACTTGTAACTTGGGCCTTGCATTAGGGTTCTAATTCTTCCTTAAATGGTTAAGAAGGACTAACCCTAGTGTTAATGGACAAGTCCCCCTCAAGTTGTCTTACAAACCCTAAAAATCACTTCATCACCTCATCATTAACTAAAATCCACTTAATAAAGGCCTTGTTTTGTCATGAGTTTAATCCCTAATCGTGGATTAAGTTGAGGATCTTTCCTCAGCTTAAACACCCTCATCTATTATCCTTCTATTAGGATGGTGTAATGAGTCTGTTTAATCCTTGATTATGGCTTAACCTCATTACTTAACACTAAACAAAAACAACAAAAACATCTAAATAATCACAAGTAGGTTAATGATCTTAATCCTACACCAAAGGTGATTAAGTGTGAGAATCTGACTTCACACTTAAGGTATTCTCATTACCCCTAATCAGAGGGAGGATGTGATGAGTTTACTAAATCCATTGGTTTAGGCTTAAGCTCATTAACTTATGACAAACTTTCAAAAGCAATAAAAGACTGAAAATGCAAAAACAAACAATAATCGTCTCCTCCGGGATTCTTTTCTCATCTCATTCACTCACAAACGAGAACTTGCTTCTTCCGTCTAATGCAAGACAGTTTGCACCTGAGCCAGACAGGTCATACACTTGAGCATTGACAAGCAAGCAGTTCACAAGTCAATTCATCTATCAGTCTCTTTGGGTCGAACTACGGTGTTCTGACTTCCTCATTGCACGAGAGGATACGTAGGCATAACTTAACAGTTATCGAACAAAAGTCTCTGTATATTCCCCCTCTTTCCAGCTTCATTCTTTTAGCCTCATTATCTTGAGCATATTCTCATTCCTGCACTGACACTTTCATATTTCACTTCACTTTTCCCTTGCACTGACACCTGTACATTCTTTTCCAGTTACTTTATACACAAATTGCACTGACACTACCCCTTTAAAACACAAATCTTTTAAGCGTGGATCCCGTCGAGTACGACGGACAATCTGGGTGCTAATACCTTCCCAGGTTGTAACCAACCCCCTTTCTCAGTCTCTCTGGTTCGCAACCGTCTTATCCATATCTTTCTAGGTCTATGCAGCATTGCCTTTCCTCCGGGATAAAAATGCCTAGCTGGCGACTCTATTCATCTCCAGTGAGTTCACGACAGTGTGTTCTCATTGTTCTTTTCGCCGACCGTTCGCGTCTGTACCTTTATTTGGGCCAGTCCCATCTATCGGGGGCGACAGCTTGGCGACTCTGCTGGGGAACCTTATATTGCAACCAGGGCTTCTGGTTCTTTTTGTGGGTTCCTCCTAGCGCTTGTTTGATTTGTGTTTACTGGGGTGTTATGTGCTTACTTGTGTTTGTATTTTTTGTATTTATTTTTGCTTTATGTACAGTTGCTTTACTGCTTTCTTTATTGCTTTTGTATATATCTAACTGTCATGCTGCTGGCTGGATCTGGTCTTTGTTTTGGTGGGTGGGTGATTCATTGAGAGTTAAGGTCCTATACCTGGGACCTGAGTGACACCTAGGCTAGAGTGAATCATATTCTTTCCCATTCCATTTCGGTCTGGTGCGGGAATATGAAACACAGTTCAGATATGGGTTTCTTCTTGAGAACTCTGTGTTGCAGATTTCCTGCAATGCTAGGGCTATCTGGGAAGCCTGCTAAGTCTGGATGACCTTTTAGTATTGACCTTCAGAAACTGAGGTGAATTAGAGGAGGAACTTTTATGGTTATTGTAAACACTGTACCTCCGGGTTAGAAGTGTTTACACTTCTCATAACTGATCCAAGTCTGAGGATCCTTGTTTTAGAACACTACCTGTGAGGGGGTTGGGCTGTTTACAGGTTTGCAGGTACCTTGACCTCAGAAGACCCTGTTGCTTTGTTTGATTAAGAATACTCCATGTTGGAACAGTTCTTGTGATTCTAAAACCCTGGACATGTGGCTCTTTATTTGAGTCCCCTACCCTGGTTACTGGATTTATAGACCTCCATCTGGAATTCTTGAACACACATGGACTTATATCAGAGTTTTGATCAGATCCAGCTCAGTCACAGACCCTTGCATACCATTTGCATACATAAACATTGCATCATATTGACATTTGCTTATTTGTGTTTCAGGGTATCCATCTTCATTTGGTTCTGGTTTTGACCCCATCTTCAGTATTTGACCCATCTTCATCAACATCTGCTTCAGTTATCAGATACCTGCACCAGCCAACCAGTGGCCCATTCTTCAGTGTTATCATCAGCACCTGTCTCTACTTCAACATCATGGCTCCTAAAAAGAGTAACATCACCTACCACTTCTTCCAGCCAGAGCTATCTGACATCAGGAGGATTCAGACCCTGATCACTCCAGATCACATACCATTGTTCAGGGAACACTACGGAGATATACTTGATATGGTTATGGATCTGGACCCTTCACAGAGAAGCCTGATTCACACATGCCTTCAGTTTTATGATCCCCCATTGAGGTGTTTTACTTTTCAAGACTTTCAGTTGGGCCCTTTGTTGGAAGAATACTCATCATTGGTTGGCATGCCTATCAGGGGTGGAACCCCTTTCAACCCTGAGATGGTCTTTCCTGGTAATGGAGAAGTAGCAAAGGCTTTGCATTTGGAACCTGTCCTAATTGAGCAGCATATGACTTCTAAAGCTGGAATCCCTGGTTTTCATCTGGATTTCTTGATCTCTCAAGCTACCCTGAAAGCTTCTTTAGGAGAGTGGAAAGATGTATGTGCTTTATTGGCTTTGAGTATATATGGAATTGTATTGTTTGCAGATGAGCCTCGATTCATTAGCAAGAATGCAATCCATCTTTTCATCCTGAAGAACCCAGTGCCCACTTTGTTGGGGGATCTCTACTATTCAGTGCATCAGAGGAATGAAAAGCAGAGGGAAAGATTAGTGAGGTGTTGTGCTCCATTATTCCATACTTGGCTTCTCAGGCATCTACCCAGGACAGATGCATTTTTGAATCCTCATCAACAGGAAAACTGGGCTAAGAGACTCACTGCTCTAACTTCAGCAGATATCAGATGGTGCACTCAAAGCACCAAGGGCAGGGATATCATCACCAGCTGTGGGCATTTTCCCAATGTGCCTTTGATAGGAGTTAAGGGTAGTATCAATTACAACCCTCTGCTGTTTAGACGACAACTGGGCTATGCACTGGTCCACACTCCTAAGGCACAGGACTTGGTTGAGACTCTTTATTGTGAGAACAAGATTGATTTGACTGTTGCTAGGCAGGCTGCTTGGGCCTGGGATAATGTTCAAACCAAGGGAGTGACCATTCTGGGGAAGTGCAATAATGTGGCATCAGCACAATATTATGAGTGGTCCCGTGCCAGGGCCCAATTCTCTGGGATGCCCTTTACCATAGAAGACACGCCTGAGTCATCTTCAGCACCACCCCCTGCCACTATCAGTTTGGAGGAGTATGAGAGTTTGAAGGAAAGAAATGAGAAGTTAACTCAAGCTTTGCAGAAGACCCTCCGGGAGAGGAGTGAGGGTATGAGGGAGATTGAGAGGTTGGAAAAGATGAGAGTAGAGCATTTGACTAAGATTGAGAAGTCTGGGGATTATATCAAAAAGTCTAAAGCTGGAGAACAAATCCTGAAGAATGCTTGCAAGGAAGCCCAGTTCCAGAGAACAAGGACAGACTTGTATTTGAAGGAGAGCCAAGCCCGGTGGGTCAGGATCACCGAAGCCCGTACTCTGGAGGAAAAGAGAGTTCAAGACAAGATGGAGCAACTGGAAGCTAGTGCAAAAGAACAGCAAGAAGCCCTGGCAGCAGCCCAGAGGGAGATATCAGAGTTGAAGATCAAAGCTGGGGTGAAGAGGTCAAAAGACCAAAGTCAGCACAAGAAGCTAACAGCAGCTGTTACCACCCGGAACCTCCTCATCAGGAATCTCACGGAGCGTCCAGCTGATCCTGTGACCGAAGCACTTCTCAAGGAAGTTCGTGAGGATGAGTTTGGTCTTGGTGTTTGACCATTTGTTTGTTGTTGCTTTCTTTCCATGTACTTTTATTTTCTTGTAATATATTTTGACCCCTTAGAGGGCTTGTGTTGTAAAAGTAAACAAGTTGTATTATTTCACCTTCTGTAATATATTTGTGTTAGTTTGCTTCATCTGAGTTTTCTTCAAGCAACAACAACAACATCTTCAAGGGTCTGGAAGGGTCGAAACTGAATGCCAAGCCGGATACCTTGAGGGCAAATAAGCATACTGCATTGCATGCTAACCCTTTTGTTTGTTTTGTAGGTTTTTGTTGCTGCTAACTCTGTTGTGATGCTCAGGAACTATTGCTAGGCGCCGGGTATTTCCCCTCAACCGTCCGCACCGCTATCCAACCCGAAACAACCTTCCGGGCATTCAAATGGATCAGGTACAGCAGGACCTTGCAGAGGTTAGAAACCAGATGGCAAATGAGATGCTAGAAATGAGGAATCAAATGACTCAGTTTATGGAAGTGATGAACAACATGGCTCAGAGCCAGGAAAGACTGAGGGCCATGGTGGAAAGGCAAAATCAAGAAGATCCACATATAGGAACTGCCGGCACCAGCAACAACGAAAGGGTTCAACCTCATGTTAACCCCCCGGTATTTGGACCCCACCTCCATCCTGAGGTCAACATCCCTGCAAATGTTCAAGGGACTGCCACTGCGGCCAGGGTACTTCAAGAAGACCCCCAGGAGGACCAATTCACAGTAATGGGTGCTGGGGAAGAGGCTTATGATAGAAGGTTGGATGAAATAGCTGAGAAGTTAAGATCCTTAGAGTCTCAAAATTCTTTGGGTTTCGATGTCATGGACATGGGCTTGGTAGACGGGGTCAGGATCCCCCATAAGTTTAAACCTCCTTGTTTTGAAAAATACAACGGGACTTCATGCCCCCGGACTCATTTACAGTCGTTCCTAGGAAGGCTGAAGGCCTATACAATGGATGAGAAGCTCTGGATGTTCTATTTCGAGGATAGTTTAACTGGAGCGTCGAGAGAATGGTACTCTCACTTGACAAGGGCAACTATTAGATGCTGGAAGGACTTGGCAGAGGCCTTCATCAGACAGTATCAGTACAATTTAGACATGGCACCCAACAGGACCCTCCTAATGGGAATGTCACAGTCGTCAAGGGAAAGTTTCCGAGAATATGCCCAGAGATGGAGGCAACTGGCTGCTGCTGTTCAGCCACCTATGTCTGAAAGGGAAATGGCAGATATGTTTATGAACACCCTTCAGGGGACCTATATTGACAGGCTGGCTGCTTTCTCTTCCACTAGCTTTGCAGATGTTGTCATAGCTGGGGAGAGAATTGAAAGCCTATTGAAGATGGGTAAGATCTCAGACAACGGAGCAAGCTCGTCCAGTAGTACAAGAAAGCCTTTTGCGGGCCCGAGAAGAACTGGCGAGACCAATGCCATCCACACCAACAGGGGCAGGCCCCAATATGTCCACAGGTCTGTAGCAGCAGTCACCATTCCTGCTCCAGCTCATCCTCAACCCGTCTATCAACCTCCACAGCAAAACTATCAGCCGCAACCTCAGTACCATCAGCAAAATCAGTATCCTCCAAGGAATTACAACAACAATAACGGCAACAACAACAGTCAACAAAGGCCATTTCAACACAGGCCTTCTCAAGTTAACAGAGTGATCAACCCGATCCCCATGCCATATGCTACATTGCTGCCATAACTCCTGAAACTCAACCTAGTTGAGCTAAGGACGTTGGCACCTCCAGATCCCAACAGTCTACCCAGGAATTATGACTCCAATGCTAGGTGTGCTTTTCATTCAAACGCACCTGGCCACAGTACAGAAAAGTACAGAGCCCTGCACATGAAGGTACAAGACCTGGTAGACTCAAAAGCTCTGAATTTCGCGCCACCACCCAATGTCAATAAGAACCCGATGCCGAACCACGGTGGTCCTAGAATTAACGCTATTGAAGAAGACAAACCGTCTTATTTAATAACCAGTGTGGGTCAGATCCGGACACCGTTGGTAGAAATCAAGGCTCAACTCTTGGAATGTCAAATGTTCCCGGGGTGTGAGTTGGGTTGTGCTTACTGCAATATCTCGGTAAATGGGTGCGACAATTTGAGGAATGGCATAGATGGCCTAATTCAGAGTGGCCAGCTTCAGATCACCACATCATTTCCAACAAATCCATCAATCTCATCAGCAACGGCTTCAGAACCTCCTACAACTGCAGCAACTATTGTTCCTGACAATTCTTCGGTTTCATCAACGAGTACTTCATCTGTCATTTCAACTGATCAGATATCAATGAATGTTCCTTCTACAACTCCAGCACCACTCCATTATGAAGCTCCTACAACAACAACATCCACACTCCCGACAATGTCTCCTACAACACCAGCAACAAATCATGAAGATGTCTCAACTGTCACCATATTCTATGATCCTGAAAGCAACTCTGCCTACAATTCAGAAGGTGCTGCTCCCATTAGAGCACCAGTTACCATTTATTATGATCCGCAGACTATCACAGTTCCTTCAACAGCTGCAATCAGTCCAGTCACCATCACGGTGCCTGGACCCGTACCTTATGAAAGCAGTAATGCCATCCCCTGGCATTACGGCTCTGACTTGTACTGTGAAGGACAAAGAATCACTTTTGAATCATCAACCCCTGCACTACAAGTAGATAATGTGGGCGGAGGCGGAGGCTTCACTCGAAGCGGACGTCTTTTCGCTCCACAAATTCAGAGACCCACAGCCGAAGCAGAAGCTGCTGCCAAGGCAAAAGGGAAGAGCCCTGTGCAGGAAGATCAAGCTGTTAAGGAAGCTTTGAAGACACCATTCGATCAAGAGGTTGATGAGTTCATGTGAATCATCAAAAAGAGTGATTATAAAATAGTGGATCAGCTTCATCAGACGCCTTCCAAGATCTCAATCCTATCATTGCTTATGTGCTCCGAAGCCCATCGGAATGCACTACTCAAAGTTCTGCACGCAGCTTACGTGCCTGAAGAGATCACTGTCAATCAGCTGGAAGCAGTAGTGGGAAATGTTAATGCTAGTCACGGACTAGGGTTCACCAATACTGATTTGACAACGGAAGGCCGCAGCCACAACAAAGCCTTGCACATAACCATGGAATGCAAAGGTGTTGTCCTTTCCCATGTGCTGGTAGACACGGGGTCATCCCTCAATGTCTTACCCAAAAAGGCCCTGGTGAAGTTAGAATATGACGGATTGGCGTTGAGACCCAGCAACCTGGTGGTAAGAGCCTTTGACGGTTCAAAGAGATCGGTTCTGGGAGAAATTGAGTTACCCGTAACAATTGGCCCGCAGACCTTTACAACTATCTTCTACGTGATGGATATACAGCCCGCCTACAGCTGTTTATTGGGTAGGCCATGGATCCACGCTGCTGGCGCCGTGACCTCTACCCTTCACCAGAAGTTAAAATATGAGTGGGAGGGTCAGATCGTTACAATCTGTGGAGAAGAGGACATTTTTGTCAGCCACCTGGCTACCTATAAATACATTGAAATGGACGGAGAGATCCATGAAACAATGAGCCAGGGGTTTGAAGCTTTGAATGTGAATGAAACATCTGCTGTGCCTGGTACTTCAATATCATCATACCAACAAGCCCGGAAGGTTGTTGAGGAAGGAACTGCCCAAGGCTGGGGCAAGCTACTACCGGTGGAGAAGAAAGAAGACAGATTTGGGTTGGGTTACAAACCAACTCAACAAGATCAAGCAGCGGCTGCGAAAGAGCCCAATTTTGTGAGTGGGGGGATGCTTACCCCTGATGCTATCAACTTTCTGGAAGACGAGCTGGAAGAGGAACGCAACCTGGAAAGCTGGATTCGTCCAAAGATCCCGGGGAGCAGTGTCTCGAACTGGTCTTCCCAGGAAATTATAAGAGTTACTCATGCAGAGTAATTATTATTTCCTGTATTTTTATAAGCATGCATCAAAGTCTTGCATCTTTCCCAAGATGACAAGACTCATTTTGTAATCGGGCCATCTGTACTTTTTGTGCAAACAAGATCAATCAATGAAATATCAGACATCTTTTTGCAAATGAGTCTTTTTCCTTTCTGTTCACTGTTTTTCCATTTTTCTTTTTGTACAAAAAATAAATGGCAGTGTTTTCAAAATGACAACTTTTATTTCACTTTTCTAAAGCAAGATTAAAATCAAATCACTAAAATAAACAAACTGAACCCTTGCAGAGAGTGCCTTCCAGACAGCACCGACAACAGCACGGCTATGACATCGTATGACTTTGACAATCCAATCAATCAAGCTGACGAAGGGGTTGAAGAAGAATATGAGCTTCCTGAAGAGCTAGCCAGATTGTTGAGACAAGAGGAAAAGGTTATTACTCCTCACCAGGAGGAGGTTGAAGTGATTAATCTTGGTACAGATGAAGACGTGAAAGAGGTTAAGATCGGGGCCTGCCTGCAAGACTCAGTGAAGAGACAACTGATTGATCTGCTTCAAGAATATGTGGACGTGTTTGCTTGGTCTTACCAAGATATGCCAGGGTTGGATACCGATATTGTCGTACACAAGCTGCCTTTGAGAGAAGAGTGCCCGCCAGTTAAACAGAAACTACGCCGTACTCGCCCAGACATGGCTATGAAAATCAAGGAGGAGGTACAAAAGCAATGGGACGTCGGGTTCCTTGCTGTAACTAGCTATCCGCCGTGGGTTGCTAATATAGTACCTGTGCCTAAGAAAGACGGAAAAGTAAGAATGTGTGTTGACTACCGGGATCTGAACAGAGCCAGCCCGAAAGATGTTTTTCCATTACCTCACATTGACGTATTGGTGGATAATACGGCTCAGTTCTCGGTATTCTCCTTCATGGATGGATTTTCAGGATACAACCAGATTAAGATGTCACCTGAAGACATGGAGAAGACAACATTCATCACACCCTGGGGCACGTTCTGTTACAAGGTAATGCCATTTGGGCTCAAGAATGCTGGTGCAACATATCAACAGGCTATGGTAACATTATTCCACGATATGATTCATAAAGAAATAGAATGTTATGTGGATGACATGATTGCCAAGTCCCTCACTGAAGAAGACCATCTGGTAAATCTGCTCAAATTGTTCAAGCGTTTGAGGAAGTACCAACTGAAGTTGAACCCCAACAAATGCACATTCGGGGTGCGATCTGGTAAGCTGCTGGGATTTATCTTAAGCGAGAAAGGGATTGAAGTTGACCCTGATAAAGTCAAAGCTATTCAAGAGATGCCTGCACCGAAAACTGAAAAGGAAGTTCGAGGGTTCTTAGGTAGATTGAACTACATCTCAAGGTTCATATCTCACCTTACAGCAACCTGTGAACCCTTGTTCAAGCTGTTGAGAAGAGAACAAACGGTCAGGTGGAATGAAGATTGTCAGAAGGCATTTGACAAGATCAAGGAGTACTTACAAGAACCTCCAATACTTATGCCTCCAGTTGAAGGAAGACCTCTGATCATGTACTTGACGGTATTAGAAGAGTCAATGGGGTGTGTGCTGGGCCAGCATGACGAGTCTGGTCGAAAAGAGTATGCAATATACTACCTGAGCAAAAAGTTTACCGACTGTGAACAACGTTATTCACTGCTCGAGAAAACTTGCTGTGCTTTAGCGTGGGCTGCTCGCCGACTGAGACAGTATATGTTGACCCACACTACTTTATTGATCTCAAAAATGGACCCAGTTAAGTACATATTTGAGAAGCCAGCTCTTACCGGACGGGTTGCAAGATGGCAGATGATTCTCACAGAGTATGACATCCAATACACATCTCAGAAGGCCATCAAGGGCAGTGTATTGTCTGAATATCTTGCTGAGCAACCCATTGATGACTACCAGCCTATGAGGTTTGACTTCCCTGATGAAGACATCATGTTCATAAAAGCAAAAGATCATGAAGAGCCTGTTCACACTGAAGGGCCTGACCCGGAAGAAGAATGGACTATGATGTTTGATGGGGCTGTTAACATGAATGGCCGTGGTGTTGGTGCAGTACTCATTACACCCAAAGGAGTTCACATGCCTTTCTCGGCGAAACTCACTTTCAACTGCACTAACAACGAAGCTGAATACGAAGCTTGCATTATGGGTCTTGAGGAAGCCATTGACCTCAGGATCAAGACGTTGGTTGTATTCGGAGATTCAGCTTTGGTAGTCAATCAAACCAACGGCAAATGGTACACCCACCAGGATCATCTGATACCTTACAGGGATTATACAAGGAGGTTGCTGACTTTCTTCACAACGGTCAAGCTTGAGTATATCCCTCGGGACGAGAATCAATTTGCAGATGCTCTTGCTACCATTTCATCCATGATCAAAGTTCAAGCTGCTAACTTTGTACCTCAGATTTCAGTGTCGAGACTTGATAGACCAGCATATGTATTTGCGGCAGATATGGTCAAAGATGATAAGCCTTGGTTCCATGACATTAAACCTTCTTGGAGGATCAAACATACCCACCTGGGGCATCTTCCAATGATAAGAAGACTTTGAGAAGGCTTGATGGTAGTTTCTTCTTGAACACTGATGGGTCTTTATATAAAAGGAACTTTGATATGGTACTCCTCCGATGTGTTGACAAGACAGAAGCAGATTTATTGATGCATGAAGTGCACGAAGGCTCCTTTGGTACCCATGCTGGAGGACATGCAATGGCTAAGAAGTTGTTAAGATCAGGCTATTATTGGATCACAATGGATGCAGACTGTTGTGCCTATGCCAGGAAATGCCACAAATGCCAGATCTACGCAGATAAAGTGCATGTGCCTCCCAATCCTTTGAACATAATGTCTTCACCCTGGCCCTTTGCTATGTGGGGTATTGATATGATTGGCAAGATTGAGCCGACTGCTTCAAATGGCCACAGATTCATCTTGGTCGCCATTGACTATTTCACCAAGTGGGTTGAAGCAGCCTCATATGCAAACGTCACAAGACAAGTGGTAGCCAGATTTCTGAAAAGAGATATCATCTGTCGATATGGAGTTCCCGAGCGAATCATTACTGATAATGGTTCCAATCTAAACAATAAAATGATGGCAGAACTGTGTCGGGACTTCAAGATTCAACATCACAATTCTTCTCCTTACAGGCTAAAAATGAATGGCGCTCTTGAGGCAGCAAATAAGAATATCAAGAAGATTGTGCAGAAGATGGTAGTCACCTATAAAGACTGGCATGAGATGCTACCATTCGCCTTGCATGGGTACCGCACGTCAATCAGGACATCCACTGGGGCAACACCGTATCAGCTTGTATATGGTATGGAAGCAGTCCTACCTGTCGAAGTTGAATTACCCTCTCTCCGGGTACTAATGGATGTTAAACTGAGTGAAGCAGAGTGGGTTCGGGCCCGATACGAACAACTGAGCCTGATCGAAGAGAAAAGATTGGCTGCAATCTGTCATGGGCAGTTATATCAGAAGAGAATGAAGAGAGCCTTCGATCAGAAAGTCAGGCACCGAGGGTACCAAGTAGGAGATCTTGTGCTGAAGAGAATCCTCCCTCCTCATACAGACCACAGGGGCAAATGGACCCCAAATTATGAAGGACCATTCGTAGTAAAGAAAGTTTTCTCTGGTGGAGCACTGATGCTCAGCACCATGGATGGTGAAGATTTCCCGTCCCCTGTGAATTCAGATGCAGTTAAAAAATACTTCGCATGAAAATGACCCGCTGGACACAAAAACAGAATGTAAGTCCAGGCAAAAATAGGGCATCCCGGCGAGTCAAAAAACAGAATGAAAGACTCGGGCAAAAATAAGGGAAAATGAATAAAAAAAATGTACACCCGCTGAGTTGAAAAGCCGCATTGGACAGCTCAGGCAAAAATGGGCATCCCGATGGATTGAAAACCCGAAAGGGCGATCCATGCAAAATAAGGGAATAAGCTAACAACTGCATTCTGAATTCGTCTGTATCATTCACAACTTGGTAAGCTTCGGAAGGATCAAGCTTCAATCGGAATCAACCTTCTTCAGAAAGCCGGATGAGGAGAACGTTAAAAGTCATACGAGTCATTGTGAAGAGGAAGCTCTTTAAAGCGTCATCAGCACTGCCAGCATTTTGTTTCTCAATTTGTAACAATCTCCTCATTTCAGGGGATATGTTCCTTTGACTGTATCTCGCCAATTCAGGGCATATAAATTAATAAAATCAGATTTTCAGTCATGTCTCGTTTTGTACGTTTTATTTGCAAAAAATGTCTGATGTCTTGAAAGAAAAAAAACTGATTGCATAAGAATACAGATGCTTATCTTCAAATAAAAACATGCTTGCAGGAAATATGCTTACTCTCAGAAGTATCTAAATTCCTATGACGGGACCCAGTAAGGGATACCTCGGGATTATCTTGTGCGTCTCTCTATCTTTTTCAGGATTGCAGTATCCAGAACGCAACTTGGGGCATGAAATCTTTGTCCCAGCAAGCTGGCAAATCAACACTCAATTTTAGCACTCGAAGTGCTCTCTCCCCAGCTGAGTTGCCTCCCATGACTTCCCCAGTGGAGTTGCCATTTACTACCTATCTCCATCAGAGTTGCTAGGCATCACGGAAGGCACCTATATCCCCGGCTGAGGCAAGGATCCTCTTCAACAGAATCCCTAGGGAGGCCTCTCAATAATCTCTTTTCCTCCCCAGCCGAGTTGCCATCTCGCCCTCGGCCGAGCACAAAAGTCAGGAAGCTATCTCCCCACAGAGTTCCAGCCTCTATTCAGAAGAGCAATGCAGGAAGATCACAACAGAGTGAAGAAAGCTTCTACAAACCCCAGCTGGGTCTCTCATTTATAAGGATATGTCAATCAGTGACCTGTATCCCCAAGCAGATACATCTCACCAGCTCTACTAGTGATCTTATCCCCAGCTGGGATGTCCACTTCATACAGATCAATCGAAGATCTTCGCAGCAACGGGACCCGGATCCCGGTTTGGTATCTTTGCACAATCATAACATTTACATCATATTCACCCACAAAGCGTAGCATTCCGTTTTAACATGGAGCATTACGACAAAAAAATCCAACTCATAGCATAATCATAAGCCATGTTATGAACCAACACTTGTGAATAATGACAATCCGTCAGAATGCAGAATGTTTTCCCCAAAATCCCCACCAGAGTCCCCAGCAAAAGCAGTTGCCTCACAATCCACAAACACCAGTATATACTCATTTTGACACCCGTCCGTGCCATTTTTCCCCAGTAAAGTCACCTGAATGCTCTTTACAACAATATCACCCGTATTACAGATGCTTCCTGACACCCGTCCGTGTCATACCCCAGCAGAAAGCCAAAGACGTCCTCTTTGCACTCACATATACCTATATACACTTTCCTGACACTCGTCCGTGTCATTTCCCCAGCGCAGTCGCTTATACTTTTACAACCCATGTACTTGTTAATATTATTATACTTTGACACTCGTCCGTGTCACCCTCCCCAGCAGATAAGTACTCATTTATACAATACTACTCATACTACTCATACTTATACAGATACTCGTCTGTATCTTGTATATACCAGTTACATCCCCACAGATTCGACTTTGGTTCATGTTCTTTGTTAACCAGTTGGTACTCGTCCGTACCAACATCTCAGAACATGCGTCCAGTGTTTGTTTCTACATGATACTCGTCCGTATCATAGTCTTAAGGATGTTCGTCCGCATCTTTAATCCATACACTGTGTCAAATACTTCTGTTCTTCTCGAATATAGATGCTCGCCTGTATCTACTATTCCCCAGAAGAATCCTCTCAGATTCAACGCTCGTCCGTGTTCCTTGTTAACCAGTTGATACTCGTCCGTATCATCATCTCTGAACGCGTGTCAGTATTTGCTTCTACATGATACTCGTCCGTATCATAATCTTAAGGATGCTCGTCCGCATCTTTAATCTATACACAATACCAAACACTTATACCTTTTGTTTTTTGGATATAAACACTCGTCCGTGTTTACTACTCCCCAGTAGATCGCCAAGTAAGCATTTTCTTTTTATCTGACACTCGTCTTGTGTTATGATAAAACCCTGAGAGCAGCCGTACCCTGCTGAGTGGTCGTCCTCCACTTCTTGATGGTCGTCCTCCATCATGCTCGTCCGATGGCCGTCCCCATCGTTGATTTTAGCAGCCGTCCCCTGCTGGGTGGTCGTCCTCCACCTCGTGATGATTTTCCTTCATCATTTTATCCAATGGCCGTCCCCATTGTTGATTTTTGGTTATCTGGCATTCGTCCTATGTCATGAGAAACCTCGAGAGCAGCCGTACCCTGCTGAGTGGTCGTCCTCCACTTCTTGATGGTCTTCCTCCATCATGCTCGTCCGATGGCTGTCCCCATCGTTGACCTTTTATCCGATGGCCGTCCCCATCGTTGATATTTTCTGCAGCCGTACCCTGCCAGGAGGTCGTCCTCCACCTTTGATGGCCGTCCCCATCATGTTTCCTTTATTCCCCAACAGAGCAGCCGTACCCTGCTAGGTGATCGTCCTTCACCTTTGATGGCCGTACCCCATCATCTGTTTATTTCGTTTATTCTTTAACCCGATGGCCGTCCCCGTCGTAGTCCCTTTTCTTTTAACCCGATGGCCGTCCCCGTCGTGGTCCCTTTTCTTTTAACCCGATGGCCGTCCCCATCGTTGGTTACTTTGCTTTATGAACTTGATGGCCGTCCCCGTCATGTTTCATTAATCTCCAGAAATTTTACAGCTTTATCTTGATGGCCGTCCCCATCATAATATCTTATTTTCCCCAGCCAGTCGGCCGTCCCCGTCTTGGCTTTACCTTTTATCCCCAGCATGTCGGCCGTCCCCGTCATTGCTTTATTTTCAGCACTTTCCCAGCATGTCGGCCGTCCCCGTCATCGCTTTATTTTCCGCACTTTTCCCAGCATGTCGGCCGTCCCCGTCATTGCTTTATTTTCAGCACTTTCCCAGCATGTCGGCCGTCCCCGTCATTGCTCTTTACCCAGCAGTCGTCCTCTGCTCGACGGTCGTCCTCCGTCGCCTGCACTTTACAATATACTTTATTTTCTTTATTTTCCTTTACAATCTATATCCCTTTTCTTCTTCATTCTGTGAGTGCAAATTTTGGACTGTCTTTGGTATTCAACCACAAGTATTCTTGTTTGCCTGTTAAGCCGTAGCTTACATCCTGCACAGCTAACTCATGTTTGAATAGGGGCAGCTATAAGCACCCCAAATTTTCCCTCACCCATTCACACCATGGCTTGTGATCTTCTCATATGCATAAACACAATCATACCATCTCATATCACAATTTTGATTCACTACATAGTTTCTGAATCATCTGCATCTAGGGTTTGTGATCTGAGCAATCCAAGAGCTTCTTGAGCCACTCCAAAGGCCACCAATCACTTCAAAGGGATCCATGTGTGTTCTTATATCATATTACATCCTTTTAAAGTCAAAAATGCAAAAAGAATCACAAGAACTGAGGTTTGCATGGAAGCAGAGCCAGGCTAGACTGCACAGTTGACCTAAAATTAGGGTTTTGGTTTCAGAGGCCATAACTCCAATTTTTTTGGTCATTCTTGTTTCCATTGGTCTCTATATGGTATAGGGAGTATGCATATCAATTTTCATGAAGAAATTCCATGGGGAAGTCATCTGATCAAGAGTTGACTTTTCAGACAAGTCAGTGCAAAATCAGGGCATAGGAGGCCCCCAATGACCCAACCAATGGGTGATCTTCATCATTTTGAGTGTATATGATCTTTATTTTATCATGGAAGAAGGTTGAAGTTCACAAAAATCAAGAATTTGGAGTTTTTGCAAATGTTGACTTTTTGGGCATAGTTGACTTTTCAAGAATGCTTCATTTTAGGTCACTTTTCAAGCCTTGATTCTTGATCCAAAAATGCTTCAAATGGAAAAACTTTGGTCATGAAAGTTGTAGAATACATTTTTCCCTTTTCAAAAAAGTACAAGAACATGATCAAATTCTTCTTGGATCAAAAGTTATGGTGTGACAAAGTTGGCAAAAATCATTGATTTTCAAGATATGCACCAAATGAGAATTTTGCAAAATCATGAACCAATGCCATTTGTAACTTCTAATTCACTTCAAACCATGACATAAACATTCTATGTGACCTAAAAATCATAATTGGACCAAAGATCACATGGTTATGGTTTGTGTAACAAGACTTTTCCATGAAGTTTCAAAAGTGTGCCAACTTGCAAAACTCATGATCACACTTCCTACCACTTGCAACCTTGGATGCTGAGCTTTGCTAGCCCTTGCCCTCACCCTTGCTGCACCAGCCCATGCTTTGTACTAGCCTAGAACCAAGCCATACCTCTCTTACACAAAAAGTTGACTTTTGGCAAAAGCAAACATCCCAATCACCACAGGCCATGTCACATCCTCTGGCCACTTGCATTTGTTTATACTTTCCATCTGCTAGCAAAACACATCAAGAAGCCAAGCAAAAACAGACCATAGCATCACATTCCAAAAACCACCTCATTTTGCAAAACTCTTCGAATCTGCCTCCACAAACTTCAAACATCCAAACCATTTTCACCAATCACCTCACCATGTTCCATTAAGTAGAAACCAGCAAAGAACCAAGCCTGAAACAAGCCATAACACCATTTCACCATTTTCACTCCAATTTGCAGTTTCTTTCGAAACTCACTCCACAGTTCACAAACACTCAAACCAACTCCACAAACCTTCTCTACTCACCCTCTGGACCACAAGCAACCCTTCACCATTGCCAGAAACAGCCTGAATCACCATTGCCATGTTCAACTGAGTTTGAGCAGAAGCTTGTCAAACTCCTCATCCAGCCAACATAAACTCTTCCCAAGCATTCAAGGGTCATCTGGGGTCCAAGTAGAGTGGATTGCACTAAAGGGAGTGGTCAGAAAGTGGCTGAAGTGAAAGCTTCGAATCTCAGGTAGCTCAAGAAATATTTTTCCAGAAATCATTTTTTACGTTCTAAACTTGTTCTCCATGCTTCACTGAGTATTCTGATGCTTTTAGTTTTTGAAATGGTGATGAAATGAGCATTTAATTGATCTCTGAAACTCTGTGACCTAAGAAATGTTTTGCTCGATTCATGAGTTTGAGGAAGAATAAATGATTTCTAGCTTGGGGTTTTGATTCAGGGGAGTGTGGGAATCATTTCTGTGTGTTTAGATTTCATTTAGGTTGCGTTTTGTGGATTTTGGGGATTTTCAGGTGGGGTTCCCACCGGAGAAGATGACCGGAGGTCTTCTCCGGCCACCTGAAAATCATTAGGGTTTAATCAGTGTAATTAATTCCATTTGAATTTCGTGCGTTGGATGGCTTGACTTTGTTGACTTCCCGCGTGCATGAATGGTCCAGATTCAGTCATTTGCCCTAATCTTGTTTAATTAAGATAATCATAATTAATTAACTCAGAAGCCATCTGGACCCTCCATTCACGCGCCAGTCAACGCATTCAAACCCAGAAGCAATCTCATCCCTCCATTCTGATTACTTTCCTTTTATTTAATTTATTTTCATTTTCTTTTTCATTTAACTTGCATATTTATTTTAAAATAGTAAAAAAGGTTTAAAAATTATGAAACTTTTTCTCATGAGTTTTATTAATTTTTAAGACACAAAAATATTTTATTTTTATTTTTATCATTAAAAAAAGCATTTTTAAATATTTAAAAGATTATTTTTAATTGATTAATGGAAATTGATTTATTAAAAATACTTTTAGGTATTTAAAAATCACCAAAAATTCATGAAATGTTCTAAGACATTTAGAAACATTGTCCAACCTTCAAACCAAATTTATTTTTTGATCTTGATGCATTTTGAGAATTTTTCATTGAATAAAAATCATTTTTGTACATTATTTTGATCTTAAGTTCAAAAAATCATTTCTGCCTATCTATGAAGAGTTGGACATTGATTCTTCTTGCATTACATTGTGTTTAGCATGTAGTTTCTAGGATTAAATGGCCATGATTTGATTCCTCATTTTCAATTTGTTTGGCATTTCTTTTGTTTAGGAACCCTAAAAACCCTAATAACTTGTAAAAATCATAACTTGAATTTGGTTAAGAGTTGAGACCTCCCCTTTGGACATTGGTTTAGTATAAGATTAGGGGTCTTTTGAGTGGCATTTTCCATTTTTTATCTTAAGGTTTGCTTCTGTTTTTGGTTTTTGTTTGATGTTTGGTTCATAAACCCTAATTTGGGCTTCCATATGCATCCATCTTGCATTCCCTTGCATAACATGACTTTCCATGACATTTCAAACATCCTTTTGACTCATTTGACATCATAAGACATATTGAAAGTATGTTTGATCATTGCATCATGTATTTGCCATGTTGTATGTCATGTGCACTTCATAACTTTTCATGTATGTTCATGCTTCTTAACTTGCACCATTTGCATTCATGAACTTGTATGACCACTTCCATGTGCTGCCTCATGTTTGTAGCATCTCATTGCATCATTAGCATCATGTAAATGCTTCTGGTTTTGTTTCTCATCATGTCATTTCATCTCATCTTGTATTGCATTGCATTTTTCTACTAACTTTTCAGGTGGTAAGTGATGCTGAGAAGTGAATTTGCCTTCACTTCTCATGACTTTTCTTTTCATCTCTCTTGCATCCATGCTACATTTTTATATGTGTTTGAGTTTTAGCTTGCTCATTCTTCTTCTTCCCACCTTCTTTCTTCAAGTGACTTGACTTCTTGAATGAAGCAAGTTGCTTTGCTTCTCTTGATCCTTCCATCTGCTTCCTGGTGTTTCCTCTGAAGATCTTCTCTTGAAAACCTCACAAACCTTAGGAACAACCAAGCATGACAATGATTAGGGTTTTGATTAGTCTCCCCTCTTAGTTTTACCTTTGTGTCTCTTTGAGTCTTCTCTTCTCATCTCATAATCAGGGACTAAACCCTAAAGGCTTTAAGGCTTTGTGATTAAGCTTATGCCTGCATCCTTATCTTAGGATGGAGTGTATAACTTTAATCCTAAGTGTTAAACCCTTAATGTGTTTAAATCCTTTAATCAATCCACTTAATAATCATCAAGACATCATACTTGTAACTTGGGCCTTGCATTGGGTTCTAATTCTTCCTTAAATGGTTAAGAAGGACTAACCCTAGTGTTAATGGACAAGTGACCCCTCAAGTTGTCTTACAAACCCTAAAAATCACTTCATCACCTCATCATTAACTAAAATCCACTTAATAAAGGCCTTGTTTTGTCATGAGTTTAATCCCTAATCGTGGATTAAGTTGAGGAGATTTCCTCAGCTTAAACACCCTCATCTATTATCCTTCTATTAGGATGGTGTAATGAGTCTGTTTAATCCTTGATTATGGCTTAACCTCATTACTTAACACTAAACAAAAACAACAAAAACATCTAAATAATCACAAGTAGGTTAATGATCTTAATCCTACACCAAAGGTGATTAAGTGTGAGAATCTGACTTCACACTTAAGGTATTCTCATTACCCCTAATCAGAGGGAGGATGTGATGAGTTTACTAAATCCATTGGTTTAGGCTTAAGCTCATTAACTTATGACAAACTTTCAAAAGCAATAAAAGACTGAAAATGCAAAAACAAACAATAATCGTCTCCTCCGGGATTCTTTTCTCATCTCATTCACTCACAAACGAGAACTTGCTTCTTCCGTCTAATGCAAGACAGTTTGCACCTGAGCCAGACAGGTCATACACTTGAGCATTGACAAGCAAGCAGTTCACAAGTCAATTCATCTATCAGTCTCTTTGGGTCGAACTACGGTGTTCTGACTTCCTCATTGCACGAGAGGATACGTAGGCATAACTTAACAGTTATCGAACAAAAGTCTCTGTATATTCCCCCTCTTTCCAGCTTCATTCTTTTAGCCTCATTATCTTGAGCATATTCTCATTCCTGCACTGACACTTTCATATTTCACTTCACTTTTCCCTTGCACTGACACCTGTACATTCTTTTCCAGTTACTTTATACACAAATTGCACTGACACTACCCCTTTAAAACACAAATCTTTTAAGCGTGGATCCCGTCGAGTACGACGGACAATCTGGGTGCTAATACCTTCCCAGGTTGTAACCAACCCCCTTTCTCAGTCTCTCTGGTTCGCAACCGTCTTATCCATATCTTTCTAGGTCTATGCAGCATTGCCTTTCCTCCGGGATAAAAATGCCTAGCTGGCGACTCTATTCATCTCTAGTGAGTTCACGGCAGTGTGTTCTCATTGTCCCTCTCGCCGACCGTTCGCGTCTGTACCTTTATTTGGGCCAGTCCCATCTATCGGGGGCGACATCACCTACAAGGACTGGCATGAGATGCTACCGTTTGCCTTGCATGGGTACCGCACGTCAATCAGGACATCCACTGGGGCCACACCGTATCAACTTGTGTATGGTATGGAAGCAGTCCTACCGGTTGAGGTTGAATTACCCTCTCTGCGGGTACTAATGGATGTTAAACTGAGTGAAGCAGAATGGGTTCGGGCCCGATACGAACAATTGAGTCTGATTGAAGAGAAAAGATTGGCTGCAATCTGTCATGGACAGTTGTATCAGAAGAGAATGAAGAACGCCTTCGATCAGAAAGTCAGGCACCGAGAGTACCAAGTAGGAGATCTTGTGTTGAAGAGAATCCTCCCTCCTCATACAGACCACAGGGGCAAGTGGACTCCAAATTATGAAGGACCATTTGTGGTAAAGAAAGTTTTTTCTGGTGGAGCACTGATGCTCAGCACCATGGATGGTGAAGACTTCCCGTCCCCTGTAAATTCAGATGCAGTTAAAAAATACTTCGCATAAAAATGACCCGCTGGACACAAAAACAGAATGTAAGTCCAGGCAAAAATAGGGCATCCCGGCGAGTCAAAAACAGAATAAAAAACTCGGGCAAAAATAAGGGAAAATGTACACCCGCTGAGTTGAAAAGCCGCATTGGACAGCTCAGGCAAAAATGGGTATCCCGATGGATTGAAAACCCGAAAGGGCGATCCATGCAAAATAAGGGAATAAGCGAACAACTGCATTCTGAATTCGTCTGTATCGTTTACAACTTGGTAAGTTTCGAAAGGATCAAGCTTCAATCAGAATCAACATTCTTCAGAAAGCAAGATAAGAAGAACGTCAAAAGTCATACGAGTCATAGTGAAGAGGAAGCTCCTTAAAGCGTCATCAACATTGCCAGCATTTTGTTTCTCAATTTGTAACAATCTCCTCATTCCAGGGGACATGTTTCTTCGACTGTATCTCGCCAATTCAGGGCATATGAATTAATAAAATCAGATTTCCAGTCATGTCTCGTCTTGTACATTTATTTGCAAAAAATGTCTGATGTCTTAAAATTTTTTTTGCATAAATACAGATGTTTATCTTCAAAAATAAGAATACGTGCTTGCAGGAAATATACTTACTCTCGGGAGTGTCTAAACTCTTATCATGGAAATCCAGTAAGGGATACCCCGGGAACACTTGTGCGTTTCTACCTTTGCAGGATTGCAGGCATTCAGAGCGCAACTTGGGGCATGAAAGCTTTCACTCCAGCAAGTTGACAAATCAACACTCAACCTCAGCACCCGAAGTGTTTTCTCCCCAGCTGAGTTGCCACTTGTTACTATTCCCCAGCCGAGGTGCCAATCGCTCTTCCTCCTCAGCCGAGTACGAAAGCCAGGGAATCACCTTCCCACAGAGTTTCAGCCTCTATCCAGAAGAGCAACGCGTGAAGGAGTCGCAACAGAGTACGGAAAGCTTCTACAAACCCCAGCTGTATCCCATATTACAAGGAGGTGTCAGTCAGTGATTTTTCCCCCAAGCAGATACATGTCATCAGATCTACCAATGATCTCATCCCCAGCTGGGATGTCCATTTCAAACAGATCGGCCAGAGATCCTCGCAGTATCGGGATCCGAATCCCGGTTTGGCACCTTTTGCATAATCATGGCATTCGCATCATATTCACCCACAAAGCGTAGCATTCCGTCTAATACGGAGCATTACAGCAAAAATCAAACATATAGCATAATCATAAGCCATGTTTTGAATCAACACTTGTGAATATTGACAATCCATCAACATACAGAAAACTTCCCCCAAAATCCCCAGCGGAGATTCCCCAGCAAAAGCAGTTGCCTCACATTCACAAACACCAGTATATATACTCTCTGTGGCACCCTTCCGTGTCAATATCCCCAGTAAAGTCGCCCGAACACCCTGTGCAAACAATAACACTCGTATTACAGATACTTTTTGACACCCATCTGTGTCATGTCCCCAGCAGAAAGCCAAAGACGTCCTCTTTGCACTCACATATACTTACATATGACAATCCTTTGACACCCGTCCGTGTCACATCCCCAGTGCAGTCATCTATACTTTGTATATCAGATATTTGTTCATATCACTCTTCTCCTTTTGACACTCGTCCGTGTCACTCTCCCCAGCAGTTAAACACTCATACTGATACTCGTCCGTATCTTATATATACCACTTACATCCCCACAGATTCAACACTAGTCCTTGTTCTTTGTTAACTCGTTGGTACTCGTCCGTACCATCATCTCAGAACATGCGTCGAGAGTTTGTTTCTACATGATACTCGTCCGTATCATAGTCTTAAGGATGCTCGTCCGCATCTTTAATCCATACACTGTGTCAAACACTCATGTCTTCTTGAATGTAGACACTCGTTTGTGTCTACTATTCCCCAGAAGAGTCCCCTCAGATTCAACACTCGTCCGTGTTCGTTGTTAACCAGTTGATACCCATCCATATCATCATCTCTGAACACGTGTCAGTATTTGTTTCTACCCGATACTCGTCCGTATCGTAGTCTTAGGGATGCTCGTCTGCATCTTTAATCTATACACAAATAGCTGAACACTTATACCTTTTGTCTCTTGGATATAAACACTCGTCCGTGTTTACTACTCCCCAGTAGATCGCTAACAAAGCATTTTTCTCTTTTATCTGACACTCGTCCTGTGTCATGATAAACCCTGAGAGCAGCCGTACCCTGCTAGGTGGTCGTCATCCACCTCTTGATGGTCGTCCTCCATCATGCTCATCCGATGGCCGTCCCCATCGTTGATATTTAGCAGCCGTCCCCTGCTAGGTGGTCGTCCCCCACCCCTTGATGATCGTCCTTCATCGTTTTATCCAATGGCCGTCCCCATTGTTGATTTTGGTTATCTGGCATTCGTCCTATGTCATGATAAACCTAGAGAGCAGCCGTCCCCTGCTAGGTGGTCGTCCTCCACCTCTTGATGGTCGTCCTCCATCATGCTCATCCGATGGCCGTCCCCATCGTTGACCTTTTATCCGGCATTTGTCCTATGTCGTGATATTTTCGGCAGCCGTACCCTGCCAGGTGGTCGTCCTCCACCTTAGATGATCGTCCCTCATCTTAACCCAACAGAGCAGCCATCCCCTGCTAGGTGATCGTCCTTCACCTTTGATGACCGTGCCTCATCATCTGTTTATTTCATTTATTCTTTAACCCGATGGCCGTCCCCGTCGTGGTCCCTTTTTCTTTTTCCTGATGATCGTCCTTCATCAGTTTAGCCCGATGGCCGTCCCCATCGTTGGTTACTTTACTTTTTGAACTTGATGGCCGTCCCCGTCATGTTTCATTAATCCCCAGAGAATTTTTACAGCTTTACTTGATGGCCGTCCCCATCATAATTCTTTTATCCCCAGCATGTCGGTCGTCCCCGTCATTGCCTTATTTTCCTCACTTTTCCCAGCATGTCGGCCGTCCCCGTCATTGCTCTTTACCCAGCAGTCGTCCTCTGCTCGACGGTCGTCCTCCGTCGCCCACACTTTACGATATACTTTATTTTCCTCACAATCTATATCCCTTTTCTTCTTCATTCTGTGAGTGCAAATTTTGGACTGTCTTTGGTATTCAACCACAAGTTATCTCGCTTGCCTGTTAAGTCGTTGCTTACATCCTGCACAGCTAACTCATGTTTGAATAGGGGCAGCTGTAAACACCCCAAATTTGCCCTCACCCTTTCACATCATGGCTTGTGATCATTTCATATGCATAAACACAATCATACCATCTCATATCTCAATTTTGAGTCATTGCATTGTTTCTAAGTCATCTGCACCTAGGGTTTGTGATCTGAGCAGTCCAAGAGCCTCTTGAGCCACTCCAAAGGTCATCAATCACTTAAAAGAGGTCTATGTGTGTTCAAGTATCATATTATATCCTCTCAAAGTCAAGAATTCCAAAGAGTCACAAGAACTGGGATTGGTATGGAAGCAGAACCAGGCTTGACTGCACAGATGACCTAAAATTAGGGTTTTGGTTTCAGAGGCCATAACTCCAAATTTTTTGGTAATTCTTGTTTCTATTGGTCTCTATATGGTATAGGGAGTATGCATATCAATTTTCATGAAGAAATTTCATGGGGAAGTCATCTGATCAAGAGTTGACTTTTCAGACAAGTCAGTGCAAAATCAGGGCATCTGAGGCCCCCAATGACCCAACCAAGGGGTGATCTTCATCATTTTGAGTGTATATGACCTTTATTTGATCATGTAAGAAGTTAGAAGTTCACAAAATTCAAGAATTACAAGTTTTTGCAAAGTTGACTTTTTGGGACAAGGTTGACTTTTAATGAAATGTCATTTTATGCAACTTTTTCAACCTTTACTTTTTGATCCAAAAATGCTTCAAATGGAAAAACTTTGGTCATGAAAGTTGTAGATTGGATCTTTCCCTTTTCAAAAAGTACAAGAACATGACCTAATTCATTTTGGATCAAAAGTTATGGTGCATCAAAGTTGGCTAAAATCACTAAATTTCAAGTTATGCACCAAATGAGAAGTTTGCAAAATCTTGTACCAAAGGCATTTGTGACTCCTAATTGATGTCTAATCCTTATACTAACATAACACAAGTCTTAAAGTTCATATTGAACCAAAGGAATCACATGTTTGCATGGTTGTGAAGCAAGATTTTTCCATGAGAACTAAAAGGAACCAAGTTGCAAAAACCATCATCACACTTCATCCACTTGGTGCCTAGCCTGCTGACCAATCCTAGCCTTTCTCCCTCACCTTGCTGCGCAACCCACACCTTTTGTACTTGGCTGGAACATGAACCATGCCTCTCTTACAAGAAGTTGACATTTTGGCAAAAGCTACTACACCTATCAAAAAAGGGCAGGTCACATCCTCTGACCAATCAGCATTGTTTATACAAACAAATGGCAAGCCAAGCAACATAAGACAAGAGCCTGAAACCAGCAAGAACATCACTTTCTCATTTTCACTCTCAAGAGCAAAACCCTTCTAAACTCAGCATACAAGCCACAAACACAAAAACAAACTCCACAGACCTTCTCAACTCATCACCCTGATCACAAAGAACCCCTCACCATTGCTTGAAACAGCCTGAATCCAAAACACGATTCCCACCTGAGCTTGAACAGAACTTGTTCAAACTCTCAAACCATCCAACATAAACTCTTTCTAAGCATTCAGACATCATCAAGGGACCAAGAGGAGTGGATTGCATCAAGAGGAGAGGTCAAAAAGTTGCAAAGTTGAAAGCTTCAAAACTCAGGTAGCTCAAGAACTTTTTTTCCAGAAATGATTTTTAAAGTTCCTAAGTTGTTCTTTGTTGTCCACTGATCACTCTGATGCCTTTGGTTTTGAAAATGGTGGAGAGATGAGAGTTTAATCAGTTTCTGAAACTTTTTGCCCTAGGTTTTGTTTGATTCGATTCAGCCAGTTTAGGAATGATAAATGTTGTTTAAATGGGGGTTTCAATTCGTTTTTGGATGGGGATCATTTCTGTGTAATTAGAATTCGTTCTAGATGCGTGTAGAAGGAGTTGGTAGTTTTGGGTGATCGGAACACTGTTCCGGTCACCTGAGGGTCATTAACGGCAGGATTAGGGCTTAATCATTAATTAGATGAATTTGAATGCTGGCCATAGGATCTGGCGCCAAGTCAACGCGCGCGTGTTTCAGTTTGAATGAGGGCCATTGGATTGGCTGACTTTCCTTTTCAGTTTAAAAAATTCATTTTTATTTTCATATTAATTCATTTGTTTTCCACAATTTATTTAAAATAGCAAAAATACATTAAAAAATCTGAAATTTTTTGTACAAGTTATTATTTAATTTCAGAACACAAAAATATTTTTATTTTCATTTTTAGCATTAAAAAAGTATTTTTAAATATTTAAAAGTTTCTTTTTAATTAATTAATGAGAATCAATTAATTAAAAATACTTTTAGGTATTTAAAAATCACCAAAAAATTCATGAAACATTTAAAAACATTTAGAAACATTGTCCAACCCTCAAACCAAATTTCTTTTTTGATCTTGATGCATTTTGAGAATTTTCCATGGAATTAAAATCATTTTTATGCATTATTTTGATCCAAACTTCCAAAAATCATTTCTGCCTAACCCTAAAGAGTTGTACCTTGATTCTTTTTGCATTGCATTGTGTTTAGCATGTAGTTTGTGAGATTAAATGGCCATGATTTGATCTTTCATTTTCAATTTGTTTGGTAATTTTCTTGTTAAGGAACCCTAAAACCCTAGAAAACTTAGAAAAATCATATCTTGAATTAGGTTAAGAGTTGAGACCTCTCCTTTGGGCAGTGAGTTAGTATAGGTTTAGGGATCCTTTGAGTGCATTTTCAATTTTTTGTAATGTTGTTTGCTTCTGATTTTGGTTTTTGTTTGTTGTATTGTTCATAAACCCTAATTTGGGCTTTCATATGCATCCATCTTGCATTTGCATTCATGCCTTGACTTGCCATGATATTTTATACATCCATGTGATTCATTTAACATCATAAGACATATTGAAAGCATGTTTGATCATTGCATCTTTCATTTGCCATGTTGTATGCCATATGCATCTCATAACTTTTCATGTATGTTCCTGTGTCTTAACTTGCTTCATTTGCATTCATAAGCTTGCATGATCATCCCCATGTGTTGATTCATGTTTGCATCATTTCATAGCATCATTATCATCTCATATATGCTTCTGGTTTTGGTTTTCATCATGCCATTTCATCCCATTTGACATTGCATTGCATCTTTCCCACTAACTTTTCAGGTGGTAAGTAACTTTGAGAAGTGGATTTGCCTTCACTTCTCATACTTTCTTCTCATCTCTCTCTTGCATCCATGCTGCATTTTTTATGTGTGTTTGAGATTGAGCTTGCTCATTCTTCTTCTTCCCACTTTCTTTCTTCAAGTGACTTGTCTTCTTAAATGAAGCAAGTTACTTTGCTTCTTTTGATCCTTTCATCTGTTTCCTGGTGGTTCCATTGAAGATCTTTCTTGTAAACCTCACAAACCTTAGGAACAACCAAGCATGACAATGATTAGGGTTTTGATTAGTCTCCCCACTTAGTTTTACCTTTGTGTCTCATTGAGTCTTCTCTTCTCACCTCATAATCAGGGACTAAACCATAAAGGCTTTAAGGCTTTGTGATTAAGCTTATGCCTGCATCCTTCTATTAGGATGGAGTGTATAACTTTAATCCTAAGTGTTAAACCCTTAATGTGTTTAACTCCTTTAATCAATCCACTTAATAATCATCAAGACATCACACTTGTAACTTGGGCCTTGCATTAGGGTTCTAATTTTTCCTTAATTGGTTAAGAAGGACTAACCCTAGTTTTAATGGACAAGTCCCCCTCAAGTTGTCTTACAAACCCTAAAAATCACTTCATCATCATATCATTAAATAAATCCACTTAATCAAAGGCTTGTTTTGTCATGAGTTTAATCCCTAATCATGTATTAAGTTGAGGAGCTTTCCTCAGCTTAAACACTCTCATCTATTATCCTTCTATTAGGATGATGTAATGAGTCTGTTTAATCCTTGATTATGGCTTAATCTCATTACTCAACACTAAACAAAAACACCAAAAACATCTAAATAATCACAAGTAGGTTAATGATCTTAATCCTACACCATGGTAATTAAGTGTGAGAAGCTGACTTCACACTTAAGGTATTCTCATTACCCCTAATCGGAGGGAAGATGTGATGAGTTTACTAAATCCATTGGTTTAGACTTAAGCTCATTAACTTATGACAAAATCCAAAAACAATAAAAGACTGAAAACTCAAAAAAACAAACAATAATCGTCTCCCTCGGGATTCTTTTCTCATCACCTTCACTCACAAACGAGAACTCGCTTCTTCCGTCTAATGCAAGACAGTTGGCACCTGAGCCAGACAGGTCATACACTTGAGCATAGATAAGTAAGCAGTTCATCAAGTCAATTCATCTTTCAGTCTCTTTGGGTCGAACTACGGTGTTCTGACTTCCTCATTGCACGAGAGGATACGTAGGCATAACCTAATGGTTATCGAACAAAAGTCTCTGTACATTCCCCCTCTTTCCAGCTTTATTCTTTTAGCCTCATGGTCTTGAGCATTTCATCCTTATTCTTACACTGACACTGTATATATTACACTTCACTTCTCTCACACTGACACCTGTACATTTCCTTCCAGCTCATTTATACACAAATTGCACTGACACTACCCCTTTAGAACACAAATCTCTTAAGCGTGGATCCCGTCGAGTACGACGGACAATCTGGGTGCTAATACCTTCCCAGGTTGTAACCAACCCCCTTTCTCAGTCTCTCTGGTTCGCAACCGTCTTATCCATCTTTTCCTAGGTCTATGCAGCATTGCCTTTCCTCCGGGATAAAAATGCCTAGCTGGCGACTCTATTCATCTCCAGTGAGTTCACTGCTGTGTGTTCTCATTGTTCCCCTCGCCGACCGTTTGTGTCTGTACCTTTATTTGGGCCGGTCCCACTTATCGGGAGCGACAGCAAGGATGATGGCTTTTTCTTTGCAGAGAAACCATCAAGAAGGATTAAGAAGATTGCAAGGAAACATAGGGCTACTCCAAAAAAGATAAGAAATGTTGAAGTTACTAGGGGTTCATCAAGTGGAGTTAGTGTTGATAATGACTTGGTTGACACTAATTATTTAAGTGAAAATCTAGGCAGTAGTGATCCTGATGCATCAAATAAAGAGGTTGGACCAAATTATCCTAGGTTTAAGATGGAGGAATTGCACAAGGATTACAAGTTCAAAGTTGGTTTGGATTTTGTTTCCTTTCATGAATTTAAGGATGCAATAACTGAATGGTCAGTATTAAATGGAAGAGAGATAAAGTATGTGAAAAATGACAAGGTTAGAGTGAGAGTAGTTTGCAAGGGCAATTGTGGGTTTTTGGCTCTTGTTAGTAAAGTGGGGAATAAGCACACATATAGAATGAAAAAATGGTATGGTGCTCACACGTGTGGTAGGGTTTTGAACAACACCACTGTTAACTCCAAGTGGATTGCAAAGACTGTGGCGGCTAGGATGGCTTCATCTGATGGAATTAAGATTCGTGATATTGTCTTTGATATTAGGAATACTTACTCTGTAGGTATAAGTATGAACAGGGCATGGAAGGCAAGGCAAATTGCAAAAGGTTTGGTTGAAGGTGATGCAACAAAGCAGGAGGGAACCTGATGAAGACCCAAACAAGGTAAGGACACAGACATCTTATTGTTGTACCAACTGTGGTGGAAATGGCCACAATGCAAGAAGCTATTCAGTTCAGGTGCCTGACCCTGAAGCTCAAAAAATAAAGGTATGTATTCATACTACAGACATGAATCATGTATTCTTACTATATGTATTGATTGTGCTACTCTGTTTGCAGAAAAAACCAAAGAAACAACCACAGCCTCAGGATGAACCTCCAACTCAGCAACAACCACAGCCTCAAGATGTACCTCCAAGTGAACAACAACAACAGCCTCAAGATGAACCTCCTTCATAACAACAACAACAGCAAGATACACAATGTGATATGGACCAAGAGTTTGAAATGCTTGCAGCAGATCTTTCTGTTTTCTGTTTTGTAAACAATGTTGTTTCTGTTTTCTGTTATTAATGTGTCTGTTTTCTGTTTTGTAAATTGGCATCTATGTATTTTCTTTGGCCTAATATATTCGGTTTCTATTGTGTTTATTGTGTCTTTCTAGGCAAAACAACCCAAACAACCCAAACAAAAGGTTGCAAGGAAGTTAGAGTTGAGGAGAAGTGATAGAACAAGGGCACTCAAGTGCAAGAAACTCAAGGGAGAAGGAAGTAGTCCTGCACAACCATGGAAACTGTAGACATATGTTTTGACTGATACAATGGACTTGTTGTTTTGTATTATGAAATTTGATTACAGTTGAACCATTATGTTTTGATTACAAATGGTGTGCTTTATGATACAATGTTACACATTAATGTGTATTTTGATTACAGTATTTTGATTACAAATGGTGTGTTTTAGCCTTAAAGTTTATTATGATTACAAATGGTGTACTTTATTATATAATTCAAAAGAGTGTACTTTATCCAATGGCTTTAGCCTTAAAATTTAGTTTCATATATACTGGTATACTTTATATACAATTCAAAAGAGTGTACAAATGGTGTACTTTATCAACAGTGTACTTTATACATACAATTAAAAACATATATACTGTCAATTGGTGTACATTTAAACACATATATTTGCACACATATATATGTACAAGGACCAAACTCAAAAAATAGTTTATTATTACAAGGACTAAAAAAAAAACAAAAAACATAATGACAATGGGTGTATTTTGAGTTAAAGCATTGTTGTGATAAGTAATTGGTGTACTTTATGCACAATTCAAAAGAGGAGTAAGATAATTGCATACATAAACTATCCAAAACCATAACATCTATTTCATTAATCATTTGGTACATGAACAAATGTCAAAATACATTAATTTTACAGGGACTAAAAACCAAAAACAAAAATACAGACACAAACAAATGGGATTCATCACCATTTGTGATAAGCAAGGAAGAACCCCCATGACCCAAACAACAAAAACTTCAACAATGTCACTTTTCTTTTTTCCTTCTCCAACTTAATCTTCAATTTTTCCTTTTTTTTAACCTCAATATCCTTAACAAACTCCTTCAACATTTCAGAACACTCACAACCACTTGAAATTTTAAGATCACTGGCTGGATTTCATTCTATTTCATCATCCCAAATGAACAACTTGCATCCAGACATTAACCCTGAGTTTTGACACTTCCAAAATCTTCTATTAGGGTTATCAACAGTGTTTGACATAAACAATTTCATTCTTCTATTGCAACCACAAACGGGTGCTTGAACGTGATGAGATTGTGTAGAAGAAGAAGATGCCATTAGAGACGATAGGGAAGAAAGAAGAAAGAAGAAAGCTTGAAGAAGAAAGACCACAATGTGATTCTATATTTTGGATTTGGTCCCTCTAGAATAAATAGGAAAATGACAAATCCACATGTGTAAATGAGAATGCCACTTGAATTATTGAGAAATGTCAAACGACCTGCCACATAAGCACCGTCTGCCACATCCCTTTTTTTTAACGTCTAACTCACAGTAGGGACTAAAACCAAAGCGTTTTGGAAATGTGGGGACTTAAACCGGAAAAAAAAAACTTTCAGGGACGAAAACCAAAAACTCGCTAAATTACAGGGACTAAAACACTATTTAAGCCATAATATATATATATATATATATATATATATATATATATATATATATATATATATATATATCCACACATACATATATACTCAAGTATGTTTTCATCAATACATACTTTCATCTCCATATAAACATATATATATATATATATATATATATATATATATATATGTATGTATATATGTATATATACATTATAGTGTATATGTGTGAATAAACATGAATGATGTATGTTTATGTGATGTGAATGAAGTGGTGAAAGTATGCATGATAAGTATGCTTGAGGTTATGTATGTTGGAGATGATTTATGGTGAGAACATGTTTTATATGTTGAGATATAAAATTATATGCAATGTTATTATGATAATGTTTCTCACCCTTCTCTTGTTTTATGATGCTCTATGAGTCATTGCAGAGTAGGTTGCTGGAGGTCTTTTTGTGAAGCTTGTCTTTATTCTTTTGGTCGGTCGACTCTGATATGTAGCACCGGGTAGCTAGGGTCGGCTTGATGCCTTTTTGTGATACATTTTGTACATGTATTTTTGGTGATGAATGTTTTATGTAAACATGAAATATTTGGTGAATCAAACTTGTTGATATATTTATATAAGTATATAAGTTTGATACTGTTAATGTTAGTTTCCGATGTTATTTGAATCTTTGAATACAGGTGTAAGGATGAAATCCTTCTGTTGCAAGTTACCCCGTTTGTTGCATATCTTTTTAATGAGCAGGTGTTGTATGTTTTAATTTCACTGTTGATGTGACATGCCTCTTTTATACCATGTTTCAAATATACTCTGATGGAATTTCTATTATGTGCCTAAGTGATTTAATTGATTATTTGGGGGTATAGAAAGGGGGTGTTACATTTTCAAAGGAAAAAAGACTGTAGCACGTGAGCCTACTCCAAATAAAAACTAAAGACAAGAAAACTTAATGACGGTCTTCTAGATACAATAAAATTTGAGAACCCAATGTTAGAGAAACCTAGAGAAGTAGAAGAATTTAAGAATTCAATGTCAAATCACGATGAAACCTGAAACACATTCCCTTCCTTGGCAAACATATCAACTTGAATATTTGAGTGGGTAAAAGGGCAACCAAACAATGAATCAAGCATGATAGCTTATCCTCGACACCGACGTTCATTTGAATATTCCAACATTTGCATTTGTAATTTCCTTACTTATTGATTATTCATTTGCTTTTAAAGTTTCTTTGTGAATGGTAAGATTAAGGAAGTGATCGTGCATCTTTTAAATTATTCATTGTGTTCACTCCCTTTATATTTCTCCTTTACTTTTTTGCAGAAAATAATAATGTCAATATTTCTTCACCTCACTTTTTCTTCATCAAACTTTTGATTTAGCAAAGATTAGATTGAGGATGATGTAAATAAAATATCGAAAAATTGTTGAAGTATGATTTTTAATAAAACCTAGTTGATGTTGTAAGGTGTTCTAACAAAATTTGGTTAGAGCACCAAAGGTGCTAGCCCTCCCCTTTTTGGTCGGAGAGAGCTACACCGTCTGTGTTGTGTAACACTTTAGGGAATTTGAGAGCAGTGCTAAGGTATCCAGACTCAAGCTTATTGGGTCTTCTCCAGCTATATAGCTCTCCATCTAAATATTTAGGCATGAACATAAGCCCCCCGAGTTCTATTCCTGCTTTTGTAGGTATAATGCTCGGTCAAGCATTATCCTATACATATTTAAGGGCTATATACTCGGTCCTTATATAAACTCTCACGTGGCACAAAATATCATCTGAAAGGTCATGTCCTTTAGACTTCTTAGTGTCATGATTACTTTAAAGTTTCATGAATAGCTAGTCCCTAGCTATTCTCGAACGTTGAATCTCTCGTATTTAAAAACCATTTCCTTCCCTCTTCCTATTCTTACGTTCCTTTTTCTCAACCACATCTCAAGCCCTCCAGTTCATCATTTTGCTCAGGTATTTGATTCTTAACTGTAGATGTTTAGAATTGGCAGAATTTTTGACCAACAAGAAGTGTTGAACTTAGTTCAGGATGTCACATCAGATGTTGTGACATTATCAAACAGAGTATAAGTTAATGAACTTAATTCAGGATGTCACACCAGATGTTGTGACATTGTATCAGTTAATGAAGTAAGTTCAGTTTTCAGGATGTCACACCAGATGTTGTGACATCTCAAACCTGCTACCAGAATTAATTAATGCTTAACAGAACTGAGTAAATTCAAGGAATTTATCTGGAATTAATTATGAATGGATAAAACAGAAGAAGGCGCATCTGTAGGGAGATTGGTTATATGATTTCAGTATAAACAGAAGAAATGACTCACCTAGAATCAAGGAAGTAACAAACCCTAATTCAAGGTGATGGCAGCATGCGTATCAGGATTGGATAACCTACAGAAAGCCCAAAATCCAAGCATCTATTTAAGCAACAGAAACTCTCAGAATAGAGTAAGAAATAAAGAAGACTAAATAGGGTGTTTGTGTTTTAATAGCAGGTTTTATATGTGTAACACTTTATGAGCTTTTAAGCAAAAGTGTATTGTGTCTTGATTGAAACTGTGAAGTAAGATCAAGCTGTTTTGTTTGAAGTATGACTTCAATTTTATTAAACTTGTAAAATATCACTGTGTGATTGAGGGGGAGTGAGTTGATACTCATATCTAAGTTGTGTCTTAGGTAGAAATTGCCTTGGGTAGATATTAAGTGAAAGATTAAACTGAGTGGTTTAAGTCTAGAATTAATATTACTTATATTGGATTTCCTTCCTGGCTTGGTAGCCCCCATATGTAAGTGTGGTTATACACTGAACTGGGTTAACAATTTCCTGTGTTGTTTAATTTACCTGCACCTTAAGTTTTGTTTATGTCTTCAAGTGTTTAAACATCTCATTCGACATCACGTACCTGATCCCAACATTTCAATTGGCATCAGAGCAGGCACCCTTCCTGTTTAACTGGGTGAGATCTAGGGACTGCAAATTTTGGGAACATGGACAGAGATGTAGGATCTGTAAATAGACCACCTATATTGGATGGATCCAATTATGACTACTGGAAGCCAAGAATGGTAGCATTCTTAAGATCACTTGACAATAGGGCCTGGAAAGCAGTCAACAAAGGATGGGAGCACCCTGTCCAAGACAACAAGGATGGAGCAAAAGTGTTGAAACCTGAAGAAGAATGGAGCAAGGAGGAAGAAGATTCAGCACTTGGACATTCCAAGGCCTTAAATGCTTTATTCAATGGCATTGATAGGAATATATTCAGACTTGTGCATCACTGTGAGCTGGCCAAAGATGTTTGGGACACTCTCAAAACAACTCATGAAGGAACATCAAAGGTGAAGATGTCAAGACTTCAACTTCTCACCACCAAGTTTGAAAACTTGAGAATGAAGGAAGATGAGACAATTCATGAGTTCTACATGAACATCTTGGAAATAGCTAATACTTTTGGTGCTTTGGGAGAAAAGATGACTGATGAAAAGCTGGTAAGAAAGATTCTCAGATCTTTACCAAAAATATTTGACATGAAGGTTACAGCAATAGAAGAAGCTCAAGACATATGCACAATGAAGGTTGAAGAGCTCATTGGTTCCCTTCAAACATTTGAGATGGGAATGAATGACAAAAATGTAAAGAAGAACAAAAGCATAGCCTTGGTGTCAAATACTAATGAAGAAGAAGAAAATAATGAAGCAGACCCTGAAGAAAATTTATCAGAAACCATTGCTATGCTTGGAAGACAATTCAACAAGATTCTCAGAAAGATGGATGACACGTCCAGACCAAGTGGAAGATACTAAAACTCTTATGAGAATAAAAGACCTTATGATGCTAATAGAAGGTCAAATTATGATGAAAAGACCAATCAAGAAAAAGGGATTAAATGTCATGGATGTGAAGGATATGGACACATCAGAAATGAATGCCCTACCTATCTAAAGAAGCAGAAGAAAGGTCTCTCTGTGACCTGGTCTGATGAAGACTCAGGATGTGATTCAGAAGAAGAATCAGCAAAGCACATCACTGCTCTAGCTGGAGTATGTGAATCTGAAAGTGGATCCAGTGATGAGGAGCTAACTTTTGAAGAGCTAGAAGAATCATACAAAGAGCTGTGTAAAAGGAGCACTGAAGTATGCATGGAGGTTATAAAGCAGAAGAAGCAGATTGAGGCATTAAAAATTGAAAAGACAAGTAATCTAGAAACCATTGACACTTTGAAAAGTGAAGTAAGTCTTCTCAACTCCAAGTTGGAACATATGTCAAAATCTGTCAGAATGTTGAACAGTAGCTCAAACACACTGGATGTTATTCTCAACAACAATAAGCATTCAGGGGATAAAACTGGACTGGGATTTAACAAAGCTCAAAAGGTTGAGGCTAGCACCAGCAAAACTACTTCAAATCCCATAAAGTCAAACAAGATGTCCCAACATCATGAAAAGAACATGATGAAAAAGAAGTATCAAAGATGGAGATGTCATCATTGTGGAAGGTTTGGTCACATCAAACTTCATTGCTACAAGTTGCATGGATATCCAAATCAGATGCATCAGCAACCCCCTAAGCAGAAGATAGAGGTTACCAAGAAAGTGCTGCATAGACATCAAAATCAAAGATATCAGCAACCCCCTAAGCAGAAGACAGAGGTCATCAAGAAAGTATGGGTACCTAAAGCTAGTCTTCATTCTGATCAAAGCTATATGCCCAAGAACAATTTCAACAAACAACCTTGGAGCTCTAAAAATGGTCACTACACAGGGCAGAGGCATCAAAGAAAACCTCACTACAAGCAAAAATGGTCAAAGAAGGGTGTTGCATATATAGCTCATACATCTCTAAGAGTATCAGCTAAAGAAAACTGGTACTTTGACAGTGGATGCTCAAGGCACATGACTGGATAGAAGAATTTGCTGGTAGACTTAAAGTCACATTCATCCAGATATGTAACCTTTGGAGATGGAGCTAAAGGAGAAATCAAGGGAGTTGGGACCTTGGACTGTCCAGATGTACCAAGACTAGATGATGTGCTGCTGGTAAAAGGATTGACTGCTAACTTGATCAGCATAAGTCAATTATGTGATCAAGGTTACAGTGTAAACTTTACCAAAGCTGAATGCATAGTGTCAAATGAAGAACAGAAGGTTGTCATGAGAGGAGCCAGATCTAATGACAACTGTTATATGTGGGAACCTCAAGATGCCAGTCTCACTTCAACTTGCTCTTTAGCCAAAGAAGAAGAAGTGAAGCTATGGCACCAAAGACTGGGTCATCTTCATTTCAGAGGTATAAAGAAAATCATATCCATGGAAGCTGTGAGAGGTATTCCTAAACTGAAGATTGATGAAGGCAAAGTATGTGGTGAATGTCAAATAGGCAAGCAAACCAAGATGTCCCATCCAAAGCTCCAACATCTGACAACTTCCAAAGTTTTGGAATTATTGCATATGGATCTTATGGGACCAATGCAGGTTGAGAGCCTTGGTGGAAAGAGGTATGCCTATGTGGTGGTTGATGACTTTTCAAGGTATACATGGATAAATTTTATCAAAGAAAAGTCTGATGTATTTGATGTATTCAAAGATTTGTGCCAAAGAATACAAAGAGAAAAAGCAAGCTGTGTGGTCAGAATAAGAAGTGACCATGGAAAGGAGTTTGAGAATAAAAAATTCTCAGATTTCTGTTCTTCAGAAGAAATCAATCATGAATACTCTTCACCTATCACCCTTCAACAGAATGGGATTGTTGAGAGGAAGAACATAACTATCCAAGAATCAATAAGAGCTATGATCCATGCTAAAAAGTTACCATTGTACTTCTGGGCTGAAGCTATGAACACAGCTTGTTACATTCATAATAGAGTCACTCTAAGGAAAGGAACCTTGTCCACCATCTATGAAGTCTGGAAAGGCAGAAAACCTACAGTTAAGTACTTCCATGTGTTTGGAAGTAATTGTTATATTCTGGCTGATAGGGAGCAAAGAAGAAAAATGGATCCTAAAAGTGATGAAGGGATTTTCCTTGGATAATCCATAAATAGCAGAGCCTATAGAGTATTTAACTCCAAAACCAAGGTTATAATGGAGTCCATAAATGTGATAATTGATGATGCCCCTGCAGATGTTGCAGATGATGTTGGAACATCTGCTGACAGTCAGACTGAAGCTGAACTAAAGAGTGATCATCCTGACTTCACTCAAACTGAGGCAAGGAGAGAACAATCCAGCAAACCTCCCTCCATCAGAATCCAGAAGGATCATCCCAAAGATTTGATAATTGGGGATCCCAACAGAGGTGTGAGCACTAGATCAAGAGAGGTGATTTCAGGTTCTTGCTTTGTTTCAAAAATAGAACCTAAAAATATCAAGGAAGCTCTTAATGATGAATACTGGATTTGTGCTATGCAAGAAGAATTAGGTCAGTTCACAAGGAATGAAGTGTGGGATCTTGTTCCTAGACCTGATGACATAAATGTGATTGGCACTAAATGGGTGTATAAGAACAATTCAAATGCTTAGGGAGTTGTTACAAAGAACAAAGCTAGACTTGTAGCTCAAGGATACACACAAATTGAGGGAGTAGACTTTGATGAAACCTTTGCACCAGTAGCAAGGCTTGAATCAATCAGACTACTTTTAGGAATTGCTTGTATCCTGAAGTTCAAGCTATTTCAAATGGATGTGAAGAGTGCCTTTCTAAATGGATATCTTAATGAAGAGGTATATGTAGAACAACCTAAGGGATTTGTTGATCCAAGCTTTCCAAATCATGTGTACAAACTAAGGAAGGCTCTTTATGGACTGAAGCAAGCTCCAAGAGCATGGTATGAAAGGCTGACTACTTTTCTCACAAAACAAGGATACAGGAAAGGTTGAATAGACAAAACCTTGTTTGTGAAGGATGAAGAAGGAAATGTCATGATTGCTCAAATATATGTAGATGACATTGTCTTTGGTGGGATGTCAGACAGGATGGTTAAACATTTTGTCACTCAAATGGAATCTGAATTTGAGATGAGCCTAGTAGGAGAACTAACCTACTTTCTTGGAATGCAAATCAAGCAAATGGAAGACTCCATGTTCATATCCCAAAGCAAGTATTCCAAGAACACTGTCAAGAAATTTGGGATGGATAGTGCAAGTCACAAAAGAACACTTGCCCCCACTCATTTAAAGCTGACAAAGGATGACAAGGGTGAGAAGGTGGACCAAAGTCTATACAGAAGCATGATTGGAAGCTTATTATATCTGACTGCTAGCAGACCAGATATAGCCTTTGCAGTAGGTTTATGTGCAAGATATCAAGCTGATCCAAAAGTTAGTCATCTAAACCAGGTCAAGAGAATTCTGAAATATGTCAATGGTACTTGTGACTATGGCATAATGTACTCCCATGGATGTGAACCAATTCTCACTGGCTTTTGTGATGCTGATTGGGCTGGAAGTGCTGATGATAGAAAGAGCACATCAGGAGGATGCTTCTTCCTAGGAAACAATTTGATTTTTTGGTTCAGTAAGAAACAAAATTGTGTATCCTCATCCACTGCTGAAGCTGAATATATTGCAGCTGGTAGCAGTTGTTCACAGTTGGTTTGGATGAAGCAAATGCTCACTGAATACAATGTCCCACAAGATGTCATGACATTGTACTGTGACAATTTAAGTGTAGTTAACATATCAAAGAATCCTATCCAACACAGTAGGACAAAGCACATTGATACCAGGCATCATTTCATTAGAGATCTCGTGGAAGAGAAGGTGATCTCATTAGAACATGTAGCCATAGATCTGCAATTGGCTGATATATTTACTAAAGCTTTGGATGCTACCCAATTTGAAAACCTAAGGGGTAAATTGGGAATCTGCTTAATATAGCAGTTATGGAGAAGTGCCAACATGTCCTATGACATCGTGTGGCATGATCACCAGATGGCAAGACCAGTCTGGTCAAGAACTCTGTGTATTCCACTCCTTAAAATTCTCCAAGTAACGGCTCTTATAAAAGTTCCAGCTTGCTCTCAGATATTCATCTTCTCATCATTCTCTCAAAACAAATTGCATGCTATAGCTGATTTTCAAAACTCATCAAAATCAATCAAACCTAAACTCTTCTTCCACCACAGTCGAAAATGTCTCAACATCAAAACCCTAACCTCTCTGATGAAAACCTCAACCAAGAAGATGTGGTGCATTCAACCCCCATCTCTGTGGTACCTATGGATTCAACTCCTATAGACGAAATCAGAGGAAGTGTTCCTCTTGCTCAAAAGCCTAGAACTCCTAATGTGTGAAGAGCAAAGGAACCTGTATTCATCAAAGTCAAAGGGATGCCTTCATCCTCAAACACCACCCCCAAAGCCTCTGAATATGTAGATGCTTCTATTAAGGATCTTGTTAATAGGATTCTGTCTGAGCAAAGAGTTGTGAGCGGTATATCTATTCCTCTGAACACCATGCCAGCCCCACAAGAAGAACAAAGTAATCAAGCAGAAGAGGACACTCCTGATCAACAGGATGTCCCAATAGATGTTGAAACATCTGAGGACCAGCACAAGGCATCCACTGATGATGATGATGATGAAGCCACTAATGATCAAGCTTCTGTTGATCCACCTGCTGAAGAGGAGACTACCCAACCTCCTCCTGTTGTAGAAATAGAGCATGATTCTGACACAGAGATCATTGCCTCTGTGGACCCTAGCATAGCCAAAAGGCTTAGGACTAGGAAGGAAAAGAAGACTGCAGGACATGTAACTCCTAAAAAGAAGCAGCCTACTCCAAAGAAAGACAAGGCCAAAGTGGTATTTGGACCAACTAAACAATGGAGCAAGGTGAATACACAAAAGAGGAAAGCTGTCACTCCACCAGATTCAGATGTTGAAGAGGATGTCCCAACATCCCAACCAAAGAAGAAACCAGCACCTTCAAGGTCTACATCTGCTGTTCCAGAAGCTCCTCTGGACAATGTTTCTTTCCATCATGTGTCAAGTGTGAGCAGATGAAAATTTTTCTACCAAAGAAGAGTGGCACTTGAAAGAGAGCTGGGCAGCAATGCACTTGAGTGCACTGAGGTAATAGACCTAATTTCATCTGCTGGTTTATTTAAAACAGTTTCAAACTTTTCACCATGCTATGAGCTACTAGTCAAGGAGTTCATAGTCAACTTGCAAGAAGACTGTGCTGATGGTAAGTCAGATGAATTCAGAAAGGTGTATGTAAGAGGGAGATGTGTGGAATTCTCTCCTAGGGTTATCAATCATTACCTAGGGAGAGAATCTGATGGACCTAATGAGCTGGGGAAGACAGACAACCAGATTTGCAAGGTCATCACTGCTAATCAGGTCAAGACTTGGCCAGTCAAGGGAAAACTTTCTGTTAGCCTGCTAACAAGGAAGTATGCAATGCTGCATAAGATTGGTACTATAAACTGGGTTCCTACCAATCATACTTCTTCAATAGCAACTGGATTGGGCAGATTCATATATGCTGTGGGCACCCAAACAAAGCTGGACTTTGGGGCTTACATTTTTGATCAAACATTGAAGCATGCTGGGACATCAGCAACAAAGATGCCTATAGCCTTTCCTTCTTTGCTGTGTGGAATAATCCTCAGCCAGTATCCAAGTATCCTCACTGAGAAGGATTCAATCTGCAAAAGAGAAAGTCCTCTGGCCTTCCACTACAAGCTGTTCTTAAGCCATCATGCAGCTGATGTTGAAGCTCCCACTGGGACATCTGCTGGACCTTCAAAAGCAAAGTCTCCTATATCCAAAGTTGCCTTGATTGCTGAACTGAAGAAAATCTGCAAAGAGCTGGATGCCAGGAAGCAAAAGCTTGAGGAGATTATTCAAAGGCTGGAAATGGAAGAAAGTGCTCAGAAGGATGCTGACTCTGATGATGAATCTGAAGAAGAAGAAGACACTGAATATGAAGAGTCTGAGTGAAAAATATGTGTGAGGAATGTGTACTGTCTGCTTCAACATTATATTTTGATTTTGTACTTTTGTATTTCTCTCTTACTATGTAAAATTTGGCCCCAATTTATGTCTAACAAGGGGGAGAAGAGAACTGAACAACAACAATGTCTGCTGCAACTTACTGATTAATGAAAAATGCCTTTTGTTTGCTTCTGAACTAAGTTGATTTTAATGAAAAATTTCTGTTGAAACAAGTCAGAACACATATAGGTTTGAGGGGGAGTAAACTCACACATGACTCAACAGAAAAGAACTGCTGTACTCTGATAAATGAAACTCTGCTGCACTCTGATAAACCAGAAGATTGTGTTAGCCAAAAATTAGCCAAAGGGGGAGTTTGTAGATGTTTAGAATTGGCAGAATTTTTGACCAACAAGAAGTGTTGAACTTAGTTCAGGATGTCACATCAGATGTTGTGACATTATCAAACAGAGTATAAGTTAATGAACTTAATTCAGGATGTCACACCAGATGTTGTGACATTGTATCAGTTAATGAAGTAAGTTCAGTTTTCAGGATGTCACACCAGATGTTGTGACATCTCAAACCTGCTACCAGAATTAATTAATGTTTAACAGAACTGAGTAAATTCAGGGAATTTATCTGGAATTAATTATGAATGGATAAAACAGAAGAAGGGGCATATGTAGGGAGATTGGTTATATGATTTCAGTATAAACAGAAGAACTGACTCACCTAGAATCAAGGAAGTAACAAACCCTAATTCAAGGTGATGGCAACATGCGTATCAGGATTGGATAACCTACAGAAAGCCCAAAATCCAAGCATCTATTTAAGCAACAGAAACTCTCAGAATAGAGTAAGAAATAAAGAAGACTAAATAGGGTGTTTGTGTTTTAATAGCAGGTTTTATATGTGTAACACTTAATGAGCTTTTAAGCAAAAGTGTATTGTGTCTTGATTGAAACTGTGAAGTAAGATCAAGCTGTTTTGTTTGAAGTATGACTTAAATTTTATTAAACTTGTAAAATATCACTGTGTGATTGAGGGGGAGTGAGTTGATACTCATATCTAAGTTGTGTCTTAGGTAGAAATTGCCTTGGGTAGATATTAAGTGAAAGATTAAACTGAGTGGTTTAAGTCTAGAATTAATATTACTTATATTGGATTTCCTTCCTGGCTTGGTAGCCCCCAGATGTAAGTGTGGTGATACACTGAACTGGGTTAACAATTTCCTATGTTGTTTAATTTACCTGCACCTTAAGTTTTGTTTAAGTCTTCAAGTGTTTAAACATCTCATTCGACATCACATACCTGATCCCAGAATTTCAATAACCTTTCTCTTTTTAATTTTAGTAGCCATGGTAGTTCTTAGGGAATGTGATGATGAGGGAAATACCATTCATAAAAGTGAAGAAGAAAGAAGAAATATTTTGGAAGAATATACCCGAGCATTAGATCTTCCTTTAGGAATAGAAGAGCATAGGATCATTATGAATAAATTCTACAACGAAGTTCTTTCTTCTGAGAGTGACTTTGATTATGATTCTTCATGTTCAGTGGAATTTTTAATGGAAATTGATGTTTCATTCGACTCTGAAGTCACAAACCATTATAATAGTGTTTCTGACGATTATGAAATCACAACACTCCATTCTTTACGGAACATATCATTTACCGGTTTGAAAGAGGACGTTATCTTGGAAGAATATGTTCCTCAGGAGCGAGTTTGTACTCTCCGGCCAAAGAATGTTACTGAAGATATTTTCTACTTCTATCCGAGCATTCTTGAGGATTTTGATATTCAGATACCCTTCATTGATTTTGAAATTTATGTGTTGGAGACTGTCAACATCGCTTCGCCCCAGTTACGTCCCAATAGTTGGGGATTCAAAAGAGCTTTTGAGCGAGTGTGTGAGGTTTTGTTCATTACCCCAACCATCGGCTTGCTCTTTTCATATTTCAGGTGAAAGGCGTTGACAATCGAAGCTGGATTCAATTATGTGGGATTCCACAGAGAAGCTTCCTTCAAGCCTATGCATCCAATTATAAGAACTATAAATTCCATTTTGTTAATGCTCGTGGTGGGCCGACGTATCCTCAGATTTTGTATGCCTTAGACGGGAACCCATGCTTCCCTCATTACTGGACAAAGAACCCGTTGTCTATCACAAGGTTTGATTATGAGAAACTAACTGAGATCGAGACTGAATCCTTAGTTATTTTGATATCTTTCCATATGATGAAAGTTAAGGAATTACTTCCTTTAACCGATGACCAACTTCTTATTTTCCTAGGTAATTATTATTTTCATGTGTTGTTTATGTCGCCCTTTGCTTTTATACTAAATTCTTTCCCTTTTGTAGACAATATGACTGATTCATCAGTTTTTGAGAAGAGGAAATTTATGAAAAGTGCACGAGAAGCTTGTAAAGGCATCAGGGGTCCGTTCGAATCCAAATCAGATTTAAGTGGGTTAGAGACCCGAGCACCTAAATGTTCCTGGGGAACGGGTACTAAAGAACTTCTGGCTAAAAATGAATCGTAAACCCAAGCGGCTTCTATCCCGAACAACGCTTCTCAGGCCGATCCAAAGAAGCTAAAGATCCTTTCGGACGAAGATATTCATCAAGTAGGCCTGAAAATTTGTTCCTTAATGCAAGGTTCCAAAAGCAATAAAGCATCTGGGGAATTTAAATTTTGGTCAAATGTCTTCGACGGTTTTAGATTCCTGCATGATCATCTCAATGCCACCAAGGATGTTGACAAAGTAAAGTCTATTGGGAAGCAAAATATTACCAAAAACATTATCTCTTATTTGATGAGATGTGTTGTACTGGCACGAGGTTTGTTCGAACTAGCCGACAACTTTGAAGATACCGAATCTAGGCTCAAAAATAAAATCACCCAGCTGGAGGAAGCCCAGAGAGTTCAATCTGAGAAACTTTATGGTTTGGAGAGATATTTGACTGAGGACATTAAACAGAAGGAGATTCGGGAGCTAGAACACAAGCCGACCTTGTCTCAGGCTACTGAGAGATTGAAGCAGGTCTAGAATTCAAACAATGAACTTAATTGTAAACACCCCAAATTTGCCCTCACCCATTCACACCATGGCTTGTGATCTTTTCATTTGCATAAGTTCAATCATAGCATCTCATACCACATTTTTGATTCACTGCATTGTTTCAAAGTCATCTGCATCTAGGGTTTGTGATCTGAGCCATCCCTGAGCTATTTGAGCCATTCCAAAGGTCATCAATCATTTCAAAGGGGTCCATGTATATTCAAGCATCATATTATATCCTCACAAGGTCAAAGAAGTCAAAGAATCACAAGAACTGAAAAAGGCATGGAAGCAGAGCCAGGTTTAACTACACAGATGACCTAAAATTAGGGTTTTGGTTTCAGAGGCCATAACTCCAAATTTTTTGGCCATTCTTATTTCTATTGGTCTCTATATGTTATGAGGATCATGCATATCAATTTTCATGAAGAAATTCCATGGGGAAGGCATCTAATCAAGAGTTGACTTCTTGAGCAAGTCAGTGCAAAATCAGGGCATCTGAGGCCCCCAGTGACCCAACCAAAGGGTGTTCTCCATCATTTTAAATGTGTATGATCTTTATTTGATCATAGAAGGTGTTAGAAGTTCACAAAATTGAATAATTTCAAGCCATTTGCAAAGTTGCCTTTTTGGGAAAGTGACTTATAATGAAAACTTGCCATTTTGGGAAAGTTTTTCAACCTTCTCTTTTTGATTCAAAAATGCTTCAAATGAGAAAACTTTGGCCATGAAAGTTGTAGAATGGATCCTCCCATTTTCAAAAATTACAAGAACTCATTCTAATTCATTTTGGATCAAAAGTTATGGCCTTGCAAAGTTGGGAAAAATCACATAATTTCATGTTTTACACCAAAAGAGGAAAGTTGCAAAACCTCATGCCAAGGAAAAATGTGACTTCAAAGTGACTTCTAATCTTCATACAAACACAATGCAATGCCTAAAATTCAGATTGGCCCAAGAAATTTCTCATTTTCATGCCTTGATGTCCAAGTATCATAAACCATTTTTCATGAAAATCACAAAGAGGGAAATCTTGCAAGAAGGGTTCCTTTGGTTTTGTTTGGTCTCTAATCATTATCAAAGTATCATAGCAACCTTGTATGGTGCATTTTTCTGCATATTGCCCAAGAGATGTCACATGTCCATGGTCAAAAATCACAAAGTGTAACAAGTTGCAAAAGTGCAAAACATGTGAGATCTCACCCTTCATCCATTCCAGCTCACATCAGTTCATCCCATGGCCATCCTTGAAGGCAGCTGAGCCCAAAGAAACCCTAAAATAGCCTCTGCCATAGCCCATGCCTCAAGTACGCCTAACATTGACTTTTTGGACAATTGCCCCATGCCATTCCCACAGTGCAAGTCACTTCCTCAGACCTCTTCCAATAGTTTAGGGATGTGCTATGGATCATAAAGCAAGCCACACACAAGCCAGAAACCACACACAATCCAGCTTGCACAAAATCTGTCCCAAACTTCTTCTCTTCGAATTTCTTCACACAGCCTTCAAACATCAAAAATTTCTTCACCAACAAACCAGAAATCATCCATAGAACAAGAATCACCCCCTGAAACAGCTTGAAGCATCACACACAAAGACCTCCATTTCTGCTACACCAGAACAAAACAGCCATAACCAGCCATTCTCAAAGCTCTCCAAGCTTCATTTCATCATCAGGGTGTTCAAAGGAGAGGGATTGCACCAAGTTTGAGTCCAGAAAGCTCAGGAACAGGAATTCTTCATCTCAGGTAACATGAAGAACATTTTTCCCAGAATCTAAGTTTTAAGTTCTTTTATGGTTTTGCATGTTCCCCTGATCATGAATATGTATTTACTTTTGAAAATGGTGAAGAAACCAGCATGTATGATGACTCTGAACATTTGCCCGTGTTTTATATTTTGCTTCGATTCATGCTTGTGAGGTGAAATAAATGAGTTTGGGATGAGGGTTTAGGTTTAGATTGATGAGAGGATCATTTTGGTGGAAGGAATTTGAAGTTTGGTAACCTGTAGAGGAAACTAGGGTTTGTGCTTGCCGGAGAAGATGACCGGAACCACTGTTCCGGTCATCTGAGAGTCATTAACCCTAATTAGGGTTTAGGCCAGTTTTAAATTGAGACCCTTGGATCTGCCTTCCCGCGCGCGTTTATGTGGACCAGATCATCCCATTAGCTATTAATCAGTCATTAATTAATTAAATCCAGGATTAATTAAATATTAAATAAGTTTAGCCAGGTTTGAACTTAGGCCGTAGGATTGCGCGCCAAGTCAACAATCCCAAACACGGATTCAATCTGGACCTCTCCTTTGGCATACTTTCTTTTATTTTTATTTCATTTCTTTTTCATTTAACTTTCACGAATTTTTAAAAATAGGAAAATACATTGAAAAATTCTGATTTTTTTTGTCAAACATTTCATTAATTTTCAGAACCCAAAAATATTTTTATTTTTATTTTTTGCATTAAAAATTATTTTTAAATCATTTAAATGTTTATTTTTAATTATTTAAAGAAAATTAATTGATTAAAAATGCATTTAGGTATTTAAAAATCACCAAAAAATTCACATTGCATTTCAAAACATTTAGAAACATTATCAAACTCTCAAAACAAATTTCTTTTGGTTCTTGAACTATTTTGACCTTTTTCATTGGAATTAAATTCATTTAAAGGCAATATTTTTGTTCAAACTTAGAAAAATTCATTCTGCCTAACAATGAAGAGTTTGATAATGGTTCTTCTTGCATTGCATCATTCATAGCATTTAGTTTTTAGGGTAAATTTGGTTGGAATTTATCTTTCATTTTCAATTTGTTGTGCATTTTCCATTGTGAGGTATCCCAAAACCCTAGTTGACTTAGAAAAATCACAACTTCCATTAGGTTTAGATTTAGGTCTCCTCCTTTGGGCAGTGAACTTGTGTAGGGTTAAGGTTCCTTTTATCCCATTTTCAATTTTTTATCATGTCATTTGCTTCTGATTTTGAATTTTGCATTGCATATTGTATGTAAACCCTAATTCTTGCCTTCCTTTGCATTCATCTCTCATTTGCTTGCATTTAAGAACTTGCCATGACATTTTGTGCATCCACATGATTCATAAGACATCTTAGGACATATTAGAATCATGATTGACCATTTCATCTTTCATTTGCCTTGTTATGCATTCATATCATTTCATAAACTTTCATGAACTTTCATGGTTCAAAGCATACTTCATTTGCATCCTTATCCTTGTATGATCATCCACAACTCTTGACATGTGTTTGCATCATCTCTTAGCATCATTAACATCATGTTTATGCTTCTGAATTTGGTTTGCATCATGGCATTTCATCTCATTTCCATTGCATTTCATTTCCTTTGCTAACTTTTCAGGTGGTAAGTTGTTTTGAGAAGTGAATTTGCCTTCACTTCTCACAATCTCTTCTCATACCTCTCTTGCATCATTGCTGCATTTTATCTTGTGTGTTAGAGTGAGCTTGCTCATTCATGCTCTCTCCCACTTTCTTCCTTCAAGCAACTTGTCTTCTTAAGTGAATCCAGTTGTCTTGCTTCTCTTTGTTCCTTTCCCCTTTCATCTGCTTCTCTCCTTGGTGGCTCTTTGAAGATCTCTTTCTTCCTTAAACCTCAGAAACCCTAGGATTTCCATGTATGATAATAATTAGGGTTTGATTAGTCCCCCATTTAGCTTTTACCTTTGTGTCATCTTTGAGTCCTCTCTCCTCATCTCATAGTCAAGGACTAAACCCTAAAGGTTTTAAGGCTTTGTGATTAAGCTTATGCCTGCATCCTTCTATTAGGATGGAGTGTATAACTTTAATCCTAAGTGTTAAACCCTTAATGTGTTTAATTCCTTTAATCAATACACTTAATAATCATCAAGACATCAAACTTGTAACTTGGGCCTTGCATTAGGGTTCTAATTCTTCCTTAATTGGTTAAGAAGGACCAACCCTAGTGTTAATGGACAAGTCCCCCTCAAGTTGTCTTACAAACCATAAAATTCACTTCTTAATCTTACCATTAACTAAAATCCACTTTAATAAAGGTTTGTTTTGTCATGAGGTTAATCCCTAATCATGGATTAAGTTGAGGTATCTTCCCCAGCTTAAATGTTCTCATCTATTATCCTTCTATTAGGATGGTGTAATGGGTCCATTAAATCCTTGATTATGGCTTAAACTCATTACTTAACACTAAACAAAAAGTCCAAAAACATCTAAATAAATACAAGTAGGTTAATGATCTTAATCCTACATCATGGTGATTAAGTGTGAGGTGCTTACTTCATATTTAAGGTATTCTCATTACCCCTAATCAGAGGGAGGATGTGATGAGTTTACTAACCCTTGGTTTAGGCTTAAGCTCATCAACTTATGACAAACACAAAAATCAATAAAAGATTGAAAATACCAAAAAAAAACAATAATCGTCTCCTCCGGGATTCTTTTCTCACCTCATTCACTCATTAACGAGAACTTGCTTCTTCCGTCTAATGCAAGACAGTTTGCACCTGAGCCATACAGGTCATACACTTGAGCATAGACAAGTAAGCAGTTCACAAGTCAAATCATCTTTCAGTTTCTTTGAGTCGAACTACGGTGTTCTGACTTCCTCATTGCACGAGAGGATACGTAGGCATAACTTAACTGTTATCGAACAAAAGTCTCTGTATATTCCCCCTCTTCCAGCATTATTCTTTAAGCCTCATAGTCTTTTGCCTCATACTCTTGTTCTTACACTGACACTTCTCTTATACACTTCACTTTTCTTTTGCACTGACACTTGCATTCTTTTCCAGCTTTGATACACAAATTACACTGACACTACCCTTTTAAAACACAAATCTTTCAAGCATGGATCCCGTCGAGTACGACGGACAATCTGGGTGCTAATACCTTCCCAGGTTGTAACCAACCCCCTTTCTCAGTTTCTCTGGTTCGCGGCCGTCTTATTCATCTTTTCTTAGGTTTATGCAGCATTACCTTTCCTTCGGGATAAAAATGCCTAGTTGGCGACTCTTTTCTTTTCAGTTCACCCTTGTGTGTTCTCTCTCTTTCGCCGACCGTTCGCGTCTGTACCCCTCTTGGCCCTGTGTCATCAGGTGGGAGCGACAGCTTGGCGACTCTGCTGGGGATCCTTATACGGTAACCAGGGCTTCTGGTTCTTTTTGTGGGTTCCTCCTAGCGCTTGTTTGATTTGTGTTTATTGGGGTGTTATGTGATAATTGTGTTTATATATTTGCTTTATTTATTGCTTTATGTATAGCTTTATTTATTGCTTGCTTTACAGTCTTTCATATTTCATACTATCATTATCATTGCTGGATCTGGTTTTCTTTGGTGGGTGGGGGTGCCATTGAGTGATTAAGGTCCTATACCTGGGACCTGAGTGACACATAGGCTAGAGTGGTTCATGTTCTTTCCCATTCCATTTCGGTCTGGTGCGGGAATATGAAACACGGTTCAGATGTGGGTTTCTTCTTGAGAACTCTGTGCTACAGATTTCCTGTAGTGCTAGGGCTATCTGGGAAGCCTGCTAAGTCTGGATGACCTTTATTATGACCTTCAGAAACTGAGGTGAATTAGAGGAGGATCTTTTATGGTTGTTGTAAACACTGTACTTCCGGGTTAGAAGTGTTTACACTTCTCATAACTGATCCAAGTCTGAGGATCCTTGTTTTAGAACATTACCTGTGAGGGGGTTGGGCTGTTTACAGGTTTGCAGGTACCATTGGCCACATCATACCCTGATACTTGTTTTGTTTAAGAGTACCTCATTTTGGATAGTTCTTGTGATTTAACCCTGGACATGTGACTCTTTATTTGAGTCCCCCACCCTGGTTACTGGTTTTCTGAACCCCCATCTGGACTTCTTGAACATACATGGGCTTTATATCAAGACAGATAATCAGATCCAGCTTGATCACAAACCCTTGCATATCATTTGCATACATTATCATTGCATCATTTGACATTTGTTTATTTGTTTTTCAGGGTATCCACATTATATCTGGTTTGGTTTTGACCCCTTCTTTTGCATAAACCTCAGCTTCAGCTATCTTCATCATTTTCCTGCTTCAGCTGTTCTCATCATCACCAGCATCAGCCTATCGGTGGCTCATCTCCAGTATCAGTTTTGATCTTCATCTGCAGCTATCTTCATCATCTTCAGCAGCATTCATGGCTACTCCCAGGAAGAGCAACATATCCTACCATTTCTTTGAGCCTGTGTTGACTGGTATCAGGCAGGTCCAGTCACTTATCACACCTGACCACATCCCATTATTCAGAGAGCATTATGGAGGTATCCTGGATATGGTTATGGACCTGGACCCTTCTCAGAGGAGCATGATCCACACATGCTTGCAGTTTTATGACCCTCCTTTGAGATGTTTCACATTTTCAGACTTTCAGCTAAGACCTCTGTTGGAGGAATTTTCATCATTGATTGGAGTACCTGTCAGAGGTGAAGTCCCTTTCAACCCAGAAATGACTTCTCCCAGCAATGGAGAAGTAGCAAAAGCACTGTACCTGGAGCCTACTTTGATTGAGCAAAATATGATAACAAAAGCTGGGATCCCTGGTTTACACTTAGACTTATTGATTTCTCAGGCCACCCTGAAGGCCTCCTTGGGAGAGTGGAGGGCAGTCTGTGCACTGTTATCCCTCAGCATATATGGGGTTATACTGTTTGCAGATGAGCCCAAATTTGTCGGCAAGAATGCCATTTATCTTTTCCTTCTGAGGAACCCAGTACCCACATTGCTGGGAGATTTTTACTACTCCATTCATCAGAGGAATGAGAAGCAAAGGGGGAAATTGGTGAGATGTTGTGCTCCTTTGTTTCACACCTGGCTGCTCAAACACCTACCCAAGTCAGATGCCTTCTTGAATCCTCACCAGCAGAAGAATTGGGCCAAGAGGCTCATTGCTTTGTCTTCAGATGACATCAGATGGTGCACCCAGAGCACCAAAGGCAAAGACATAATCACCAGCTGTGGGCAATACCCAAATGTACCTCTGATAGGAGTAAAGGGTTGCATCAACTACAATCCTTTGCTGTTTAAGAGACAACTGGGCTATGCTTTGGTTCACCCTCCCAGAGTGCAAGATTTAGCTGAGACCCTGTATTGTGAAATAAAACCTAATCTAGCTGTTGTCAGACAAGCATCCTGGGCTTGGGACAACATCCAGACAAAAGGGATGGCTATTATGGGGAGTTGTAATAATGTAGCCTCAGCTCAGTACTATGACTGGTCCCATGCTAGAGCTCAGATGACTGGAATGCCCTTCACCATTGAAGACATACCTGGACCATCTACAGTACAGCCAGCAGCAACTGTCAGCCTAGAAGAATTTGAGAAGCTAAAGGAAAGGAATGAGAATCTGTCTCAAGCCCTGAAGAAGACCCTTTGGGAAAGGAGTGATGGTCGTCTGGACATTGAAAGGTTGGAGAAGCTTAGGGTGGAGCATCTGGCCAAGATTGAGAAAACAGAGGACTACATCCGGAAAGCAAGGGTTGGGGAGCAAATATTGAAGAATGCCTGTAAGGAGGCCAAGATTCAGAAGGCTAGGACTGAGCTTTATCTGCAGGAGAGTCAGGCTAGGTGGGTCAGGATCACTGAAGCCCGGACACAAGAGGATCAGAAGACTCAGGCCAAGATTGAACAGCTAGAGGCCAATGAAAAGAAGCAGCAGGAAGCTTTGCTGGCAGCCCAGAAGGAGATTTCAGAGTTGAAGCTTAGGGCTGGATTGAAGAGATCAAAGGATCAGGACAGGCACAAGAATCTGACCACTGCCATTGCCACCAGAAACCTCCTTATAAGGACCATTACAGAGCATCCAGCTGTTCCAGTGACTGAGGCACTTCTGAAGGAGGTTAAGGAGGATGAGTTTGGATTGGATGTTTGACTTCTTTGCTTGTTGTTCATTTCCATTTTATGTACTTTTATTTTTGTTGTATTTTGACCCTCCAGGGGAATATGTTGTAAAACAAACTATGTATGATTCATCATTTGTAATATATTTTTTAGTTTGTTTCCATTTTGGGGTTTATTTTCTCAACAACATCAAAGCATCTTCCTCGAGGTCGGGAAAGGTCAAAACCAAGAACCAAGTCGAATACCTTGGAAAATAAATAAGCATACTGCATTTGCATACTAACTTTTGTTTTGTTTTGTAGGTTTTGTCATTATTTTGTTTGTTTCTAACTCTGTTGTGCTTCAGGAAATATTGCTCGTCGCCGGGTGTTCCCTATCAACCGTACGCACCGGTACCCTACTCGCAACAATCTTCCTGGTATCCAAATGGATCAAGTACAGCAGGACCTGACTGAGGTCAGAACTCAGATGGCTAATGAAAGAGTGGAGATGAGGAACCAAATGGCTCAATTCATGACTGTGATGACTGGCTTGGCCCAGAGTCAAGAAAGGTTAAGGACATTGGTGGAAAGGCAAATTCCCGAGGAACCTCATCCTGGAACTGGAGGAACTAGTAATGATGAGGGAGGTCAGCCTCATGTTAACCCACCAGTATTTGGACCTCATCTAGATCCGGAAGTCAACATCCCAAGGAATGTGCAGGGCAACACTGCTGCAGGCAGGATCTTGCAAGAAGATCCTCAAGAAGAGCAGTTTACTGTAATGGGAGCTGGAGACGAAGTTTATGATAGGAGGTTTGATGAAATTGCTGAGAAGTTGAGATCTTTGGAGTCTCAAAACTCCTTGGGCTTCTATGTAATGGATATGGGGTTAGTAGACGGGGTGAGAATTCCCCACAAATTCAAACCCCCGTGCTTTGAGAAATACAATGGAACTTCCTGTCCACGAACTCACCTGCAGTCTTTCCTGGGAAGACTTAAAGCATATACAATGGATGAAAAGCTGTGGATGTTCTACTTTGAAGACAGTTTGACTGGGGCTTCAAGAGAGTGGTATTCACACCTGACCAGAGCTACTATCAGATGCTGGAAGGACCTAGCTGAAGCCTTCATCAGGAAGTATCAATACAATCTGGACATGGCTCCCAACAGGACCCTCCTAATGGGAATGTCTCAATCCTCCAGAGAAAGCTTCAGGGAATATGCCCAGAGGTGGAGACAGCTTGCTGCTGCTGTCCAACCACCCATGTCGGAAAGAGAAATGGCCGACATGTTCATGAATACTCTGCAAGGAACATATATTGATAGGCTAGCTGCCTTTTCTTCCACCAGTTTTGCTGACGTAGTTATAGCCGGTGAAAGAATTGAAAGTCTATTAAAAATGGGCAAAATTTCTGATAATGGTGCAAGTTCACCCAGTAATTCCAGGAAGCCTTTTGTGGGACCTCTAAGAACCGGTGAGACAAATGCCATTCATGCCAGCAGGGGCAGACCCCAGTATGTTCACAGATCAGTAGCAGCAGTCACCATTCCAGCTCCGATTCCTCAGCAATCAACATATCAACAACAACAACAACCACATTATCAACAGCAAGTTCAGTATCCGCAACAGAGAACCTACAACAACAACAATAGCAATCAACAACAACGACCCTTCCAACAAAGACCATCACAGGCAAACAGGGTGATTGACCCTATCCCTATGCCTTATGCTGCCTTATTGCCACAACTCCTGAAACTTAACTTGGTTGAGTTAAGGACGTTGGCACCACCAGATCCCTCCAATCTACCAAGGAATTATGATGTCAACGCCAGGTGTGCTTTCCACTCCAATGCACCTGGCCACAATACTGAAAAATGCGGGCCTTACAAATGAAAGTCCAAGATCTGGTGGATTCTAAAGCCCTCAACTTTGCACCCCCTCCAAATGTCAACAAGAATCCTATGCCTAATCATGGTGGGCCGAGGATTAATGCCATTGAGGAAGACAAACCATCTACTTTGATTACCAGTGTTGCACAAATTCGAACACCTTTGGTCGAAATTAAAGCTTAGCTTCTAGAGTGCCAAGTATTCCCCGGGTGTGAGCTCGGTTGTGGGTATTGCAACATTGCAGTCAACAGATGTGAAAATTTGAGAAGTGGCATAGATGGTCTTATTAAGGATGGGATCCTTCAAATCTCAACAACGGCGCCTACAAATCCAGCAATTCCTTTAACAACAGTTCCAGATTCTTCTACAACAGCAGCAACAATCATTCCTACCGATTCATCAATATCATCAGCAATGGCTCCATCCATCACTTCAACAAATCAAATTTCAGCAACCATCTCTTCTACAACATCAACATCCATTTTATCAGCAGAATCTTCTACAACGCCAGCAAAAATCAATGAAGATATCTCAGTAGTTACAATCTATTACGACCCATCAGAGGTCCCTCCCAGCAACAATTTCCAACAACAAACAGTGGCACCTCCTACCAGATCGTCAGTCACAATTTACTATGATCCGCACACCATTACAGTACCCTCCTCTTCTGTAGTCAGTCCAATTACTATTACGGTGCCTGGACTCGTTCCTTATGAAAGCAGTAATGCCATACCTTGGCATTACGGCTCTGATCTCTACTGCAACGGGGAGAAAATCACTCTGGATTCACCAACCTCTTCACCACAAATTGATAATGTTGGGAGAGGCGGAGGCTTCACCATAAGCGGACGCCTTTTTGCCTCACAAATGCAGAGACCTAATGCTGAAGCAGAAGCCGCTGCCAAAGCAAAAGGAAAGAGTGTGGTACTTGAAGAGCCAACTGCCAAAGAAACTCAGAAGACATCTTTTGAACAAGAGGTAGACGAGTTTATGAGAATCATAAAAATAAGTGATTACAAGGTGGTGGATCAGCTTCACCAAACTCCCTCAAAAATTTCCATATTATCACTGTTGATGTGTTATGAAGCTCACAGGAACGCATTGTTGAAAGTCTTGCACGCAGCATACGTGCCGGAGGAGATTACCGTTAATCAGCTATAAACCGTGGTAGCAAATGTCAACACCAGTCATGGACTGGGCTTTACCAATGCTGACTTGACAACAGAGGGACGTAACCACAACAAGGCTTTACATATCACCTTGGAATGCAAGGGTGATGTTCTGTCTCATGTACTGGTGGACACTGGGTCATCGCTCAATGTTCTACCAAAGAAAGCCTTGGTGAAGCTGGAGTATGATGGCTTGGCATTGCGTCCGAGTAATTTGGTGGTGAGAGCATTTGATGGCTCTAAGAGATCAGTGCTTGGGGAGATTGATCTGCCTGTGATGATTGGCCCGCAGACTTTTAAAACTACCTTCTTTGTGATGGACATTCAGCCGGCCTACAGCTGTTTGTTAGGTAGACCCTGGATCCACGCCGCTGGCGCTGTTACGTCTACCCTTCACCAGAAGCTGAAATTCGAGTGGGAAGGCCAAATCATCACCATCTGTGGGGAGGAGGACATCTTTGTTAGCCATCTGGCTACGTATAAGTACATTGAAATGGACGGGGAAATCCATGAAACCATGAGCCAGGGGTTTGAGGCCCTGAACATTAATGAAGCATCTGTTGTACTGGGAACCTCCATAACGTCGTATCAGCAAGCCCGGAAGGTTGTTGAAGAGGGTACTGTCCAAGGCTGGGGAAAGCTGTTGCCCGTGGAAAAGAAGGAAGACAGATTTGGGTTGGGTTACAAACTAACTCAGCAAGATCAATCAGAGGCTGCAAGGGAGCCCAATTTTGTCAGCGGGGGAATGCTCACCCCGGATGCTGTGAACAATTTGGAAGACGAGGAGGAAAGCAACCGCAACCTGGAAAGCTGGATACGTCCAAGGATCCCGGGGAGCCAAGTCCTTAACTGGTCTTCCCAGGAAATTATAAGGGTTACTCCTGCAGAGTAATTATTATTTCCTGTATTTTAAGGCATGCATCAAGTCTTGCGTCTTTCCCAAGATGTCAAGACTCATTTTGTAATCGGGCCATCTTGTAATTTTGTGCAAATAGATCAATCAATGAATATCGGACATCTTTTGCAAACGAGTCTCTTTTTCGCTCACTGTATTTTCATTTTCTCTTTTTGTACAAAAATAAAATGGCAATGTTTTCAAAAAAAATAACTTCATTTTCACTTTTTTTTTCTAAACAAGATTAAAATTGATCACTAAAATAAACAATCTAAACCCTTGCAGAGAGTGCCTTTCAGATTGCACCGACAACAACACAGCTATGACTTCGTATGACTTTGACAATCCAATCAATCAAGCCGATGAAGGGGTTGAAGAAGATTATGAGCTACCTGAAGAGCTAGCCAGGTTGTTAAGGCAAGAGGAGAAGGTTATCACTCCTCATCAGGAGGAGATCGAAACGGTTAATCTTGGTACGGAGGAAGACGTAAAGGAAGTTAAGATCGGGGCCTGCTTACAGGATTCAGTGAAAGAGCAACTGATTGACATGCTTCGGGAGTATGTGGATGTTTTCTCTTGGTCTTATCAGGATATGCCAGGGTTGGACACCGATATTGTTATGCACAAGCTGCCTCTAAAGGAGGATTGCCCACCAGTAAAACAGAAACTGCGCCGTACTCGCCCAGATATGGAAATGAAGATAAAGGAAGAGGTGCAAAAGCAGTGGGACGCCGGTTTCCTTGCTGTGACTAGCTATCCGCCGTGGGTTGCTAATATTGTACCTGTGTCCAAGAAAGACGGAAAGGTGAGGATGTGTGTGGATTACCGGGATCTGAATAGAGCCAGCCCGAAAGATGATTTCCCTTTACCTCACATTGATGTATTGGTTGATAATACGTCTCAGTTCTCGGTGTTCTCCTTCATGGATGGATTTTCAGGATACAATCAGATCAAAATGTCACCTGAAGACATGGAGAAGACAACTTTCATCACACCCTGGGGCACGTTCTGTTATAAGGTGATGCCATTCGGACTGAAGAACGCTGGTGCCACTTATCAACGGGCTATGGTAACACTATTCCATGACATGATCCACAAAGAAATTGAATGTTATGTGGATGACATGATTGCCAAGTCCCTCACAGAAGAAGACCACCTGGTAAATCTGTTGAAGTTATTCAAGCGTCTGAGGAAGTACCAACTGAAGTTAAACCCCAACAAATGCACATTCGGGGTGCGATCCGGTAAGCTACTTGGATTTATTGTAAGTGAAAAAGGGATTGAAGTTGACCCTGACAAAGTTAAAGCCATTCAAGAAATGCCTGCACCGAATACTGAGAAAGAAGTTCGAGGGTTCCTAGGTAGATTTAATCACATTTCAAGGTTCATATCTAACCTTACAGCAATCTGTGAGCCTTTGTTCAAGCTATTAAGGAAAGAACAAACGGTCAGGTGGAACGAAGACTGCCAGAGGGCTTTTGACAAAATCAAGGAATACTTACCAGAGCCTCCGATCCTTATGCCTCCAGTTGAAGGAAGACCTCTAATAATTTACTTGACAGTGTTAGAAGAGTCAATGGGGTGTGTGCTGGGCCAGCATGACGAGTCTGGTCGAAAAGAGTATGCAATTTACTACCTAAGCAAAAAGTTTACCGACTGTGAACAACGTTATTCACTGCTCGACAAAACTTGATGTGCTTTAGCATGGGCTGCTCGCCGACTAAGACAGTATATGTTGACCCACACTACTTTATTGATCTCAAAGATGGACCCAGTTAAGTACATTTTTGAGAAGCCAGCGCTTACCGGACGGGTTGCAAGATGGAAAATGATCCTCACAGAATATGATATTCAGTACACATCTCAAAAAGCCATCAAGGGCAGTGTATTGTCTGATTATCTTGCTGAGCAACCTATTGATGATTACCAGCCTATGAGATTTGAATTCCCTGATGAAGACATCATGTTCATAAAGGCAAAAGATCATGAAGAGCCTGTTCACACTGAAGAGCCTGACCCGGAAGAAGAATGGACTATGATGTTCGATGGGGCTGTTAACATGAATGGTCATGGTGTTGGTGCAGTACTCATTACACCTAAAGGAGTTCACATGCCTTTCTCGGCAAAGCTCACTTTCAACTGCACTAACAACGAAGCTGAATACGAAGCTTGTATTATGGGTCTTGAGGAACCCATTGACCTCAGGATCAAGACCTTGACCGTATTCGGAGATTCAGCTCTGGTAATTAATCAAACCAATTGCAAATGGTACACTCACCAGGATCATCTGATACCTTATCGGGATTATACGAGGAGGTTACTAACTTTCTTCACAACGGTCAAGCTTGAGTATATCCCTCGAGACGAAAATCAGTTTGCAGATGATCTGGCTACCATTTCATCCATGATCAAAGTTCAAGCTGCCAACTTTGTGCCTCGAATTTTAGTGTCTAGACTTGACAGACCAGCATATATGCTCTCAGCAGATGTTGTTAAAGATGATAAGCCTTGGTTCCATGATATCAAATGCTTCTTGGAGGATCAAACATACCCACTTGGGGCATCTTCCAATGACAAGAAGACATTAAGAAGGCTAGCTGGTAGTTTCTTCCTGAATACTAACGGTTCCCTGTACAAGAGAAACTTTGATATGGTACTCCTCAGATGCGTTGATAGGACAAAAGCAGACTTGTTGATGCACGAGGTGCACGAAGGATCCTTTGGTACCCATGCAGGAGGGCATGCAATGGCTAAGAAATTGTTGAGATCAGGCTACTACTGGATTACAATGGATGCAGACTGTTGTGCTTATGCCAGGAAATGCCATAAATGCCAGATTTATGCGGATAAAGTGCATGTGCCTCCCAATCCTTTGAATATGATGTCTTCACCTTGGCCCTTTGCCATGTGGGGCATTGATATGATTGGCAAGATTGAACCGACTTCTTCAAATGGCCACATATTCATCCTGGTAGCCATTGACTATTTTACCAAGTGGGTTGAAGCAGCTTCCTATGCAAATATCACCAGGCAAGTGGTAGCCCGATTTCTGAAAAGAGATATCATTTGTCGGTATGGAGTTCCCGAGCGAATCATTACTGATAATGGTTCTAACTTGAACAACAAAATGATGGTAGAACTGTGCCGGGACTTCAAGATCCAACACCACAATTCTTCTCCTTACAGGCCAAAGATGAATGGCGTTGTTGAGGCAGCTAATAAGAATATCAAGAAGATTGTACAAAAGATGGTGGTTACCTACAAAGACTGGCATGAAATGCTACCATTTGCTTTGCATGGGTACCGAACGTCAATCAGAACATCCACTGGGGCAACACCGTATCAACTTGTATATGGTATGGAAGCAGTCCTACCTGTTGAAGTTGAATTACCCTCCTTGCGGGTACTAATGGATGTTAAGCTAAATGAAGCAGAGTGGGTCCGATCCTGATACGAACAACTGAATCTGATTGAAGAGAAGAGATTGGCTGCAATTTGTCATGGGCAGTTATATCAGAAAAGAATGAAGAAAGCCTTCGATCAGAAAGTCAGGCTCCGAGAGTACCAAGTAGGAGATCTTGTGCTGAAAAGACTCCTCCCTCCTCATACAGACCACAGGGGCAAGTGGACTCCGAATTATGATGGTCCATTCATATTGAAGAAAGTTTTCTCAGGTGGAGCTCTGATGCTCAGTACTATGGATGGTGAAGACTTCCTGTCCCCTGTGAATTCATATGCAGTTAAAAAATACTTCGCATAAAAAGACCCACTGGACATAAAAACAGAATGTAAGTCCAGGCAAGAATAGGGCATCCCGGCGAGTCAAAAAAACAGAATAAGAGACTCGGGCAAAAGAAAGGGAAAATAAAATAAAAAAAATGTGTACACCCGCTGAGTCGAAAAGCCGCATTGGACGACTCAGGCAAAAATGGGTATCCCGGTGGATTGAAAACCCGAAAGGGCGATCCACGCAAAATAAGGGAATAAGCGAACAACTGCATCCTGAATTCGTCTGTATCACTTATAACATGGCAAGCTCCGAAAGGTCCAAGCTTCGGTCAGAACTAACCTTCTTCAGAAAGCGAGATGAGAAGAACGTCAATATCATACGAGTCATAGCAAAAGGGAAAGCTCCTTGAAGCGTCATCAACATTGCCACTGTCTTTTTGCTTCTCAATTTGTAACAATCTCCTCATTTCAGGGGATCTGTTTCTTTAACTGTATCTCGCCAATTCAGGGCACAAATTAATAAAATCAGATTTTCAGTCATATCTTGTCTCGTACATTTTATTTTTCATTTGCAAAATGTCCGATGTCCCTGAGATATTGATTGCCTAAATACAGATGCTTCCCTTCTAAAAATACGTGCTTACATGAAATATATTTGCTCTCGGGAGTGTCTAAACTCCTATGACGGAATCCAGTAAGGGATACCTCGGGAAACTTGTACGTTTCTTTGTCATACAGGATTGCAGGTGTTCAAAGCACAACATGGGGCATGAAAGCTTCTCCCCAGTAGGCTGCCCAAATCATTATTTCCTCAGTACACCTTCCAAACAGCACCAGAGCTACTTTCTTCCCATCAGAGTTGCCAGGCATCACTTCTCCAAAGCAGTGCCAGAATGTGCTCATATCCCCCAGCTGAGTTGTCAAGTATCATCCTCAGCGGGATCCCCACAGAAATCTCTAGGAGGATCTCTCAGTGATCTTTCTTCTTCCCCAGCCAAGTACTAGACAGGGAGTCAGCCCCCGCAGAGTTTCAACTTATATCCAGAAGAGCAACGCTTGAAGATCTCACAACAGAGTGACGAGAGCTTCTACAAACCCCAGCTGGGTCCCTCATTGCCAAGATAGGTCTATCAGTAATCTATTTCCCCATGCAGAGTCAGATGTGTTAGATCTACCAATGATCTCATCCCCAGCTAGGATATCCACTTCAAGCAGATCAGCCAGAGATCTCCACAGCAACGGGATCCGAATCCCGGATCGGCATCTTTGCATGATCATAGCATTCGCATCATATTTTCCCACAGAGCGTAGCATTCCGTCTAATACAAAGCATTACGGCAAAAATCAAACATATTGCATAAATCATAAGCCATGTGTCGAACTGAACACTTGTAAAAAAACTGACCATCCATCAACAATATACAGAATATTTCCCAAAATTCCCCACCAGAGAGCCAAAGCATTTGCCTTACACTCACAAATACAGGTACATACCCTTGGGCACTCGTCTATGTCATCATTCCCCAGTAAATTGCCCGAGCAAACAGATACTTCTTGACACTCGTCTGTGCCATATCCCCAGCGGAAAGCCAAAGCGTCCCCTTTGCACTCACAAACACATGATTACATATATACACACTTCCTTGACACCCGTCCATGTCACCACCCCCAGCATAGTTGCCTAAACACTTTGGGAACCGTATAATTGTTTATAATACACGTTTTCCGACACCCGTCCGTGTCATGCTCTCCCCAGCAAGTTGAACACTCGTATGTGTCTCACCCGTCACTCATACAGATACTCGTCCGTATCTTGTATATACCACTTAAAACCCTTCAGATTCGACATTTGTCCGTGTTCGTTGTTAACTAGTTGGTACTCGTCCGTATCATCATCTCTGAACATGCGTCAAGCGTTTGTTTTTAGTGATACTCGTCCATATCATAGTCTTAAGGGTGCTCTTCCGCATCTTTAATCTATACACTGTGTCAAACACTTATGTCCTCTTGAATTTAGGCACTCGTCTGTGTCTACCTTTCCCTAGAAGAATCCTCAGCAAACCCCATTGATTTATTACCTTTTCTATCTGACATTCGTCCTATGTCATGATACCTTCCGGCAGCCGTACCCTGCCAGGTGATCGTCCTTCACCTTTTTGATGATCGTCCTTCATCACCCCCAGTGGAGTCTCTATTCATTAGAACCCTTTCTTATCCGACATTCGTCCTATGTCGTGATATTTTTAGCAGCCGTCCCCTTTTAGGTGATCGTCCTTCACCTCTTGATGATCGTCCTTCATCATTTTATCCGATGGCCGTCCCCATCGTTGATTCTATTATCTGACATTCATCCTATGTCATGATAAACCCTCAGAGCAGCCGTACCCTACTAGATGATCGTCCTTCACCTCTTGATGATCGTCCTTCATCATGCTTATCCGATGGACATCCCCATCGTCGACCTTTTTTATCCGGTATTCGTCCTATGTCGTGATACTTTTTGGCAACCGTACCTTGCCGGGTGATCGTCCTTCACCTTGGATGACCGTCCCTCATCCTCATCCCCAACCGAGCTGCCGTCCCCTGCTAAGTGATCGTCCTTCACCTTTGATGACCTTTCCTCATAATTTATTTCTTCAACCCGATGGTCGTCCCCATCATTTACCTTTCATCCCCAGAGAGTCTTATTTCTTTACTTGATGGCCGTCCCCATCATGATCCCTTTATTTCCCCAGCATGTCGGCCGTCCCCGTCATTGCTTTATCCCCAGCAGTCGTCCTCTGCTCGGAGGTCGTCCTCCGTCGCCCGCACTTCATAAACATACTTTATTTTCTTTTACAATCTATATCCCTTTTCTGCTTCATTATGTGAGTGCAAATTTTGGACTGTCTTTGGTATTCAACCACAAGTTATCTTGTTTGCCTGATAAGCCGTCGCTTACATCCTGCACAGCTAACTCATGTTTGAATAGGGGCAACTGTAAACACCCCAAATTTGCCCTCACCCATTCACACCATGGCTTGTGATCTTTTCATTTGCATAAGTTCAATCATAGCATCTCATACCACATTTTTGATTCACTGCATTGTTTCAAAGTCATCTGCATCTAGGGTTTGTGATCTGAGCCATCCCTGAGCTATTTGAGCCATTCCAAAGGTCATCAATCATTTAAAAGGGGTCCATGTATATTCAAGCATCATATTATATCCTCACAAGGTCAAATAAGTCAAAGAATCAAAAGAACTGAAAAAGGCATGGAAGCAGAGCTAGGTTTAACTGCACAGATGACCTAAAATAAGGGTTTTGGTTTCAGAGGCCATAACTCCAAATTTTTTGGCCATTCTTGTTTCTATTGGTCTCTATATGTTATGAGGATCATGCATATCAATTTTCATGAAGAAATTCCATGGGGAAGGCATCTAATCAAGAGTTGACTTCTTGAGCAAGTCAGTGCAAAATCAGGGCATTTGAGGCCCCCAGTGACCCAACCAAAGGGTGTTCTCCATCATTTTGAATGTGTATGATCTTTATTTGATCATAGAAGGTGTTAGAAGTTCACAAAATTGAAGAATTTCAAGCCATTTGCAAAGTTGCCTTTTTGGGAAAGTGACTTATAATGAAAACTTGCCATTTTGGGAAAGTTTTTCAACCTTCTCTTTTTGATTCAAAAATGCTTCAAATGAGAAAACTTTGGCCATGAAAGTTGTAGAATGGATCCTCCCATTTTCAAAAAGTACAAGAACTCATTCTAATTCATTTTGGATCAAAAGTTATGGCCTTGCAAAGTTGGGAAAAATCACATAATTTCATGTTTTACACCAAAAGAGGAAAGTTGCAAAACCTCATGCCAAGGCAAAATGTGACTTCTAATCTTCATAAAAACACAATGCAATGCCTAAAATTCAGATTGGCCCAAGAAATTTCTCATTTTCATGCCTTGATGTCCAAGTATCATAAACCATTTTTCATGAAAATCACAATGAGGGAAATCTTGCAAGAAGGGTTCCTTTAGTTTTGTTTGGTCTCTAATCATTATCAAAGTATCATAGCAACCTTGTATGGTGCATTTTGCTGCATATTGCCCAAGAGATGTCACATGTCCATGGTCAAAAATCACAAAGTGTAACAAGTTGCAAAAGTGCAAAACATGTGAGATCTCACCCTTCATCCATTCCAGCTCACATCAGTTCATCCCATGGCCATCCTTGAAGGCAGCTGAGCCCAAAGAAACCCTAAAATAGCCTCTGCCATAGCCCATGCCTCAAGTACACCTAACATTGACTTTTTGGACAATTGCCCCATGCCATTCCCACAGTGCAAGTCACTTCCTCAGACCTCTTCCAATAGTTTAGGGATGTGTTATGGATCATAAAGCAAGCCACACACAAGCCAGAAACCACACACAATCCAGCTTGCACAAAATCTGTCCCAAACTTCTTCTCTTCGAATTTCTTCACACAGCCTTCAAACATCAAAAATTTCTTCACCAACAAACCACAAATCATCCATAGAACAAGAATCACCCCCTGAAACAGCTTGAAGCATCACACACAAAGACCTCCATTTCTGCTACACCAGAACAAAACAGCCATAACCAGCCATTCTCAAAGCTCTCCAAGCTTCATTTCATCATCAGGGTGTTCAAAGGAGAGGGATTGCACCAAGTTTGAGTCCAGAAAGCTCAGGAACAGGGAGTGTTCATCTCAGGTAACATGAAGAACATTTTTCCCAGAAGCTAAGCTTTAAGTTCTTTTATGGTTTTGCATGTTCCCCTGATCATGAATATGTATTTACTTTTGAAAATGGTGAAGAAACCAACATGTATGATGGCTCTGAACATTTGCCCGTGTTTTATATTTTGCTTCGATTCATGCTTGTGAGGTGAAATAAATGAGTTTAGGATGAGGGTTTAGGTTTAGATTGATGAGAGGATCATTTTGGTGGAAGGAATTTGAAGTTTGGTAACCTGTAGAGGAAACTAGGGTTTGTGTTTGCCGGAGAAGATGACCGGAACCACTGTTCCGGTCATCTGAGAGTCATTAACCCTAATTAGGGTTTAGGCTAGTTTTAAATTGAGATCCTTGGATCTGCCTTCCCGCGCGCGTTTGTTTGGACCAGATCATCCCATTAGCCATTAATCAGTCATTAATTAATTAAATCCAGGATTAATTAAATATTAAATAAGTTTAGCTAGGTTTGAACTTGGGCAGTAGGATTGCGCGCCAAGTCAACAATCCCAAACCCAGATTCAATCTGGACCTCTCCTTTGGCATACTTTCTTTTATTTTTATTTAATTTCCTTTTCATTTAACTTTCACGAATTTTTAAAAATAGGAAAATACATTGAAAAATTCTGATTTTTTTTGTCGAACATTTCATTAATTTTCAGAACCCAAAAATATTTTTATTTTTATTTTTTGCATTAAAAATTATTTTTAAGTCATTTAAATGTTTATTTTTAATTAGTTAATGAAAATTAATTGATTAAAAATGCATTTTGGTATTTAAAAATCACCAAAAAATTCACATTGCATTTCAAAACATTTAGAAACATTATCAAACTCTCAAAACAAATTTCTTTTTGGTACTTGAACTATTTTGACCTTTTTCATTGAAATTAAATTCATTTAAAGGCAATATTTTTGTTCAAACTTAGAAAAATTCATTATGCCTAACCATGAAGAGTTTGATAATGGTTCTTCTTGCATTGCATCCTTCATAGCATGTAGTTTTTAGGGTAAATTTGGTTGGAATTTATCTTTCATTTTCAATTTGTTGTGCATTTTCCATTGTGAGGTATCCCAAAACCCTTGTTGACTTAGAAAAATCACAACTTCCATTAGGTTTAGATTTAGGTCTCCTCCTTTGGGCAGTGAACTTGTGTAAGGTTAAGGTTCCTTTTATCCCATTTTCAATTTTTTATCATGTCATTTGCTTCTGATTTTGAATTTTGCATTGCATATTGTATGTAAACCCTAATTCTTGCCTTCCTTTGCATTCATCTCTCATTTGCTTGCATTTAAGAACTTGCCATGACATTTTGTGCATCCACATGATTCATAAGACATCTTAGGACATATTATAATCATGATTGACCATTGCATCTTTCATTTTCCATGTTATGCATTCATATCATTTCATAAACTTTCATGAACTTTCATGGTTCAAAGCATACTTCATTTGCATCCTCATCCTTGTATGATCATCCACAACTCTTGACATGTGTTTGCATCATCTCTTAGCATCATTAACATCATGTTTATGCTTCTGACTTTGGTTTGCATCATGGCATTTCATCTCATTTCCATTGCATTTCATTTCCTTTGCTAACTTTTCAGGTGGTAAGTTGTTTTGAGAAGTGAATTTGCCTTCACTTCTCACAATCTCTTCTCATCCCTCTCTTGCATCATTGCTGCATTTTATCTTGTGCGTTAGAGTGAGCTTGCTCATTCATGCTCTCTCCCACTTTCTTCCTTCAAGCAACTTGTCTTCTTAAGTGAAGCCAGTTGTCTTGCTTCTCTTTGTTCCTTTCCCCTTTCATCTGCTTCTCTCCTTGGTGGCTCTTTGAAGATCCCTTTCTTCCTTAAACCTCAGAAACCCTAGGATTTCCAAGTATGATAATAATTAGGGTTTTATTAGTCCCCCATTTAGCTTTTACCTTTGTGTCATCTTTGAGTCCTCTCTCCTCATCTCATAGTCAAGGACTAAACCCTAAAGGTTTTAAAGCTTTGTGATTAAGCTTATGCCTGCATCCTTCTATTAGGATGGAGTGTTTAACTTTAACCCTAAGTGTTAAACCCTTAATGTGTTTAATTCCTTTAATCAATCCACTTAATAATCATCAAGACATCAAACTTGTAACTTGGGCCTTGCATTAGGGTTCTAATTCTTCCTTAATTGGTTAAGAAGGACCAACCCTAGTGTTAATGGACAAGTCCCCCTCAAGTTGTCTTACAAACCATAAAATTCACTTCTTAATCTTACCATTAACTAAAATCCACTTGAATAAAGGTTTGTTTTGTCATGAGGTTAATCCCTAATCATGGATTAAGTTGAGGTATCTTCCCCAGCTTAAATGTTCTCATCTATTATCCTTCTATTAGGATGGTGTAATGGGTCCATTAAATCCTTGATTATGGCTTAAACTCATTACTTAACACTAAACAAAAACTCCAAAAACATCTAAATAAATACAAGTAGGTTAATGATCTTAATCCTACATCATGGTGATTAAGTGTGAGGTGCTTACTTCATATTTAAGGTATTCTCATTACCCCTAATCAGAGGGAGGATGTGATGAGTTTACTAACCCTTGGTTTAGGCTTAAGCTCATCAACTTATGACAAACACAAAAATCAATAAAATATTTAAAATACCAAAAACAAACAATAATCGTCTCCTCCGGGATTCTTTTCTCACTTCATTCACTCATTAACGAGAACTTGCTTCTTCCGTCTAATGCAAGACAGTTTGCACCTGAGCCATACAGGTCATACACTTGAGCATAGACAAGTAAGCAGTTCACAAGTCAATTCATCTTTCAGTCTCTTTGAGTCGAACTACGGTGTTCTGACTTCCTCATTGCACGAGAGGATACGTAGGCATAACTTAACTGTTATCGAACAAAAGTCTCTGTATATTCCCCCTCTTCCAGCATTATTCTTTAAGCCTTATAGTCTTGAGCCTCATACTCTTGTTCTTACACCGACACTTCTCTTATACACTTCACTTTTCTTTTGCACTGACACTTGCATTCTTTTCCAGCTTTGATACACAAATTGCACTGACACTACCCATTTAAAACACAAATCTTTCAAGCGTGGATCCCGTCGAGTACGACGGACAATCTGGGTGCTAATACCTTCCCAGGTTGTAACCAACCCCCTTTCTCAGTTTCTCTGGTCCGCGGCCGTCTTATTCATCTTTTCTTAGGTTTATGCAGCATTACCTTTCCTTCGGGATAAAAATGCCTAGCTGGCGACTCTTTTCTTTTCAGTTCACCCTTGTGTGTTCTCTCTCTTTCGCCGACCGTTCGCGTCTGTACCCCTCTTGGCCCTGTGTCATCAGGTGGGAGTGACATTAATGAGTCTCTTAAGAAGGCTCAAATTGATATTCGCTCTATTGGCGATAAGGCTTTTGATAGGGCCAAAGATAAATTCTTCTGTCTCCACCCGGATTTAGATTTGGCAGAAATTGACTATTTTAAGGTAGTGAAGGACGATCACCTTGTGGAAATAACTGACCTGACAGAAGATAACCCAGAAGAATACACATCCCCAGTTAATGGTCCTACTATCACATACGATATCCTTCCCTGAGATCTTTCTCTGCTTTTAGTGGGTATGCAATAGCTCCCGTTTTTGTAATATTTTGGACCCCAAGCTTTTTGGATTTGTAATGAACATTGTCAGGCTCTATTGAGGCCTTAAGTTATGTTTCTATTTACATGATTTGCTTTAATAGTTTATTGTTTCATACTTCATAAAGAAATTCTTCACGTATAACTCTTTACGTATATATGTAATAACCCCTCGGGAACTTTAAGTCGATACGACTTAGGGTGGCCGACCAAATGTTTCCCGACCTTTAAATATTTGAGACTTCACTTGTGAGGTGAGTACCTAGAAGGGTTGAGGATTTATTTTCTGGACCTTTAGTATTTTTGTTATAATCACCTGAAATCCCCAGGTCTTTTTAGCGAAGTGCACTTACGTACATTTTTGCTAAGAACCTACCCAGTGATTCACAATATACGCAAATGTTGACTGTTTAGCGGACAATAGGGCGAGATCATGTGTTTGTAACACTGTCATCTCTTTGTGTATTGGCACGACTTTGGGCATCTATCCAATAATGGATATGAGCCACAAGTATGTACTATTATAAAAATCATTTTTTAATACTCACTTGTATATGAAATCCTATGAGTAGGATCCTTATTAGTTCTTAAGCTTCCATGGTGGCCGACTGCATTGTCGGGCCTTCTTGAAATAAATATTTTTCTTTGGTCAACCCTAGGCTTTTCTTTTGATGAAAAGGAGAAGCTGGGATATCTTGTTTTTATCCAGATAGGCCATATCGGATCTGATCAAACATCAGTCTGGTCGTGAAGCGAATCTATGTACTTATAAGTGATTGACAGAAATCTGGGGTTGACTAAGTTTTCAAATGTAAATTTGCTTAATGTTTATTCTTAATTATCCGGGAATGTGGAACAAGTATGCACACTTAGGGAGGTTTATTCAACCCTACACTGAGCGAGTCAACACATTTGTGGGTGACCTATGAACATGGATGTAATCGACGTGTTATAGGTGTTTTACTACCCTGCACAAAGCTAGTCAACATGCTTGCGGGAGACCTATGAACATAAATGTATTCAACGTGTTATAGGAGTTTTATCAACCTTGCATGGAGCTAGTCAACATGCTTGCAGGAGACCTATGAATACAGATGTAATCGATCTGTTATAGGAGTTTTATCAACCTTGCACAGAGCTAGTCAACATGCTTGTGGGCGACCTATGAACACATATGTAATCGACGTGTTATAGGAGTTTTATCAACCTTGAGCGGAGCTAGTCAACATGCTTGCGAGCGACCTATAAACACGGATGTTGTAACACCCCGATTTAATTAATCTATTTAGTTAAAAAAATTTGAGAAGCTTTGTTGTTAATTGAAATGTGCGATGTTTGATAATAAGATGATTAATTGGACTAAGATGATTTAAGCTGATTTGTGGGTTAGACTTACTTTGGGGAGGTTTTAATAGAAATATTGAGAGGTGTAGATAGAAGCCCATTAGTGGATTAATTTAATAATTTTTAGTAATAATAATATTAGTATTATTTTTATGACATTTAATTAAAATAAGAAAATAGATTAGTAAGGGGTTTAGAAAGAATTAGTCATAATCAGAATTTTGGAGAGGAGAACAAGTCTTGGGAGATCAAGAGCTAGGGCTAAGGATTTTCAAGAGGATTTTCGTAGGAATTTCATCCATAGATTCGAGCTGCCTTCGATCCAAAGGTAAGGGTGAGATTCATATCTCATAACCGGGAGAAAATAATATATATGTATGGGAGAGGGTTGTTTGATTTCTTGATCTGGTTGTATGATGTTTTTCTGTGCGATTTTGTGCGATTATGATGAACCTATGCTTCCATTACTGATAAGAATCTGCTGATGTTTACTGTTATGAATATTTGTTGTGATGACATTCTGAGATGTGGATGAATTTGTGACGAAAACAAATTAAATGATGATGTTTAGACGATAAACTGGTATAGTAATGATAAAAGAAGAATAAGATGAAGAATTAAGAGTTTAAAACATGGTAGAAACCCAAATAGGGCTGAATTAGGGTGATAGAATGAATGAAATCGTAGCAGAGAATGACTTATATGGCCTATGTTGATTTGCGTAATAGATCTGGAGTTACGCGTAACAGCTAGGCCATACGCGTAACACAAGCTGCATATGCTACCATTACGCGTAATTGGGGCGAGGGATCAGGCCCTTTTGTCCATTTTTGAGTAGCTTACGCGTATGGGCATGGAGCCTTACATGTAATGATAGTCCATACACGTACCTTACGCATTTGGGCAGAATGTTGTGATTTTTGGGATTTCGTAGCGTTTCGCTTGCCGATTCGCGTCCGTTTCTTTTTCCGATGAACCGTAAGATGATTGCAGACAAATAATTTATGATAGATGTAATTAGGGGTTAATAACCTGACAATTTTAACGATTGATGTTAGACGAATTTGTATGATGATTTTAGAGATAACGACTTAGGATAATTTGGATGATTTTTTTTCATGGTTACGATGATGTATCTGATGTAGGTCTTATGACCAACGATGTTGTGATGCTACGATGATGTAAGATGACTTAAGATGATATGATTGAACGATGTTTACGATGTTGATTTTGTTGTATGCTGTTTTCATATCGCATACATGTACATTATTAAGATGGTCTGGAATGGCAAACACGATGATTAAGATGAAGACTTATGTCTTGAAGATGCCCACCTAATTGGCATGAATTTTAAGATGAGAGTTCGCTCCAAATGGTACCACATGCATACATTATCGAGTCTCATTGATTTGCATTAATGGATAATGTTGAAATGTTATGAAATATGCGATGTTGTAACGTTTATGATGAATATGATGTGAATGGGTGATTGAATGACTTTATCTTATATGTATTGATTATTATATCCTGTTTATAATTGTCGATATCTCACCCCTTCTGTTTGAATGTTGCCCTTGGTTGGTAACATGCAGGTAACCCTGAGTAGTAAGGAGTTTCGTTAGATGGTGTGAGTCGTTGGTCGCTCTGATACGTAACACTTCGGGGGGATTAGCGAATGATTGTTTTATTTGGTTTTTGTTTTATTTAAAATTGGAATTAAGATGTTTCTTTTAAAAGATAATTGTTTTGGATTTACAATGAATTATTATGAAGTTGAGACTATGATGAATTGTTTATGTTTTAAATGTTTCTGCTACATAGTAAATGAAGTACTTTGAGGTGATTAAATAATTGATAATTGATGTTTTATGAAGAAAAATGTGATACCCTATTTGGTTGAACTCTGACTTATTTATAATTATGTGCGGGTAGAAATGGGGTGTTACATATGTAATCGACGTATTATAGGAGTTTTATCCGTCCAGGTATGCAGAGCAAGTCGACACACTTAGGGGCGACCTATGTATGCGAAACATGTTAACGCATTTATAGGATTTAAAGATGAATCATAATCCCTTAAGTTGGGTACCTGTAAGTTAGGCTGCAAATTTCATTAAGACCGAGAGCCTCATTAAAAACCCTTGTATATTAAGGTAAAAAAGTGCAACCCGTTTCTTTTATTCATTCATCAAGATATTTACATAAGTCGGCTGAAATCTAAGTATTAAGAGCGTCATAGCTTAGTCCTTCCTACTCCCTCTAACCGATCCTAATAGTTTAAAGGGAATACTCTATGCATCCTTATTATTAAGGTGGCTCTTCCCAACCGTTTAGCTGTATGTCCTCATGTGCAATGCTGAAGCTTTCAGGAGTTGTGTATGTTACCAGGAAATCAAATTTGCTGCTTGGTTGTCCGAGAGTATCACATATCTTGTCTGTTTGGATTTTCTTCCTATCCTCTCTATTTTTGCTTAAATACCGCACCTTTGATGTCTTGTGCCCTCCTTGTAACATAACTTCGTTTTCCTCCAGACTTTTGGCATTGGCTGAGTGAGCTAAGTGATTAGTCCAGGGATTATCTTTATTGACCGTATACTCCCTCCTAAACTCGGTAAATGCTAAGTATGTTGATGGTATTTCCCTGAGATAATTCATCAAACTAGTATCTTTTTCATGACACATGTGTCTCATCAGCCCGACTACAAGTTGAGAGTCAATTTTCATCATGAGGTGGGTTGTTTCATTTTCCTTTGCTGATAGTATCCCGATGATCAAGGCATTATGTTTCACCTTATTACCTCCATCCTGAAAGTTTAAACATAGGTAAAATGATGTCGTTAGTTTTTCAATGTTGGGGATCACAAGTCTATTTGGGATTCCTATGTTGTTGATATTTTCTTCTATGACCGACTTCCTTCAGAATGTCACCTCTTCGGGTTTTCAGTAGAGTGTAATTTTTGTCCGATGCAGGAGTTGGTTTGTATGGTTTGGGGGAATGCCGTTCTCAGATAGCTAACCGAGGTGCTTACTTCTTCCGCATTATACTTTCCTCTTTGTTCTTTGCTCTTTCGGTACCACCTCTACCCTTTTTTTCTTGGTTTCTTTCCTTACCTTTTATGTAGCACTCAGTCAGGGATGCAATTTCGTCCATATGAGCGGCTGATTTTTGAGCTATGGACTCATTAAATTTCCCAATAGTCAATCCTAAAAGGTTCCCACAAACAATTCTTGATTAGGATGGGATACTTTGAGAGTATCTTTATTGAATCTAGCCAGGTACCATTGTTGCTACCAGGTTCAAACACAATAGCCACTGGATTACACACAAACATCAGTGATTTCGTCAAATCTTCCTCGAATCGAACCAAACCCAACAGACTCAATCCAAAATTAACCGAACCACAAGCAAATTCATTAGCAATCCCTTTCACCACGTCACTACTGTTGCTCAATCCACCAGCCACCTTTAAAAAAACTTCAACCTTATCCACCTTATCGGTTCTTTGACTGAACAACCTCAACTGCTTCTCAGAGAGGGTAATGCTATCATTTCCATACCACCAAACCTGACCTAAACATCGTGATACGAGACATTATTACGATCATAGCATATGAAAGAGTTGAAATCAAACGTCATGTTGAATGTTGTTGTTAACTTAAAGGCTTGACCATCGAGAGACGTGACATTGACGAAGTTGAGTTTGACGGTGGGGTAGTGGTTAGTGTCGTACCTCGAAAAATACGATCCTCGCGATGGACGCAGAAAAAACAACAGAGTCTCCACCTAATTCTATTTATTCTAACGAGAGAAAAGGAAGATATAGACACAACCTAATAAGGATAAGAAATAGTCAACAAAACTAATAATCTAAGTTCGGGAGTCGGTTGTCGCTCCTAAAGATTTTCATCCCGGTACAAGCGCGAACGGTCGGCGAAAGGAGGAGATGAAGGTGAAGTGAATAGAGTCGCCAGCTAGGCATTTTTATCCCGAAGGAAAGGTAATGCTGCATAAAACTAGAAAGATATGGATAAGACGGTCGCGAACCAGAGAAACTGAGAAAGGGGGTTGGTTACAACCTGGGAAGGTATTAGCACCCAGATTGTCCGTCGTACTCGACGGGATCCACGCTTACAAGATTGTGTTTAAAGGGGTAGGTGTATGTGATATCTGTGTGCAAAAGCTGAGAAAAGAATATACAAGTGTCAGTGCAAAAAGAAAGTGAAATGCTCAGGAATGAGGCTTAAAAGAGAATGCTGAAAGAGGGGGAAGACACAGAGACTTTTGTTCGATAACAATTAAGTTATGCCTACGTATCCTCTCGTGCAATGAGGAAGTCAGAACACCGTAGTTCGACTCAAAGAGATTGAAAGATAAATTGACTGATGAAATGCTTGCTTGTCTATTCTCAAGTGTATGACTTGTCTGGCTCAAGTGCTAATTGTCTTGCATTAGACGGAAGAAGCGAGTTCTCGTTTGTGAGTGAAGATGATGAGAAAAGAATCCCGGAGGAGACGATTATTTTTTGTTTTTGTGTTTTCAGTATTTTCATTGTTTTTTTTGGTGTTTGTCATAAATTAATGAGCTTAAGCCTAAATCAAAGGCTTGTAAACTCATTATATCCTCCCTTGATTAGGGATAATGAGAATACTTAAGTGTGAGATAAACATCTCAACTTAATTGCCATGATGATGTAGGATTAAGATCATTAACCTAATTGTGATTATTTAGATGTTTTTGGGTTTTTGTTTAATGTTAAGTAATGAGTTTAAGCCATAATCAAGGATTAGTTAACTCATTACACCATCCTAATAGAAGGATAATAAATGGTAACACTTAAGCTGAGGAAGATACCTTAACTTAATCCATGATTAGGGATTAAAGTCATTAGATGACAAGTCTTTATTAAAGTGGATTTTAATTAAGGGTGAGATTAAGAAGTGGATTTTATGATTTGTAAGACAACTTGAGGGGGACTTGTCCATTAAACACTAGGGTTAGTCCTTCTTAACCAATAAAGGAAGAATTAGAACCCTAATGTAAGGCCCAAGTTACAAGTTAATGTATTTGTGATTATTAGATGGATTGATTTAGAGGTTTAAAAAAATTAAGGGTTTAACACTTAGGATTAAAGTTATACACTCCATCCTAAGAGAAGGATGCAGGCATAACCCTAATTCCAAAGTCCTAAATCCTTAAAGGTTTAGTCTCTAATGATGAGATGAGAAGAGAGACACAAAGAAGACTCAAAGGTAAAAGTATAAGGGAAACTAATAAGTCCTAAAAATTATCATGCTTGGAAGTTCCTATGGTTTGTAAGGCTTGAGAAAGATCTTCAAAGAAGCCACCAATGGAAGAAGCAGATGAAAGGAGGAAGAAGCAGAAAAAACAACTTACTTACTTCATTGAAGAAGATAAGTAGCTTAAAGAAAGAAAGTGAGAGATGAACATGAGTGTAAACACCCCAAATTTTCCCTCACCCATTCACACCATGGCTTGTGATCTCTTCATATGCACAAGTTCAATCATAGTATCACATATTTCATTTTTGTTTCAATGCATTGTTTCTAAGTCATATGCATCTAGGGTTTGTGATATAAGCTATCTCTGAGCCATTTGAGCCCCTCCAAAGGCCATCAATCACTTCAAAGGATTCCATGTATGTTCAAGCATCATATTATATCCTCACAAGGTCAAGAAAGTCAAGAATCATAAGAACTGCGAATGGCATGGAAGCAGAGCCAGGTTTAATTGCACAGATAACCTAGAATTAGGGTTTTGGTTTCAAAGGCCAAAACTCCAATTTTTTTGGTCATTCTTGTTTCTATTGGTCTCTATATGTCATAAGGATAATGCATATCAACTTTCATGAAGAAATTCCATGGGGAAGGCATTTGATCAAGGGTTGACTTCTTGAGCAAGTCAGTGCAAAATCAGGGCATCTGAGGCCCCCAATGACCCAACCAAAGGGTGTTCCCCATAATTTTGGATGTGTTTGATCTTTATTTGATCATATAAGATGTTAGAAGTTCACAAAATTGAAGAATTTCAAGCCATTTGCAAAGTTTCCTTTTTGGGAAAGTGACTTGTATTGAAAACTTGCCATTTTGGGAAAGTTTTTCAACCCTTTCTTTTTGATTCAAAAATGCTTCAAATGATAAAAATTTGGTCATGAAAGTTGTAGAATGGATCATTCCCTTTTCAAAAAGTACAAGAACTCATTCTAATTCATTTTGGATCAAAAGTTATGGCTTGTCAAAGTTGGGAAAAATCACACAATTTCAAGCTTTGTACCAAAGAGGCAAAGTTGCAAAACCACTTGCCAAGGCAAAATGAGACCTCAAAGTGACTTCTAATCTTTGCACAAACATAAACCAATGCCTAAAATTCAGAATGCACCAAAGGTTTGCCCATTTTCATGACTTATGGATCAAGAAATCACAAAATGGCCAAAATTGGACAAAGTTGCAAAACATCATACAAACCCTAATCCACTTGCTGCATTGCCTCTAATCCACTTCCATGGTTCTCCCTAAACTCAGCTGAGCCAAACCATGCCCCTATCACAGCCTTACACTTGCCCATACCTCAAGTACACCTAACTTGGGCTTTTTGCAAAAAGCCCCATACCAATCAAGCTAGGCCACACCAACTCCTCTGACCTATCCAAGAGTGATAAGTGGACCAAAAGAGACTAAACACAACACACAACACAAGCTGAAACCTCAGATTGCCAAAGTTATCAAAAATTCTCCAACTTGCAAAACCTTTCGAATCTCTCAGCTCACTCAACCAATCTTCAAACCAACTTCACCATTGATCTCAAAGTGACTCATTGACCACAAACCAACCATTGAAACAGCCAAAAACATCCCATAAACCAAACACGATTTCTGACCAGTTGGCTTGCAAACTCCCAAATCAGCCAAAAGAAATTCCATCCAAGCATCAAAACTTCATCAGGAGTTAAGGGGAGTGGTTTGCACAAAGAGAGAGAAGGCCTAAAAGTCCCAAACTGAGAAAGCTCAAGCTCAGGTACCTCCTTGAAACATTTTTCCAGAACTCTTGTTTTTAGTTTCTAAATGATAAAGCATGCTCTCCTGATCATACTGGACTTTGAAATTTTGAAAATAGTGTAGAAATGAGCTTGTATTGATTGACTGAAATTTCTGCCATTTTTGTTCTTCCTTTCGAATCTTGTTAATGGTGAGAAATAAATTGTTTTTGAGGGCAGGGATGAGTTTAGGGAGGTGAAAGGAGGTGATCTGGAGCTTTAGAGCTCCAGAAATAACCTAGGGAGTGGTTTTGAAACTTTCAGGGAAGGGTGTCACCGGAGAAGACGACCGGAGCTCTTCTCCGGTGACCTGAAAGTGATTAGGGTTTGGTAATTAGGTTTAGCCAAGTTTAAATGTGGACCTTTGATCTTGTGGACTTTCGTTGACTCCCGCGCGAATGGAGGGCCTGGATCTCTCATTAAACCCTAATCTTCAATTAATTAGTTTAATTAAAATTAATTAGTCAGAAGCAATCTGGACCACCCATTTGCGCGCAAGTCAGCTCCCGCGTGTTTAGTTTGAATCTCAGCCTTAGATCCTGCATACTTTCCATTTAATTTCTTTTTTATTTCATTTTTATTCATTTATCTTTCATATTTATTTTCAAATAGTTAGAAAAATCCTAAAAATATTTCCCTTTGCATTTTTGTTTCAAATATTTTTCTTAATAAGAAAATGATTTTTATTTTATTTTTTGCATTAAAAATTATTTTTAAATCATTTAAATGTTTATTTTTAATTAGTTAATGAAAATTAATTAATTAAAATTACATTTAGGTATTTAAAAATCACAAAAAAATTCACATTGCATTTAGAAACATTTAGAAACATTGTCCAACTCTCAAACCAAATTTCTTTTTTGTTCTTGATCCCTTTTGATCATTTTCATTGGATTTAATTTCATTTTTAGGCAATATTTTGCTTCAAAAATTCAAAAATTCCTTTCTGCCTAACCATTGAGAGTTGGATGATGATTCTTCTTGCATTGCACTCTTCATAGCATGTAGTTTATAGGATAAAATTGGTTTGATTTGATCTTGCATTTTCATTTTGTTTAGCATTTTTCTTGGTGAGGTACCCCAAAACCCTAGCAATCTTAGGAAATTCATAACTTTCACTAGGTTAAGAGTTGGATCCCCTCCTTTGGGCAGTGAGCTTGTATAGGTTTAGGGTGTCCTTGTTTGCATTTTCAATTTTTTATCATGTCATTTGCTTCTGGTTTTGGATTTTTGCTTTGCATGATGCATGTAACCCTAATTTGTGCCTTCCTTTGCATCCATTTCTCATTTGCTTGCATCCAATGGCTTGCCATGACATTTTGTGCATCCACATGATTCATGATACATCTTAGGACATATTGGAATCATGTTTGAGCATTGCATATCTCATTTGCCATGTTATATGTCCATTGCAGTTCATAACTTTTCATGTACATTCATGGTTCAATGCATGCTTCATTTGCATCCTTATGCTTGCTTGATCATTCTCATGCCTTGCCTCATGTTTGTATCATCTCTTAGAATCATTAACATCATGTAATTGCTTCTGACTTTGGTTTGCATCATGACATTTCATCTCATTTGCATTGCATTTCATTTTCTTATGCTAACATTTCAGGTGGTAAGCTGTTTGAGAAGTGAATTTGCCTTCACTTCTCACATTCTCTTTTCATCTCTTTCATACTTCCTTTGCTGCATTTTGTATGTGTATTAGAGTGGGCTTGCTCATTCATGTTCATCTCTTACTTTCTTTCTTCAAGCAACTTGTCTTCTTAAGTGAAGAAAGTTGTTTTGCTTCTCTTTGCTTCTTGCTCTTTTCATCTGCTTCCTCCATGGTGGTTTCTCTGAAGATCTTTCTCTCTTAAGCCTCATAAACCCTAGGAACAACCAAGCATGATAATAATTAGGGTTTGATTAGTCCCCCATTTAGTTTTGCCTTTGTGTCATCTTTGAGTCTTCTCTTCTCATCTCATAATCAGGGACTAAACCCTAAAGGCTTTAAGGCTTTGTGATTAAGTTTATGCCTGCATCCTTCTATTAGGATGGAGTGTATAACTTTAATCCTAAGTGTTAAACCCTTAATTTGTTTAAATCCTTTAATAAATTCACTTAATAATCATCCAGACATCAAGCTTGTAACTTGGGCCTTGCATTAGGGTTCTAATTCTTCCTTAATTGGTTAAGAAGGACTAACCCTAGTGTTAATGGACAAGTTCTCCTCAAGTTGTCTTACAAACCATAAAATTCATTTCTTCATCTTATCATTAACTAAAATCCATTTAATAAAGGCTTTGTTTTGTCATGAGGTTAATCCCTAATCATGGATTAAGTTGAGGAGCTTTCCTCAGCTTAAATGTTCTCATCTATTATCCTTCTATTAGGATGGTGTAATGAGTCCATTAAATCCTTGATTATGGCTTAAACTCATTACTTAACACTAAACAAAAACAACAAAAAACATCTAAATAATCACAAGTAGGTTAATGATCTTAATCCTACATCATGGTAATTAAGTGTGAGATACTTACTTCACACTTAAGGTATTCTCATTACCCCTAATCAGAGGGAAGATGTGATGAGTTTACTAACCCTTGGTTTAGGCTTAAGCTCATTAATTTATGACAAACTTTCAAAGGCAATAAAAGATTGAAAACTCAAAAACAAACAATAATCGTCTCCTCTGGGATTCTTTTCTCATCTCATTGACTCACAACCGAGAACTTGCTTCTTCTGTCTAATGCAAGACAGTTTGCACCTGAGCCAGACAGGTCATACACTTGAGCATAGACAAGCAAGCAGTTCATCAGTCAATTTATCTTTCAGTCTCTTTGAGTCGAACTACGGTGTTCTGACTTCCTCATTGCACGAGAGGATACGTAGGCATAACTTAACGGTTATCGAACAAAAAGTCTCTGTATATTCCCCCTCCTTCCAGCATTATTCTTTAAGCCTCATAGTCTTGATTTTCCCATTCTTTCTTACACTGACACTCTCATATTTCACTTCATTTCCTTTTACACTGACACTTGCATTCTTTTCCAGCTTTTTGTACACAGAATAGCACAGACATTACCCCTTTAAAACACAAACTTTCAAGTGTGGATCCCGTCGAGTACGGCGGACAATCTGGGTGCTAATACCTTCCCAGGTTGTAACCAACCCCCTTTCTCACTCTCTCTGGTTCGCAACCGTCTTATCCATATCTTTTCCTAGGTCTATGCAGCATTACCTTTCCTTCGGGATAAAAATGCCTAGCTGGCGACTCTATTCATTCCCTCTCCCTTTCGCCGACCGTTCGCGTCTGTACCCCTCTTGGCCCTGTGTCATTTGGTGGGAGCGACAGCTTGGCGACTCTGCTGGGGACCCTTATACTGTAACCAGGGCTTCTGGTTCTTTTTGTGGGTTCCTCCTAGCGCTTGTTTGATTTGTGTTTATTGGGGTGTTATGTGCTAATTGTGTTTATTTATTTGCTTTATTTATTGATTTATGTACAGTTATTTATTGCTTTCTTTACAGCTTTATACATCATACTGTCATACTGTCATCTTGCTGGATCTGGTTTTTGTTTTAGTGGGTGGGGTTCTACTGAGAGTTCAAGGTCCTATACCTGGGACCTTAGTGACACCTAGGCTAGAGTGGTTCATGTTCTTTCCCATTCCATTTCGGTCTGGTGCGGGAATATGAAACACGGTTCAGATGTGGGTTTCTTCTTGAGAACTCTGTGCTACGGATTTCCTGTAGTGCTAGGGCTATCTGGGAAGCCTGCTAAGTCTGGATGACCTTTATTATGACCTTCAGAAGCTGAGGTGAATTAGAGGAGGATCTTTTATGGTTATTGTAAACACTGTACCTCCGGGTTAGAAGTGTTTACACTTCTCATAACTGATCCAAGTCTGAGGATCCTTGTTTTAGAACACCACCTGTGAGGGGGTTGGGCTGTTTACAGGTTTGCAGGTACCTTTGGCCACATCATACCTTGATATTTGTTTTGTTTAAGAATGCTTCACTTTGGACAGTTCTTGTGATTTAACCCTGGACATGTGGCTCTTTATTTGAGTCCCCCTACCTTGGATACTGGATTTCTGAACCCCCACCTGGACTTCTTGAACATACATGGACTTATATCAAGGCAGTAATCAGATCCAGCTTGATAACAAACCCTTGCATATCATTTGCATATTCATCATTTGCATCATTTAACATTTGCTTATTTATTTTTCAGGGTATCCACATTTTATCTGGCTTAGTTTTGACCCCTTCATCTGCATAGACTTCTGTTCATCGGTTATCTGCTTCAGCTATCTTCATCAGTTGCCTGCTTCAGCTACTTTTATCACCAGCCTCAGCCTATCAGTGGCTCATCTCCAGTATCAGTCTTCATCATCAACATTTGTTTTCAGCTCTTTATCAGCAGTCATGGCACCCAAGAAGAGCAACATTTCATACCATTTCTTTGAGCCTGTGCTGACTAGCATCAGACAGGTCCAGGCACTTATCACTCCAGACCACATCCCATTATTCAGAGAGCATTATGGAGGCATCCTTGATATGGTTATGGACTTAGACCCTTCTCAGAGGAGTTTGATCCATACATGCCTACAGTTTTATGATCCTCCTTTGAGATGCTTCACTTTCCAGAACTTTCAGTTGGGACCTCTGCTGGAGGAGTTCTCATCTTTGATTGGAGTACCTGTCAGGGGTGGTGTCCCCTTCAACCCAGAGATGACTTCTCCCAGCAATGGAGAAGTGGCAAAAGTACTGTACCTAGAGCCTATATTGATTGAGCAGAACATGACAACAAAGGCTGGGATCCCTGGTTTACATTTAGACTTTCTGACTTCTCAAGCCATCCTGAAGGCCTCCTTGGGAGAATGGAGGGCAGTTTGTGCATTGTTAGCCCTCAGTATATATGGGGTTATACTATTTGCAGATGAGCCCAAGTTTATCAGCAAGAATGCCATTCATCTTTTCCTTCTGAGGAACCCAGTACCCACCTTGCTGGGAGATTTCTATTATTCCATTCATCAGAGGAATGAGAAGCAAAGAGGAAAATTGGTGAGATGTTGTGCTCCCTTATTTCATACATGGTTGCTCAAACACTTACCCAGGACTGATGCCTTTCTGAACCCCCACCAACAGAAGAATTGGGCTAAAAGACTTATTGCTTTGACTTCAGATGACATCAGATGGTGTACCCAGAGCACCAAAGGCAGGGACATAATAACTAGCTGTGGACAGTACCCCAATGTACCTCTAGTAGGAGTGAAAGGTTGCATCAACTACAATCCTTTGCTGTTTAAGAGACAACTGGGCTATGCTTTGGTTCACCCTCCTAGAATGCAAGATTTAGCTGAGACCCTGTATTGTGAGATAAAGCCTAATCTAGCTGTTGTCAGGCAAGCATGATGGGCTTGGGACAACATCCAGACCAAAGGGATGGCCATTCTTGGGAGGTGCAATAATGTGGCTTCAGCTTAGTACTATGATTGGTCCCATGCTAGAGCTCAGATTTCTGGGATGCCTTTCACCATTGAGGATGCACCTGGACCATCCACAGTACCACCTCCAGCCACTGTCAGCCTGGAAGAATTTGAGAAGCTGAAGGAAAGGAATGAGAATCTGTCTCAGGCTCTGAAAAAGACCCTCTGGGAGAGGAGTGATGGTCTTCTAGACATTGAGAGGTTGGAAAAGCTTAAGGTGGAGCATTTAGCCAAGATTGAGAAAGCAGAGGACTACATCAAGAAATCAAGAGCGGGGGAGCAAATATTGAAGAATGCCTGTAAAGAGGCCCAGTTTCAAAAGGCAAGGACTGATCTCTATCTGCAAGAAAGTCAAGCTAGGTGGGTCAGGATCACTGAAGCTTGCACTCAAGAAGATAAGAGAACTCAAGCTAGGATTGAGTAGTTGGAGGTCAATGAAAAGAAGCAACAGGAAGCTCTGCTGACAGTCCAGAAGGAGATTTCAGAATTAAAGCTTAGGGATGGCTTGAAGAGGTCAAAGGACCAGGACAGACACAAGAAGTTGACCACTGCTATTGCCACCAGAAACCTTCTTATCAAAAACATTACAGAGCATCCGGCTGGTCCTGTAACTGAAGCACTTTTGAAGGAGGTTAAGGAGGATGAGTTTGGATTAGATGTTTGACTTCTTTGCTTGTTGTTATTTCCATTTCATGTACTTTTTTTTATGTTGTATTTTGACCCTTCAGGGGCATATGTTGTAAAAACAAACTATGTATGATCCACCATTTGTAATGTATTTGTTAGTTTGTTTCATTGAGTTTTTTTCTCTCAAGCAACATCAAAAGCATATTCCTCAGGGTCTGGAAAGGTCAAAACCGAGAGCCAAGCCGGATACCCTGGAAAGCAAATAAGCATGCTGCATTGCATGCTAACTTTTGTTTTGTTTTGTAGGTTTTTGTTTTTTGTTTGTTTCTAACTCTGTTGTGGTTCAGGAACTATTGCTCACCGCCGGGTGTTCCCTCTCAACCGTCTGCACCGGTATCCTACTCGCAACAATCTTCCTGGTATCCAAATGGATCAAGTACAGCAGGATCTGACAGAGGTCAGGACTCAAATGGCTAATGAAAGGCTGGAGATGAGAAACCAAATGACCCAATTCATGGAAGTAATGAATGGCTTGGCCCAAAGTCAAGAAAGGTTGAGGGCATTGGTAGAAAGACAAACCCCGGAAGAACCCCATCTGGGAACTGGAGGAACAAGTAACAATGAAAGGGGTCAGCCTCATGCTAATCCACCAGTATATGGGCCTCATCTACATCCGGAAGTCAACATCCCGGGTAATGTGCAAGGAAATACTACTGGGGAAAGGATCCTACAAGAAGACCCCTAAGAAGATCAATTTACTGTAATGGGAGCTGGGGATGAAGTTTATGATAGGAAACTTGATGAAATTGCTGAGAAGTTGAGATCTCTGGAGTCTCAAAATTCCCTAGGCTTCGATGTAATGGATATGGGGTTAGTGGATGGGGTAAGGATTCCACACAAGTTTAAGCCCCCGTGCTTCGAGAAGTACAATGGAACTTCCTGTCCACGAACTCACTTACAGTCCTTCCTGGGGAGACTTAAAGCATATACCATGGATGAAAAGTTGTGGATGTTCTATTTTGAAGACAGTTTGACTGGGGCTTCAAGAGAGTGGTACTCACACTTGACCAGAGCTACTATCAGATGTTGGAAGGACCTAGCTGAAGCTTTCATCAGACAGTACCAATACAATCTGGACATGGCTCCTAACAGAACCCTTCTGATGGGAATGTCTCAATCCTCCAGGGAAAGCTTTAGGGAATATGCCCAAAGGTGGAGACAGCTTGCTGCTTCTGTCCAACCACCCATGTCGGAAAGATAAATGGCCGACATGTTCATGAATACTCTGCAAGGAACATATATCGATAGGCTAGCTGCCTTTTCTTCCACCAGCTTCGCTGACGTAGTTGTAGCTGGAGAAAGAATTGAAAGCCTTTTGAAAATGGGCAAGATTTCTGATAATGGTGCAAGTTCATCTAGTAATCCCAGGAAGCCTTTTGTGGGACCTAGAAGAACTGGTGAGACAAATGCCATTTATGCCAATAGGGGCAGACCTCAGCATGTCCACAGAGCAGTAGCAACTGTCACTATTCCAGCTCCGATTCCTCAGCAATCAGCATATCAACAACCACAACAACCACATTATCAGCAGCAAGTTCAGTATCCGCCACTGAGGACCTACAACAATAGCAACAGCAATCAACAACAAAGACCTTTTCAGCAAAGACCATCACAGGCAAACAGGGTGATTGACCCTATCCCCATGCCTTATGCTGCCTTGTTGCCACAACTCCTGAAGCTCAACCTGGTTGAGTTAAGGAAATTGGCACCACCAGACCCCTCCAATCTGCCAAGAAATTATGATGTCAACGCCAGATGTGCTTTCCACTCCAATGCACCTGGCCACAATACGGAAAAATGCAGGGCTTTACAAATGAAAGTACAAGACCTGGTGGATTCTAAAGCCCTCAACTTTGCACCCCCGCCAAATGTCAACAAGAATCCCATGCCCAATCATGGAGGGCCAAGAATTAATTCCATTGAGGAAGACAAGCCATCTTTCCTGATAACCAGTGTTGGACAGATTCGAACACCTCTGGTAGAAATTAAAGCTCAGCTTCTAGAGTGCCAGATTTTCCCCGGGTGTGAGCTCGGTTGTGGGTATTGCAACATTGCAGTCAACGGGTGTGATAACTTGAGAAGCGGCATAGATGGTCTTATCAAAAGTGGTATACTTCAGATCTCAACAACGGCGCCTACAAATCCAGCAATCCCTTTGACAACAATTCCTGATTCTCCTACAACTGCAGCAACGATCATTCCTACCAATTCATCAATATCATCAACAATGGCTCCATCCATCACTTCAACAAATCAAATGTCAACAACTCTTCCTTCTACAACATCAGCACCCATTTATTCAGCAGAATCTTCTACAACGCCAACAGAAATTAATGAAGATATCTCAGCAGTCACCATCTACTATGATCCATCAAATGTTCCTCCAAACAATAACTTTCAACAACGAACAGTGGCACCTCCTGCCAGGTCACCAGTCACCATTTACTACGATCCCCACACCATTTCAGTACCCTCCTCTGCTGCAGTCAGTCCAGTTACCATTACGGTGCCTGGACCAGTTCCATATGAAAGCAATAATGCCATACCTTGGCATTATGGCTCTGACCTCTACTGCAACGGGGAGAAAATCACTTTGGATTCTTCAACCTCTTCTCCACAAATTGATAATGTTGGGGGAGGCGGAGGCTTCACCAGAAGCGGATGCCTTTTTGCCTCACAAACTCAAAGACCTAATGTCGAAGCAGAAGCTGCTGCCAAAGCAAAGGGAAAGAGTGTGGTATTTGAAGAGCCAGCTACCAAAGAAACTCAGAAGACATCTTTTGAGCAAGATGTATACGAGTTTATGAGAATCATAAAGAGAAGTGACTACAAGGTGGTGGATCAGCTTCACCAAACTCCCTCAAAGATCTCCATATTATCCCTGTTGATGTGTTCTGAAGCTCACAGGAATGCATTACTGAAAGTCCTGCATGCAGCATACGTGCCAGAGGAGATCACTGTTAATCAGCTAGAAACTGTGGTAGCAAATGTCAATACCAGTCATGGACTGGGTTTTACCAATGCTGACTTAACAACTGAGGGACGTAACCATAACAAGGCTTTACACATCACTCTAGAGTGCAAGGGTGCTGTTTTATCTCATGTACTGGTGGACACTGGGTCGTCACTCAATGTTCTACCAAAGAAAGCCTTAGTGAAGCTGGAATATGATGGCTTGGCACTGCGTCCGAGTAATTTGGTGGTAAGAGCATTCGATGGCTCTAAAAGATCAGTGCTTGGGGAGATTGATCTGCTTGTGATGATTGGCCCGCAGACCTTCAAAATTACCTTCTATGTGATGGACATTCAGCCGCCCTACAGTTGTTTGTTGGGTAGACCTTGGATCCATGCCGCTGGCGCCGTTACGTCTACCCTTCACCAGAAGCTGAAATTCGAGTGGGAAGGCCAAATCATCACCATCTGTGGGGAAGAAGACATCTTTGTTAGCCATCTGGCTACGTACAAGTACATTGAAATGGATGGAGAAATCCATGAAACTATGAGCCAAGGGTTTGAGGCACTGAATATAAATGAAGCATCTGCTGTACTGGGAACCTCCATGACGTCTTATCAGCAAGCCAAGAAGGTTGTTGAAGAGGGTACTGCCCAAGGCTGGGGCAAGCTGCTGCCCGTGGAAAAGAAGGAAGACAGGTTTGGGTTGGGTTACAAACCAACTCAACAAGATCAATCAGAGGCTGCCAAGAAGCCCAACTTTGTTAGCGGGGGAATGCTCACCCCGGATGCAGTAAACAACTTGGAAGATGAGTCGGAAGATGAGCGCAACCTGGAGAGCTGGATACGTCCAAGGACCCCGGGGAGCCATATCTCAAACTGGTCTTCCCAGGAAATTATAAGGGTTACTCCTGCAGAGTAATTATTATTTCCTGTATTTTTAAGCATGCATCAAGTCTTGCATCTTGCCCAAGATGACAAGACTCATTTTGTAATCGGGCCATCTTGTAATTTTGTGCAAACAGATTAATCAATGAATATCGGACATCTTTTGCAAATGAGTCTTTTTCTTTCCCGCTCACTATTTTTCATTTTTTCTTTTTGTACAAAAATAAAATGGCAATGTTTTCCAAAATGACAACTTCATTTCACTTTTTTCTAAACAAGATTAAAATCGATCACTAAAAGGAACAATCTAAACCCTTGCAGAGAGTGCCTTTCAGACTACACCGACAACAAAACTGCTATGACTCTGTATGACTTTGACAACCCAATCAATCAAGCTGACGAAGGGGTTGAAGAAGATTATGAGCTTCCTGAAGAGCTAGCCAGGTTGTTAAGGCAAGAGGAGAAGGTTATCACTCCTCATCAGGAGGAGGTGGAAGCGGTTAATCTTGGTACGGAAGAAGATGTGAAAGAGGTTAAAATCAGGGCCTGCCTACAAGACTCAGTGAAGGAACAACTGATTGACATGCTTCGGGAGTATGTGGATGTCTTTGCTTGGTCTTATCAGGATATGCCAGGGTTGGACACCAATATTGTTATGCACAAGCTGCCTTTGAAAGAAGACTGCCCGCCGGTAAAACAGAAACTGCGCCGTACTCGCCCAGATATGGCAATGAAGATCAAAGAAGAGGTACAAAAGCAGTGGGACGTCGGGTTCCTTGCTGTAACTAGCTATCCGCCGTGGGTTGCTAACATTGTACCTGTGCCTAAGAAAGACGGCAAAGTGAGAATGTGTGTGGATTACCGAGATCTGAACAGAGCTAGCCCGAAGGATGACTTCCCTTTACCTCACATTGATGTATTGGTTGATAATACGGCTCAGTTCTCGGTATTCTCCTTCATGGATGGATTTTCAGGATACAACCAGATCAAAATGTCACCTGAAGACATGGAGAAGACAACCTTCATCACACCCTGGGGCACGTTCTGTTACAAGGTGATGCCATTCGGACTGAAGAATGCTGGTGCAACTTATCAACGGGCTATGGTAACATTATTCCATGACATGATCCACAAAGAAATTGAATGTTATGTGGATGACATGATTGCCAAGTCCCTCACAGAAGAAGACCACCTGGTGAATCTGTTGAAGTTATTCAAGCGTCTGAGGAAGTACCAATTGAAGTTAAACCCCAACAAATGCACATTCGGGGTGCGATCTGGTAAGCTGCTGGGATTTATTGTAAGCGAAAAAGGGATTGAAGTTGACCCTGATAAAGTTAAAGCCATTCAAGAAATGTCTGCGCCGAAGTCAGAAAAAGAAGTTCGGGGGTTCCTAGGTAGATTGAACTACATTTCAAGGTTCATATCTCACCTTACAGCAACTTGTGAGCCCTTGTTCAAATTGTTGAGAAAAGAACAAACGGTCAGGTGGAACGAAGACTGCCAGAGGGCTTTTGACAAGATCAAGGAATACTTACAAGAGTCTCCAATCCTTATGCCTCCAGTTGAAGGAAGACCTCTGATAATGTACTTGACAGTATTAGAAGAATCAATGGGGTGTGTGCTGGGCCAGCATGACGAGTTTGGTCGAAAAGAGTATGCAATATACTACCTAAGCAAAAAGTTTACCGACTGTGAACAACGTTATTCACTGCTCGAGAAAACTTGTTGTGCTTTAGCGTGGGCTGCTCGCCGACTAAGGCAGTATATGTTGACCCACACTACCTTGTTGATTTCAAAGATGGATCCAGTTAAGTACATTTTTGAGAAGCCATCACTTACCGGACGGATTGCAAGATGGCAAATGATCCTCACAGAATATGACATTCAGTACACATCCCAAAAGGCCATCAAAGGCAGTGTATTGTCTGATTATCTTGCTGAGCAACCCATTGATGATTACCAGCCTATGAGATTTGACTTCCCTGATGAAGATGTTATGTTCATAAAAGCAAAAGATCATGAAGAGCCTGTTCACACTGAAGGGCCTGACCCAGAAGAAGAATGGACTATGATGTTTGATGGGGCTGTTAACATGAATGGTCGTGGTGTTGGTGCAGTACTCATTACACCTAAAGGAGTTCACATGCCTTTCTCGGCAAAACTCACTTTCAACTGCACTAACAACGAAGCTGAATACGAAGCTTGTATTATGGGTCTTGAGGAAGCCATTGACCTCAGGATCAAGACTTTGTTTGTATTCGGAGATTCAGCTCTGGTAATTAATCAAACCAACGGCAAATGGTACACACACCAGGATCATCTGATACCTTACAGGGATTATACAAGGAGGTTATTGACTTTCTTTACAACGGTCAAGCTTGAATATATCCCTCGAGACGAGAATCAGTTTGCAGATGCTCTGGCTACCATTTCATCCATGATCAAAGTTCAAGCTGCCAACTTCGTACCTCGGATTTCGGTGTCCAAACTTGACAGACCAGCATATGTATTCTCAGCAGATATTGTTAAAGATGATAAGCCTTGGTTCCATGACATTAAGCACTTCTTGGAGGATCAAACATACCCACCTGGGGCATCTTCCAATGACAAGAAGACACTAAGAAGGCTTGCTGGTAGTTTCTTTCTGAATGCTGATGGTTCCTTGTATAAAAGAAACTTTGATATGATACTCCTCAGATGCGTTGATAGAACAAAAGCAGACTTGTTGATGCACGAGGTACACGAAGGGTCCTTTGGTACTCATGCAGGAGGGCATGCCACGACCAAGAAGTTGCTAAGATCAGGTTATTACTGGATCACAATGGACGCCGACTGTTGTGCCTATGCCAGAAAATGCCATAAATGCCAGATCTATGCGGATAAGGTGCATGTTCCTCCAAATCCTCTGAATGTGATGTCTTCACCCTGACCCTTCGCCATGTGGGGCATTGATATGATTGGCAAGATTGAGTCGACCGCTTCAAATGGCCACAGATTCATCCTGGTAGCCATCGACTATTTCACCAAGTGGGTTGAAGCAGCTTCTTATGCAAATGTTACAAGGCAGGTGGTAGCCCGATTTCTAAAGAGGGACATCATTTGTAGGTATGGAGTGCCCGAGCGAATCATTACTGATAATGGTTCCAATTTAAACAACAAAATGATGGCAGAACTGTGTCGGGACTTCAAGATCCAACACCACAATTCTTCTCCTTACAGGCCAAAGATGAATGGCACTGTTGAGGCAGCTAACAAGAATATCAAGAAGATTGTACAAAAGATGGTGGTTACCTATAAAGATTGGCATGAAATGCTACCATTTGCCTTGCATGGGTACCGTACGTCAATCAGAACATCCACTAGGGCAACACCATATCAGCTTGTGTATGGTATGGAGGCAGTCTTGCCTGTTGAAGTTGAATTACCCTCCCTGCGGGTATTGATGGATGTTAAACTGAATGAAGCAGAATGGGTCTGATCCCGGTATGAACAACTGAATCTGATTGAAGAAAAGAGATTGGCAGCAATCTGTCATGGGCAGCTATATCAAAAAAGAATGAAAAAAGCCTTCGATCAGAAAGTCAGGCTCCGAGAGTACCAAGTAGGAGATTTGGTGCTGAAAAGACTCCTCCCTCCTCATACAGACCACAGGGGCAAGTGGACTCCGAACTATGAAGGGCCATTCGTGGTAAAGAAGGTTTTCTCTGGCGGAGCACTCATGCTCAGCACTATGGATGGTGAAGACTTCCTGTCCCCTGTGAATTCAGATGCAGTTAAAAAATACTTCGCATAAATGACCCGCTGGACATAAAAACAGAATGTAAGTCCAGGCAAAAATAGGGCATCCCGGCGAGTCAAAAACAGAATAAAAGACTCGGGCAAAAATAAGGGAAAATAAACAAAAAAATGTACACCCGCTGAGTTGAAAAGCCGCATTGGACAACTCAGGCAAAAAGGGGTATCCCGATGGATTGAAAACCCGAAAGGGCGATCCATGCAAAATAAGGGAATAAGCGAACAACTGTACTCTGAATTCATCTGTATCACTTACAACTTGGTAAGCTTCGAAAGGATCAAGCTTCTTTCAGAATCAGCCTTCTTCAGAAAGCAAGATGAGAAGAACGTCAAATGTCATACGAGTCATAGCAAAGGGAAGCTCCCTGAAGCGTCATCAACATTGCCAACATCTTTTGTTTCTCAATTTATAACAATCTCCTCATTTTAGGGGATTTGTTTCTTTGACTGTATCTTTCCAATTCAGGGCACACGAATTAATAAAATCAGATTTTCAGTCATGTTTCGTCTCGTACGTTTTATTTTCGTTTGCAAAAATGTCTGATGTCTTTAAGATATTGATTGCATAAATACAGATGTTCCCTTTCTAAAAAATACGTGCTTACAAGAAATATATTTGCTCCTAGGATTGCCTAAACTCCTATGACGGAATCCAATGAGGAATATCTCGGGATGCTTGTACGTTTCTTTGTCTTTACAGGATTGCAGGTGTTCAGAGCACAACATGGGACATGAAAGCTTCACCCTAGCAAGCTGGCAAATCATTACCTACTCAGTCCATCTCACAATTAGCACCGAAGGTGCTTTCTCCCTGGCTGAGTTGCCATTTATTTTTCCTCCTCAGCCAAGTACAAAAGCCAGGAAACCATCACCCCATAGAGTTTCAGCCTCTGACCAGAAGAGCAACGCCTGAAGATCCCACAACAGGGTGACGAAAGCTTCTGCAAAACCCCAGCTGGGTCCCTCATTACTGAGATAGGTCTGTCAGTGACCTATTTCCCCATGCAGAGTCATATATGTCTGATCTACCAATGATCTCATCCCCAGCTGGGATATACACTTCGAGCAGATCAGCCAGGGATCTTCGCAGCAACGGGATCCGAATCCCGAGTCGTTATCTTTGCATAATCATAGCATTCGCATCATTATTTTCCCCACATAGCGTAGCATTCTGTCTAAAACGGAGCATTACGGAAAAAATCAAACATATTGCATAATCATAAGCCATGTTCTGAATCAAACACTTGTGAATACTGGAAATCCGTCAGCAATATACAGAAAACTCCCCGGATTCCCCGGCAGAGAGCCAAGGCACTTTCCTTAAAGATACAGATACTTCTTGACACCCGTCCGTGTCATATCCCCAGTAGAAAGCCAAAGCGACCCCTTTGCACTCACAGATACACATATATACAATTCCCTGACGCCCGTCTGTGTCACCTTCCCAGCATAGTTACCTAAACACTTTGTAAACCATACACTTGTTTATATTACACCTTTCTCTTTTTGACACTCGTCCGTGTCACTCTCCCTAGCAAGTTAAACACTCGTCTGTACAACACTCATACTTGTACTCCTGTTTTACTCGTACAGATACTCGTCCGTATACCATTTAGATCCCCTCAGATTCGACACTCGTCCGTGTTTTTTGTTAACCAGTTGATACCCGTCCGTATCATCATCTCTGAACATGCGTCAAGCGTTTGTTTCTACCGATACTCGTCCGTATCGTAGTCTTAAGGATGCTCGTCCGCATCTTTAATATATACACCGTGACAAACACTTATGTCTTCTTGATTTTAGACACTCGTCTGTGTCTACTATTCCCCAGGAGAGTCCCCGCAGAATTAATACTCGTCCGTGTTCTTTGTTAACTAGTTGATACTCGTCCGTATCATCATCTCCGAACATGTGTCAGCATTTGTTTCCACTTGATACCCATCCGTATTATAGTCTTAAGGATGCTCGTCCGCATCTTTAGTCTATACATAGTACCCAAACACTTATATCTCTCATTTCTTGGATGTAGACACTCGTCCGTGTTTATTTTTCCCCAAGCAAAGTCCCCAACAAAACTTGTTAAACTATTTCCTTTTTATCTGACATTCGTCCTATGTCATGATACCTTTGCGGCAGCCGTACCCTGCCGGGTGATCGTCCTTCACCTTTTTGATGATCGTCCTTCATCACCCCCAGTGGAGTCTCTATTCATTAGAACCCCTTCCTATCCGACATTCGTCCTATGTCGTGACTTTTTTTAGCAGTCTTCCCCTGCTAGGTGATCGTCCTTCACCTCTTAATGATTGTCCTTCATCATTTTATCCGATGGCCGTCCCCATCGTTGATCTTGTTATCTGACATTCGTCCTGTGACATGATACCCTCAGAGCAGACGTACCCTGCTAGGTGATCGTCCTTCACCTCTTGATGATCGTCCCTCATCATGCTTATCCGATGTCCGTCCCCATCGCCGACCTTATTTATCCGGCATTCGACCTATGTCGCGATACTTTTGGCAACCGTACCTTGCCAGGTGATCGTCCTTCACCTTAGATGACTGTCCCTCATCTTATCCCCCTACAGAGCAGCCATCCCATGCTAGGTGATCGTCCTTCACCTTCGATGACCGTACCTCATCGCTTATTTCATTTACCTATAATCCCCAGGGAGTCTTATAGCTTTACTTGATGGTCGTCCCCATCACAATCTCTTATATCCCCAGCATGTCGGCCATCCCCGTCATTGCCCTTTCCCCAGCAGTCATCCTCTTCTCGACGGTCGTTCTCCGTCGCCCGCACTTTATAATCATACTTTATCTTCCCTTACAATCTATATCCCTTTTCTTCTTCATTCTGTGAGTGCAAATTTTGGACTGTCTTTTGGTATTCAACCACAAGTTATCTTGTTTGCCTGTTAAGCCGTTGCTTACATCCTAAACAACTAACTCGTGTTTGAATAGGGGCAGCTGTAAACACCCCAAATTTTCCCTCACCCATTCACACCATGGCTTGTGATCTCTTCATATGCATAAGTTCAATCATAGTATCACATATTGCATTTTTGTTTCAATGCATTGTTTCTAAGTCATCTGCATCTAGGGTTTGTGATATAAGCTATCTCTGAGCCATTTGAACCCCTCCAAAGGCCATCAATCACTTCAAAGGATTCCATGTATGTTCAAGCATCATATTATATCCTCACAAGGTCAAGAAAGTCAAGAATCACAAGAACTGAGAATGGCATGGAAGCAGAGCCAGGTTTAATTGCACAGATAACCTAGAATTAGGGTTTTGGTTTCAAAGGCCATAACTCCAAATTTTTTGGTCATTATTGTTTCTATTGTTCTCTATATGTCATAAGGATAATGCATATCAACTTTCATGAAGAAATTCCATGGGGAAGGCATTTGATCAAGGGTTGACTTCTTGAGCAAATCAGTGCAAAATCAGGGCATCTGAGGCCCCCAATGACCCAACCAAAGGGTGTTCCCCATCATTTTGGATGTGTTTGATCTTTATTTGATCATAGAAGATGTTAGAAGTTCACAAAATTGAAGAATTTCAAGCCATTTGCAAAGTTGCCTTTTTGGGAAAGTGACTTGTATTGAAAACTTGCCATTTTGGGAAAGTTTTTCAACCCTTTCTTTTTTATTCAAAAATGCTTCAAATGAGAAAACTTTGGTCATGAAAGTTGTAGAATGGATCATTCCCTTTTCAAAAAGTACAAGAACTCATTCTAATTCATTTTGGATCAAAAGTTATGGCTTGTCAAAGTTGGGAAAAATCACATAATTTCAAACTTTGTACCGAAGAGGCAAAGTTGCAAAACCACTTGCCAAGGCAAAATGAGACCTCAAAGTGACTTCTAATCTTTGCACAAACATAAACCAATGCCTAAAAGTCAGAATGCACCAAAGGTTTGCCCATTTTCATGACTTATGGATCAAGAAATCACAAAAGGGCCAAAATTGGACAAAGTTGCAAAACATCATACAAACCCTAATCCACTTGCTGCATTGCCTCTAATCCATTTCCATGGTTCTCCCTAAACTCAGCTGAGCCAAACCATGCCCCTATCACAGCCATACACTTGCCCATACCTCAAGTACACCTAAGTTGGGCTTTTTGCAAAAAGACCCATACCAATCAAGCTAGGCCACACCAACTCCTCTGACCTATCCAAGAGTGATAAGTGGACCAAAAGAGGCTAAACACAACACACAACACAAGCTGAAACCTCAGATTGCCAAAGTTATCAAAAATTCTCCAACTTGCAAAACCTTTCGAATCTCTCAGCTCACTCAACCAATCTTCAAACCAACTTTACCATTGATCTCAAAGTGACTCATTGACCACAAACCAACCATTGAAACAGCCAAAAACATCCCATAAACCAAACACGATTTCTGACCAGTTGGCTTTCAAACTCCCAAATCAGCCAAAAGAAATTCCATCCAAGCATTAAAACTTCATCAGGAGTTCAAGGGGAGTGGTTTGCACAAAGAGAGAAGGCCTAAAAGTCCCAAACTGAGAAAGCTCAAGCTCAGGTACCTCCTTGAAACATTTTTCCAGAACTCTTGTTTTTAGTTTCTAAATGATAAAGCATGCTCTCCTGATCATATTGGACTTTGAAATTTTGAAAATAGTGTAGAAATGAGCTTGTATTGATTGACTGAAATTTCTGCCATTTTTGTTCTTCCTTTCGAATCTTGTTAATGGTGAGAAATAAATTGTTTTTGAGGGCAGGGATGAGTTTAGGGAGGTGAGAGGAGGTGATCTGGGGCTTTAGAGCTCCAGAAATAACCTAGGGAGTGGTTTTGAAACTTTCAGGGAAGGGTGTCACCGGAGAAGACGACCGGAGCTCTTCTCCGGTGACCTGAAAGTGATTAGGGTTTGGTAATTAGGTTTAGCCAAGTTTAAATGTGGACCTTTGATCTTGTGGACTTTCGTTGACTCCCGCGCGAATGGAGGGCCTGGATCTCTCATTAAACCCTAATCTTCAATTAATTAGTTTAATTAAAATTAATTAGTCAGAAGCAATCTGGACCACCCATTTGCGCGCAAGTCAGCTCCCGCGTGTTTAGTTTGAATCTCAGCCTTAGATCCTGCATACTTTCCATTTAATTTCTTTTTTATTTCATTTTTATTCATTTATCTTTCATATTTATTTTCAAATAGTTAGAAAAATCCTAAAAATATTTCCCTTTGCATTTTTGTTTCAAATATTTTTCTTAATCAGAAAATGATTTTTATTTTATTTTTTGCATTAAAAATTATTTTTAAATCATTTAAATGTTTATTTTTAATTAGTTAATGAAAATTAATTAATTAAAAATACATTTAGGTATTTAAAAATCACAAAAAAATTCACATTGCATTTAGAAACATTTAGAAACATTGTCCAACTCTCAAACCAAATTTCTTTTTTGTTCTTGATCCCTTTTGATCATTTTCATTGGATTTAATTTCATTTTTAGGCAATATTTTGCTTCAAAAATTCCTTTCTGCCTAACCATTGAGAGTTGGATGATGATTCTTCTTGCATTGCACTCTTCATAGCATGTAGTTTATAGGATAAAATTGGTTTGATTTGATCTTGCATTTTCATTTTGTTTAGCATTTTTCTTGGTGAGGTACCCCAAAACCCTAGCAATCTTAGGAAATTCATAACTTTCACTAGGTTAAGAGTTGGATCCCCTCCTTTGGGCAGTGAGCTTGTATAGGTTTAGGGTGTCCTTGTTTGCATTTTCAATTTTTTATCATGTCATTTGCTTCTGGTTTTGGATTTTTGCTTTACATGATGCATGTAACCCTAATTTGTGCCTTCATTTGCATCCATTTCTCATTTGCTTGCATCCAATGGCTTGCCATGACATTTTATACATCCACATGATTCATGATACATCTTAGGACATATTGGAATCATGTTTGAGCATTGCATCTCTCATTTGCCATGTTATATGTCCATTGCAGTTCATAACTTTTCATGTACATTCATGGTTCAATGCATGCTTCATTTGCATCCTTATGCTTGCTTGATCATTCTCATGCCTTGCCTCATGTTTGTATCATCTCTTAGCATCATTAACATCATGTAATTGCTTCTGACTTTGGTTTGCATCATGACATTTCATCTCATTTGCATTGCATTTCATTTTCTTATGCTAACATTTCAGGTGGTAAGTTGTTTGAGAAGTGAATTTTCCTTCACTTCTCACATTCACTTTTCATCTCTTTCATACTTCCTTTGCTGCATTTTGTATGTGTATTAGAGTGGGATTGCTCATTCATGTTCATCTCTTACTTTCTTTCTTCAAGCAACTTGTCTTCTTAAGTGAAGCAAGTTGTTTTGCTTCTCTTTGCTTCTTGCTCTTTTCATCTGCTTCCTCCCTGGTGGTTTCTCTGAAGATCTTTCTCTCTTAAGCCTCATAAACCCTAGGAACAACCAATCATGATAATAATTAGGGTTTTATTAGTCCCCCATTTAGTTTTTCCTTTGTGTCATCTTTGAGTCTTCTCTTCTCATCTCATAATCAGGGACTAAACCCTAAAGGCTTTAAGGCTTTGTGATTATGTTTATGCATGCATCCTTCTATTAGGATAGAGTGTATAACTTTAATCCTAAGTGTTAAACCCTTAATGTGTTTAAATCCTTTAATCAATTCACTTAATAATCATCCAGACATCAAGCTTGTAACTTGGGCCTTGCATTAGGGTTCTAATTCTTCCTTAATTGGTTAAGAAGGACTAACCCTAGTGTTAATGGACAAGTCCTCCTCAAGTTGTCTTACAAACCATAAAATTCATTTCTTCATCTTATCATTAACTAAAATCCATTTAATAAAGGCTTTGTTTTGTCATGAGGTTAATCCCTAATCATGGATTAAGTTGAGGAGCTTTCCTCAGCTTAAATGTTCTCATCTATTATCCTTCTATTAGGATGGTGTAATGAGTCCATTAAATCCTTGATTATGGCTTAAACTCATTACTTAACACTAAACAAAAACAACAAAAAACATCTAAATAATCACAAGTAGGTTAATGATCTTAATCCTACATCATGGTAATTAAGTGTGAGATGCTGACTTCACACTTAAGGTATTCTCATTATCCCTAATCAGAGGGAAGATGTGATGAGTTTACTAACCCTTGGTTTAGGCTTAAGCTCATTAATTTATGACAAACTTTCAAAGGCAATAAAAGATTGAAAACTCAAAAACAAACAATAATCGTCTCCTCCGGGATTCTTTTCTCATCTCATTCACTCACAACCGAGAACTTGCTTCTTCCGTCTAATGCAAGACAGTTTGCACCTGAGCCAGATAGGTCTACACTTGAGCATAGACAAGCAAGCAGTTCATCAGTTAATTTATCTTTCAGTCTCTGAGTCGAACTACAGTGTTCTGACTTCCTCATTGCACGAGAGGATACGTAGGCATAACTTAACGGTTATCGAACAAAAAGTCTCTGTATATTCCCCCTCCTTCCAGCATTATTCTTTAAGCCTCATAGTCTTGAGCTTCCCATTCTTTCTTACACTGACACTCTCATATTTCACTTCATTTCCTTTTACACTGACACTTGCATTCTTTTCCAGCTTTTTGTACACAGAATAGCACAGACATTACCCCTTTAAAACAAAAACTTTCAAGCGTGGATCCCGTCGAGTACGGCGGAAAATCTGGGTGCTAATACCTTCCCAGGTTGTAACCAACCCCCTTTCTCAGTCTCTCTGGTTCGCAACCGTCTTATCTATATCTTTTCCTAGGTCTATGCAGCATTACCTTTCCTTAGGGATAAAAATGCCTAGCTGGCGACTCTATTCATTCCCTCTCCCTTTCGCCGACCGTTCGCGTTTGTACCCCCCTTGGCCCTAAGTCATTTGGTGGGAGCGACAATGAGTGAGCAATCCCACTCAAGGACAATGAAAAATGCAGCAAAGATGCATATGAAGAAGATGAAGAGAAATGAGAAGTGAAGGCAAATCCACTTCTCAAACTAACTTACCACCTGAAAGTGTTAGCACAAGATGCATAAAGAAAGAAGTGAAATGGAATGATGCATATACAAAGGAAAAGATCAAAACCAGAAGCAAACACATGATGCAAATGATGCTATGACATGATGTAAAGGCATACAATGTGCAATGAATGTTCATACAAAGATGAGATGCCAATGGAAGCATGCTTTGAAGTTTGAAAGTTCATGAAAATTAATGAAAGGAAATGAATGCAAATTATGGCAAATGAATGAAGAAATGATCAAGCATGATTCTAACATATCCTAAGATGTATAAGATGACATATGAATGCATGAAATGTCATGGAAAGTTCATGTATGGTTGCATATTCCAGATGGATGCAAATGAAGATGCAAAATTAGGGTTCCATGAAAAGATGAGATGCAAATGGCAAAGACAGAAGCAAATGACATGATAAAAAATTGTAAATAAGCTCAAACAAACCCTAACCCCATATGATATCACACCCCAAAGGAGAAGGTCTAACTCTTAACCTAAAGAAAGTTATGATTTTTCTAAGTTTGCTAGGGTTTTTGGGTAGCTCAAAAGGAAAAATGCAAATCAATTTGAAAATATAAAAATAATTCATGCCAAAAATATCCTAGAAACTACATGTTATATGGAAAACAATGCAAAAAGAATCATCATCAAACACTTCATGGTTAGGCAGAAAATATTTTTCAAAGTTAGGGTTCCAAAAGGGGGATTTTATAAACCCTAAATTCAATGAAAATCTCAAAGTATGTTCAAAACCAAAAAGAAATTTGTATGAAAGGTTTGACAATGTTTCTAAATGTCTTAAGATGCAATGTGAATTTTTTTGGTGATTTTTAGAAACTTAAATGATATTTTAATTAATTAATTTCCATTAATTAATTAAAATAAACATTTAAATATTTTAAAAATGCTTTTTAAATGCAAAAAAAAAATAAAAAAATTTGGATGAAGAAAAATATTTGGAACATAAATGCAGAAGATAATACTTTTTGGATGATTTTTGATATTTTAAAATAATTATGCAAAAGAAATAAGAAAAAATGAAATAAAAATCAATTAAAAGGAAAAGTATGCACATCATGTGGCTCAGATTCAAACTGATGAAGGAGGGAAAGACTGCACGCGTATTTCAAGGGTTGAGGTTTAAACTGCCTAGTTAAATGAGTTTTATATTAATTAATCAGGACTTAAGTTAATGGGCTAATCTGAACCGTACACACGCTAATTAAACAAGATCCTAGGGCTAGCATTCAATCTGGAAAAATAAAACCCTAATTAGCCCTAATGACATTCAGGTGACCGGAGCAAGCTCCAGTCATCTTCTCCGGTCACCCTTCTTCCTCATCTCTCTTAAAACGCCATAAAAATGCCTCAAACTCTCCAGAAAAGATCCTCACATCACTCTAAACATGAATCAACCAACAAAATCCATTTATTTCACATGAACAACATGAATCAAAGCAAAACGGAAAAGCAATCAAAAATTTCAGAAGCTCGTGAAATGCTTAAAACTCAACCATTTTCAAAACAAATCATATCATGGTAATCAGGGGAGCATGTAGAATCATTCTATAACATAAAAGAGAGGTTCTAGAAAAAAGTTTGAAGGTGACTACCTGAGCTGGAGCTTTCACTTCTGGAGCTTTTTGGCCTCTTCTCCTGTGCAAATACACCCCAATGAACTCCTTGATGATGTTGAGAAGCTTTGTAAGAGTTTATATGGATTGGTTTGAGAGATAGCAACTCAGCTGGTCCAAAATCGTGTTTGTGTTTGACTGACTTTTAGGGCTTGGCAATGGTTGGGAAATGATCTATGGATGATGGTGAGTTGATCTATGTAATTTGCTTGAAGTTTTATGGCTTGTGCAGTGTGTTTCGAAGATATGAAGGTTGAGGGTGATTTTGTGAAACTTGGCTTGTGTATGGTTCTGAGCTCCAAGATTATGTGAAATGGCTTGCTTTTGGTCCACATAACATGTCTCTATTGGCCAGAGAGTTGTTGTGGCTGCAGCTGATTGGTATGGGTTCATTTGCAAAAAGTCAACAACTTGTGTACCATAGGCATGGGCTCATGCAGGGGTTGTTCAAGGGCATGTCTTGGTTCAGCAGAGATAAAGGAGAGCCATGAGATTCATTTTATGCAGCTGGCACAAGTGGAAGCATGGTTGCAAGAGATTTTGCAAGGTTTATGCATTTTGCCCCTTTTGAGATATCTTGAAGTGCAAGGCATGGAAACAAGTGATTCTTTGGGCAATTCTAATCACAATGAATTGTAATATGTGTGTATGATGCCTAGAGATGCATTAGAGGTCACAAAATGGCTTGGCATGTGAAATTGCAAAAATCCCTCTTTGGTATGAAAGTGAAAATTATGGGATTTTTGCCAACTTTGCAAGGCCATATCTTGAGTTCTAGGAAGAATTAGATCAAGTTCTTGTACTTTTTTGAAAAGGGAATGATCCAATCTACAACTTTCATGACCATATTTTTTTCATTTGAAGCATTTTTGATCAAGAAAGAGGAGGTTGAAGAACTTTCCCAAAATGGAAAGTTTCCATTACAAGTCATTTCCATTTTTGGCAACTTTTGGTTTTGCTCAAATTTCTTCAATTTTGTGAACTTCCAAGCACTTCAATGATCAAATAAAGATCATATGACTTCAATTTGATGAAAATACCCCTTTGGTTCCATTGTTGGGGGCCTCAGATGCCCTGATTTTGCTCTGACTTGCTCAAGAAGTTACCCAGTGAACAGATGACTTCCACAATGATTTTCTTCATAAAACTTGGTACACATGATACTTATAGCATCTTAAGAACAATAGAAACAAGAATGACCAAAAAATTTGGAGTTAAGGCCTCTGAAACCAAAACCCTAATTTTGGTCATCTGTGTAGTGAAAACCCTAGCTCTGCTTCCATGCCTTGCAAGTTCTTGTGATTTCTTGACTTCCTTGAACTTTGAGGGACATAACATGATGATAGAACACACATGGACCCTCTTGGAATGCTTGGAGGCCTTTGGAGTGGCTCAGATCACAAACCCTAGATGCAGATGAACTTGAACTAATGCAGTGAAACAAAAATGCAATATGAGATGTAATGCTTATGCCAACACAAAAGTGAAGGATCACAAGCCATGGTGTGAAATGAGTGAGGGAAAATTTGGGGTGTTTACAGCTGCCCCTATTCAAGCATGAGTTAGCTGTGCAGGATGTAAGTGCCTGGCTTAACAGACAAACAAGATAACTTGTGGTTGAATATTAAAGACAGTCCAAAATTTGCACTCGCTGGGGACAAGAAGAAAAGGGATATAAATTGTAAAAGACATTATAGTATGATTATCAAATGAAGGCGATGGAGGACGACCATCGAGCAGAGGATGACTGCTGGGGATAAAACGGTAAACTAAGCAATGACAGGGACGATCGACAAGCTGGGGAAATTAGGAGATCATGATGGGGACGACCATCAGGCAAAGTAACAAGGTTCTCTGAGGATTAAAGTAAAGGAAATGATGGGGACGACCATCGGGTTTGCGAATCAAAGTAAACAACGATGGGGACGACCATCGGTTCAAAGAATAAATGAAATAAATGATGAGGGATGGTCATCAATGGTGAAGGACGATCACCTAGCAGGGGACGGCTGCTCTTTATCAAGACATAGGACGAATGTCAGATAGAAAAGGTCGACGATGGGGACGACCATCAGATAAGAATTTTGAAGGACGATCATCAAGAGGTGCAGGACGATCACCTAGCAGGGTACGGATGCTCTCAGGGTTTATCACAACATAGGACGAATATCGGATAACAAAATCAACGATGGGGACGGCCATCAGATTAAATGTGAAGGACGATCATCAAAAGGTGAAGGACGATCACCTAGCAGGGGACGGCTGCTAAATATCACGACATAGGACGAATGTCAGATAGAAAAGGGTTCCAATAATGGAGACTCCTCTAGGGAAAGGATGAGGGACGGTCATCCGAAGGTGAAGGACGATCACCTGGCAGGATACGGCTGCCGAAAGTACCACGACATAGGACGAATGTCGGATAGAAGAACATTGCTCTGCTGGGGAATAATAAACATGGACGAGTGCTTACACTCAAGAATAAAAGGTATAAGTGTTTTGATGTTGTGTATAGATTAAAGATGCGGACGAGCATCCTTAAGACCATGATACGGACGAGTATCGGTAGAAACAAACGCTGATGCATGTTCAGAGATGATGATACGGACGAGTACCAACTGGTTAACAAAGAACACAGACGAGTGTCGAATCTGCGGGGAATGATATATATACAAGATACAGACGAGTATCTATATAAGTATGAATGAGTATTTGTGAAGTATGAGCAAGACACGGACGAGTGTTCAACTTGCTGGGGAAAGGTGACACGGACGAGTGTCAAAAGAGAAAGCGTATAAGTTATGAACAAACATTTGTATATGAGGGTGTAAAAGGTGCTTCGGCGACCTGTGGGGACAGGATGACACGGACGGGTGTCGACAAGAGTGTATTATGAAGAAGTGTTAGGTTTGCAACAAGTGATTGGGCAACCGTGCTGGGGAAAGGTGACACGGACGAGTGTCAAAAGAGTATATATAGTTATCTGTATTTGAGAATGCAAATAGGGTATTTGGCTTATATCTGCAGGGGAATAATATGACACGGACGAGTGTCGAAAGAATATATATAAACAAATATTTGTGTTGGAGAGTGCAAAGGGGGCGCTTTAGCTTTTTACTTGCAGGGGATGTGAGTTTTTATATACATTGTTGATGAGATACTGAGGGTATTTACAGGTGAATGGCTCGAACATGGCTTGTGATCATGCAGATGTTTGATTTTTTCCGTAATGCTCCGTATTAGACGGAATGCTACGCTCTATGGGGAAAAATGATGCGAATGCTATGATTATGCAAAGGGAAACTGATCCGGGATTCGGATCCCGCTGTTGTGAAAATTTCTGGCTGATCTGCTTGGAAGGATATCCCAGCTGGGGAAGAGATCATTGGTAGATCTATTAGGATATATACAGCTTTGCTTAAGGAAATAGATCATTGATAGGCCTATCCTGTAAGGAGAAACCCAGCTGGGGATAAGGAAGCTTCCGTTGCTTTGTTGTGTGGGAGTTTCAGGCATTGTTCTTCTGGGGAGAGGCTGGAACTTCTGCGGGGAGATAGTTCTTTTATCTTTGAGAGACCTGGTACTCTGTTTGGGGAAGAAAAAATCACTGAACAATCTTCCTAGAGAACTCTGTGGGGATCCCGGCTGGGGCAGCTCCTGTCAAATAGACTCATGCTGGGGATGAAGAGGCTTTGACGAATCCACTGGGGAAAAGCATTCCCGATGCTGCTTGGAGGAGGTATGCTGGGGGAAGTGATGCTTGGCATACCCCATGCTGCATATTGAATACCTGCAACATGTTAAGATAAAAGAAACGCACAAGTATCCCGAGGTATCCCTTACCGGATTCCGTCATAAGAGTTAGATATTCCTGAGAGTAAATACATTTCCTGCAAGCATTTATTAAGAATGGCTCATTTGTTTTATGCAAATATTATATCATGGATATGGACATTTTGCAAACGAAACAAAAATATACAAAACGAGGTGTGACTGAAAACTTTTGGTTTTATTAATCTGGGTGCCTTGAATTGGCAAATACAGTCAAAGAAACAAATCCCCTGGAATGAGGAGATTGTTACAAATTGAAAAAAGTAAGAGTGTTGGCAATGTTGACGACGCTTCAGTGAGCTACCTTTGCTATGACCTGTATGACCTTGACGCTCTTCTCATCCTGCTTTCTGAAGAAGGTTGACTCTGACCGATGTTTTATCCTTTCGAAGCTTACCATGTTGTGAATGATATAGGCGAATTCAGAATGCAGTTGTTCGCTTATTCCCTGATTTTGCGTGGATCTCCCTTTCGGGTTTTCAATCCACCAGGATACCCATTTTTTCCTGAGCTGTCCAATGCGGCTTTTCAACTCAGCGGGTGTACATTTTTTTATTTTTCCCTTATTTTTGCCCGAGTCTTTTATTCTATTTTTGACTCGCCGGGATGCCCTATTTTTGCCTGGACTTACATTCTATTTTTATGTCCAGCGGGTCTTTTTATGCGAAGTATTTTTTAACTGCATCTGAATTCACAGGGGATAAGAAATCTTCACCATCCATAGTAGTGAGCATCAGTGCTCCACCAGAGAAAACCTTATTTACTATGAATGGACCATCGTAATTTGGAGTCCACTTGCCCCTGTGGTCTGTATGAGGAGGAAGGAGTCTTTTCAGCACAAGATCTCCTACTTGGTATTCTCGAAGCCTGACTTTGTGATCGAATGCTTTCTTCATCCTTTTCTGATATAACTGCCCATGACATATTGCAGCTAATCTCTTTACTTCGATCAGTTTCAGTTGATTTTACCGAGATCGGACCCATTCTGCTTCACTCAGCTTCACATCCATCAGTACCCGTAAGTAGGGTAGCTCAACTTCAACAGGTAGGACAACTTCCATACCATACACAAGCTGATAAGGTGTTTCCCCAGTAGACGTTCTAATTGAGGTACGATACCCATGCAAAGCAAATGGTAACATTTCATGCCAGTCTTTGTAAGTAACCACCATCTTCTGCACAATCTTCTTGATGTTTTTGTTAGCTGCCTCAACAACGCCGTTCATCTTTGGCCTGTAAGGAGAAGAGTTGTGATGTTGGATTTTGAAGTCCCGACACAGTTCTGCCATTATTTTGTTGTTCAAGTTGGAACCATTATCAGTAATGATTCGCTCGGGTACTCCGTATCGACAGATGATGTCTCTTTTTTAGGAATCTGGTTACCACTTGTCTGGTGACGTATGCATACGAAGCTGCTTCGACCCATTTGGTGAAATAATCAATAGTTACCAGGATGAATCTGTGGCCATTTGAAGCAGTCGGTTCAATCTTTCCAATCATATCAATTCCCCACATGGCAAAGGGCCAAGGTGAAGACATCACGTTCAAAGGGTTTGGAGGCACATGCACTTTGTCTGCATAGATTTGGCATTTATGGTACTTTCTAGCATAAGCACAACAGTCTGCATCCATTGTGATCCAGTAGTAACCTGACCTTAACAATTTCTTAGCCATTGCATGTCCTCCAGCATGGGTACCGAAAGATCCTTCATGCACCTCATGCATCAGCAAGTCTGCCTCTTTCTTATCAATACATCTGAGAAGAACCATGTCAAAGTTTCGCTTGTATAATGAACCATCAGCATTGAGGAAGAAACTTCCAGCCAGCCTTCTTAATGTCTTCTTATCATTGGATGATGCCCCAGGTGGGTATGTTTGATCCTCTAAGAAGCATTTGATGTCATGGAACCAAGGCTTGTCATCTTTTGCAATGTCCACGGAGAATACGTATGCTGGTCGGTCTAGTCTGGATACCGAAATCCGAGGCACAAAATTGGCAGTTTGAACCTTGATCATGGAGGAAATGGTAGCCAAAGCATCTGCGAACTGATTTTCATCTCGAGGGATGTACTCAAGTTTGACTGTTGTGAAGAAAGTCAATAATCTCCTCGTGTAGTCATGGTATGGGATCAGATGCTCTTGGTGAGTGTACCATTTTCTGTTGGTCTGATTGATTACCAAAGCTGAATCTCCGAATATAGTTAATGTCTTGATCCTGAGGTCAATGGCTTCCTCAAGACCCATGATACAGGTTTCATATTCAGCTTCGTTTTTAGTTCATGCAAAGGTGAGTTTTGCCGAGAAAGGCATATGAACTCCTTTAGGTGTAATGAGCACTGCACCAACTCCACGACCATTCATATTGATAGCCCCATCAAACATCATTGTCCATTCTTCTTCTGGGTCAGGCCCTTCAGTGTGAACAGGCTCTTCATGATCTTTTGCTTTTAGGAACATGATATCTTCATCAGGGAAATCAAATCTCATTGGTTGGTAATCATCAATGGGTTGCTCAGCCAGATAATCAGATAGTACACTGCCTTTGATGGCCTTTTGAGATGTGTACTAAATGTCATACTCTGTCAGAATCATTTGCCATCTTGCAACCCTTCTAGTAAGTGCTGGCATCTCAAATATGTACTTGACGGGGTCCATCTTTGAGATTAACAAGGTAGTGTGAGTCAGCATATACCGTCTTAGTCGGCGAGCAGCCCACGCTAAAGCACAAAGTTTTCTCGAGCAGTGAATAACGTTGTTCATAGTCGGTAAACTTTTTTCTTAGGTAGTATATTGCATACTCTTTTCGACCAGACTCGTCATGCTGGCCCAACACACACCCCATTGATCCTTCTAATACTGTCAGGTACATTATTAGAGGTCTTCCTTCAACTGGAGGCATAAGAATTGAAGGTTCTTTTAAGTACTCCATGATTTTGTCAAAATCCTTCTGACAATCTTTGTTCCACCTGACTGTTTGTTCCTTTCTTAACAATTTGAACAGGGGCTCACAGGTTGCTGTAAGATGAGATATGAAACTTGATATGTAGTTCAATCTACCTAAGAACCCCCGAACTTCCTTTTCAGTCCTCGGTGCAGGCATCTCTTGAATGGCTTTGACTTTGTCAAGATCAACTTCAATTCCCTTTTCACTTACGATAAATCCCAGTAGTTTACCGGACCGTACCCCGAATGTGCATTTGTTGGGGTTTAACTTCAATTGGTACTTTCTCAGACGCTTGAACAACTTCAGCAGATTTACCAGATGGTCTTCTTCAGTGAGGGACTTGGCAATCATATCATCCACGTAACATTCAATTTCTTTGTGGATCATATCGTGGAATAACGTTACCATAGCCCGTTGATAAGTCGCACCGGCATTATTCAGTCCAAAAGGCATTACCTTGCAATAGAATGTGCCCCAAGGTGTGATGAAGTTTGTTTTCTCCATGTCTTTGGGTGACATCTTGATCTGATTATACCTAGAAAATCCGTCTATGAAAGAAAATACCAAGAACTAAGCTGTGTTGTCGACCAATACATCAATGTGAGGTAATGGGAAATCATCCTTCGGGCTAGCTCTGTTCAGATCCCGGTAATCCACACACATACGCACCATGCCATCTTTCTTAGGCATAGGTACAATGTTAGCAACCCACTGCGGGTAACTAGTCATCGCAAGGAAATCGGCGTCCCACTGTTTTTGTACTTCTTCCTTAATCTTCATGGCCATATCTGGGCGAGTACAACGCAACTTCTGCTTGACTGAAGGGCAATCTTCTTTCAACGGTAGCTTGTGCATAACAATATCCGTATCTAGACCTGGCATGTCTTGATAGGACCAAGCAAAGACGTCGACGTATTCTCGAAGCATGTCAATAAGCTGTTCTTTTATTGAATCTTGCAGGCTGGCCCCAATCTTCACTTCTTTCAAATCCTCTTCGGTACCAAGATTAACTGTTTCAACCTCCTCCTAATGAGGAGTGATCATTTTCTCTTCTTGCCTCAACAACCTGGCTAACTCTTTAGGTAACTCATAGTCTTCTTCAATTCCTTCACCAGCTTGATTAATTGGATTGTCAAAGTCATACAAGGTCGTAGCAGTGATGTTGTCGGTGCAATCTGGAGGATAATCTTTGCAAGGGTTGAGATTTGTTCATTTTAGTGATCAATTTTAATCTTGTTTAGAAAAGTGTGAAATGAAGTTATTTATTTTGAAAACATTGCCATTTTATTGTTTTGTACAAAAGTGAAAAATGAAAAGATAATGAGCGAAAAAGAGACTTGTTTGCAAAAGATGTCCGATATTCATTGATATTCCATTTGCATAAAATTACAAATATGGCCCTATTAAAAAATGAGTCCTGACACCTTGGGCAAGATGCAGGACTTTATGCATGCTAAAAAAGGCAGGAAATAATAATTACTCTGCAGGAGTAACCCTTATAATTTCCTGGGAAGACCAGTTAAGGACTTGGTGACCCGGGATCCTTGGATGTATCCAGCTCTCCAGGTTGAGGTCGCTTTCCGCCTCGTCTTCTATGTTGTTAACAACATCTGGGGTGAGTATCCCCCCACTGATGAACTTGGGCTTCTTAGCAGCCTCTGCTTGATCTTGTCGGAATGGTTTGTAACCCAAACCGAATCTGTCCTCCTTCTTCTCCACCGACAGCAACTTGCCCTAGCCTTGGGCATTTCCATCTTCAACAACCTTCCGGGCTTGCTGATAGGAGACAATTGAAGTACCCATCCTATCCTCCTGGGATGCAGCAAATACTTCAGTCGTCGCCTCATTGACGTTCAGTGCTTCGAACCCCTGGCTCATAGTTTCATGGATTTCACCATCCATCTCAATGTATTTGTATGTAGCCAGATGGCTAACAAAGATATCCTCTTCACCACATATGGTGATAATCTGTCCTTCCCACTCATATTTCAATTTCTGGTGAAGGGTCGACGTAAATGCGCTAGCAGCCTGAATCCATGGTCGACCCAATAAACAGTTGTAGGCCGGCTGAATGTCCATCACATAGAAAGTAGTCTGAAAGACCTGCGAACCAATTATCACAGGCAGCTCCACCTCTCCAAGAACAGACCTCTTGGAGCCATCAAAAGCCCTGACCACCAGATTTCTTGGCCGGAGAGCTATTCCATCATATTCGAGCTTGACAAGATTTTTCTTTGGCAAGACATTGAGTGAAGACCCAGTGTCAACAAGAACATGTGAGAGCACATCCCCTTTACACTCCAAAGTGATGTGTAAAGCTTTGTTGTGATGACGTCCTTCCGTTGTTAAGTCAACATTGGTGAAACCTAGCCCATGACTATATTAACATTAGACACCACTGTCTCGAGATGATTCACTGTGATCTCCTTCGGCACGTAGGCAGCGTGCAAGACTTTAAGTAGCGCATCCCGATGAGCTTCGGAACACAACATCAGGGATAAGATGGAGATCTTGGAAGGAGTCTGGTGGAGCTGATCCACAACTTTGTAGTCACTTCTTTTGATTATCCTCATAAATTCATCCATATCTTGATCAAAGGATAATTTATGGGTCTCTTTTGGTGCAGGTTCTTCAGGTGCCACACTTTTACCTTTGGCTTTGGCAGCAGCCTCTGCCTCAGTATTAGTTCTTGGAGCTTGTGACGCGAAGAGGCGTCCGCTTCGGGTGAAGCCTCTGCCTCCCTGACATTATCCACTTGTGAGGTAGGAACTGAGGAATCAAGAAGGAATTTTTCTCCGTTGCAGTAAAGGTCTGCACCATAATGCCATGGTACAACATTGTCTTTAACATATGGAATGGGCTCTGGCACCGTGATGGTGACTGGGCTAACTACGGCAGAGGTTGGAACCGTTATTGTATGTGGATCATAGAAAATGGTGACAGGACTTCTGGTGGATGTTGGTGGTGGTGAATTGAAGCTTGGTTGAAACTGTTGTTGAGATTGTTGAAAGTTGCTGGAATCTGGGACCGTTGTCGGGTCATAATAAATTGTGACTGTGGAGACATCATTGTTGGTGGTTGCTGGAGTTGTAGAAGGAGCTGAAATGGAACTGTTGTTTGTTGAAGTGACAGAAGAAATGGTTGCTGAAGTTGTAGATGAATCAGTAGGAACAATGGTTGTTGCAGTTGTAGAAGAATTAATAGGAACAATGGTTGTTGCAGTTGTAGAAGAATCACCTGTTGTTGACAAAAGAGTTGTTGGTGTTGTAGAGGCTGTTGTTGTAATTTGTAGAATTCCTTCTCTGATCAAGCCATTAATTCCACTCCTCAAGCTTGCACACCCATTCTCAGAGAGTTTGCAAGAATCACAACAGGCCTCACAACCTGGAAACACCTGGCATTTCAAACGTTGGGCTTTAACCTCTGCCAGAGGTGTCTGAATACTTGCAATATCTTCTATTAAACTCATGGATGAGCCTTCCTCTACAACATTAATCCTTGGCCCACTATGGCTTGGCATAGGATTTTTCATTACATTGGGAGGAGGTGTGAAGTTCAGGGCCTTTGAATCTACCAAATCCTGGACCTTCATATGCAGAGCCCTGCATTTTTCCGTAGAATGACCAGGTGCGTTGGAATGAAAAACACACCTAGCATTGACATCATAGTTTCTCAGAAGGTTTTAAGGATCAGGTGGAGCCAATGTCCTTAACTCAACAAGATTGAGCTTTAGGAGTTGTGGCAGCAGTGTAGCATATGGCATTGGAATAGGGTCAATCACCCTGTTGATCTGAGACGACCGCTGTTGGAAAGGGCGTTGTTGTTGATTGTTGTTATTGTTGTTATAAGATCTCTATTGAGGAAATTGTTGTTGTTGCGGAAAGTGTTGTGGTTGTTGAGTATACTGAGGAGGTGGAGCAGGGATAGTAACAACAGCAACTGATCTGGGCAGATATTGGGGTCTTCCTCTTCCCACATGTATAGAATTTGTTTCACCAGATCTACGGGGCCCAGCAAATGGCTTCCTTGTACTGCTTGAACTGGCACCGTTGTCGGAGATCTTTCCCATTTTCAGTAGGCTCTCTATTCTTTCCCCAGCTATCAACACATCTGCAAAGCTGGTGGAAGAAAATGCAGCCAATATGTCAATATAGGTTCCCTGGAGAGTATTCATGAACATGTCGGCCATTTCCCTTTCAGACATAGGGGGTTGAACGACAACAGCAAGTTGCCTCCACCTTTGGGCATACTCCTTAAAGTTTTCATGGGAAGATTGAGACATTCCCATCAGAAGGGTCCTGTTTGGGGCCATATCCAGATTATACTGATACTGACGGATAAAAGCTTCAGCCAAGTCTTTCCAGTTTCTTACTGTGGCTCTAGTCAAGTGGGAATACCATTCTCGGGATGCCCCTGTCAAGCTATCCTCGAAGTAAAACATCCACAGCTTCTCGTCCATGGTGTATGCTTTTAATCTTCTCAAGAATGACTAAAGGTGGGTGCGTGGGTAGGATGGGCCATTATATCTTTCAAAACACGGGGGTTTGAACTTGTGAGGAATTCCCACCCCTTCCACCAGTCCCATGTCCATGACATCAAAACCTAGGGAGTTTTGGGATTCAAGAGACCTTAGCTTCTCTGCAATTTCATCCAACCGACGGTCATAAACTTTGTCTCCAGCCCCGACCATAGTAAACTGCTCTTCTTGAGGATCTTCCTGCAAGACCCTTCCTCCAGCAGTGTTACCCTGAGTATTTCTTATGGCATTGATATCTGGGTTCAGATGAGGCCCAAACTTTGGTGGATCAGTGCGAGGCTGCACGTGATCGTTGTTACTGGTACCTCCTGTACCTGGATGGTGTTCCTCGGGGGTTTATCGCTCAACTAACTCCCTTAGTCTTTCCTGGCTCTGAGCTAGGCCAGTCATTACTGTCATGAATTGAGTCATCTGATTTCTCATCTCAACCCTTTCATTGGCCATCTGGGCCCTCACTTCATTCAAGTCTTGTTGAACTTGATCCATCTGAAGCCCCAGAAGGTTGTTTCTTGTCGGGCACCGGTATATTCTATTGACAGGGAACACTCTTCTGCGAGCAATGTTTCCTGAAACCACAACAAAGTGAGAAACAACAACAAAACAAAAACCTACAAAACAAAGAAAATGTTAGTATGCAATGCAGGATGCCTATTTGTCCTCCAAGGGTATCCGGTTTTGGTTCTTCGGTTTTGACCTTTCCAGACCTCGAGGAAATGCTGATGATGTTGCAGAGAGAGATAAAGCCCACCAAAAATAATACAAACCACATATATTACAAAGAGTGAAGATACATAGCTTGATTACAATAACATTCCCCTGGCGGGTCAAAATACATCAACAAAAGGAAAATACAATCAAAATGAAGTACAAACAAAAAGAGTCAAACATCCAATCCAAAGTCATCTTCTCTAACTTCCTTCAGGAGGGCCTCAATCACTGGACCTACTGGGTGCTTTGTGATAGTCCTGATGAGGAGGTTCCTGGTAGTAATGGCATTGGTCATCTTCTTATGCTTATCCTGATCCCTTGACCTCTTTAACCCCGCCCAGAGTTTTAATTCAGATATCTCCTTTTGTGCTGCTATCAAGGCTGCCTGATTCTTCTTCTCACTAGCCTCCAGTTGTTCTATCTTAGCTTGAGTCCTTTGATCTTCTTGTGCACGAGCCTCAGTGGTCCTGATCCACTTAGCCTGGCTTTCCTCTAAATAATGCTCTGCCCTAGCCTTCTGAGTCTTTGCTTCCTTGCAAGCATTCTTCAGTACTAACTCTCCTTCCCTAGCCTTTCTAATGTAGTCGTCCGTCTTCTTAATCCTGGTTAAGTGCTAAATCTTGAGCCTTTCCAACCTCTCATTATCTAGACGGCTATCATTTCTCTCCCAGAGAGTCTTCTTCAAGGCTTCAGAGAGCTGAGTATTCCTCTCTTTCAGTTTCTCAAACTCTTCCAAACTGACAGTAGCTGCAGGTTGCACTGTTGAAGGTCCAGGTACATCTTCTAATGTGAATGGCATCCGGGTGATCTGTGCCCTGGTACGAGACCAATCAAGATACTGTGCTGAAGCAATATTGTTGCATTTGCCAAGAATGGATGTCCCATTAGTCTGAATGTTGTCCTAGGCCCAGGCTGCCTATCTGACAACAGCAGAGTTGTGCTGGATTTCACAATAGAGGGTCTCAGTCAAGTCTTGCCCTCTTGGAGGATGAACCAAAGCATACCCTAATTGTCTCTTAAAAAGAAAAGGGTTGTAGTTGATGCAGCCTTTTACTCCAATAAAAGGCACATTAGGATATTGCCCACAGCTAGTAATGATGTCTTTGCCCTTGGTGCTATGAGTGCACCATCTGATGTCTTCTGATGTCAAGGCAATCAATCTCTTAGCCCAGTTCTTTGGCTGATGGGGGTTCAGGAAAATGTCTGTCTTTGGCAAATGTCTTAACAACCAAGAGTAATAAAGGGGAGCACAACATCTGACCAGTCTTCCTCTTTGCTTCTCATTCCTTTGGTGCACTGAATAATAGAAGTCTCCAAGTAAGATAGGCACTGGGTTCCTTAGTAAGAACAGGTGAATAACATTCTTGCTTACAAACTTTGGCTCGTCTGTAAACAAGATAACTCCATATATGCTGAGGGCTAAGAGTGCACAAACAACATCCCACTTCCCTGCTGCAGCATGCAAGGTGGCCTGGGATATCAAGAAGTCTAAGTGAAGGCCTAAAATCCCAGCCTTGGTGGTCATGCTCTTATCAATGAGGGCAGGCTCCAAATGCAATGCCCTAGATATGTCTTCATTCTTGGGAGCAACCATTTCAGGTTTGAAAGGAATCCCTCTCCTGATAGAAACTCCTAACAACATGGAAAATTCTTCTAGCAAGGGTCCTAACTGAAAATCAGGGAAAGTGAAGCATCTGAGAGGAGGATCATAAAAATGCAAGCAAGTATGGATCATGCTCCTCTGGGATGCATCCAGGTCCATGATCATGTCCAATATGCCCCCATAATGTTCTCTAAATAATGGGACATGATCAGGAGTAATGAAAGACTGGATCTGTCTGATGCCTGTCAGAGTGGGCTCAAAGAAGTGGTATGTGATGTTGCTCTTCCTGGAAGTGTCCATGCTGATAATGGATGCTGGTAAAGAATCTGAGATAAACCCTGTTGAAGGTAACTGCTGAAGACTGATGAAGATAACTGGAGAAGATGCTGAGGAAAGGTCTCTAATGAAGACAACTAGAGAAGAGTCTCTGACAAACTGATGAAGGTGCTGGAGAAGACAACTGAAGAAGTCTAAGCAGCATAATAGGTCAAAACCAAACCAAAGATAATAAGGTGGATACCCTGTAAAACAAATAGGCAAATGTTAAATGATGCAAAAATGATGTATGCAGAATGACATGCAAAGGGTTTGTGACCAAGTGCTGGATCTGTTTATCTGCCTTGATAGGGTCCATGTGTGTTCATAAGTCCGGATGGAGGCTTAGAAATCCAGTAACCAGGTAGGGGACTCAAATAAAGAGTCACAAGTCCAGGGTTTCACAAGAACTGTCCAAAAAATACAACCTTAAACAAACATTAGTAACAAGGGTATGATGAGGCCAAGGGTTCCTGCAAACCTGTAAACATCCCAACCTCCTCACATGTGTTGTTCTAGAACAAGGATCCTTAGACTTGGATCAGTTATGAGAAGTGTAAACACTTCTAACCCGGAGGTACAGTGTTTACAATAACCATAAAAGATCCTCCTCTAATTCACCTCAGATGCTGAAGGTCATAAAAGGTCATCCAGACTTAGCAGGCTTCCCAGATAGCCCTAGTACTACAAGAAATCCGTAGCACAGAGTTCTCAAGAAGAAACCCATGTCTGAACCGTGTTTCATATTCCCGCACCAGACCGAAATGGAATGGGAAAGAATATGAAGCCACTCTAGCCTATGTGTCACTCAGGTCCCCGATATAGGACCTTAATCACTCAATGATCCCCCACCCACCAAGGAAACAGCAGATCCAACACATATGATAATGACAGTATGAAATGCATAAAAAACTGTAAATGAAAGCAATAAATAAAGCTGTACAGAAAGCAATAAATAAAGCAAATAAATAAGCGCAAGTAGCACATAACACACCCGTAAACACAAATAAAACAAGCGCTAGGAAGAACCCACAAAAAGAACCAGAAGCCCTGGTTGCAATATAAGGGTCCCCAGCAGAGTCGCCAAGCTGTCGCTCCCGAAGATTTGCATCCTGGTACAAGCGCGAACGGTCGGTGAAAGGAGGAGAAGAAGGTGAAGTGAATAGAGTCGCCAGCTAGGCATTTTTATCCCGAAGGAAAGGTAATGCTGCATAAACCTGGAAAGATATGGATAAGATGGTCGCGAACTAGAGAAACTGAGAAAGGGGGTTGGTTATAACCTGGGAAGGTATTAGCACCCAGATTGTCCGTCGTACTCGACGGGATCCACGCTTACAAGATTGTGTTTAAAGGGGTAGGTGTATGTGCTATCTGGGTGCAAAAGCTGAGAAAAGAATATACAAGTGTCAGTGTAAAAAGAAAGTGAAATGCTCAGGAATGAGGCTTAAAAGAGAATGCTGAAAGAGGGGGAAGACACATAGACTTTTGTTCGATAACAGTTAAGTTATGCCTACGTATCCTCTCGTGCAATGAGGAAGTCAGAACACCGTAGTTCGACTCAAAGAGACTGAAAGATAAATTTACTGATGAACTGCTTGCTTGTCTATGCTCAAGTGTATGACTTGTCTGGCTCAAGTGCTAACTGTCTTGCATTAGACGGAAGAAGCGAGTTCTCGTTTGTGAGTGAAGATGATGAGATAAGAATCCTGGAGGAGACGATTATTGTTTGTTTTTGTGTTTTCAATTTTTTCATTGTGTTTTTTGGTGTTTGTCATAAATTAATGAGCTTAAGCCTAAATAAAAGGCTTGTAAACTCATTATATCCTCCCTTGATTAGGGATAATGAGAATACTTAAGTGTGAGATAAGCATCTCAACTTAATTGCCATGATGATGTAGGATTAAGATCATTAACCTACTTGTGATTATTTAGATGTTTTTGGGTTTTTGTTTAATTTTAAGTAATGAGTTTAAGCCATAATCAAGGATTAGTGAACTCATTACACCATCCTAATAGAAGGATAATAGATGAGAACACTTAAGCTGAGGAAGATACCTCAACTTAATCCATGATTAGGGATTAAAGTCATTAGATGACAAGCCTTTATTAAAGTGGATTTTAATTAAGGGTGAGATTAAGAAGTGGATTTTATGATTTGTAAGACAACTTGAGGGGGACTTGTCCATTAAACACTAGGGTTAGTCCTTCTTAACCAATAAAGGAAGAATTAGAACCCTAATGTAAGGCCCAAGTTACAAGTTAATGTCTTAGTGATTATTAGATGGATTGATTAAGAGGTTTAAACAAATTAAGGGTTTAACACTTAGGATTAAAGTTATACACTCCATCCTAATAGAAGGATGCAGGCATAACCCTAATTCCAAAGTCTTAAAGCCTTAAAGGTTTAGTCTCTAATGATGAGATGAGAAGAGAGACACAAAGAAGACTCAAAGGTAAAAGTCTAAGGGGAACTAATAAGTCCTAAAAATTATCATGCTTGGAATTTCCTATGGTTTGTAAGGCTTGAGAAAGATCTTCAAAGAAGCCACAAATGGAAGAAGCAGATGAAAGGAGGAAGAAGCAGAAGAAACAAGTTACTTACTTCATTGAAGAAGATAAGTAACTTAAAGAAAGAAAGTGAGAGATGAACATGAGTGAGAAAGCCCACTCAAGTACAATGAAAAATGCAGCAAAGATGCATATGAAGAAGATGAAGAGAAATGAGAAGTGAAGGCAAATCCACTTCTCAAACTAACTTACCACCTGAATGTGTTAGCACAAGATGCATAAAGAAAGAAGTGAAATGGAATGATTCATATACAAAGGCAAAGATCAAAACCAGAAGCAAACACATGATGAAAATGATGCTATGACCTGATGCAAAGGCATACAAAGTGCAATGAATGTTCATACAAAGATGAGATGCCAATGGAAGCATGCTTTGAAGTTTGAAAGTTCATGAAAATTAATGAAAGGAAATGAATGCAAATTATGGCAAATGAATGAAGAAATGATCAAGCATGATTCTAACATATCCTAAGATGTCTAAGATGACATATGAATGCATGAAATATCATGGCAAGTTCATGTATGGTTGCATATGCAAGATGGATGCAAATGAAGATGCAAAATTAGGGTTCCATGAAAGGATGAGATGCAAATGGCAAAGGCAGAAGCAAACGACATGATAAAAAATTGTAAATGAGCTCAAACAAACCCTAACCCCATATGATATCACACCCCAAAGGAGAAGGTCTAACTCTTAACCTAAATAAAGTTATGGTTTTTCTAAGTTTGCTAGGGTTTTTGGGTACCTCAAAAGGAAAAATGCAAATCAATTTGAAAATGTAAAAAAAATTCATGCCAAAAATATCCTAGAAACTACATGTTATATGGAAAACAATGCAAAAAGAATCATCATCAAACCCTTCATGGTTAGGCAGAAAAGATTTTTCAAAGTTAGGGTTCCAAAAGGGGGATTTTATGAACCCTAAATTATAAGAAAATGTCAAAGTATGTTCAAAACCAAAAAGAAATTTGTATGAATGGTTTGACAATGTTTCTAAATGTCATAAGATGTAATGTGAATGTTTTGGTGATTTTTTAGAAACTTAAATGATATTTTAATTAATTAATTTCCATTAATTAATTAAAATAAACATTTAAATATTTTAAAAATGCTTTTTAAATGCAAAAATAAAAATAAAAAAATGTTTTTGGATGAAGAAAAATATTTGGAACATAAATGCAGAAGATAATATTTTTTGGATGATTTTTGGTATTTTAAAATAATAATGCAAAAGAAATAAGAAAAAATGAAATAAAAATCAATTAAAAGGAAAAGTATGCACATCCTGTGGCTCAGATTCAAACTGAGGAAAAGACTGCGCGCGTATTTCAAGGGCTGAGGTTTAAACTGCCTAATTAAATGAGTTTTATATTAATTAATCAGGGCTTAAGTTAATGGGCTAATCTGAACTGTACACACACTAATTAAACAAGATCTTAGGGCTAGCATTCAATCTGGAAAAATAAAACCCTAATTAGCCCTAATGACATTCAGGTGACCGGAGCAAGCTCCGGTCATCTTCTCCGGTCACCCTTCTTCCCCATCTCTCTTAAAACGCCATAAAAATTCCTCAAACTCTCCAGAAATGATCCTCACATCACTCTAAACATGAATCAACCAACAAAATCCATTTATTTCACATGAACATCATGAATCAAAGCAAAACGGAAAAGCAATCAAAAATTTCAGAAGCCCGTGAAATGCTTAAAACTCAACCATTTTCAAAACAAATCATATCATGGTAATCAGGGGAGCATGTAGAATCATTCTATAACATAAAAGAGAGGTTCTAGAAAAAAGTTTGAAGGTGACTACCTGAGCTGGAGCTTTCACTTCTGGAGCTTTTTGGCCTCTTCTCCTGTGCAAATACACCCCAATGAACTCCTTGATGATGTTGAGAAGCTTTGTAAGAGTTTATATGGCTTGGTTTGAGAGATAGTAACTCAGCTGGTCCAAAATCGTGTTTGTGTTTAACTGACTTTTAGGGCTTAGCAATGGTTGGGAAATGATCTATGGATGATGGTGAGTTGATCTATGTAATTTGCTTGAAGTTTTATGGCTTGTGCAGTGTGTTTCGAAGATATGAAGGTTGAGGGTGATTTTGTGAAACTTGGCTTGTGTATGGTTCTGAGCTCCAAGATTATGTGAAATGGCTTGCTTTTGGTCCACATAACATGTCTCTATTGGCTAGAGAGTTGTTGTGGCTGCAGCTGATTGGTATGGGTTCATTTGCAAAAAGTCAACAACTTGTGTACCATAGGCATGGGCTCATGCAGGGGTTGTTCAAGGGCATGTCTTGGTTCAGCAGAGATAAAGGAGAGCCATGAGATTCATTTTATGCAGCTGGCACAAGTGGAAGCATGGCTGCAAGAGATTTTGCAAGGTTTATGCATTTTGCCCCTTTTGAGATATCTTGAAGTGCAAGGCATGAAAACAAGTGATTCTTTGGGCAATTCTAATCACAATGAATTGTAATATGTTTGTATGATTCCTAGAGATGCATTAGAGGTCACAAAATGGCTTGGCATGTGAAATTGCAAAAATCCCTCTTTGGTATGAAAGTGAAAATTATGGGATTTTTGCCAACTTTGCAAGGCCATATCTTGAGTTCTAGGAATAATTAGATCAAGTTCTTGTACTTTTTTGAAAAGGGAATGATCCAATCTACAACTTTCATGACCATATTTTTTTTCATTTGAAGCATTTTTGATCAAGAAAGAGGAGGTTGAAGAACTTTCCCAAAATGGAAAGTTTCCATTACAAGTCATTTCCATTTTTGGCAACTTTTGGTTTAGCTCAAATTTATTCAATTTTGTGAACTTCCAAGCACTTAAATGATCAAATAAAGATCATATGACTTCAATTTGATGAAAATACCCCTTTGGTTCCATTGTTGGGGGCCTCAGATGCCCTGATTTTGCTCTGACTTGCTCAAGAAGTTACCCAGTGAACATATGACTTCCACAATGAATTTCTTCATCAAACTTGGTACACATGATCCTTATAGCATCTTAAGAACAACAGAAACAAGAATGACCAAAAAATTTGGAGTTAAGGCCTCTGAAACCAAAACCCTAATTTTGGTCATCTGTGCAGTGAAAACCCTAGCTCTGCTTCCATGCCTTGCCAGTTCTTGTGATTTCTTGACTTCCTTGAACTTTGAGGGATATAACATGATGATAGAACACACATGGACTCTCTTGGAATGCTTGGAGGCCTTTGGAGTGGCTCAGATCACAAACCCTAGATGTAGATGAACTTGAACTAATGCAGTGAAACAAAAATGCAATATGCGATGTAATGGTTATGCCAACACAAAAATGAAGGATCACAAGCCATGGTGTGAAATGAGTGAGGGAAAATTTGGGGTGTTTACATCGGTTATGCAAGAGGAAGGTATGAAGCACCCCTCACGTTCGTTGTACTCAACGAGAACCTCTTAGTCTAATTTGCGCTTAAATATTAATTTATATTATTGTCTTCTTCTAATGATAAAAACTTGTTAAGATTGCTTATTAAAGGAAAAATGAATATATATATTTTAGTTATTGTTATTATAACAGGGAAAATGGTTAGTTTTTTATTAGGATGATTTGTGACGGAGAAATAGTTAATTTTTTATTATTGTGCTCACGAAGGATTAAAATCCTCGTAACTATGTATTTCCTTATGCAATGGGAAAGTCAGAGCTTCGTAGTTCGTGCAACTACGGTTGGTTGATTTTTTAATGAACGATTGTTTAAACTATTTTCTAACTGCTAAGCGTTGGCTTATTTGCGAAATAGAAAGAGCTTAAATAATGTTCGTTTAGAAAGGTTTGATCTTGATTTAGGTGTTTTGAGACGAAAGGGAGAATGAATCACAACCCAAGGGCTAGCCTCAAGAGTATTCATTCAAGAATTCGAGGAATGCTAGATTCCAGAATTCAGTTCTTTCATTGTTTTATTATGATAAATACTTTTTGTAATTTGTTCATTGTTTTAGGAGCGGAAGGGTGGATAGATCACAACCCGAGGGCTAGCCTTAAGAGCAATCTATCTAAGAACCCGAGGAATGATTGATTCCTGAGTCCAGTTCTCCCACTATTTGATATGTGAATTAAGGGTTTGATTGTTCAAGTGTTTTAGAAACGAAAGAGAGAATGAGACACAACCCGAGGGCTAACCTCAAGAGTGATTCATTTAAGAACCCGAGAAATGCTAGATTTCTGAGTTCAGTTCTTTCATTATTTATTTTGATGATATTTGATAAAAACCTTGTATGTTTTGTATCATGTCGTGTAAAGCCGTGCAGATGGCGATCATAAAAATGACCAACTTACGTGTGTGTTGAAATGAAGCATGATAAATTACTTGACGTTGGATCAAGAAGTTTAATTATTCTTTGAAATGATTATTCTTAGTGATCGTGTTCGATCTTATACTTAGCAAATTTACGGTCGTAATGCAAGAAAATTGTACGAATAAACATACCATTTGACCAGATTTCAAGCAATGATAACCACGCACACAAATGATCACACACTTATACAAACAGTAAACATGAGAATTTAATCGTCTATCCTAAACTTTTGAAAAGGAAGACAAATTAATATATATAAAAAAACAATTACTAAATAATATGGATAATAATTTTTAAACTAAGAAAACAAACCAAAAGCATATCTTCTGAATTTATCATTATTATTATTATTTTTTAAGAAAATAACTTTCATTTATTTATTTTTATAAAAATAAAAAAAAATATTTTAAAAAACGTTATAACATCTAAGCATTCTCATTAACATTTTTTTTTGTATCTATCCTAATGGAGGGGCAAGAATAAATGTGGACCTGCCTGAGAGACCCATTTGATTTAATTGATCCATAAAAATAAATAAAATCTCAAGAAATCCTTTATAAAACCTAACCGTCACATTACTGCTTGGTTAAACCTCATAAATGTGGGGATATTAACACGTGTTGGAGATGGCAGGTGTTGGGCTTTGGAAACGAATACATTGGTAAGCAACAAACATTGGAAAGTGAAAATTCTATTAAAATAAACTGAGTCAAACACGAATAAAAAAACTAACACCATGTTCTCTCATCTCACAATGTTCTCGTCTCACAACCATCAGATAAACAAAAAACAAGCTTCACTTGAATATCGTGAGCAAACCGGAAGCAGATCAAGATGGCCTCAAACTGAAATCAAACATAGCATCATCAATCTAACGCTTAATCGCACATCCATCGATTATTCATCGAAACATCTCAAACTTAATTCCTAAATCAAGAACCCTAATCCCCAAACGTTCAATGAAAAATGAACAAGGCTTCAACACGACACCAAAGATCAAGCCATACAACGATAAACAATTATCAGTGAGAAACGCAGAAATAGAAAAGGCGAAGGAAATTTACCGAGGGTGAAAACGAGATGCTCAGAACTACAGGTATTTCGTTCTCCTTCACTCTGTGTTTTTATAGATTCGTTTCCTTGAACTTCCACTTTTTTGTGTTCTTGTGGTTCTAAGTTGAATGCAACTAGGTTTTTTTCGAACAAACTCCTTGTGTCTCCGCGGCTAGGTTTTTTGGTTTCGTTCTGTTCGTCCCCTTTTTATGCCTATTCACTTTGCTTTTATACTCAATAATTAGGGCTTTTCTCGTTTGAAAATCTCTTCAAAAATCCTTTTTCAGTGTTATGTTAATATGCTTTATGATGCCCAGAAAGTTTTTGGTTGAAAGTATGAAATTTCCCCTGTTGGATTTTATTTCAAAAATACGTCATCCCTGCTTTTCAACTCATTTTCGGATTTTAAGCATTAACCTTACGCCACTTTCATGATAATCCCATCGCAGATATCTATGTGTATCCTTTTTGTTGCAGACTCACCTTTTTATCCACTTTAATGTATGCTTGGTGCTGTGTATTTGCAGGTTTTGGCACATTTTGTGATGTAGGTTCTGTGACTTATTATGCAGAGGTGAGGCAGAACATTGTTGGTGGTTGTATGGAGTTGTCCTTGTCTTTGGCGTTGGAGGCTTGAAAATTACAGACACGACAAATTCAATTTTGATGCATGTCCCTGGTCAAAGTTTGCTGCAGCTTGTGTATGAAGCACGACTGAGTTTTTTTTGTGATGTCATTTTCGGTCCTGGCCCTGTTGCAAGTTTTTTTGTCTTGTAGCGTTGTGGGATTATGGTTTGCACAAAATTGTTGTAGTTAGCAGGATATGTGCAGAGTCTTTTTTCTCTCAATTGCAAAAGCCCCTTTTTTAATTTTGTGTACTCTTTGACTTGTGAATGTGGGCTCTAAAAAATGTAACTTGATATGGGGTTATTGAATTAGGTTTGGACTCTAAAAAATGTAATGTTTTCAAAGACCACAGGATTTAAATTTGTTTAAACAACCAGAAAGTAAACTTTTATTAGTGATCAGTAAACATGTTTGCCTCCTGGGCTTACAACAAAAATGAAATGAATACAAATATGGGATTTTAAGTCTCCCATGGACGCTTCCTCTTTGAGTTGAGGTATGAGTTGAGATTCCGCTCCTCGTGAAGTTGTCTTGTCAGCTCCAGGATTCTTTCTTGACTAGCTTTGAAATGAGTCTCGAACGTATCCCTTTGCTCCTTCAACTGGATCAAGGACCTCTGTAACTCTTCCATGTCAGTGGACATGTTTGGATGAAGAATGATATAAGAAGTATCTCTTTCAGCAACAGGCTCCATGGTAACTGGCAGGATAGCAGGATATGGCATCATAAGAGTCTGAGCACGTGCTCGTACCCATTTGAGATAAGGTTCCATAGGAATGGTGTAATTTGGTTCCAGAGTCTTGCTGTCAACCTTGTTCACCTTGCCCAAAGCTCGTATGAACCTTTGACGGTAACCTTGCGGATCATTGTCTTAGTCAAACACAATACCCTGAATAAGCATGTCATGAGGACCGTCACTCCGAGCATAACCAAACTGACATAGAGCTAAAGAAGGATTGTAGGTAATTCCCCCTCTTATGCCAAGGAGTGGCACATTTGGGAACTCCCCACAACGGTCAATGATAGTAACATTCTCCATAGATCTAGAACACCAATGAATATCTGAATGTGAAAGTGACATGATCCTTTTAGACCACCTGAACCCTTGTTCATTCTTCATCACTGATCGAGGAAGGTGAGAAATAAACCACCTGGATAGTAGAGGTATACAACACATCAGAGTTCCTCTCGCCTTCGCAGTACGAGTGTGAAGAGAGTGTAAGATATCTCCAAGTAATGTAGGCACTGGATTGTGAGTAAGAAATATGTTGATGGCGTGTACGTCTATGAACTGATCTGGATTAGGGAACAACATTAAGCCATAGATTAATAAGGCCAAGATCTCCTCAAAAGCATCATAACTCATAGCCTTCAGGAACACTTGAGCTTTCTCCATCAATACCTTAGCAAGTATACCTTTAACTCCACTTCTCGTTTCTAGGACAATGTATAATTTCTTCAGATGTAGGGCTGCAGCAATGACTTCAGGTTTAAGCTCCTTCTCTAGGCCTGTGAAGGGTCTCTGATCAAGGATATGTATACCCAGTAGCTTAGAGAACTCTTCCAATGTAGAAACCAACTGATAATCGGGAATGTGAAGCAATGATGCTTAGGATCAAAGAACTGAAATAGGACACTCATCATGCCTTCATTGAACCCTGAAGTGACTAGATCTAGTAGGTAACCATGTCTCTTGATGAACTGGGAGTTTTCAGAAACTTGAGAGACCAATTCCTTAAGCTTAGGAGGTATTCCTACAAAGTTGATCCGGATAGTATTCCTACGAGCAAAAGCCATGACCTACAACAAAGAACAAAGATAAATCCTTTGGTCCTTGAAATGGTTAGTGAAAATGCTATGCTTATGATGCATGATGATGCTATGATGTTATGCTCAATCACAAACATGTGGCACACACAAACAAGTCACACAATAGCACTAGGTTTGAAGGCTTGCATGAGGTTTAAAGGTAAGTACCCTCCCTTGAAGTTTAGTTGGTTCATCCTGTCCTATAAAGTAACCAAGTTCTAAGGGATCTCAATATCATTGATCCTTCACAAGGGTGGTTGTTCAGTAGGAAACTTACTTGCCAACCAAAACCCTCCAAGTTTAAGATCTCAATGAGCGTAGTATCGAGTATCAACCAACTTCAGTCTTCACCAAAGCCGGCTATCTCACTACTTTCTAAAGGCCAAAATGGGATGACTAGGGTTCTAAAAGTCAGTTAGTGTATTGACAACATATGGAAGCCTCATATTATCCTCAACTTGCTTAAGGAACATAAGCACCAACCAAGAAGTCACACTAACTATGGCTACCAGATCAACCATATCGGTATACACCGTACAGTTTCCTTGGTCTATTGCCATTTACCTAAGGTACACTAGATCCGGGTTAAGATCTTTCACACATAAGAGCCCCAACAAGTAAAGTAAAGAAAACATAGCAAACAAATTTAAAGTTATCTAATTCCTAAGGGTACCCCTCTTTAATATCATCCCCAGCAGAGTCGCCAATTCTGTAACACGGTGGGAGAACTGACTTTCTATAAATGTTGCGGATAGCAAGAGTCGCCACCGACTTTTATTTTATCCAAAAGGAAAGGACATAAAAGAAAAGGAAAGACCTTAAAAAGATTTTGAGTTCGGGGGTAGGTTATATAAAGGGAAGGTGTTAGCACCCTTTATATCCATGGTTATCCATGGGCTCTTAGTTATTTAGCTCACTTTGAATTGTTTTGAAAAAGGTGTAGTGTGTGATTAAAAATTTTCTAAGTACTTTGTAATGATCCTCGTATGGATGTATACAAAGCCTTGTTTTTGAAAATTTGTTTGAAAAATGTGGTGTGAAGAGCATTTTGAAAGGTATGAGCAAGTAATTAAGAGGAACCTACCCTATATTAAATCTTTACTGTTCTTATGTTCTTTCAATGGTAAGACTATCCCTATTATTAAGGAATAGGTAGTCATTACCTTGGATGTATAAGGGACATGTGTAGGGACATCTGAATATAGGCAACTGTAAGGTGTCTTTAGTAATTCGTAGGGACTTATCATCTTTTATTCGAAGGGACAAGATCGTTTATCGTAGGCAACCTCGAAGGGACTTGATCTTATAAACTGAAGGGACTTGATGATATTTGTGAAGGGACTTTGCTTAAGACACCTTACTTGACCTTTTGAAATAGGCAACTAAGAGGCAACCCTAAGAAGTGCAAGATAACGATCAAAGATCGACTTACATGTGTGCGTGTTCGTATTCAAATATTTATCTTATTTAAGTTAATTATTCTAAATTAATTTTAATTACAAGTATGTTATTTACACCCTAGAATTACTAACCCACACAGTGAACACATTCATAATAAGAATAAAGCAAAAGTATAAACCTAAACTATTACAAAGCTTCGGGACAAATACAATATAATAGAGAGATAATAATAGAAATAATAAATATAATAAGCAATAATTTAAATGTTAGTAGTAATAAAAAATAAGAATAAAGATTAGAGAAAATCAAAATATAAGAAATAAAAAATTTGCAAGACAAATTAATATTAGAAAAGATTTTTAGATTTAAAAATAAGTTTTAATAGTAATAAACAAATAATACATTATTCACATATTTAAAAAATGATTAATGATTAATTGTAGTTTATAAAAAAATTAGGTCAAATATTAAGGTTAAGAAAAAATTAGGGTTAGGGTTAGGGTTATGAAAATTAGGGTTAGCTAAATTAGGGTTTTTGATTATTAATTTAAATCTAATTAATTTATTTACAAAAATATATACAATAATAATAATAAATATAAATACATTATAAAATAAATATAAACAATTTGATTTTAAGAAAATAAAGTTTTGAATTTTGAAATATAAATTTTTTTTGTAAAAGAAAATGTTATAAACATTTGTTTAGAAATTATTATTTTTTAGAAATTAAATAAATTAAGTAAATATAAGAAAAAACACAAAAATATTGAAGAAAAAAAACATACCTAGGGCTGGGATTCGAACCCATGCCCTAGGCTTTCACTCTCCCAGTCCAACAATTACTACCACCAGGCCAAGCGTGTCTTGGTGTTTACAATATGAGTGGTAATCCTTTTGTTATAACCTGCAAAAAAACAAATAAAATGCAAAAAACAAAATGGCCTGGGGGGATTCGAACTCAGGACCATCACAATCACACACAAACACACAAACCAGCTGAGCCACATGGGGCGCGTTCAACATATAATTAGTAAATAAACATTATAAAATAAAACGAATTTTTGAATTAACAATTTGGCACCATTCAGACTTCATCTCCTTCCTTGGAATTTCGCAGGTTTTCTTGCGAAAATTCCTACGAATTTTCCTATGAATCTTCTTGCGTATTTTTTCGCATGAAACAATCGTCTTCTCAAATACCATGTAACCTGCACTATTTCATCAAATTAATCATATCATAACAATCAACAAGTCACATACAGTCCAATTATGCCCTCAAAATAGGTTTAGACGCCCTAAATCAAGAACCCCTATTTTGACACTCCAAACCCTAACAATGGTGGAACTTCAAACCTGCATCGAAACTCATGACAAACCACCCAGAATCCATCTACATCATTCAACAAACAATATTACAAGCTCAAAATCGATTAATCACATGTTAAACTTATGAATAAAAAAAGATTAAATTGGACATAAAACCGATTCGGTTTCAATGATACATGGAGTTTTTGATGCTTATGATTATGTGGATAGTATCATGAGAGTCCAAGGATCATGTCTATGTCCTTAGATTACCTTAATTCAACCTGCAAATAAGAATCCGAAAATTGAAATTTTAGTGAAATTTTTGAATGTGAAAAGTGTTCTTGGAGGCTGCCCAATCGTGTTCTCTCGCTTGTGATCACTTGTATACATATAATGTAAGCAAATTAGGTCAGAAAGTTATGGGTTTATGGGCTTTTTTGAATGACTTGATCATGAAGAAATCAACTTGCTATTTTGGTCAAAAAATCACACAAATCCTTTCCCCTTTGGTTGAGCACGAATTTGAATCTCTTAATCAGTTTTAAATCATGTTTATGAGTTTCTAGAATGAGAATCATATCAAATATTGAGCTTTTCATATTTTATTTTGATTTAAAATGATTTTTAATGTATAAAATCAAAATAAATAAAAATGAAATAAATAAAAATATGAATAAATGATATTTGATTCATGCATGATGTCATGGTAGAGATTGGGGCATAAAAATGCAAGCCCATGTAGAAAGAATTGGTTCTAAGACCTCATTTGCTCAATAAACCTCTCAAAAATTTCCCAACTTTGCAAAGACACAAATCCCTCAATTTTAAGGCTATGAAGGTGTTCTTGGACATTTTGAAAAGCTTAAAGAGTCCTATAACAAACCTCTTTGGTATCATGTCCATATCTTTTACCATTTTTAAGTTATGCTCCTTGGAAGATGTTGACTTTTTGTTGACTTTTAAAATGACCTATAATGTCTTAGCCCATACCTTCCAAATGAAGCATTTTTGGACTTTGCTTGTGAGACACAAAGTTGTAGAGAATTAAATTTCCTTCAAAATGAGCTTTGGATGGGAAATTTTTGATGAAGCATGTGGAAGTCATGGCTGGTCAAAGTTCAGTTGACTTTTCTTGTGAAAACCCTAATTTAGAAACTCCTGATTCTTGATGATCTGAAACTTCCTTGATGAATCATGATCAACCCTTGATAAAATGATGAATTTTACTTCATAAAATTGATGTTGTCTAAAAATCATGAAGTTTGACTTTGGTTTGACCACAGTTGACCTCAGTTTGACTTTTTAATTGCTTTGACTGATTTTAGCCTATCTGATCATTTGACTGAGCAAACCTTTTGGGAAAGCCTTGAAACTTTACATAGGGATTATTGAAGACATGTGGGATGTTATGAAGTTCACTTGAGGCCTTGGAAATCCATTTAGCCTGATGAAACTCAAAACCCTAATTTAGGATTCATTGCTTAGGAGGAGGCTTTGTCTGAGGGAACTTCCAAGCTTTCTGACTAATTGTAAGCCTTGTGAACCTCTTGAGATACCTTATGAACCTTATAAACCTCTTGGGACTCCTTAATACACAATGTATTGTCTAGGTGAGGGCAAATTTTGGGGTGCAACAGGGTCCATTTTTGAAATTAGCAGTGTGGTATGGGTCAACATGTACTGCCTCAGTCGGCAAGCAGCCCATACCAAAGCGCAACACGTTTTCTCGAGCAGTGAGTAACGGGATTCATAGCCGGTAAACTTTTTGCTAAGGTATTAAATAGCATGCTCTTTTCGACCAGACTCGTCATGTTGGCCTAGAACACACCCCATCGACCCTTCTAACACAGTCAAGTACATGATAAGTGGTCGTCCTGGAACTGGAGGCATTAGAATCGGAGGCTCTTGCAAATATTCTTTTATCTTTTCAAAGGCTCTTTGACAGTCCTCGTTCCACCTGACCGTTTTCTCTTTTCTTAACAATTTGAATATTGGCTCGCATGTGGCAGTTAGATGAGGTATAAACCGCAAAATGTAGTTCAATCTCCCTAAAAACCCACGCACTTCTTTTTCTGTTTTCGGTGCATGCATGTCTTGTATTGCTTTTACTTTTGCAGGATCTACCTCGATTCCTCTTTGACTAACAATGAACCCCAACAACTTACCGGAACGCACTCCGAACGTGCACTTGTTTGGATTCAACCTCAGTCTGTACTTTATCAATCTATCTAACAGATTTTTGAGATTGACCAGATGCCCTTCTTCGTCCTGGGACTTGGCAATCATGTCGTCCACATAACATTCAATTTCCTTGTGTATCATATCGTGGAACAATGTTACCATAGCCCGTTGATACGTTGCCCCGACGTTCTTTAATCCAAAGGGCATAACCTTGTAACAGAATGTACCCCACGGGGTAATGAACGTCGTTTTCTCCATGTCTTCCGACGCCATCTTGATCTGATTGTACCTGGAGAAGCCATCCATGAAAGAAAATACCGAGAACTGAGCGGTGTTATCTACCAGCATATCGATGTGAGGTAATGGAAAGTCATCCTTTGGACTCGCTCTGTTTAGATCCCGATAGTCGGCGCACATCCGGACCTTGCCATCTTTTTCGGTACAGGCACGATGTTAGCTACCCAAGGTGGGTAACTAGTCACAGCAAGGAACCCGACATCCCACTGCTTCTGAAATTCCTCCTTGATCTTCATAGCCATATAAGGGCTAGTTCTTCTCAGCTTTTGTTTTACGGGAGGACATTCTTCCCTCAATGGAAGCTTGTGCATAACAATGTTAGTATCCAACCCTGGCATATCCTGATACGACCAGGCGAAGATATCCACATACTCATGTAGCATACCAATCAACTTTCTCTTGATCTCGGCCTACAGACTGGCCCCAATCTAGATCTCTCTCCTTACATCTTCAGTTCTGATGTTGATGATCTCTATTTCTTCCTGATGAGGCTGAATGACCCTTTCCTCTTATTTCAACAACCTGACCAATTCTTCCGGGAGTTCACAGTCCTCCTCAACCCCTTCATCAGCTTGATAGATAGAATTGTCGAAGTCATGCATAGTCATAGCAGGAATGTTATCACGGGAATCCGGATGATCAACATTGCACAAATGATGTGCTTATTTCAATATCTGTAGTAGACGCAAACATACAAAACACAGGAAAGAAAAACATTGCCATTTTATTTGTAAAAAAAATTTAAAATGAAAGAAAGAGAACGCAATTTGCTTGAAAAAATGTCCTTTATTTCATGGAAAAAGAGTACAATGCATTAAAACATGGTGGCCCTACAAATGGATCCGTACACCTTGGGCAGGCTGCAGGATTTGACATGCAGTATGATAAAAATGGAAACAAAGAAAATTACTTTGACTGCCAAGTAACTTGAACAAAATATTCAGCAGACCAGTTCCGAATCTCCTCTCCAAGTACGCATGGGTGAATCCAGTTATCCAAGTCGCAGTCACTATCTCCATCGGCATCTGTTGCACAAACATGATTGTAGTCGAGCATTCCGGCGCTTGTGAATGCTATGGGCTTACCTCCATGAGACCAGCTGGACTGATGTAAATACCCCAAATTTTCCCTCACTTGTTTCACCATGGCTTGTGATTCTTTTCATTTTAAATAGGTTCAATCATAGCATCTCATATTGCATTTTTGCTTCACTGCATTGATTCAAAATCATCTGCATCTAGGGTGTGTGATCTGAGCAATCCAAGTGCCATATAAGCCACTCCAAAGGTCTTCAATCATCTCAAAAGGGCCCATGTATGTTCAATCATCATATTATATCCTCCCAAGATCAAGAAAGTCAAAAATCACAAGAACTGAGAAAGGCATGGAAGCAGAGCCAGGTTTAACTACACAGATGACCTAAAATTAGGGTTTTGGTTTCAGAGGCCATAACTCCAAATTGTTTGGTCATTCTTGTTTCTATTGGTCTCTATATGTCATAAGGATCATGCATACCAATTTTCATGAAGAAATTCAAAGGGGAAGGCATCTGATCAAAAGGTGACTTCTTGAGCAAGTCAGTGCAAAATCAGGGCATCTGAGGCCCCCAATCATCCAACCAAAGGGTATTCTCCAACATTTTGGGTGTATATGGTCTTTATTTGATCTTAGAAGAAGTTGGAAGTTCACAAAATTGAATAATTTCAAGCCATTTGCAAAGTTTCCATTTTGGGAAAGTGACTTGTAATGTAAACTTGCCATTTTGGGAAAGTTTTCAACCTCTTCTTTTTGATTCAAAAATGCTTCAAATGAAAAATCTTTGGTCATGAAAGTTGTAGATTGGATCCTCCCATTTTCAAAAAGTACAAGAACTTGATCTAATTCATTTTAGAACTAAAGTTATGGCCTTGCAAAGTTGGGAAAAATCACTTAATTTTCACTTTTATGCCAAAGAGGGAAACTTGCAATTTCTCATGCCAAGCATTTTTGTGACTTCAAACACACTTCTACATGTCTTAAAATCATAATGCATTACCTAAAGATCAGAATTGGCACAAGGATCACATCATCCCATGCCTTGAACATCAAGAAATTCAAAAGGGGCCAAACTTCATGAAAATTGCAAAAGGGGACATAACCTTTCACTAGCTTGCTGAATCACCTCAATTTCAAATCTATGGCTCTCCTTGATCTATGCTGAGCCAGGACAAGCCAAAAGCCAGCTGCAAAACCAGCCCATACCTCAAGTACAAAACTTTTGACATTTTTGCAACTTGCCCATACCAATCACCATAGGCCACCAACAACTCTCTGACCTATCAAAAATTGATACATGGACCAAAAGCAACTCAACACAAAACACAACACAAGCTGAATCCACACACAACTCAGCATTCACCAAAATCCCCTCTTATGCATTTTTCTTCGAAACTCAGCACACAAGCCTCAAACCGCAAAACAAATTCCACATAACAACTCACCCTAACCCTCTGATCATTTCCCAACCATCACTTTGCCCTAAAAAGCCCAGAATCAAAAATACGATTTTCACACTTCATGAACTGAGCTTCTGCCATTTTCATTTTGGGGCCATTTAAACTCCAACCAAGCATTGCAAACTCTTGAGGGAGATCATTGGAGAAGTTTTGAAGCAAAGAAGCAGCCAGACAATGCCATTTTTGAAAGCTTCAGCTCAGGTAACCTCAAGAACAAATTTTCCAGAAGCTTGATTTTAGGTTATAGATTTGTTCCTCATGTTGCACTGATCATGCTGATGCTTTTCTTTTTGAAAATAGTTGAGTTTTGAGGATTTTATGTTGTTCTGAAACTTTGCCCGTGAAATGAGTTTTGATTCGATTCTCATGATTTATGAAAAATAAATGATTTTTGTTGTGTGGTTTATGTTCAATGATGTCCAAGGGTTGATTCTGGAGAGTTTGATGAGTTTTTGTGGCGTTTTGAGAGAGATTGAGGGAAGAGTTGGCCGGAGAAGATGACCGGAACACTGTTCCGGTCACCTGAAGGTCATTAGGGTTCAGATTAGGGCTTAATTGTGTAATTAGTGAGTTTGAATGTGGGCCGTCCATTAAAGCGCGAATTCAATTCCCTCCCTTTTCCTTTTGAACCTCAGCCACTGGATCTGATTACTTTCATTAATTCATATTTTAAATTCATTTTAATTGCATTTTCTTTATCATTTTATTAAAAATAGTAAAATACATAAAAAAAATTCTGAAAATTTTTATCAAATCTTTTAATAATTTTCAGAACCCAAAAATATTTTTATTTTTATTTTTTGCATCAAAAATTATTTTTAAACCATTTAAATGATTATTTTTAATTAGTTAATGAGAATTAATTAATTAAAAATACATTTAGGTATTTTAAAATTCCAAAAAAAATCACATTACATTTTAATACATTTAGAAACATTATCAAACTCTTCAAACAAATTTCTTTTCGGCTCTTGACCTACTTTGATATTTTTCTTTGGAATTAAGGTTCTTAAAAGGCAATATTTTTGTCCTAACTTAGAAAAATTCATTCTGCCTAACCATGAAGAGTTTGATGTTGGTTCATTTTGCATTACATTCTTCATATCATGTAGTTTCTATGGTAAAATTGGTTTGAATTTATCTTTCATTTTCAATTTTATGTGCATTTTTCCTTTTGAAGTGCCTTAAAACCCTAGCCAACTTGAGAAAATCATAACCCCCATTAGGTTAAGAGTTAGGTCCCCTCCTTTGGGAAGTTAACTTATGTAGGGTTAGGGTTCCTTTGATTCCATTTTCAATTTTTTATCTTGTCATTTGCTTTTTATTTTGGATTTTGCTTTGTGTCTTGTGCATAAACCCTAATTTTTGCCTTCATTTGCATTCATCTCTCATTTGCTTGCATACATGAGATTGCCATGACATTTTGTGCATTCACATGACTCCTAAGACATGTTAGGACACATTAGAATCATGTTTGATCATTTCATCATTGATTTGCCATGTTATACTTCCATTGCATTTCATGAACTTTCATGAACTTTCATGGTTCAAAACATGCTTCATTTGCATCCTTATCCTTGTATGATTATCCACAACTCTTGATATGTGTTTGCTTTATCGCTTAGCATCATTAACATCATGTTTATGCTTCTGACTTTGGTGTGCATCATTGCATTTCACCTCATTTTCATTTCATTTCATTTCTTGTTACTAACTTTTCAGGTGGTAAGTCATTGAGAAGTGAATTTGCCTTCACTTCTCATAATCTCTTCTAATCTCTCTTATGCATCATTTCTGCATTTTACTTGTGTATTAGAGTGAGCTTGCTCATTCATGTCTCCTTCTCACTTTCTTTCTTCAAGCAACTTATCTTCTTAAGTGAAGTAAGTTGACTTGCTTCTTCTGCTTCTTCCTCCTTTCATCTGCTTCTTTCTTGGTGGCTTTCCTCTTGAAGATCTTTTGCAAGCTTCATAAACCCTAGGAATACCCAAGCATGATAACAATTAGGGTTTGATTAGTCCCCCATTAGTTTTACCTTTGTGTCATCCTTGAGTCTTCTCTTCTCACCTCATAATCAAGGACTAAACCTTAAAGGTTTTAAGGCTTTGTGATTAAGGTTATGCCGGTATCCTTCTATTAGGATGGAGTGTATAACTTTAATCCTAAGTGTTAAACCCTTAATGTGTTTAAACCCTGTAATCAATCCACCTAATAATCACTAAGACATCAAGCTTGTAACTTGGGCCTTGCATTAGGGTTCTAATTCTTCCTTAATTGGTTAAGAAGGACTAACCCTAGTGTTAATGGACAAGTCCCCCTCAAGTTGTCTTACAAACCATAAAATCCACTTCTTAATCTTACCATTAACTGAAATCCTTCTAATAAAGGCCTTGTTTTGTCATGAGGTTAATCCCTAATCATGGATTAAGTTGAGGAGCCTTCCTCAGCTTAAATGTTCTCATCTATTATCCTTCTATTAGGATGGTGTAATGGGTCCATTAAATCCTTGATTATGGCTTAAACTCATTACTTAACACCAAACAAAAACAACAAAAAACATCTAAATAAATGCAAGTAGGTTAATGATCTTAATCCGACATCATGGTGATTAAGTGTGAGGTGTTTACTTCACACTTAAGGTATTCTCATTACCCCTAATCAGAGGGAGGATGTGATGAGTCTACTAACCCTTGGTTTAGGCTTAAGCTCATTGACTTATGACAAACATAAAAAGCAATAAAAGACTGAAAACACAAAAAAACAAACAATAATCGTCTCCTTCGGGATTCTTTTCTCATCTCATTCACTCACAAACGAGAACTCGCTTCTTCCGTCTAATGCAAGACAGTTAGCACCTGAGCATAGGCAAGTAGGCAGTTCATCAGTTAATTTATCTTTCAGTCTCTTTGAGTTGAACTACGGTGTTCTGACTTCCTCATTGCACGAGAGGATACGTAGGCATAACTTAACAGTTATCGAACAAAAGTCTCTGTATATTACCTCCTCTTCCAGCTTTATTCTTTGAGCCTCATAGTCTTGAGCTTCTCACTCTGTTCTTACACTGACATTCTTTCATCTCACTTCATTTCCTTTTACACTGACACTTGCATTCTTTCCCAGCTTTTACACACAAAATAGCACTGACACTACCCCTTTAAACACAAACTTTCAAGCGTGGATCCCGTCGAGTACGGCGGACAATCTGGGTGCTAATACCTTCCCAGGTTGTAACCAACCCCCTTTCTCAGTTTCTCTGGTTCGCGAACGTCTTATCCATCTTTTCTTAGGTTTATGCAGCATTACCTTTCCTTCGGGATAAAAATGCCTAGCTGGCGACTCTTTTCATTTCTTTCCCTTTTGCCGACCATTCGCGTCTGTACCCCTTCTGACCAGGTGTCATTTGGTGGGAGCGACAATTGACCAGGTTGATATCCGAGACCGAAATTGCCATCCTTCTTTTCCATCTCTAGTAGCTTGCCCCAGCCTTGGGCATTTCCGGATTAAACTACCTCCTTAGCTTTCTTGTAGGAGTAGATAGGAGTCCTTTCCTTCTCGCTGCTCTGAATTGCTGGAGACAAGGTGCTGACATTGAGCGTCTCAAAAGCTTGACAAAGTGTCTCATGGATCTCTCCGTCCATTTCCACATACCTGAAGGTTGACAGATGGCTTACGAAAATGTCCTCTTCTCCGCACATAGTGATAACCTGGCCGTCTATCACATACTTCAACTTTTGATGCAACATGGATGTCACTGCACCAGCATCATGAATTCGAGGACGTCCCAACAAACAACTATAAGCAGGTTGAATATCCATAACATAGAATGTGCTTTTGAATATCTGAGACCCAATCTTCACCGGTAGCTCTACCTTACCAAACACAGATCTTCGGGACCCATCGAAGGCTTTCACAATCAAATCACTGGGTCGCAAGACGATGCCGTCAACATTCAACTTCATCAGAGCCTTCTTAGGGAGCACATTGAGAGAAGAGCCTATAGTACCAGGACGTGTGATAGAACAACGCCTTTACACTCCATGGTGATATGCAAGGCTTTGTTGTGATTGCGTCCTTCAGAAGTGAGATCTCTGTCTGTGAATCCCAACCCATGACTGGCGTTTGCGCTGCCTACCACACCCTCCAACTGGTTGACAGTTATCTCTTGTGGTACATATGCCATTTGCAAAACTTTCAGCAAATCCTCTCGATGAGCTTGGGAACACATCAGCAACGACAAAATGGATATCTTGGACGGGGTCTGGTTCAGCTGTTCAATCACTTTATAGTCGCTTTTCTTAATTATCCTCATGAATTCGTCGACTTCCTTTTCAAAAGTACCCTGACCGGAAGCAGGAGTTATCACCTCTTCAGTCACTATCTGTTTACCCTTAGCCTTTGCAGCAACTTCGGCCTCAGGATCGCCTCTAAGAACTTGAGGAGCGAAAATACGTCCACTTCGCGTAAATCCCCCAACTCCTCCGAAATTCACAACAGTCGGGTCAATTGTCATCGCTTAACTCTCCACTTTCTGGCCTTCTACATACACATCCGAGACATAATGCCACAGGATGGCCTTGTCATCAGCATAAGGAACTGGTCCCGGAACAGTAATGGTCACTGGACTCTCTTTGGGGACATAAATGGTTACCGGTTCTCTCTGGACAAGAACTTCAGCAGGATCAAAATAAATTGTCACCGTAGACACACAATCACTTTTATCATCAACTCTGTCGAACTGTAGCGACCCCTCGTCAATCAAACACTTTAATCCAGCTCTCAAATCCCCACAACCACTAACATAATTCATGCAACCTTCATAGTCAGAATCACACCCCGGGAACACCTGCCCCTTCAACAATCTGTCCTTCACGACTAGCAGGGAAATCTTCACTTCATCCACATTCAAGATCAGGTTCAACCCTTCTCCACCGTCAATGACATTTATCCTGGCCCCTCCATGATTTGGAATGGGGTTTGATGTAACATTTGGAGGCGGTGCAAAGTTAATTGCCTTTGAATCAATCAGGTCCTGGACCTTATGCTGCAATGCCCTGCACTTCTCTCTTGAGTTCTGTCGCTCCCACCAAATGACACCCGGGGCCAAGAGGGGTACAGACGCGAACGGTCGGAGAGAGGGGGATGTGAGAACACACAGGAGTGAACTCACAGGAAAAGAAAAGAGTCGCCAGCTAGGCATTTTTATCCCGGAGGAAAGGTAATGTTGCATAAACCTAAGAAAAGATATGGATAAGACGGTTGCGAACCAGAAAGACTGAGAAAGGGGGTTGGTTACAACCTGGGAAGGTATTAGCACCCAGATTGTCCATCGTACTCGACGGGATCCACGCTTAAAAGATTTGTATTTTAAAGGGGTAGTGTCAGTGCAATTTGTGTATCAAAGCTGGAAAGAATGCAAGTGTCAGTGTAAGAGAAGTGTGAAGTATACAAGTGAAGTGTCAGTGTAAGAGCAAGAATGAAATGCTCAAGACTATGAGGCTTAAAGAATAATGCTGAAAGAGGGGGAATATACAGAGACTTTTGTTTGATAACTGTTAAGTTATGCCTACGTATCCTCTCGTGCAATGAGGAAGTCAGAACACCGTAGTTCGACCCAAAGAGACTGAAAAATGAATTGACTTGTGAACTGCTTGCTTGTCTATGCTCAAGTGTATGACCTGTCTGGCTCAGGTGCTAACTGTCTTGCATTAGACGGAAGAAGCGAGTTCTCGTTCATGAGTGAATGAGATGAGAAAAGAATCCCGGAGGAGACGATTATTGTTTGTTTTTGTGTTTTCAGTCTTTTATTGCTTTTTTTGGATTTTGTTATAAGAAAATGAGCTTAAGCCTAAACCATTGGATTAGTAAACTCATCACATCCTCCCTCTGATTAGGGGTAATGAGAATACATTAAATGTGAAGTCAGCATCTCACACTTAATCACCATGGTGTAGGATTAAGATCATTAACCTACTTGTAATTATTTAGATGTTTTTGGAGTTTTTGTTTAGTGTTAAGTAATGAGTTTAGGCCATAATCAGGGATTTAATGGACTCATTACACCATCCTAATAGAAGGATAATAGATGAGAACATTTAAGCTGAGGAAGACTCCTCAACTTAATCCATGATTAGGGATTAACCTCATGACAAAACAAAGCCTTTATTAGATGAATTTTAGTTAATGATAAGATGAAGAAGTGATTTTTAGGGTTTGTAAGACAACTTGAGGAGGACTTGTCCATTAACACTAGGGTTAGTCCTTCTTAACCAATTAAGGAAGAATTAGAACCCTAATGCAAGGCCCAAGTTACAAGCTTGATGTCTTGATGATTATTAAGTGGATTGATTAAAGGAGTTAAACACATTAAGGGTTCAACACTTAGGATTAAAGTTATACACTCCATCCTAATAGAAGGATGCATGCATAAGCTTAATCACAAAGTCTTAAAACCTTTAAGGTTTAGTCCTTGATTATGAGATGAGAAGAGGAGACTCAAAGAAAACTCAAAGGAAAGAGTCTAAGGGGGACTAAACAATCCTAAAATGTTATCATGCTTGGAAGTCCTAGGGTTTATGAGGCTTAAGAGGAGAAATCTTCAAGGAAGCCACCAAGGAGAAGCAAGATAGAAAAGGGATGAGATGAGAAGAGAAAAGAGGGAAGAGAGGCTCAAGTGAGCAAGATCACTCAAAGATAAGCAAAAATTCATCAAGGATGTACAATGATGAGGTGATAAGAGGTAGGAGGTGGAGGCAAATACACCTCCCAAACAAACTTACCATTAACCTGAAAAGTTAGTACAAGATGCATAAGGGAAGACATGAGATGGAACAATGCATATGGATGGACAAAGGCCAAAGTCAGAATCATACACATGATGCAAATGATGCTAAGAGGTTATGCAAACACATGTCAAGAGTTGTGGATGATCATACAAGGATGAGGATGCAAATGAAGCATGCTTTGAACCATGAAAGTTCAAGAAAGTTTATGAAATGATATGAATGCATAACATGGCAAATGAAAGATGCAATGATCAAACATGATTTCAATATGTCCTAATATGTCTTATATGTCATATGGATGCACAAAATGTCATGACAAGTTCATGTATGCAAGCAAATGAAAGAAGGATGCAAAGGAAGGCAAGAATTAGGGTTTATGAACAACATGCAACACAAAATCAAAAATCAGAAGCACATGACATGATAAAAAATTTAAAATGCAATCAAGGATACCCTAAACCTATACAAGTTCACTTCCTAAAGGAGGGGATCTAACTCTTAACCTAGTGAAAGTTATGAATTTCCTAAGATTACTAGGGTTTTGGGATGCCTCACAAAGAAAAATACCAAACAAATTGAAAATGCAAGATCAAATCAAACCAATTTTATCCTATAAACTACATGCTATGGGGGATGCAATGCAAGAAGAACCATCATCAAACTCTCAAGGGTTAGGCAGAATGGATTTTTCAAAGTTTGAACCAAAATAATGCCTTAAAATGAATTTAATTCCAATGAAAATGATCAAAAGGCATCAAGAACCAAAAGGAAATTTGTTTTGAGAGTTGGATAATGTTTCTAAATGTTTTAAAATGCAATGTGAATTTTTTTGTGATTTTTAAATACCTAAATGCATTTTTAATTAATTAATTTCCATTAACTAATTAAAAATAAACATTTAAATGATTTAAAAATAATTTTTAATGCAAAAAATAAAAATAAAAATATTTTTGGGTTCTGAAAATTAATGAAATGTTTGACAAAAAATTTCAGAATTTTTCAAAGTGTTTTGCTATTTTTTAAAATTCATGCAAATAAAATACAAACAAAATGAATTAAAATTGGTTAACAGAAGAATGAATCGATTCATGCTTGGATGAATCGATTCATAATGATCAATTTTTGAGAAACAGAATTAGTTAAACAGCATGAATCGATTCATAATGGGATGAATCGATTCATTTTGCGAAATCCAGGAACCACTCAACAGAATGAATCGATTCATGCTGGAATGAATCGATTCATTATGCTGTGTTTTTCAAAAATTCATAATCAAACTCATTCCCTAGGCTGTTTTAAGTGCTCTAACTCTCCATATTTCATCCTTTACCCACCCCAAACATGAATCAATCACAAGATCACATTTACAATGCATCAACAACAAGATTTGAGCAAAATCAAGAAAACTGCCAAAACTTCAAAACATGCATACACACTCATTTCTCAACCATTTTCAGTGTTTCAAAGCTTAACATGATCAGTGAAACAAACTCTATCATCCTATAACAAGAGATTGCATTTCTAAAAAAGGTGTTCTTGATGATACCTGAACTAGAGCTTTGAACTTTGGAACTTTCTGGCCAGTCCTTTGCTTCAAACAAACTCCAATGATCCTCCTGATGATGGACTGAAGCTTGGAAAACTTGTGGAGTGGCTGGTTTGAATGTTTCAGCTCTGGTATAGCAGAAATGGAGGTCTTGGTGTGTGATGTTTCAAGCTGTTTCAGGGGGTGGTTTTTGTTCTAAGGGTGATTTGTGACTTGTTGGTGAAAGAAAAAGTGAAGTTTGATGGCTGTGTGAAGAAAAATTCAGAGAAGAAGTTTGGGACAGATTTTGTGCAAGTTGGATTGTGTGTTGTTTCAATGCCAAATGAGCTGCTATATCACTCCCATAAAGTTTGAGTAGGCTGTGGAGCAGGTTAGTAGAGGCTGCTGATCACTATTCCAAAAGCATGGGAGAAATTGCAAAAAGTCAAGGTTTGGTGTACTTGAGGCATGGGCTGTGGTAGAGGCTATTTTAGGGTTGCTTTGGGTTCAGCTGCCTTCAAGGATGGCCAGGGGATGAACTGATGTGAGCTGGAATGGATGAAGGGTGAGATCTCACATGTTTTGCAATTTTGCAACTTGTTACACTTTGTGACTTTTGGCCATGAACATGTGACATCTCTTAAGAAATATGCAGCAAAATGCATCACATAATGTTGTTATGACACTTTGATAATGATTAGAGACCAAACAAAACCAAAGGAAACCTTCTTGCAAGACTTCCCTCTTTGTGATTTTCATGAAAAATGGCTTATGATACTTGGACATCAAGGCATGAAAATGAGAAATTTCTTGGGCCAATCTGAATTTTAGGCATTGCATTGTGTTTGTATGAATATTAGAAGTCACTTTGAAGTCATCTTTGGCCTTGGCATGAGGTTTTGCAACTTTCCCTCTTTGGTGCAAAAGTGAAAATTTCATGATTTTTCCCAACTTTGCAAAGCCATAACTTTTGATCCAAAATGAATTAGAATGAGTTCTTGTACTTTTTGAAAATGGGAGGATCCATTCTACAACTTTCATGACCAAAGTTCTTTCATTTGAAGCATTTTTGAATCAAAAAGAGGAGGTTGAAAAACTTTCCCAAAATGGCAAGTTTGCATTATAAGTCACTTTCCAAAAAAGGCAACTTTGCAAATGGCTTGAAATTCTTCAATTTTGTGAACTTCTAACACCTTCTGTGATCAAATAAAGATCATACACATTCAAAATGATGAAGAACACCCTTTGGTTGGGTCATTGGGGGCCTCAGATGCCCTGATTCTGCACTGACTTGCTCAAGAAGTCACCTCTTGATCAGATGCCTTCCTCATTGAATTTCTTCATGAAAATTGATATATATGATCCTTGTAACATATAGAGACCAATAGAAACAAGAATGACTAAAAAATTTGGAGTTATGGCCTCTGAAACCAAAACCCTAATTTTAGGTCATCTATGCAGTTAAACCTGGCTCTGTTTCCATGCCTTTCTCAGTTCTTGTGATTCTTTGGTTTCCTTGACCTTGTGGGGATATAAGATGATACTTGAACATACATGGACACCTTTGAAGTGATTGATGACCTTTGAAGTGGCTCAAATAGCTCTTGGATTGCTCAGATCACAAACCCTAGATGCAGATGACTTTGAACCAATGCAGTGAATCAAAAATGTGGTATGAGATGCTATGATTGAATTTATGCATATGCTAAGATCACAAGCCATGGTGTGAATGGGTGAGGGCAAATTTGGGGTGTTTACAGCTGCCCCTATTCAAGCATGAGTTAGCTGTGCAGGATGTAAGCGACGGCTTAACAGTCAAACAAGATAACTTGTGGTTGAATACCAAAGACAGTCCAAAATTTGCACTCACTGAATGAAGAAGAAAAGGGATATAGATTGTAAAAGAAAATAAAGTATGTTTATAAAGTGCAGGCGACGGAGGACGACCGCCGAGCAAAGGACGACTGCTGGGGAAAGAGCAATGACGGGGACGGCCGACATGCTGGGGAAAATGCGGGAAATAAAGCAATGACGGGGACGACCGACATGCTGGGAAAAATACGGGAAATAAAGCGAAGACGGGGACGGCCGACTAGCTGGGGAAAATGCGAGAAACAAAGAAATGACGGGGACGGCCGACATGCTGGGGATATAAGAGACTATGATGGGGACGACCATCATGTAAAGCTATAAGATTCTCTGGGGATTATAGGTAAAAGGAAATGATGGGGACGACCATCAGGTTTGCAAAGTAATGTAAACAACGATGGGGACGACCATCGGGCTAAACTGATGAAGGACGATCATCAGGAAAAAGAAAAGGGACCACGACGGGGACGGCCATCGGGTTAAAGAATAAATGAAATAATGATGAGGGACGGTCATCAAAGGTGAAGGACGATCACCTAGTAGGGGACGAATGCTCTGATGGGGATAAGATGAGGGACGGTCATCTAAGGTGAAGGACGATCAGTGGGCAGGGTACGGCTGCCGAAAGTATCACGACATAGGACGAATGTCGGATAAAAAGGTCGACGATGGGGACGGCCATCGGATAAGCATGATGAAGGACGATCATCAAGAGGTGAAGGACGATCACCTAGCAGGGTACGTCTGCTCTCAGGGTTTGTCATGACATAGGACGAATGTCAGATAACAAGATCAATGATGGGGACGACCATCGGATAAGCATGATGAAGGACGATCATCAAGAGGTGAAGGACGATCACCTAGCAGGGGACGACTGCTCTCAGGGTTTATCGTGACATAGGACGAATGTCAGATAACAAGATCAACGATGGGGACGGCCATCGGATAAAATGATGAAGGACGATCATTAAAAGGTGAAGGACGATCACCTGGCAGGGTACGGCTGCCGAAAGGTATCACAAAATAGGACGAATGTCGGATAGAAAAAGGTTGCTTTGCTGGCGACCTACTGGGGAATAGTAAACACGGACGAGTGTTTACATCCAAGAAATAAAAGGTATAAGTGTTTTGATTGTTTTGTATAGATTAAAGATGCGGACGAGCATCCCTAAGACCATGATACGGACGGGTATCAGTAGAAACAAACGCTGACGCATGCTCAAAGATGATGATACAGACGAGTATCAACTGGTTAACAAGGAACACGGACGAGTGTCGGATCTGAGGGGACTCTTCTGGGGAATAGTAGACACAGACGAGTGTCTATTTCAAGAAGACATAAGTGTTTGACACAGTGTATAGATTAAAGATGCGGACGAGCATCCTTAAGACTACGATACGGACGAGTATCGGGTAGAAACAAATGCTTGACGTATGTTCTGAGATGATGGTACGGACGAGTACCGACCGGTTAATAAAGAACACGGACGAGTGTCGAATCTGAGGGGATTTGAGCGATATATACAAGATACGGACGGGTATCTGTATGAGTGAAATAAGTATGAGTGGTGTATAGTTGAGTGTTTAACTTGCTGGGGAGAGTGACACGGACGAGTGTCAAAAGAGAAAGGTGTAATATAAACAAGTATAGTTTACAAGGTGTTTAGGTAACTGTGCTGGGGAAGGTGACACGGACGGGTGTCAGGGGATCTGTATAAAGATGTGTCTGTGAGTGCAAAGAGGAAGCTTTGGCTTTCTACTGGGGATATGACACGGACGGGTGTCAAGAAGTATCTGTAATATAAGTGGTTTGTTTGTACAAAAAGCTCGGGCGACTTTACTGGGGAATGATGACACGGACGGGTGCCAAAAGGAGTGTGTATCTGGTATTTGTGAGTATACGGCCGAGGTTTTAGCTTTAGCTCTCTGCTGGGGATATGACACGGACGAGTGTCAGAGTGTATCCATCTTTACGGAAGGTGCCTTAGCATTCTGCCGGGGAATCTGGGGAGTTTTCTGTATATTGTTGATGGATTGTCAATATTCACAAGTGTCTGATTCAGAACATGGCTTATGATTATGCAATATGTTTGATTTTTGCCGTAATGCTCCGTATTAGACGGAATGCTACGCTTTGTGGGGAGAATATGATGCGAATGCTATGATTATGCAAAAATACCAATCCGGGATCCAGGTCCCGTTGCTGCGAAGATCTCTGGTCGATCTGCTTGAAGTGGACATCCCAGCTGGGGATGAGATCATTGGTGTATCTAGCATATGGGACCCTGCTTGGGGATATAGGTCACGGATAGACCTATCTTTGGTAATGAGGGGCCCAGCTGGGGTTTGTAGAAGCTATCTTTACTCTGTTGTGGGATCTTCAGACGTTGCTCTTCTGGATAGAGGCTGAGATTCTGTGGGGAGATGGTTCCCTGGCTTTTGCACTTGGTTGAGAAGGAATGATGACAGACAACTCGGCTGGGGAAGAAGAAAGACCATGGGAAGGTCTTCCTGGAGATTTCTGTAGGGGTCCTACTGAGGATGATACTTGACAACTCAGCTGGGGGAAAACCATCTCCGGTGCTAATTGGGAGATGGACTGAGTAGATAATGATTTGCCAGCTTGCCGGGGTGAAGCTTTCATGCCCCATGTTGTGCTTTGAGTACCTGCAATCCTGAAAAGACATGGAAACGCACAAGTAATCCCGAGGTATCCCTTACCGGATTCCGTCATAGGAGTTTGGACACTCCCGGGAGTATGTATATTTCCTGCAAGCACGTATTTTTTAGAAGGAAAGCATCTGTATTTATGCAATCAATTTCTTAAAGATATCGGACATTTTTGCAAACGAGAAAATAAAAATGTATAAGACAAAACATGATTGAAAAATCTGATTTTATTAATTCGCGTGCCCTGAATTGGCAAGATACAGTCAGGGAAACAGATCCCCTAAAATGAGGAGATTGTTACAAATTGAGAAACAAAAGGTATTGGCAATGTTGACGACGCTTCAAGGAGCTTCCCTTTTGCTATGAATCGTATGACATTTGACGTTCTTCTTATCTTGCTTTCTGAAGAAGGCTGATTCTGAAAGAAGCTTGATCCTTTTGAAGCATACCAAGTTGTGAGTGATACAGACGAATTCAGAATGCAGTCATTCGCTTATTCCCTTATTTTGCATGGATCTCCCTTTCGGGTTTTCAATCCATCGGGATACCCTTTTTTGCCTGAGTTGTCCGATGTGGCTTTTCAACTCAGCGGGTGTACATTTTTTTATTGTTTATTTCCCTTATTTTTGCCCGAGTCTCTTATTCTGTTTTTGACTCGCCGGGATGCCCTATTTTTGCCTGGACTTACATTCTGTTTTTATGTCCAGCGGGTCATTTTATGCGAAGTATTTTTTAACTGCATCTGAATTCACAGGGGACAGGAAGTCTTCACCATCCATAGTACTGAGCATCAGTGCTCCTCCAGAGAAAACTTTCTTTACTATGAATGGACCATCATAATTCGGAGTCCACTTGCCCCTGTGGTCTGTATGAGGAGGGAGAAGTCTTTTCAGCACAAGATCTCCTAATTGGTACTCTCGAAGCCTGACTTTCTGATCGAAGGCTTTCTTCATTCTTTTCTGATATAGCTGCCAATGACAAATTGCAGCCAATCTCTTTTCTTCAATCAGATTCAGTTGTTCGTATCGGGATCAGACCCACTCTGCCTCTTTCAACTTGACATCCATCAATACCTGTAAAGATGGTAACTCAACTTCGACCGGTAGGACTGCCTCCATACCATATACAAGCTGATATGGCGTTGCCCCAGTGGATGTTCTGATTGACGTACGGTACCCATGTAAGGCAAACGGTAGCATTTCATGCCAGTCTTTGTAAGTGACTACCATCTTCTGCACAATCTTCTTGATATTCTTATTAGCTGCCTCAACAGTGCCATTCATCTTTGGCCTGTAAGGAGAAGAATTGTGGTGTTGGATCTTGAAGTCCCGGCACAGTTCTGCCATCATTTTGTTGTTTAAGTTAGAACCATTATCAGTAATGATTCGTTCAGGCACTCCATACCGACAAATGATATCTCTCTTCAGAAATCGGGCTACCACTTGCCTTGTAACATTTGCATAGGAAGCTGCTTCAACCCACTTGGTAAAATAGTCAATAGCAACCAGGATGAATCTGTGGCCGTTTGAAGCAGTCGGTTCAATCTTGCCAATCATATCAATGCCCCACATGGAAAAGGGCCAGGGTGAAGACATCACATTCAAAGGATTCGGAGGCACATGCACTTTATCCGCATAAATCTGGCATTTATGGCATTTTCTGGCATAGGCACAACAGTCGGCATCCATTGTGATCCAGTAATAGCCTGACCTTAGCAACTTTTTAGCCATGGCATGCCCTCCTGCATGGGTACCAAAGGATCCTTCGTGCACCTCGTGCATCAACAAGTCTGCTTCTGTTCTATCGACGCATCTGAGGAGTACCATATCAAAGTTTCTCTTGTATAGGGAACCATCAGTATTTAGGAAGAAACTACCAGCTAGCCTTCTTAATGTCTTCTTGTCATTGGAAGATGCCCCAGGTGGGTATGTCTGATCCTCCAAGAAGCATTTAATGTCGTGGAACCAAGGCTTGTCATCTTTAACAACATCTTCTGAGAACACATATGCTGGTCTGTCTAGTCTGGACACTGAAATCCGAGGCACAAAGTTGGTAGCTTGAACTTTGATCATGGATGAAATGGTGGCCAGAGCATCTGCAAACTGATTCTCGTCCCGAGGGATATACTCAAGCTTGACCGTTGTGAAGAAAGTCAACAACCTCCTTGTATAATCCCTGTAAGGTATCAGATGATCCTGGTGTGTGTACCACTTGCCATTGGTTTGGTTGATTACCAAAGCTGAATCTCCGAACACAGTTAAAGTCTTGATCCTGAGGTCAATGGCTTCCTCAAGACCCATAATGCAAGCTTCGTATTCAGCTTCGTTGTTAGTGCAGTTAAAGGTGAGTTTTGCCGAGAAAGGCAAGTGAACTCCCTTAGGTGTAATGAGTACTGCACCAACACCACGACCATTCATATTAACAGCACCGTCAAACATCATAGTCCATTCTTCTTCCGGGTCAGGCCCTTCAGTGTGAACAGGCTCTTCATGATCTTTTGCTTTTATGAACATGATGTCTTTGTCAGGGAAGTCAAATCTCATAGGCTGGTAATCATCAATGGGTTGCTCAGTAAGATAATCAGACAATACACTGCCTTTGATGGCTTTTTGAGATGTGTATTGAATATCATATTCTGTGAGGATCATTTGCCATCTTGCAACCCGTCCGGTAAGCGCCGGCTTCTCAAAAATATACTTGACTGGGTCCATCTTTGAGATCAAAAAGGTAGTGTGGGTCAACATATACTGTCTCAGTCGGCGAGCAGCCCACGCTAAAGCACAACAAGTTTTCTCGAGCAGTGAATAACGTTGTTCACAGTCGGTAAACTTTTTGCTTAGGTAGTATATTGCATACTCTTTTCGACCAGACTCGTCATGCTGGCCCAACACACACCCCATTGACCCTTCTAATACCGTCAAGTACATGATTAGAGGTCTTCCTTCAACTGGAGGAATAAGGATTGGAGGTTCTTGCAAGTATTCTTTGATTTTGTCAAAAGCCCTCTGGCAGTCTTCGTTCCACCTGACCGTTTGTTCTTTCCTTAACAGCTTGAACAAAGGTTCACAGGTTGCCGTAAGGTGAGATATGAACCGTGAAATGTAGTTCAATCTGCCTAAGAACCCCCGAACTTCTTTCTCAGTCTTTGGTGCAGGCATTTCTTGAATGGCTTTAACTTTATCAGGGTCAACTTCAATCCCTTTCTCGCTCACAATAAAGCCCATCAGCTTACCAAATCGCACCCCGAATATGCACTTGTTGGGGTTCAACTTCAGTTGGTACTTCCTCAGACGCTTGAATAACTTCAACAGATTTACCAGGTGGTCTTCTTCTGTAAGGGACTTGGCAATCATGTCATCCACATAACATTCTATTTCTTTATGGATCATGTCATGGAATAATGTTACCATAGCCCGTTGATATGTAGCACCAGCATTCTTCAGTCCGAATGGCATCACCTTGTAACAGAACGTGCCCCAGGGTGTGATGAAAGTTGTCTTCTCCATGTCTTCAGGTGACATTTTGATCTGATTGTATCCTAAAAATCCGTCCATGAAGGAGAACACCAAGAACTGTGCCGTATTATCAACCAATACATCAATGTGAGGTAAAGGGAAGTCATCTTTCAGGCTGGCTCTGTTCAGATCCCGGTAGTCAACACACATTCTCACTTTGCCGTCTTTCTTAGGCACAGGTACAATATTAGCAACCCACGGCGGATAGCTAGTCACATCAAGGAACCCGGCGTCCCACTGCTTTTGTACCTCTTCTTTGATCTTCATTGCCATGTCTGGGCGAGTACGGCGCAGTTTCTGTTTAACCGGTGGGCAATCTTCTCTTAAAGGCAGCTTGTGCATAACAATATCAGTGTCCAACCCTGGCATATCCTGATAAGACCAAGCAAACACATCCACATATTCACGAAGTAGGTCAATCAGTTGTTCCTTCACTGAGTCTTGTAAGAAGGCCCCGATTTTAACCTCTTTCACATCTTCATCCGTACCAAGATTAATCGTTTCGACCTACTCCTGATGAGGAGTAATAAACTTCTCCTCTTGCATCAACAACCTGGCTAGCTCTTCAGGGAGCTCATAATCTTCTTCAGCCCCTTCATCGGCTTGATTGATTGGATTGTCAAAGTCATACGAAGCCATAGCTGTGCTGTTGTTGGTGCAGTCTGAAAGGCACTCTCTGCAAGGGTTTAGATTGTTCATTTTAGTGATTGATTTTAATCTTGTTTAGAAAAGTGAAATAAAGTTATCATTTTGAAAACATTGCCATTTTATTTTTGTACAAAAAGAAAAATGAAAAACAGTGAGCGGAAAAGAAAAAGACTCATTTGTAAAAGATGTCCGATATTCATTGATTGATCTGTTTGCACAAAATTACAGATGGCCCGATTACAAAATGAGTCTTGTCATCTTGGGCAAGATGCAAGACTTGATGCATGCTTAAAATATACAGGAAATAATAATTACTCTGCAGGAGTAACCCTTATAATTTCCTGGGAAGACCAGTTTGAGATATGGCCCCCCGGGATCCTTGGACGTATCCAGCTCTCCAGGTTGCGCTCATCTTCCGACTCATCTTCCAAGTTGTTCACTGCATCCGGGGTGAGCATCCCCCCGCTGACAAAATTGGGCTTCTTAGCAGCCTCTGTTTGATCTTGTTGAGTTGGTTTGTAACCCAACCCAAATCTGTCCTCCTTCTTCTCCATGGGCAGCAGCTTGCCCCAGCCTTGGGCAGTCCCCTCTTCAACAACCTTCCTGGCTTGCTGATAAGACACTATGGAGGTTCCCAGTACAGCAGATGCTTCATTAATATTCAGGGCCTCAAACCCCTGGCTCATAGTTTCATGGATTTCTCCATCCATCTCAATGTATTTGTATGTAGCCAGATGGCTAACAAAGATATCTTCTTCACCACAGATGGTGATGATCTGGCCTTCCCACTCGAATTTCAGCTTCTGGTGAAGGGTAGACGTAACTGCGCCAGCGGCATGGATCCAAGGTCTACCCAACAAACAGCTGTAGGCCGGCTGAATGTCCATCACATAGAAGGTAATTTTAAAAGTCTGCGGGCCAATCATCATAGGCAGATCAATCTCCCCTAGCACTGATCTCTTAGAGCCATCAAAATCTCTCACCACCAAATTACTTGGATGCAGTGCCAAGCCATCATACTCCAGCTTCACTAAGGCTTTCTTTGGTAGAACATTGAGTGAAGACCCAATATCTACCAGTACATGAGATAGAACAGCACCCTTGCATTCTAGAGTGATGTGTAAAGCCTTGTTGTGGTTACGTCCCTCAGTTGTCAGATCAGCATTGGTAAAGCCCAGTCCATGACTGGTATTGACATTTGCTACCACAGTTTCCAGCTGATTAACAGTGATCTCCTCTGGCACGTATGCTGCGTGCAAGACTTTCAGTAATGCAATCCTGTGAGCTTCAGAACACATCAACAGGGATAATATGGAGATCTTTGAGGGAGTTTGGTGAAGCTGATCCACCACCTTGTAATCACTTCTTTTTATAATTCTCATAAACTCGTCTACATCCTGTTCAAAAGACATCTTCTGAGTTTCTTTGATAGCTGGCTCTTCAACCACCACACTCTTTCCTTTTGCTTTGGCAGCAGCTTCTGCTTCAGCATTAGGTCTTTGTAATTGTGAGGTAAAAAGGCGTCCGCTTCGAGTGAAGCCTCCGCCTCCCCCAACATTATCAATTTGTGGAGAAGAAGTTGAAGAGTCCAAAGTGATTTTCTCCCTGTTGCAGTAAAGGTCAGAGCCATAATGCCAAGGGATGGCATTACTGCTTTCATATGGGACGGGTCCAGGAACCGTGATGGTAACTGGACTGACTGCTACAGAGGAGGGTGCTGAAATGGTGTGCGGATTGTAGTAGATGGTGACTGGTGACCTGGCAGGAGATGCCACTGTTTGTTGTTGAAAGTTGTTATTTGGAGGAACATATGCTGGATAATAATAAATAGTGACTGCTGAGATGTCTGTTGGCGTTGTAGAAGATTCTGAATAAAGGGGTGCTGATGTTGTAGAAGGAATGGTTGTTGATATCTGACTTGTTGACGTGATGAACAGAGCCATTGTTGACGATATTGATGAATTGGTTGGAATGATTGTTGTTGTAGTTGTAGAAGAGTCAGGAACTGCTGTCAAAGGGATTGCTGGATTTGTAGGTGCCGATGTTGTGATCTGAAGTATACCACTTTTGATAAGACCATCTATGCCGCTTCTCAAGTTATCACACCCATTGACCGAAATGTTGCAATAACCACAGCCGAGCTCACACCCGGGGAACATCTGGCATTCTAGAAGCTGAGCTTTAATTTCTACCAGAGGTGTCCGAATCTGCCCAACACTGGTGATTAAGAAAGATGGCTTATCTTCCTCAATGGCATTAATTCTTGGTCCTCCATGATTGGGCATGGGATTCTTGCTGACATTTGGCGGGGGTGAAAAGTTTAGAGCTTTAGAATCCACCAAATCATGTATCTTCATTTGTAAAACCCTGCATTTTTCCGTATTGTGGCCAGGTGCATTGGAGTGAAAAGCACACCTGGCGTTGACATCGTAGTTTCTTGGAAGACTGGAGGGATCTGGTGGTGCCAACGTCCTTAATTCAACCAGGTTGAGTTTCAGGAGTTGTGGCAATAAAGCGGCATAAGGCATAGGGATAGGGTCAATCACCCTATTTGCCTGTGATGATCTTTGCTGAAAAGGTCTTTGTTGCTGATTGTTGTTGTTGTTGTTGTAGGTCCTTTGTGGCGGATACTGAACTTGTTGTTGATAAAGTGGTTGTTGTTGTGGTTGATATGCTGGTTGCTGAGGGATTGGAGCTGGAATTGTGACAGCTGCTACTGATCTGTGGACATGCTGAGGTCTGCCCCTGTTGGCATAAATGACATTTATCTCACCAGTTCTTCTAGGTCCCACAAAAGGCTTCCTGGGATTGCTTGACGAACTTGCACCATTATCAGAAATCTTACCCATCTTCAGAAGGCTTTCAATTCTTTCTCCAGCTATGACTACGTCAGCGAAGCTGGTGGAAGAAAAGGCAGCTAGCCTATCAATATATGTTCCTTGCAAAGTGTTCATAAACATGTCGGCCATTTCTCTTTCCGACATGGGTGGCTGGACAGCAGCAGCAAGCTGTCTCCACCTTTGGGCGTATTCCCTGAAGCTTTCTCTGGAGGACTGAGCCATTCCCATTAGGAGGGTCCTGTTAGGAGCCATGTCTAAGTTGTATTGGTACTGCCTGATGAAAGCCTCAGCTAGGTCCTTCCAGCATCTAATAGTAGCTCTGGTCAAGTGAGAGTACCACTCTCTTGAGGCCCCAGTCAAACTATCTTCAAAATAAAACATCCACAGTTTTTCATCCATGGTGTATGCCTTAAGCCTTCCCAGAAAAGACTGCAAGTGAGTTCGTGGACAGGAAGTTCCATTGTACTTCTCGAAGCACGGGGGCTTAAACTTGTGAGGTATCCTTACCCCGTCCACTAAGCCCATATCCATGACATCAAAGCCCAAGGAGTTTTGAGACTCTAAGGATCTCAATTTCTCAGCAATTTCATCAAGCCTCCAATCATAGGCTTCATCCCCAGCTCCCATTACCGTGAATTGATCCTCTTGGGGGTCTTCCTGTAAAACTCTGCCTGCAGTAGCATTCCCTTGCACATTAGTAGGTGTCGCTCCCGGGATTTTCATCCTAGTACAAACGCGAAAGTGGCGCGGAAAGGTTAGAGTCGCCAGCCAGACATTTTTATCCCGAATGAACGGGAAAGGTAATGTTGCACAAACCTGAGGAAGAAGGAAAAGGACGAGGCCTTGCGAACCAAAGATCTGGATACGGAAGTCGGTTACGAATTGAGAAGGTATTAGCACCCCAATCCGTCCGCCGTACTCGACGGGATCCACACTTATAAGACTGTTTTCAAAGGGTGAGAAATAATATGCTGTTTGAATGAAAGAATAGCTATCTTTAATGAAATGTAAATGAGAAAGGAAATGGAATTAACAAATGGGAATAAAGGGGAAAAATGTAGGGAAAATAAAGATTGTGCTCGAATGGGCCCTACCCCACTGCCTACGTACCTCATCGGGATAAATGAGGATCAGAGACGCCGTAGTTCGTCTAACTAAGGCTTATACTCGTTTGTGGTTTTTAGGATGACGTTGCCATAGCTCTAGCTCAGGTGTCATCGGCTCTGACTCGAGGGTGTTTACCGTATCGCTGTTTGAACTGTCGAGACAAGTCATGTTCGTCCGCAAAGAGTATGAGGTGAGAAAAGAAGACGTGACTTCTTGGTTTGTTGTCTTTTAGAAGAAGTGCTTTGAATTTGTGTTTATTGAATGTACAACACTAAAGACTATGACACAGGAGCGAATACTTTCCAAGATCGCCCCCAATGGAACGTTTGTAAAGCATCCTAGAAGAGTGAAGGAGACCTCCACTAGTCATTTCCTGTATAGCTTAAGGCTCGTGGCGCATTGTACACCTTTCCTTTATTAAGTGTTTTTTATTTTATTTTAAGATGAGAAGAGAGACTCAAATTGTAAAAGGAAAACTTCTAAGGGAAACTAGACTTACCCTAAGTTAGTTGAATTCGTGGATGACCTATGGTTAGTGAGGTTTGAAAGATTAATCTACCTAAAAGATATTAAACTACAAATGAGAATACAAGAGTTAATAATGAACAATATGGTCCTCCTAAGTCATGGTGGGTACACACGGTATGAAATGTAAATGAGATAAAACAATGGATCGGGTGGGTCGATTGCGTGGTGCTAAGACGCACGACTTATGGTGTGAAACATACAAGGCTTGCTTTTGGTTGAATGGAGTGGAACGATGGTAATCGAGGGATCCTAAAGTCACATGCCACTTTATTTGTTTATTTGAAAACCTCCTCGACGTTGGATCGAGTATCTTATTTGTTTCATTTTTTGAGATTTTGTTTTCTAACGATTCATTTTATCTTTTCTAACCTAATTAAAGAAACTATACAAACATACAAGTTCTAAGCTATTACATCACAAAGCACAAATCACAAGAGTATAATCGAGGCACAAAATAATATCCAAGTCCATAAGCCAAACCTTGAAAAATACCTTGCACACAAAAAACAAATAGTTAGTGAATGATATGAACCATGAATATGCACAATATGATGGAAATGAATTAAAATGCCAAAAATATTAAAAGTCATGGAAAAAATGTGAAATTAATTCCCTAGAGTCTTAAACCTGATTATAACACTATATTAAAAAATCTTTTAAAAATTCTAATTCTAACTATGGTAAATAGCCACTTAATTCTATGTAAAGTTCAATCACAAATTTACACAAATTACACTACCAAAACAGTAGAAAAAATGTCCTAAAAAATACACAAAAAATATTCTAGGCACTTATATTTGTCCTTTAATCATAGTAAAAAGAATGGGGAAAAAAAGTTATGGTAAGTGGTATAAATAAATTGTACAAATTCATGTGTCCAATTGAAAATTCAATATAGGTCAATTAAATGGAAAAATCGAAATTAAATTAAAAAAATGCAAAAATTCAGAAAGTAAAAATTGGGAATGGTTCTAAATTGAATTAATATCCTACTATAATTTTTGTGGAATTTTATTATGCATTTTGGTATTTTTTTGTGAATTAACTTGAGAGCTATATAAAATAGAAATTATAAGAAATGAGAAATAAGGAAAGGGGTGAGTTTAGAGTTCTTTTTAGTTAAATAATAACATGGGCCTATCTGAGAGGGTGCAGAAAGAAACCCTTTAAGCCCATTTGCGCTGAGCTTGGCTGGGGGGTAAAGATAGAAATAATTTTAGTAAAAAAACAAATGGGCTGCATATGGGGGGTGCTGATAGGAATTCGCAGGCCCATTGTCAAAAAATCACATACTAATAATTTCCTACTAATTTTCTTATGAGATTTATTTATGAGATTTTTAATGGTAATTCAAATCCTTGAATAACAATTTACAATTAAAGAATTTTAATGGTTTTAATGGTGGATTAATTGATTTAATATTCTATAATCCTTCCAATTATTTTATGATTAACATTATAAACTAAAAATTACTAATTATAATACTGATCCAAAAGGGAAAAATGAAAGACAGCCCTAGGTTTTCTTCTCTCCTCTCTCAAAGTTCTCTTTCTCCCTCCCCCAAACTGAAACCCTAAATTCGTGACCTCCGCCGCCCTCATCAACTTTCGGCCTTAATCCTCCTTCCTCGCCCTATTTCCACCACCGCCATATCACCATACTCCTTCTCCTCTTTGTCTTCCTTGATCCGCCGCCATCATCTTACCGCCTTGCCTTCCTCTCTAATCTCCGCCTCCTTCCCAACAAGCCCTAGCGCCGCCGTCTAAGAGAACACCAAGAAGGAGAGTCCCGAACGGCCTTTTTCCCCTTCCTCCACTATGATTTCAACCTAATTTCACCCTAAACTGACCTCTCTCTCACACGAAAAATTTTGAAATCGGAAACTCTCCTAACAACAAAATATACGCGCCCAGATCGCACGATCAGAATCGAAAACAACAAATAAATGCGTCATCCTTTCATACATGAGATTCGGATTCATACCTTGCGAATCGAAGCTGTGGAACACGTATCCGAGAAGTTGCCGCAATGTTTAGTTCGTCTCCGATTAACGACGATGTGACAAACACGCATTCAGGTTCATATGTCTTAGCTTATTCTTTTTTCTTGCGTGTCTTGCAAACTTGCGTCTTATTGCTATGAGTTGATCTGTGATGCACGAATTCTTTGTGTGCTCTTGCAGGACGAGACCATGGCACGGTAGCTTGAATGTGATGATGATGTGAGGACGCGGATGTGACGGAGACCGAACTAGTTATCACAGCAGGTCAGTGAAGGATGTCCCGCTCGCAACGATTTGAGATGATAATGGAGGGTTCGCATAAGTGCTGAGTCTTGCCTCAATTTGCAGGTTCTGACGATGACGTAATAGTGTTGATGATATGGAATCGGTGAAGATGCAGAACGTGCCTTAGTTATCCTTTGGTGGAGGTTTATGGATTTGATTTGATAAGGAGTGTGGCAGAGATTCGAGGAAGATGCCTACGATTGAAGGCTTCAGTGGTGGATTCTCACTTCCGACGGTGCTGCGAAAACGATTAAGGAGTGAACGGATATGACTCAGGTATACGTTTCTTACACGATCCAGATTTCTCTTTATATTCTACATATGCGATTTTCCTCTTCTTGAAAATATAAAACTGCTGCTGCGATCCTCTTCTTCTTGAGAAAAACCGTTGTTGCGATCCGTTGCTAATAGATGATCTTGGATTGTTTCAGGTGGTTGAAGGCTATGTATGAAGGTGTGTGAGGATCACAGGAACTATGGAGGATTGAATCTTGATAGAAGGTGATGGTATGAAGTAACGGTTCGAATTTCTTGACGAAAGTGATGAAGAATGGATGAAAAGAAAGAATCATGGAGTGTGAGAGATCCAGAATAACTGGAGAGTGATTGATGAAGGAAGAAGATTTTTTTGGCCGACCCCCCGAAGATAGAGTAAAATCCAGATATATAGAGATCAATCTTGAAGACTCTAGAATTTTTCGGTTAAGATTTCTGTTGGATTCGGTTAGCTTTCTGTTAGGAATTTTTGTAACCGAATTTTGTGCCAGCTTGAACTTTTCTGAGTTTCTTATGAATTTTTCTTGGGTGTAGTTGAGATTATTTGAACTGTTTCTCCAGCAAATCAATCTGACTTTCTCAACATCAGTATTTGGAAACGCTTCTCTATTTGAGATCTTGAAAATTCCTGGTGGGTTAACTGTAAAACCAGTGCAGTCTGCATCTATTTGGCAGATACCTGAGATTCTGTTTAATTTTACTCTTAATAATTCAATATCTGAAGTCTTGGATAAGTTTGATGACTTTGAGGAAGAGTTGAAGTTTTAATTGCATCCGAGGTCTGATGAGAATGTGTATGTGCACATAACAAATAGTAGCTCGTCCTGTAGTAGTGCAGGTATCTGTCATGCGATGGTTTGAGAGCCTTTTGCCACCAAGATTGAAACAAATAGCTCAAACAATAAGATACTCTGCTAATAAAAATAAATAAATAAAATCTTGGCCTTAATTACTTGGTTTTTGGCTGAGTCAAAGAAATTAGGTTATCTTCTTTATTAAAGGATACACTACATGCTCCGTCTTCTCAATCTTCAGCAGGCAGCGTTTTTCACACTGAAATCTTGCTAATGGGATTTTGTTTGCTATTAGTATCTTTTGTTTCTATCAATGATATTACATTTTAATGAAGATATTCCATAAAGGAAGAAGCTTCCAACAAGATTTAATTGCCGTTTATATTTTAATTCTGGCATGCAACCATATTGTAAAGCTTTGGTAGATTAAGGTTAAGGCTAGAAAAATGGCAGGCCTCTATCCTAGTATTTTATATCCTATATGAAGTGTGAAATTGATCCCAAAGGGGTCAACTAACAAACCACATGATTTGGTTTAATTAGGAATATAAATGGAAATCATTACTTTGGAATAAGATAAAGGGCTAAAAATGAATTGTATTTGAAATGGTTTATGGACAACTTTCGAATGAACTTGTGTTTGAATTTGAATAACGACATCCAAATAGATCATAATTGTTCACTTTTTTCATCCTTAGCTCGAAACCAATTCTTGAACCAAACATTGATGTCATGATGGATTCTATAATCAACGGTACCTTAAATCACCCCTCTTGAATATCTTGGTAATGACCCCTCTTGAAATCAACTTGCGAGTACCAAATAAAGACCTTGATTGCCATTATCCGTTTGGAGAGAAAAAACGAGTTTTAAAATAAGAAGCAATGCACGACCAAAATAATTTGGCGCAAGGACCCTAATCCACCTGGATGATGCCTGGCACATCAATGCATAGTTTTTATGAGTGAGGTTCTTAAATATCACTTAGTCAGGGAAATAAAACCTAACAAAGTAGCAAGCACATAAGAATCTGATGTTATTAATAGCCCAAGACCCAAACTTTAAATTCACCTGATAGATATGGATAGGATGTGACCTAATGGATGAGGCATATGAAGAAGAAACATAAAGCCAGTTAGTATGATAGATGTGAGGGCAAATTTTGTGGTGTTACAGCTGCCCCTATTCAATCACCGTAGACCTGAATGGATGATAGAAGTTGCTTTCAGACGTTTGAGGTATGCAGGGATTGAATACTAGAAACAACCAGAAAATTTGCACTCTGCGGCAGGAGAACAGGGAAATAAACTCAACCGAATGTCCTCTGCTTGGGTATAATAATGATGTGAAGAAAAGGGAACAGGGGATGCCTTTTGAGTGATGTCAGATGGTTACTGACTTGCCACGCTGCGGGTAGACTTTGATAGGCTGCAACAATGCCTTAATGGTGCATTATTGGATGGAGTTAGACAAAAACGACTTACCACGCTGTGGGTGGACTTTGATCAACTTGCGATAGAATTTTAAGATACTTTGCCACCCTGAGGATGGACTTTTGCCAATCTGCGGTTGGGCTTCAGATACTTTACCACACTGCGGGTGGATTGCTGGATAATTTGCCACACTGCGGGTGGACTTTAAGGGTTTGCCACACTGCGGGTGGACTTCTGCTCTCCGCGGGAGATTTTTTTTGAAACTTGCCACCCGAAGATGGACTTTGGCCAGTCTGCGGCTGGACTTTTGCTCACTGTGGGAGACTTTGGAAATTTGCCACACTGCGGGTGGACTTTTGCTCACTACGGGAGACTTTGGCTCACTACGGGAGGCTTTTGCTCACTACGGGAGGCTTTTGCCCACTGCAGGGGACTTTGGAAATTTGCCACACTGCGGGTGGACTTTTGCTCACTACGGGAGACTTTTGCTCACTACGGGAGGCTTTTTGCTCACTACGGGAGGCTTTGGAAATTTGCCACACTGCGAGTGGACTTTTGCTCACTACGGGAGACTTTTGCTCACTACGGGAGGCTTTTGCTCACTACGGGAGGCTTTGGAAATTTGCCACACTGCGGGTGGACTTTTGCTCACTACGGGAGACTTTTGCTCACTACAGGAGGCTTTTGCTCACTACGGGAGGCTTCTGCCCACTGCGGGGGACTTTAGAGATTTGCCACACTGCGGGTGGACTTTGGAGATTTGCCACACTGCGGGTGGACTTTTGAAGTTTGCCACCCGAAGATGGACTTTGGCCAGTCTGCGGCTGGACTTTGAAATCTGCCACCCGAAGATGGACTTTGGCCAGTCTGCGGCTGGACTTTGCATATGTTGAATTGTATGGTATGTTTCCCCATGACACTGGGGATGTTATGCCTTGAGTATTGTTAATGAACTGGTGTGAATGTGAAAGAAATTCCTGACGCGGAAGTAATAAGTCCCTGCTAACTCTGTGGGGAAACACAATGATCGCGTATTCGATCCCAAGAAGTCCTGTGGAGATAACATCTCTGTCGGAGAAGAGCGTGAATAATTCATCTGTCCCGAATTATCACCTTTGCCAAAAATAAATTGGACTTTTAGCTTTGAGGGCCGTGCCTGGGGATACCTCGATTATTGAGGAATATCCACTCTTATGGACCTGCTGGGGAGGAGAATGATTTATCTAAAATCTTCTAGGGGAATAAGAATTGCCTTGGATCTGATGAGGAATCAAGATCAAGGAAACCAACTAAAAGAAAAAGTGCTGACTTTAGTGAGGACAACTTCAATTTGCCTGTTGGAGATGACAACACCGAGACACGTCCTACTGAGGAGGAAAGATTTCAAATTGTCCCGGGCTGGGGATCAGCTGCTTCCGTATGGATTTTACATCAAGAGGATTTTACAAAAAGACTTGGCGTCTTTAAACTCTTAGGTATCGTAACGACTGCATGAATCAATGTAATAACCTTGCTGGGGAGGTAACCATTGCCAATGCGGATGAGTTTGTATCTGTCAGAAGTGCTGAACGAGATAAGTGACCACGGTATTCTAAACTCCGGGTAAATGCTTCTGATCGTCTGTCTTCGGGAAAGAATGAACTTTCGTACTATTGGGGTGGCCTGCCCCAGTACGAGTATTTGAATAGCTTTGCACCTGACTGACTAATCTTCTCTCTTGGAGAGATCTGAATCTCGAGGTGATTGCCCCAGTTTGACTGAAGTTTGAAGAGATTGCTCGACTTAACTGCCCCGGATTGGATAGCTCTTACTGTGACCGACTGGGAAAGTCCCTGCTCAATAAAGCTTTCTTAGAAAAGTGCGCCTCGACGTGACAGTCTTTCAGAAGTTTTAGACTTCTCAACTTGGCAAGCTTAAGCTTCTGGATTGAATTTCCGCATGTGAACCATTTATGATGCCAAACAAATGTATGCAAGCGAAAAAAAATGTTTATTCTTAGAATGAAAATTCTAATGCAACACACATGTTAAACTTGAAGTTTTGAAAAAGGATCTCTAACCTTCGTGAGTGATTCACTAGTTAAGATACGATATTATTTTGAAATGAAAGTATGTACATACAACATCAACAAATGTCTTTTAGCATAACTCATAGGAGTCAGGAACGCGGTCTCGTGGTAGTATGCTCTCAAATTAACCTTGTTTCAGTTAGGACTTTTAAGGGTTGTATCGTGGCCTGGTTCACGGTTATAGAAACAAAGGATATAGGCTCGACGTTTATTTGTGCCCACCCACTCTTCGTGATGTTCTCCATTCCTATGTTCAACTAGTTTTCACAAGCGTTCACCTTTCATAAGGGTTTCGTGTTGATTGAGGAACCATTTCTGCTATTAGTTCAAGCGCCAATCAAGTTATTGTTGAGAGTCAGTCACTCCTCTATCTTTTGTGTTTGTGCCACGCGACTTTGTTCTCATTTGAGGATCTTTCTTGTGTAATCCTTTCCGTCTTTCGCTTTTGCGTTATTTTGCTTATCCCTAACTTTTGCCTGGACTGATTCTTGTGAATCTTTGATTGTGGAGTCCAGCGGGATGCCCTAACTTTTGCCTAAGTCGCTTGTTTTCAAGTTTCGACTTAGCGGGCCTTTTCTTTCTTTTCCTTTTTTGCATTTTGAGCAAGTCGCGTGACATTGTTTGTCTTGATTGCTTCGCGAGGGTTGTGACTGCCTCATTCTTTGGTCGACGAAGGATAACCATTATGGTTTTCAATCTTTGGACCTTTTGACTTGGATAACCATTGTGGTTTCGGGTCTTTGGACCTCTTGATTAGCATAGTAGAATGCAACGGATCTTCAAATACACTTCTTTATGAAAGTCTGAATGCTTGGTCTGACTAGCTGACGTCTACCCTGCCCCTGGGTTACATGTGAGGGTTTTTTATGTGAAAAGAAACTCCTACTTCAAGGCTCGAAGGGGTTAGCAAGGGTTTATCTTCCTTATATCTCCAGTGTTTAGGATTTGAAACAATGCCTGTACATCGTCAACAGGGCCTTACTCGAGAGCACACAATTAGAGATATTACGTTTTTGTTTCGTCATTCTCCCTCATAGAATTTAAGCATGACAATTGATATTGTGATGTACATATGCAAAATTATAAGGGAATGCAAATGAATTTACTTCAAGAAAAACATGTGAGTTTTATTATTGCTAACATTCAAAAGCAAACAAAATTCATACATGTAGACAAATGTTTAGCATATAAAAGAAACTACAAATGGAAATGCAGTAAAGAAACTGAATATTGCCGTAGTTGAGGAGACTTGGCTCCGTCTGGACCCGTCAGTCTTGGATACTTTCAGTGATCAGTAACTCTTTTACAGACTTGTAATCTTCAATTCGCAGTCGTATATCTAACCATGGCAGTCATACTTCTTCTTCTAGCTATTCTAACTCTGACACGAGACGTCTGAAGGAAAAAGTGAAGCTGGGGAGTAAAGTTGCCCCGAAAGGTTGCTCGAAAAGACCTGTCGATCTTCTGCCTACGTATCTCCATTGACTGATGACCAATGAAGAATCAGAGCAACGTAGTTCCCCTCAATAGGGATGATAAATGAACAATGAATAAAGGCAAACACATAAATGCCATCACTGAGAGTATTTGAATACTGCTGGCTCTATTTGCTTCATGAATACCCTGGTGTCCTGGATGTTTAACTTGAAGAATTCAGCTTAACATGGACCATTTGGTAGAATAACCGTGACACTGGTTCCGTCGTGATTAAGCATCAGATTCTGGAGTACCTTTGGGATGAGGAGAAAAAATGATTTCCTTGGATTCAACTAAGTCTTGTACCTTGTTTTGAAAAGCCCAACATTTCTCAATACTGTGCCCCTGGGCACCTGAATGGAATTTTCACATGGAGTGTGGATCAAAATTTGGTGGTATATTATCAACAGAAGGAGCTCTCATGGTACGGAGCTCAACCAGGTTCAACTTCAGAAGTTCTGGAAGCAATACAACATATGGACATGGGATAGGATCAAGTCTGCGGTTCCTCGCTCTTGTTCTTTCCTGAAATGGTCTCTGTACCTGTTGTTGTTGACCCTGTGGTCGTGATTGAAAATTTCGTTGTTGACATTGCATTGGACGCCTGACATGTTTCTGTACTCTCTTACTCATATTCGGCCGAGGAGTGAATGAAGATTGTTGATGTAGCCCCTTTGAAGACTTGGCCTGAGCAATGATTCTTGAAGAAGGAAAGTTGACCACTTCTTTTGTATTCCTGCGTGCTGAAGGAGGAGTTAGCTCGTGACACTCAATCAATCCCATTTTGATCAGTTGTTGACATAATTCAGCATAAGACATGGGTATCGGATCAATAACCCTTTCTTGAACCTGTTGATGACGGGTTGCTAGTGTCGCTCCCACTAAATGAAGCTAAGTCAGATAGGGTACAGACGCGAACGGTCGGCGAAGGGAACAGTGAGAACACACAGCCGTGAACTCACTGGAGAATGAATAGAGTCTCCAGCTAGGCATTTTTATCCCGGAGGAAAGGCAATGCTGCATAGACCTAGAAAAGATATGGATAAGACAGTCGTGAACCAGAGAGACTGAGAAAGAGGGTTGGTTACAACCTGGGAAGGTATTAGCACCCAGATTGTCCGCCGTACTCGACGGGATCCACGCTTGAAAGATTTGTGTTTTAAAGGGGTAGTGTCAGTGCAATGTGTGTATAAAAGGGAGCTGGAAAAGGTGTACAGGTGTCAGTGTAAGGAGTGCAAAGTGTATAAATGATGTGTCAGTGTAGGAACAGGAGTGAAATGCTCAAGATCATGAGGCTAAAAGAATGAGGCTAGAAGGAGGGGGAATATACAGAGACTTTTGTTCGATAACTGTTAAGTTATGCCTACGTATCCTCTCGTGTAATGAGGAAGTCAGAACACCGTAGTTCGACCCAAAGAGACTGAAAGGTGAATTGACTTGTGAACTGCTTACTTGCCTATGCTCAAGTGTATGATCTGTCTGGCACATATGCTAACTGTCTTGCATTAGACGGAAGAAGCAAGTTCCCGTTTGTGAGTGAAGATGATGAGAAAAGAATCCCGGAGGAGACGATTATTATTTGTTTTTTGTGTTTTCAGTCTTTTATTGCTTTTCGAATTTGTCATAAGTTAATGAGCTTAAGCCTAAACCAATGAATCTAGTAAACTCATCACATCTTCCCTCTGATTAGGGGTAATGAGAATATCTTAAGTGTGAAGTCAGATTCTCACACTTAATCACCTTTGGTGTAGGATTAAGATCATTAACCTACTTGTGATTATTTAAATGTTTTTGTGGTTTTTGTTTAGTGTTAAGTAATGAGGTTAAGCCATAATCAAGGATTTAACAGACTCATTACACCATCCTAATAGAAGGATAATAGATGAGAATGTTTAAGCTGAGAAAAGCTCCTCAACTTAATCCATGATTAGGGATTAAACTCATGACAAAACAAGCCTTTGATTAAGTGGATTTTATTTAATGGTAAGATGATGAAGTGAGTTTTATGATTTGTAAGACAACTTGAGGGGGACTTGTCCATTAACACTAGGGTTAGTCCTTCTTAACCAATTAAGGAAGAATTAGAACCCTAATGCAAGGCCCAAGTTACAAGTATGATGTCTTGATACTTATTAAATGAATTGATTAAGAGATTTAAACACATTAAGGGTTTAACACTTAGGATTAAAGTTATACACTCCATCCTAAGAGAAGGATGCAGGCATAAACTTAATCACAAAGCCTTAAAGCCTTTAGGGTTTAGTCCCTGATTATGAGATGAGAAGAGAGGACTCAAAAGAGACACAAAGGTAAAACTAAGAGGGGAGACTAATCAAAACCCTAATCATTGTCATGCTTGGTTGTTCCTAAGGTTTGTGAGGTTTTCAAGAGAAATCTTCAATGGAACCACCAGGAAGCAGATGAAAGGATCAAGAGAAGCAAAGCAACTTGCTTCACTTAAGAAGTCAAGTCACTTGAAGAAAGAAAGTGGGAAGAAAAAGAATGAGCAAGCTCAATCTCAAACACATATAAGATATGCAGCATGGAGGCAAGAGAGATGAAAAGAAAAGTTATGAGAAGTGAAGGCAAATTCACTTCTCAAAGTCACTTACCACCTGAAAGGTTAGAAAAGGAATGCAATGCAATGCAAAATGAGATGAGATGGCATGATGAGAAACAAAACCAGAAGCATATACATGATGCTAATGATGCTATGAGATGCTACAAACATGAGGCAGCACATGGAAATGATCATACAAGCTTAAGAATGCAAATGAAGCAAGTTAGGAAGCATGGACATACATGAAAAGTTATGAAGTGCACATGGCATACAACATGGCAAACACATGATGCAATGATCAAACATGCTTTCAATATGTCTTATGATGTCAAATGAATCTAATGGATGCTTGAAATGTCATGGCAAGTCATGTTGTGCAAGAGAATGCAAGATGGATGCATATGGAGGCCCAAATTAGGGTTTATGAACAATACATCAAACAAAAGTCAAAATCAGAAGCAAACCCTAAGATAAAAAATTGAAAATGCCACTCAAAGGACCCCTAATCCTATACTAAACCAATGCCCAAAGGAGAGGTCTCAACTCCTAACCACTTTCAAGTTATGATTTTTCTAAGATTTCTAGGGTTTTAGGGTTTCCAAACAAAAGAAATGCCAAACAAATTGAAAATGAAATATCAAATCATGGCCATTTAATCTCACAAACTACATGCTAAACAAAATGCAATGCAAAAAGAATCAATGTCCAACTCTTCATGGATAGGCAGAAATGATTTTTTGAACTTTGGATCAAATTAATGCATAAAAATGATTTTAATTCAATGAAAAATTCTCAAAATGCATCAAGATCAAAAAAGAAATTTGGTTTGAAGGTTGGACAATGTTTCTAAATGTCTTAGAACATTTCATGAATTTTTTGGTGATTTTTAAATACCTAAAAGTATTTTTAATAAATTAATTTTCATTAATCAATTAAAAATAAACTTTTAAATATTTACAAATACTTTTAAAATGCTAAAAATGAAAATAAAAATATTTTTGTGTTTTAAAACTTAGTGAAACTCTTGAGAAAAAGTTTCATAATTTTTAAAACAATTTTGCTATTTTTAACAAATTATGTAAAACAAATGAGAAAAATATGAAAATAAAATGAAAATAAATGAATTATGGGAGAAGTCAGCTGATCCAAGGGCCTGAATTCAAAGTTACACGCGCGGGAGTTGACTAGGCGCGCATCTGGACGGCCTACATTCAAACTAGCTTAATTACACTTAACCCTAATTAAACAAACCCTAATGACTTTCAGGCGACCGGAACACTGTTCCGGTCGTCTTCTCCGGCAAGTCAAAACCACTATCTCACTGAATACGCATCAAATCATCACCAAACTCTCCAGATTTCATCCCTGAACATCATTAAACCCAAACCCTAACTTAAACCCCATTTATTTCCACTGAATCAAAAGAAACAAGCAAGAACAAATTTTCGGGCAAACTTTCAGATCAAGCATACAACCTCAAAACTCAATCATTTTCAAAAGTAAAAGGTTCAATGCACTCAGGGGAACATGAGGATCATTTTAGAAACAAGAAGAGAGAGTTCTGGAAAAATGAAATTCCAAGGCTACCTGAATCGAAGCTTTGACTCCTGGCACTTTCTGGCTAGTTTCTTGCTTGCAATCAACTCCTCTTGACCTCCTGAGAAGCTTTCAATGCTTGGAAAGAGTTTGTGGTGGCTGGTTTGAAGGTTGGAGCAAGTTCTGTTCAGGATGGTGTAAGAATCGTGTTTCTGATTCTTTGAGCTTTGGGTTGCTTTGAAGGGTGCTTTTTGATCAGGAAGGGATGTTGAAAAGGTTTATGAAGTTTACTTATGTGTTTGTGACTTGTGGAGAGAGATTCGAATGGTTTTGCTTCTGAGAGTGAAAATGGAGGAATGGTGTTCTTGCTTGATTCAGGCCTAAATCTTGTTGGTTTTGGCTCAATGAAGCAAGGTGAGTTGATGTGTGGAATTGGTTTGAATGTTTGTGAACTGTGCAGAGAGATTCGAAGGCTTTTGCTTGAGGGGGTGATTTTGTGAATGTGATGATCTTGTGTGTTTCAGCCTTGCTCCTTATGTCAAATGGCTAGCAAATGGATAGTATAAAATAATCCCATTGGTCAGATGATGTGACCTGGCCTGCTGTGATAGGTAAGTCCACTTTTGCAAATTGTCAACCTTTTGGTAAGAGAGGCATGGGCTAAGTTCTAGCTTGGTACAAGAGTGTGGGCTGGCGCAGCATGGTGTGTGAGTGATGCTAGGAAGGTTCAGCAGCCAAGACAACTAGTTGGTGAAGTGTGATGAGTGGTTTTGCAAGTTGGTTCCTTTTGAAACTTCATGAAAATCTCTTACTTTGCCAACCATGAACATGTGATCTTTTGGTTCAAATCTGATTTTTAGGTCACATAGAATGTTTATGCATTGGTTTGATGTGAACTAGAAGTCACAAATGCCTTGGTACAAAGTTCTTGCAAGTTTCTCATTTGGTGCACATCTTGAAAATTAATGATTTTTGCCAACTTTGTCACACCATAACTTTTGATCCAAGAAGAATTAGATCATGTTCTTGTACTTTTTGAAAAGGGAAAAATGTAATCTACCACTTTCATGACCAAAGTTTTTTCCATTTGAAGCATTTTTGGATCAAAAAGCAAGGCTTGAAAAATGGCATAAGATGACATATTCTTGAAAAGTCAACCATGCCCTAAAATGTCAACTTTGCAAAACCTTGTAATTCTTGAATTTTGTGAACTTCAACCTTCTTCCATGATCAAATAAAGATCATATACACTCAAAATGATGAAGATCACCCCTTGGTTGGGTCATTGGGGGCCTCAGATGCCCTGATTTTACACTGACTTGTCTGAAAAGTCAACTCTTGATCAGATGACTTCCCCATGGAATTTCTTCATGAAAATTGATATGCATACTCCCTATACCATATAGAGACCAATGGAAACAAGAATGACCAAAAAATTTGGAGTTATGGCTTCTGAAACCAAAACCCTAATTTTAGGTCAACTGTGCAGTCAAACTTGGCTCTGCATCCACACCAATCCCAGTTCTTGTGATCCTTTTGCATTTTTGACTTTGAAAGGATGTAATATGATATAAAAACACACATGGGTCCCTTTGAAGTGATTGGTAGCCTTTGGAGTGGCTCAAGAGGCTCTTGGATTGCTCAGATCACAAACCCTAGGTGCAGATGACTTAGAATCTATGCAGTGACTCAAAAAATGGGATATGAGATGTTATGATTGTGTTTATGCATATGAAATGATCACAAGCAATGGTGTGAATGGGTGAGGGAAAATTTGGGGTGTTTACAGCTGCCCCTATTCAAACATGAGTTAGCTGTGCAGGATGTAAGCGACGGCTTAGCAGGCAAACAAGATAACTTGTGGTTGAATACCAAAGACAGTCCAAAATTTGCACTCACAGAATGAAGAATAAAAGGGATATAGATTGTAAAAGAAAATAAAGTATATTGTAAAGTGTGGGCGACGGAGGACGACCGTCGAGCAGAGGACGACTGCTGGGTAAAGAGCAATGGCGGGGACGGCCGACATGCTGGGAAAAGTGTGGGAAATACAGCAATGACGGGGACGGCCGACATGCTGGGAAAAGTGTGGGAAATACAGCAATGACGGGGACGGCCGACATGCTGGGGATAAAAGGTAAAGCAAAGACGGGGACGGCCGACTAGCTGGAAAAAAATAAGATATTATGATGGGGACGGCCATCAAGATAAAGCTGTAAAATTCTCTGGGGATTAATGAAACATGACGGGGACGGCCATCAAGTTCATAAAGCAAGGTAACCGACGATGGGGACGGCCATCGGGCTAAAAGAAAGGAAAAGGGACCATGACGGGGACGGCCATCGTGTTAAAGAATAAATGAAATAAACAGATGATGGGGTACGGCCATCAAAGGTGAAGGACGATCACCTAGCAGGGGACGGCTGCTCTGTTGGGGAATAAAGGAATTATGATGGGGACGGCCATCAAAGGTGGAGGACGACCACCTGGCAGGGTACGGCTGCCGAAAATATCAACGATGGGGACGGCCATCGGATGAGCATGATGGAGGACGACCATCAAGAGGTGGAGGACGACCACCTAGCAGGGGACGGCTGCTCTCAGGGTTTATCATGACACAGGACGAATGCCAGATAACCAAAATCAACAATGGGGACGGCCATTGGATAAAATTGATGAAGGACGATCATCAAGAGGTGGAGGACGACCACCTAGCAGGGGACGGCTGCTAAATATCAACGATGGGGACGGCCATCGGATGAGCATGATGGAGGACGACCATCAAGAGGTGGAGGACGACCACCTAGCAGGGTACGGCTGCTCTCAGGTTTTATCATAACACAGGACGAGTGTTAGATAAGGAGGAAAATTTTGCTTTGTTGGTGATCTACTGGGGAAAAGTAAACACGGACGAGTGTTTATATCCAAGAAACAAAAGGTATAAGTGTTTGGTATTGTGTATAGATTAAAGATGCGGACGAGCATCCCTAAGACTACGATACGGACGAGTATCGGGTAGAAACAAATACTGACGCGTGTTCAAAGATGATGATACGGACGAGTATCAACTGGTTAACAGAGAACACAGACGAGTGTTGAATCTGAGAGGACTCTTCTGGGGAAAAGTAGACATAGGCGAGTATCTATATTCAAGGAGACAAAAGTGTTTGACACTATGTATGGATTAAAGATGCAGACGAGCATCCCTAAGACTATGATACGGACGAGTATCATGTAGAAACAAACACTTGACGCATATTCTGAGATGATGGTACGGACGAGTACCGACTGGTTAACAAAGAACATGAACCAACGTCGAATCTGTGGGGATATGAAAGGTATATACAAGATACGGACGAGTATCTGTATGAGTGTAACATGAGTAGTGAGTATGAGCATCGTATAGATGAGTGTTTTTCTGCTGGGAGAGTGACACGGACGGGTGTCAAGAGAGAAAAGTATAATAATAACAACAAGTATATGGGCTGTAAAAGTGTAAGCGACTGCGCTGGGGATACGACACGGACGGGTGTCAAGAAAGTGTATATAGGTATATGTGAGTGCAAAGAGGATGTCTTTGGCTTTCTGCTGGGGTATGACACGGACGGGTGTCAGGACGTATCTGTACTACGGGCGATCTTGTTCGCGAAGAGTGTTCAGGTGACTTTACTGGGGAAAAATGGCACGGACGGGTGTCAAAATGAGTATATACTGGTGTTTGTAATTTGTGAGGCAGCTGCTTTTGCTGGGGAACCTGGTGGGGATTTTTCTGTACATTGACGAGCTGTCATTATTCACAAGTGCTGATTCAAAACATGGCTTATGATTATGCTGTGTGTTGGATTTTTTGCCGTAATGCTCCGTGTTAAAACAGAATGCTACGCTTTGTGGGTAAATGTGATGCGAATGCTATGATTGTGCAAAGATACCAAACCGGGATCCGGGTCCCGTTGCTGCGAAGATCTTCGATCGATCCGTTTGAAGTAGACATCCCAGCTGGGGATGAGATCACGTGTAGATCTGATGATATGATATCTGCTTGGGGATTCGGGCCATTGATAGACCTATCCTAATAAACATAGGACCCAGTTGGGGTTTGTAGAAGCTTTCTTCACTCTGTTGTGAGTTCTTCATGCGTTGCTCTTCTGGGTAAAGGCTGAAGCTCTGTGGGGAGGTGGTTCCCTGACTTTTGTGCTCGGCTGAGGACGAAATGGCAACTCGGCTGGGGAGAAAGAGAAATCACTGAAAGATCTCCCTAGGGATTCCGTTGAAGTGGATCCTTGACTCAGCCGGGGATATGGGCGCCTTCTGTGATGCATGGCAACTCTGATGGGGATAAGTAATAAGTGGCCAACTCAGCTGGGGAGAGAGCACTTCGGGTGCTAAAATTGAGTGTTGATTTGCCAGCTTGCCGGGATGAAGCTTACATGCCCCAAGTTGCGTTCTGGATACCTGCAATCCTGAAAAAGATAGAGAAACGCACAAGATAATCCCGAGGTACCCCTTACTGGATTCCGTCATAGGAGTTAGGTACTTTTGAGAGTAAATACATTTCCTGCAAGCATGTTTTTTTTATTCCAGGATAAAACATCTGTATTTTGTGCAATCGTTTTTCTTTAAGACATCAGACATTTTTTGCAAATAAAAATGTACAAGACGAGACATGACTGAAAATCTGATTTTATTAATTCATATGCCCTGAATTGGCGAGGTACAGTCAAAGAAACAAATCCCCTGAAATGAAGAGATTGTTATAGATTGAGAAACAAAATGCTGGCAATGTTGATGACGCTTTAGGGAGCTTCCTCTCTCGCTATGACTCGTATGACTTTTGACGTTCTTCTCATCTTGCTTTCTGAAGAATGTTGACTCTGATCGAAGCTTGATCCTTTCGAAGCTTACCAAGTTGTAAAAGATACAGACGAATTCAGAAATGCAGTTGTTCGCTTATTCCCTTGTTTTGCATGGATCGCCCTTTTGGGTTTTCAATCCATCGGGATACCCATTTTTGCCTGAGCTGTCCAATGCGGCTTTTCAACTCAGCGGGTGTGCATTTTTTTATTTATTTTCCCTTACTTTTGCCCGAGTCTTTTATTCTGTTTTTGACTCGCCGGGACGCCCTATTTTTGCCTGGACTTACATTCTGTTTTTATGTCCAGCGGGTCATTTTTATGCGAAGTATTTTTTAACTGCATCTGAATTCACAGGGGACGGGAAATCTTCACCATCCATGGTGCTGAGCATCAGTGCTCCACCAGAGAAAACTTTCTTTACCACAAATGGTCCTTCATAGTTTGGGGTCCACTTGCCCCTGTGGTCTGTATGAGGAGGGAGGATTCTCTTCAGTACAAGATCTCCTACTTGGTACTCTCGGTGCTTGACTTTATGATCGAAGGCTTTCTTCATTCTCTTCTGATACAACTGTCCATGACAGATTGCAGCCAATCTTTTCTCTTCAATCAGACTCAGTTGTTCGTATCTGGACCTAACCCATTCTGCTTCACTCAGTTTAACATCCATTAGTACCCGTAGAGAGGGTAATTCAACTTCAACAGGTAGGACTGCCTCCATACCATACACAAGTTGATACGGTGTTGCCCCAGTGGATGTTCTGATTGACGTGCGGTACCCATGCAAGGCAAATGGTAGCATTTCATGCCAGTCTTTGTAAGTGACTACCATCTTCTGCACAATCTTCTTGATATTCTTGTTTGCCGCCTCAACAGCGCCGTTCATCTTTGGCCTGTAGGGAGAAGAATTGTGATGTTGAATTTTGAAGTCCCGGCACAGCTCTGCCATCATTTTGTTATTCAAGTTGGAACCATTATCAGTAATGATTCGCTCGGGCACTCCATACCGACAGATGATATCTCTTTTCAGAAATCTGGCTACCACTTGTCTTGTGACGTTTGCATATGAGGCTGCTTCAACCCACTTGGTGAAATATTCAATGGCGACCAGGATGAATCTGTGGCCATTTGAAGCAGTTGGCTCAATCTTTCCAATCATGTCAATGCCCCACATAGCAAAGGGCCAGGGTGAAGACATTATGTTCAAAGGATTGGGAGGCACATGCACCTTATCTGCATAGATCTGGCATTTGTGGCACTTCCTGGCATAGGCACAACAGTCAGTATCCATCGTGATCCAGTAATAACCTGATCTCAGCAACTTTTTAGCCATGGCATGCCCTCCCGCATGGGTACCAAAGGATCCTTCGTGCACTTCATGTATCAACAAGTCTGCTTCTGTCTTATCAACACATCTGAGGAGTACCATATCAAAGTTCCTTTTGTATAAAGACCCATCAGTGTTCAGAAAGAAACTACCAGCAAACCTTCTCAAAGTCTTCTTATCATTGGAAGATGCCCCAGGTGGGTATGTTTGGTCCTCCAAGAAGCATTTAATGTCATGAAACCAAGGCTTATCATCTTTAACAACATCTGCTGCGAACACATATGCTGGTCTGTCAAGTCTGGACACTGAGATCTGAGGTACGAAGTTGGCAGTCTGAACTTTGATCATGGACGAAATGGTAGCCAGATCATCTGCAAACTGATTCTCGTCCCGAGGGATATACTCAAGCTTGACTGTTGTGAAGAAAGTCAATAACCTCCTTGTATAATCCCTGCAAGGTATCAGATGATCCTGGTGGGTGTACCATTTGCCGTTGGTTTGATTGATTACCAGAGCTGAATCTCCGAATACGGTCAACGTCTTGATCCTGAGGTCAATAGCTTCCTCAAGACCCATAATGCAAGCTTCGTATTCAGCTTCGTTGTTAGTGCAGTTGAAAGTGAGCTTTGCCGAGAAAGGCATGTGAACTCCTTTAGGTGTAATGAGTACTGCACCAACACCACGACCATTCATATTAACAGCCCCATCAAACATCATAGTCCATTCTTCTTCCGGGTCGGGCCCTTCAGTGTGAACAGGCTCTTCATGGTCTTTTGCTTTTATGAACATGATGTCTTCATCAGGGAAGTCAAATCTCATAGGCTGGTATTCATCAATGGGTTGCTCGGCAAGATATTCAGACAATATACTGCCCTTGATGGCTTTCTGAGATGTGTACTGAATGTCATACTCTGTAAGGATCATTTGCCATCTCGCAACCCGTCCGGTAAGAGCTGGCTTCTCAAATATATACTTAACTGGGTCCATCTTTGAGATCAATAAAGTAGTGTGGGTCAACATATACTGTCTCAGTCGGCGAGCAGCCCACGCTAAAGCACAGCAAGTTTTCTCGAGCAGTGAATAACGCTGTTCACAGTCGGTAAACTTTTTGCTTAGGTAGTATATTGCATACTCTTTTCGACCAGACTCGTCATGCTGGCCCAGCACACACCCCATCGACTCCTCTAATACTGTCAGGTACATTATCAGAGGTCTTCCTTCAACTGGAGGCATAAGGATTGGAGGTTCTTGTAAGTACTCCTTGATCTTGTCAAAAGCCTTCTGGCAGTCTTCGTTCCACCTGACCGTCTGCTCTTTTCTCAATAATTTGAACAAGGGCTCACAGGTTGCCGTAAGGTGGGATATGAACCGTGAGATGTAGTTCAATCGACCTAAGAACCCTCGAACTTCTTTCTCTGTCTTCGGTGCAGGCATTTCTTGAATAGCTTTGACTTTATCAGGGTCAACTTCAATCCCTTTCTCGCTTACGATAAATCCCAGCAACTTACCCGATCGCACCCCGAATGTGCATTTGTTGGGGTTCAACTTCAGTTGGTACCTCCTCAGATGCTTGAACAACTTCAGCAGATTTACCAGGTGGTCTTCTTCAGTAAGGGACTTGGCGATCATGTCATCCACATAACATTCTATCTCTTTATGGATCATATCGTGGAATAATGTCACCATAGCCCGTTGATACGTTGCACCGGCATTCTTGAGTCCGAATGGCATCACCTTGTAACAGAACGTGCCCCAGGGTGTGATGAAGGTTGTCTTCTCCATGTCTTCAGGTGACATTTTAATCTGATTGTATCCTGAAAATCCGTCCATGAAGGAGAATACCGAGAACTGAGCCGTATTATCCACCAATACATCAATGTGAGGTAGTGGGAAGTCGTCTTTCGGGCTGGCTCTGTTCAGATCCCGGTAGTCAACACACATCCTTACTTTGCCGTCTTTCTTAGGCACAGGTACTATATTAGCAACCCACGGTGGATAGCTAGTTACGGCAAGGAACCCGGCGTCCCATTGCTTTTGTACCTCTTCCTTGATCTTCATTGCCATGTCTGGGAGAGTACGGCGCAATTTCTGTTTAACTGGCGGGCATTCTTCTCTCAAAGGCAGCTTGTGCACAACAATGTCGGTGTCCAAACCTGGCATATCTTGATAAGACCAAGCGAACACGTCCACATACTCTTGAAGCAGGTCAATCAGTTGTCTCTTCACTGAGTCTTGTAAGCAGGCCCCGATTTTAACTTCTTTCACGTCTTCATCTGTACCAAGATTAATCACTTCAACCTCCTCCTGATGAGGAGTAATAACCTTTTCCTCTTGTCTCAACAACCTGGATAGCTCTTCAGGAAGCTCATATTCTTCTTCAACCCCTTCATCGGCTTGATTGATCGGATTGTCAAAGTCATACGAAGTCATAGCCGTGCTGTTGTCGGTGCTATCTGGAAGGCACACTCTGCAAGGGTTCAGTTTGTTCATTTTAGTGATTTGATTTTAATCTTATTTTAGAAAAGTGAAATAAATTCGTCATTTTGAAAATACTGCCATTTATTTTTTTGTACAAAAAGAAAAATGGAAAAACAGTGAGCGGAAAAGAAAAAAGACTCGTTTGCAAAAAGATGTCTGATATTTCATTGATTAATCTTGTTTGCACAAAAAGTACAGATGGGCCGATTACAAAATGAGCCTTGTCATCTTGGGCAAGATGCAAGACTTTGATGCATGCTATAAAATACAGGAAATAATAATTACTCTGCATGAGTAACTCTTATAATTTCCTGGGAAGACCAGTTTGAGATACTGCTCCCCGGGATTTTTGGACGAATCCAGCTTTCCAGGTTGCGTTCTTCTTCCAGCTCGTCTTCCAGACAGTTGACAGCATCAGGGGTGAGCATCCCCCCACTCACAAAGTTGGGCTCCTTTGCAGCCTCTGCTTGATCTTGTTGAGTTGGTTTGTAACCCAACCCAAATCTGTCCTCTTTCTTCTCCACCGATAACAGTTTGCCCCAGCCTTGGGCGTTTCCTCCTTCAACAACCTTCCGGGCTTGTTGGTATGATGATATTGAAATACCAGGCACAGCAGATGTTTCATTGACATTCAAAGCTTCAAAACCCTGGCTCATTGTTTCATGGATCTCCCCATCCATCTCAATATACTTATAGGTAGCCAGGTGGCTGACAAAAATATCCTCCTCTCCACAGATTGTAACGATTTGACCCTCCCACTCGTATTTTAACTTCTGGTGAAGGGTAGAGGTCACGACGCCAGCGGCGTGAATCCATGGCCTACCCAATAGACAGCTGTAGGCAGGCTGTATATCCATCACGTAGAAGGTTGTTTTGAAGGTCTGCGGGCCAATCGTTATGGGCAACTCAATCTCTCCCAGAACCGATCTCTTTGAACCATCAAAGGCTCTCACCACCAGGTTGCTGGGTCTTAACGCCAACCCGTCATATTCTAGCTTCACCAGGGCCTTTTTAGGTAAGACATTGAGGGATGACCCCGTGTCTACCAGCACATGGGAAAGGACTGCACCTTTACATTCCATGGTTATGTGCAAGGCTTTGTTATGGTTGCGGCCTTCCGTAGTCAAATCAGTATTGGTGAACCCTAGTCCATGACTAGCATTAACATTTCCAACTACAGCTTCCAGTTGATTGACAGTGATCTCTTCAGGCACGTAAGCTGCGTGCAAGACTTTGAGTAGTGCATTCCGATAGGCTTCGGAGCACATAAGTAGTGATAGGATTGAGATCTTGGAAGGCGTCTGATGAAGCTGATCCACTATTTTATAATCACTCTTCTTGATGATTCGCATGAACTCATCAACCTCTTGATCGAAGGGTGTTTTCAAAGCTTCTTTAACAGTCTGCTCTTCCTGCACCAAGCTTTTTCCTTTTGCCTTGGCAGCAGCTTCTGCTTCGGCAGTGGGTCTCTGAATTTGTGGAGCAAAAAGACGTCCGCTTCGAGTGAAGCCTCCGCCTCCTCCCACACTGTCAATTCGTGGTGCAGGGGTTGATGATTCAAAAGTGATTCTTTGTCCTTCGCAGTACAGGTCAGAGCCGTAATGCCAAGGGATGGCATTACTACTTTCATAAGGTACTGGTCCAGGCACCGTGATAGTGACTGGACTGGTTGCAGCTGCAGAAGGAATTGTAATAGTCTGTGGATCGTAGAATATCGTGACTGGTGCTCTGATGGGAGCAGCACTTGGTGAGCTGTAGGTAGAGTTGTTTTCAGGATCATAAAATATTGTGACAGTTGAGACATCTTCATGATTTGTTGCTGGTGTTGTAGGAGACATTGGTGGAAGGATGGATGTTGTTGTTGTAGGAGTTTCAAAATGGAGTGATGCTGAAGTTGTAGAAGAAAAATTTGTTGATAACTGATCAGTTGAGATAATAGATGAAGTACTTGTTGATGAAGCCGAAGAATTGTCAGGAACAATGGTTGTTGCAGTTGTAGGAGATATCGGAATTGTTGCTGATGAGATTGCTGGATTTGTTGGAAATGATGTGGTGATCTGAAGTTGGCCACTCTGAATGAGACCATCTATGCCATTTCTCAGGTTATCGCACCCATTTACTGAGATATTACAGTAAGCACACCCCAACTCACACCCCGGGAACATTTGACATTCGAGGAGCTGAGCCTTAATTTCTACCAACGGTGTCCGGATCTGACCCACACTGGTTATTAAATAAGACGGCTTGTCTTCTTCAATAGCGTTAATCCTGGGACCACCGTGGTTTGGCATGGGGTTCTTATTGACATTAGGTGGTGGTGCGAAATTCAGAGCTTTTGAGTCTACCAGGTCTTGTACCTTCATGTGCAAGGCCCTGCACTTTTCTGTACTGTGGCCAGGTGCATTTGAATGGAAGGCACATCTGGCGTTGGAATCATAATTCCTGGGTAGACTGTTGGGATCTGGAGGTGCCAACGTCCTTAGCTCAACTAGGTTGAGTTTCAGGAGTTGTGGCAGCAATGTAGCATATGGCATAGGGATCGGATCGATTACCCTGTTGGCTTGGGAAGGCCTCTGTTGGAATGGCCTTTGCTGGTTATTGTTGTTGGTGTTGCTGTTGTTGTAATTTCTCGGAGGATATTGAGCTTGTTGGTGGTACTGAGGTTGTTGTTGATAGTTTTGTTGCGGAGGTTGATAAACTGGTTGAGGATGAGCTGGAGCGGGAATGGTGACTGCTGCCACTGATCTGTGAACATATTGGGGCCTGCCCCTGTTGGTGTGGATGGCATTGGTCTCGCCAGATCTTCTTGGGCCTGCAAAAGGCTTCCTTGTACTACTGGACGAGCTTGCACCGTTGTCAGATATCTTGCCCATTTTTAACAGGCTCTCAATTCTCTCCCCAGCTATGACAACATCTGCAAAGCTAGTGGAAGAGAAAGCAGCCAGCCTGTCAATATATGTTCCCTGAAGGGTGTTCATAAACATGTCTGCCATTTCCCTCTCAGACATAGGTGGCTGAACAGCAGCAGCCAGTTGCCTCCATCTCTGGGCATATTCTCGGAAACTTTCCCTTGACGACTGTGACATTCCCATTAGGAGGGTCCTGTTGGGTGCCATGTCTAAGTTGTACTGATACTGTCTGATGAAGGCCTCTGCCAGGTCCTTCCAACACCTGATAGTTGCCCTTGTCAGATGAGAGTACCATTCTCTTGACGCTCTGGTTAAACTATCCTCGAAATAGAACATCCAGAGCTTCTCATCCATAGTATAGGCTTTCAGCCTTCCCAGAAATGATTGCAAATGAGTCCGGAGGCATGAAGTCCCATTATATTTTTCAAAACAAGGAGGCTTGAACTTATGGGGAATCCTGACCCCGTCTACCAAGCCCATGTCCATGACATCGAAACCCAAAGAGTTTTGAGACTCTAAGGACCTCAATTTCTCAGCTATCTCATCCAGCCTCCTATCATAGGCTTCTTCCCCAGCACCCATTACTGTGAATTGATCCTCTTGGGGGTCTTCTTGTAGTACCCTGGCTGCAGTGGCAGTCCCTTGAACATTTGCAGGGATGTTGACCTCAGGATGGAGGTGGGGTCCAAATACAGGGGGATTGACATGAGGTTGGACCCTCTCATTGTTGCTTGTACCAGCAGTTCCTATATATGGATCTTCTTGATTCTGCCTTTCCACCATGGCCCTCAATCTTTCTTGGCTCTGAGCCATGTTGTTCATCACTTCCATAAACTGCGTCATTTGATTCCTCATTTCTAGCCTTTCATTGGCCATTTGGTTCCTGACCTCAGTAAGGTCCTGCTGCATCTGATCCATTTGAATGCCCGGAAGGTTGTTACGGGTCGGATAACGGTGCGGACGGTTGAGGGGAAATACCCGGCGCCGAGCAATAGTTCCTGAACATCACAACAGAGTTAGTGGCAATAAAACAAAAACCTACAAAACAAACAAAAGGGTTAGCATGCAATGCAGTATACTTATTTGTTTTCAAGGTATCCGGTTTGGCATTCAGTTTTGACCCTTCCAGACCCTTGAAGATGCTGTTGATGTTGCTTTCGAAGTGAAACTTGGATGGAACAAACTAATACATATATTACAAAAGCAAAATGGTACATAGTTTGTTTACAAATACAAGCCCTCTGAGGGGTCAAAATACATTACAGGAAAATAAAAGTACATGGAATGAAAGCAACAACAAACAAATGGTCAAACACCAAGACCAAACTCATCCTCACGAACTTCCTTGAGAAGTGCTTCGGTCACAGGATCAGCCGGACGCTCCGTGAGATTCCTGATGAGGAGGTTCCGGGTCGTAACAGCTGCTGTTAGCTTCTTGTGCTGACTTTGGTCCTTTGACCTCTTCACTCCTGCTCTGATCTTCAGCTCTGATATCTCCCTCTGGGCTGCTGCCAGGGCTTCCTGCTGTTCTTTTGCACTAGCTTCCAGTTGTTCCATCTTGTCTTGAACTCTCTTGTCTTCCAGAGTTCGAGCTTCGGTGATCCTGACCCACCTAGCCTGACTCTCCTTCAGATACAAGTCTGTCCTTGCTCTCTGGAACTGGGCTTCCTTGCAAGCATTCTTCAGAATTTGTTCTCCAGCCTTAGACTTTTTGATATAATCCCTAGACTTCTCAATCTTAGTCAGATGCTCCACTCTCAACTTCTCCAACCTCTCAATCTCCATCCTACTCTCACTCCTCTCCCGGAGGGTCTTCTGCAAAGCCTGGGTTAACTTCTCATTTCTCTCCTTCAAGCTCTCGAACTCCTCCAAACTGATAGTGGCAGGGGGTGGTGCTGAAGATGATTCAGGCATATCTTCTATGGTAAAGGGCATCCCAGAGAATTGAGCCCTGGCACGGGACCATTCATAATATTGTGCTGATGCCACATTGCTGCACTTCCCCAAAACGGTTATTCCCTTGGTTTGAACATTATCCCAGGCCCAAGCAGCCTGCCTAACAATAGCCAGATTAGGCTTGTTCTCGCAATAAAGAGTCTCAACCAAGTCCTGTGCCTTAGGAGTGTGGACCAATGCATAGCCCAGTTGTCTTTTGAACAGCAGAGGGTTGTAATTAATACTACCCTTGACTCCTATTAGGGGTACATTGGGAAAATGCCCACAGATGGTGATGATATCCCTGCCCTTGGTGCTCTGGGTGCACCACCTGATATCAGCTGAAGTTAGTGCAGTGAGTCTCTTAGCCCAGTTTCTCTGCTGATGAGGGTTCAAAAATGCATCTGTCCTGGGTAGATGCCTGAGTAGCCAAGTATGGAGTAATGGAGCACAACACCTCACTAATCTTCCCCTCTGCTTTTCATTCCTCTGATGCACTGAATAGTAGAGATCCCCCAATAAAGTGGGCACTGGGTTCTTTAGGATGAAAAGATGGATTGCATTCTTGCTAATGAATCGAGGCTCATCTGCAAACAATACAATTCCATATATGCTCAAGGCCAATAAAGCACAGACAGCTTTCCACTCTCCTAGAGAAGCTTTCAGGGTAGCTTGAGAGATCAAGAAATCCAGATGGAAGCCAGGGATTCCAGCTTTAGAAGTCATATGCTGCTCAATCAGGACAGGTTCCAGATGCAAAGCCTTTGCTACTTCTCCATTGCCAGGAAAGACCATTTCGGGGTTGAAAGGGACTCCAGCTCTGATAGGTATACCAATCAATGATGAGTATTCTTCTAATAGAGGGCCTAGCTGAAAGTCCTGAAAAGTGAAGCATCTCAGTGGGGGATCATAAAACTGAATGCAGGTGTGAATCAGGCTTCTCTGTGAAGGGTCCAGATCCATAACCATATCAAGTATATCCCCATAGTGTTCTCTGAACAACGGTATATGGTCTGGAGTGACCAGGGTCTGAATCCTCCTGATGTCAGATAACTCTGGCTGGAAGAAGTGGTAGGTGATGTTGCTCTTTTTAGGTGCCATGATGCTGAAGATGAGTGGAGACAAGTGCTGATGATAACACTGAAGAATGGGCCACTGATTGGCTGGTGCAGGTGACTGGAATGGATAGCTGATAACTGAAGCAGATGCTGATGAAGATGGGTCAAATACTGAAGATGGGGTCAAAACCAAAACCAAAGATGAAAGTGGATACCCTGAAACACAAATAAGCAAATGTCAATATGATGCAATGATTATGTATGCAGATGATATGCAAAGGTTTGTGACTGAGCTGGATCTGATCAAATGCCCTGATATAGGTCCAAGTATGTTCAAGAATTCCAGATGGAGGTCTATAAATCCAGTAACCAAGGTGGGGGACTCAAATAAAGAGTCACATGTCCAGGGTTTTAGAATCACAAGAACTGTCCCAACATGGAGTATTCTTAATCAAACAAAGCAACAGGGTATTCTGAGGTCAAGGTACCTGCAAACCTGTAAACAGCCCAACCCCCTCACAGGTGGTGTTCTAAAACAAGGATCCTCAGACTTGGGTCAGTTATGAGAAGTGTAAACACTTCCAACCCGGAGGTACAGTGTTTACAATAATCATAAAAGTTCCTCCTCTAATTCACCTCAGTTTCTGAAGGTCAATACTAAAAGGTCATCCAGACTTAGCAGGCTTCCCAGATAGCCCTAGCATTGCAGGAAATCTGCAACACAGAGTTCTCAAGAAGAAACCCATATCTGAACCGTGTTTCATATTCCCGCACCAGACCGAGATGGAATGGGAAAGAATATGATTCACTCTAGCCTAGGTGTCACTCAGGTCCCAGGTATAGGACCTTAACTCTCAATGGAACACCCACCCACCAAAGCAAAACCAGATCCAGCCAGACAGCATGACAGTATGATATATGTAAAGCAGTAAAGAAAGCAGATAAACAACTGTACATAAAGCAAAAATAAAACATATATAAACACAGATAAACACATAACACCCCAGTAAACACAAATCAATCAAGCGCTAGGAGGAACCCACAAAAGAACCAGAAGCCCTGGTCGCAATATAAGGGTCCCCAGCAGAGTCGCCAAGCTGTCGCTCCCACTAAATGAAGCTAAGTCAGATAGGGTACAGACGCGAACGGTCGGCGAAGGGAACAGTGAGAACACACAGCCGTGAACTCACTGGAGAATGAATAGAGTCGCCAGCTAGGCATTTTTATCCCGGAGGAAAGGCAATGCTGCATAGACCTAGAAAAGATATGGATAAGACGGTCGCGAACCAGAGAGACTGAGAAAGGGGGTTGGTTACAACCTGGGAAGGTATTAGCACCCAGATTGTCCGCCGTACTCGACGGGATCCACGCTTGAAAGATTTGTGTTTTAAAGGGGTAGTGTCAGTGCAATGTGTGTATAAAAGGGAGCTGGAAAAGGTGTACATGTGTCAGTGTAAGGAGTGCAAAGTGTATAAATGATGTGTCAGTGTAGGAACAGGAGTGAAATGCTCAAGATCATGAGGCTAAAAGAATGAGGCTAGAAGGATGGGGAATATACAGAGACTTTTGTTCGATAACTGTTAAGTTATGCCTACGTATCCTCTCGTGCAATGAGGAAGTCAGAACACCGTAGTTCGACCCAAAGAGACTGAAAGGTGAATTGACTTGTGAACTGCTTACTTGCCTATGCTCAAGTGTATGATCTGTCTGGCACAGATGCTAACTGTCTTGCATTAGACGGAAGAAGCAAGTTCCCGTTTGTGAGTGAAGATGATGAGAAAAGAATCCCGGAGGAGACGATTATTGTTTGTTTTTTGTGTTTTCAGTCTTTTATTGCTTTTCGAATTTGTCATAAGTTAATGAGCTTAAGCCTAAACCAATGAATCTAGTAAACTCATCACATCTTCCCTCTGATTAGGGGTAATGAGAATATCTTAAGTGTGAAGTCAGATTCTCACACTTAATCACCTTTGGTGTAGGATTAAGATCATTAACCTACTTGTGATTATTTAAATGTTTTTGTGGTTTTTGTTTAGTGTTAAGTAATGAGGTTAAGCCATAATCAAGGATTTAACAGACTTATTACACCATCCTAATAGAAGGATAATAGATGAGAATGTTTAAGCTGAGAAAAGCTCCTCAACTTAATCCATGATTAGGGATTAAACTCATGACAAAACAAGCCTTTGATTAAGTGGATTTTATTTAATGGTAAGATGATGAAGTGAGTTTTATGATTTGTAAGACAACTTGAGGGGGACTTGTCCATTAACACTAGGGTTAGTCCTTCTTAACCAATTAAGGAAGAATTAGAACCCTAATGCAAGGCCCAAGTTACAAGTATGATGTCTTGATACTTATTAAATGAATTGATTAAGAGATTTAAACACATTAAGGGTTTAACACTTAGGATTAAAGTTATACACTCCATCCTAAGAGAAGGATGCAGGCATAAACTTAATCACAAAGCCTTAAAGCCTTTAGGGTTTAGTCCCTGATTATGAGATGAGAAGAGAGGACTCAAAAGAGACACAAAGGTAAAACTAAGAGGGGAGACTAATAAAAACCCTAATCATTGTCATGCTTGGTTGTTCCTAAGGTTTGTGAGGTTTTCAAGAGAAATCTTCAATGGAACCACCAGGAAGCAGATGAAAGGATCAAGAGAAGCAAAGCAACTTGCTTCACTTAAGAAGTCAAGTAACTTGAAGAAAGAAAGTGGGAAGAAAAAGAATGAGCAAGCTCAATCTCAAACACATATAAGAGATGCAGCATGGAGGCAAGAGAGATGAAAAGAAAAGTTATGAGAAGTGAAGGCAAATTCACTTCTCAAAGTCACTTACCACCTGAAAGGTTAGAAAAGGAATGCAATGCAATGCAAAATGAGATGAGATGGCATGATGAGAAACAAAACCAGAAGCATATACATGATTCTAATGATGCTATGAGATGCTACAAACATGAGGCAGCACATGGAAATGATCATACAAGCTTAAGAATGCAAATGAAGCAAGTTAGGAAGCATGGACATACATGAAAAGTTATGAAGTGCACATGGCATACAACATGGCAAACACATGATGCAATGATCAAACATGCTTTCAATATGTCTTATTATGTCAAATGAATCTAATGGATGCTTGAAATGTCATGGCAAGTCATGTTGTGCAAGAGAATGCAAGATGGATGCATATGGAGGCCCAAATTAGGGTTTATGAACAATACATCAAACAAAAGTCAAAATCAGAAGCAAACCCTAAGATAAAAAATTGAAAATGCCACTCAAAGGACCCCTAATCCTATACTAAACCAATGCCCAAAGGAGAGGTCTCAACTCCTAACCACTTTCAAGTTATGATTTTTCTAAGATTTCTAGGGTTTTAGGGTTTCCAAACAAAAGAAATGCCAAACAAATTGAAAATGAAAGATCAAATCATGGCCATTTAATCTCACAAACTACATGCTAAACAAAATGCAATTCAAAAAGAATCAATGTCCAACTCTTCATGGATAGGCAGAAATGATTTTTTGAACTTTGGATCAAATTAATGCATAAAAATGATTTTAATTCAATGAAAAATTCTCAAAATGCATCAAGATCAAAAAAGAAATTTGGTTTGAAGGTTGGACAATGTTTCTAAATGTCTTAGAACATTTCATGAATTTTTTAGTGATTTTTAAATACCTAAAAGTATTTTTAATAAATTAATTTTCATTAATCAATTAAAAATAAACTTTTAAATATTTACAAATACTTTTAAAATGCTAAAAATGAAAATAAAAATATTTTTGTGTTTAAAAATTAGTGAAACTCTTGAGAAAAAGTTTCATAATTTTTAAAACAATTTTGCTATTTTTAACAAATTATGTAAAACAAATGAGAAAAATATGAAAATAAAATGAAAATAAATGAATTATGGGAGAAGTCAGCTGATCCAAGGGCCTGAATTCAAAGTTACACGTGCGGGAGTTGACTAGGCGCGCATCTGGACGGCCTACATTCAAACTGGCTTAATTACACTTAACCCTAATTAAACAAACCCTAATGACTTTCAGGCGACCGGAACACTGTTCCGGTCGTCTTCTCCGGCAAGTCAAAACCACTATCTCACTGAATACGCATCAAATCATCACCAAACTCTCCAGATTTCATCCCTGAACATCATTAAACCCAAACCCTAACTTAAACCCCATTTATTTCCACTGAATCAAAAGAAACAAGCAAGAACAAATTTTCGGGCAAACTTTCAGATCAAGCATACAACCTCAAAACTCAATCATTTTCAAAAGTAAAAGGTTCAATGCACTCAGGGGAACATAAGGATCATTTTAGAAACAAGAAGAGAGAGTTCTGGAAAAATGAAATTCCAAGGCTACCTGAATCGAAGCTTTGACTCCTGGCACTTTCTGGCTAGTTTCTTGCTTGCAATCAACTCCTCTTGACCTCCTGAGAAGCTTTCAATGCTTGGAAAGAGTTTGTGGTGGCTGGTTTGAAGGTTGGAGCAAGTTCTGTTCAGGATGGTGTAAGAATCCTGTTTCTGATTCTTTGAGCTTTGGGTTGCTTTGAAGGGTGCTTTTTGATCAGGAAGGGATGTTGAAAAGGTTTATGAAGTTTACTTATGTGTTTGTGACTTGTGGAGAGAGATTCGAATGGTTTTGCTTCTGAGAGTGAAAATGGAGGAATGGTGTTCTTGCTTGATTCAGGCCTAAATCTTGTTGGTTTTGGCTCAATGAAGCAAGGTGAGTTGATGTGTGGAATTGGTTTGAATGTTTGTGAACTGTGCAGAGAGATTCGAAGGTTTTTGCTTGAGGGGGTGATTTTGTGAATGTGATGATCTTGTGTGTTTCAGCCTTGCTCCTTATGTCAAATGGCTAGCAAATGGATAGTATAAAATAATCCCATTGGTCAGATGATGTGACCTGGCCTGCTGTGATAGGTAAGTCCACTTTTGCAAATTGTCAACCTTTTGGTAAGAGAGGCATGGGCTAAGTTCTAGCTTGGTACAAGAGTGTGGGTTGGCGCAGCATGGTGTGTGAGTGATGCTAGGAAGGTTCAGCAGCCAAGACAACTAGTTGGTGAAGTGTGATGAGTGGTTTTGCAAGTTGGTTCCTTTTGAAACTTCATGAAAATCTCTTACTTTGCCAACCATGAACATGTGATATTTTGGTTCAAATCTGATTTTTAGGTCACATAGAATGTTTGTGCATTGGTTTGATGTGAACTAGAAGTCACAAATGCCTTGGTACAAAGTTCTTGCAAGTTTCTCATTTGGTGCACATCTTGAAAATTAATGATTTTTGCCAACTTTGTCACACCATAACTTTTGATCCAAGAAGAATTAGATCATGTTATTGTACTTTTTGAAAAGGGAAAAATGTAATCTACCACTTTCATGACCAAAGTTTTTTCCATTTGAAGCATTTTTGGATCAAAAAGCAAGGCTTGAAAAATGGCATAAGATGACATATTCTTGAAAAGTCAACCATGCCCTAAAAAGTCAACTTTGCAAAAACTTGTAATTCTTGAATTTTGTGAACTTCGACCTTCTTCTATGATTAAATAAAGATCATATACACTCAAAATGATGAAGATCACCCCTTGGTTGGGTCATTGGGGGCCTCAGATGCCCTGATTTTACACTGACTTGTCTGAAAAGTCAACTCTTGATCAGATGACTTCCCCATGGAATTTCTTCATGAAAATTGATATGCATACTCCCTATACCATATAGAGACCAATGGAAACAAGAATGACCAAAAATTTTGGAGTTATGGCCTCTGAAACCAAAACCCTAATTTTAGGTCAACTGTGCAGTCAAACTTGGCTCTGCATCCACACCAATCCCAGTTCTTGTGATCCTTTTGCATTTTTGACTTTGAAAGGATGTAATATGATATAAAAACACACATGGGTCCCTTTGAAGTGATTGGTAGCCTTTGGAGTGGCTCAAGAGGCTCTTGGATTGCTCAGATCACAAACCCTAGGTGCAGATGACTTAGAATCTATGCAGTGACTCAAAAAATGGGATATGAGATGTTATGATTGTGTTTATGCATATGAAATGATCACAAGCCATGGTGTGAATGGGTGAGGGCAAATTTGGGGTGTTTACAGCTGCCCCTATTCAAACATGAGTTAGCTGTGCAGGATGTAAGCGACGGCTTAGCAGGCAAACAAGATAACTTGTGGTTGAATACCAAAGACAGTCCAAAATTTGCACTCACAGAATGAAGAATAAAAGGGATATAGATTGTAAAAGAAAATAAAGTATATTGTAAAGTGTGGGCGACGGAGGACGACCGTCGAGCAGAGGACGACTGCTGGGTAAAGAGCAATGGCGGGGACGGCCGACATGCTGGGAAAAGTGTGGGAAATACAGCAATGACGGGGACGGCCGACATGCTGGGAAAAGTGTGGGAAATACAGCAATGACGGGGACGGCCGACATGCTGGGGATAAAAGGTAAAGCAAAGACGGGGACGGCCGACTAGCTGGAAAAAAATAAGATATTATGATGGGGACGACCATCAAGATAAAGCTGTAAAATTCTTTGGGGATTAATGAAACATGACGGGGACGGCCATCAAGTTCATAAAGCAAGGTAACCGACGATGGGGACGGCCATCGGGCTAAAAGAAAGGAAAAGGGACCATGACGGGGACGGCCATCGGGTTAAAGAATAAATGAAATAAACAGATGATGGGGTACGACCATCAAAGGTGAAGGACGATCACCTAGCAGGGGACGGCTGCTCTGTTGGGGAATAAAGGAATTATGATGGGGACGACCATCAAAGGTGGAGGACGACCACCTGGCAGGGTACGGCTGCCGAAAATATCAACGATGGGGACGGCCATCGGATGAGCATGATGGAGGACGACCATCAAGAGGTGGAGGACGACCACCTAGCAGGGGACGGCTGCTCTCAGGGTTTATCATGACACAGGACGAATGCCAGATAACCAAAATCAACAATGGGGACGGCCATTGGATAAAATTGATGAAGGACGATCATCAAGAGGTGGAGGACGACCACCTAGCAGGGGACGGCTGCTAAATATCAACGATGGGGACGGCCATCGGATGAGCATGATGGAGGACGACCATCAAGAGGTGGAGGACGACCACCTAGCAGGGTACGGCTGCTCTCAGGTTTTATCATAACACAGGACGAGTGTTAGATAAGGAGGAAAATTTTGCTTTGTTGGTGATCTACTGGGGAAAAGTAAACACGGACAAGTGTTTATATCCAAGAAACAAAAGGTATAAGTGTTTGGTATTGTGTATAGATTAAAGATGCGGACGAGCATCCCTAAGACTACGATACGGACGAGTATCGGGTAGAAACAAATACTGACGCGTGTTCAAAGATGATGATACGGACGAGTATCAACTGGTTAACAGAGAACACGGACGAGTGTTGAATCTGAGAGGACTCTTCTGGGGAAAAGTAGACACAGGCGAGTATCTATATTCAAGGAGACAAAAGTGTTTGACACGATGTATGGATTAAAGATGCAGACGAGCATCCCTAAGACTATGATACGGACGAGTATCATGTAGAAACAAACACTTGACGCATATTCTGAGATGATGGTACGGACGAGTACCAACTGGTTAACAAAGAACATGAACCAACATCGAATCTGTGGGGATATGAAAGGTATATACAAGATACGGACGAGTATCTGTATGAGTGTAACATGAGTAGTGAGTATGAGCATCGTATAGATGAGTGTTTTTCTGCTGGGAGAGTGACACGGACGGGTGTCAAGAGAGAAAAGTATAATAATAACAACAAGTATATGGGCTGTAAAAGTGTAAGCGACTGCGCTGGGGATACGACACGGACGGGTGTCAAGAAAGTGTATATAGGTATATGTGAGTGCAAAGAGGATGTCTTTGGCTTTCTGCTGGGGTATGACACGGACGGGTGTCAGGACGTATCTGTACTACGGGCGATCTTGTTCGCGAAGAGTGTTCAGGTGACTTTACTGGGGAAAAATGGCACGGACGGGTGTCAAAATGAGTATATACTGGTGTTTGTAATTTGTGAGGCAGCTGCTTTTGCTGGGGAACCTGGTGGGGATTTTTCTGTACATTGACGAGCTGTCATTATTCACAAGTGCTGATTCAAAACATGGCTTATGATTATGCTGTGTGTTGGATTTTTTGCCGTAATGCTCCGTGTTAAAACAGAATGCTACGCTTTGTGGGTAAATGTGATGCGAATGCTATGATTGTGCAAAGATACCAAACCGGGATCCGAGTCCCGTTGCTGCGAAGATCTTCGATCGATCCGTTTGAAGTAGACATCCCAGCTGGGGATGAGATCACGGGTAGATCTGATGATATGATATCTGCTTGGGGATTCGGGCCATTGATAGACCTATCCTAATAAACATAGGACCCAGCTGGGGTTTGTAGAAGCTTTCTTCACTCTGTTGTGAGTTCTTCATGCGTTGCTCTTCTGGGTAAAGGCTGAAGCTCTGTGGGGAGGTGGTTCCCTGACTTTTGTGCTCGGCTGAGGACGAAATGGCAACTCGGCTGGGGAGAAAGAGAAATCACTGAAAGATCTCCCTAGGGATTCCGTTGAAGTGGATCCTTGACTCAGCCGGGGATATGGGCGCCTTCTGTGATGCATGGCAACTCTGATGGGGATAAGTAATAAGTGGCCAACTCAGCTGGGGAGAGAGCACTTCGGGTGCTAAAATTGAGTGTTGATTTGCCAGCTTGCCGGGATGAAGCTTACATGCCCCAAGTTGCGTTCTGGATACCTGCAATCCTGAAAAAGATAGAGAAACGCACAAGATAATCCCGAGGTACCCCTTACTGGATTCCGTCATAGGAGTTAGGTACTTTTGAGAGTAAATACATTTCCTGCAAGCATGTTTTTTTTATTCCAGGATAAAACATCTGTATTTTGTGCAATCGTTTTTCTTTAAGACATCAGACATTTTTTGCAAATAAAAATGTACAAGACGAGACATGACTGAAAATCTGATTTTATTAATTCATATGCCCTGAATTGGCGAGGTACAGTCAAAGAAACAAATCCCCTGAAATGAAGAGATTGTTATAGATTGAGAAACAAAATGCTGGCAATGTTGATGACGCTTTAGGGAGCTTCCTCTCTTGCTATGACTCGTATGACTTTTGACGTTCTTCTCATCTTGCTTTCTGAAGAATGTTAACTCTGATCGAAGCTTGATCCTTTCGAAGCTTACCAAGTTGTAAAAGATACAGACGAATTCAGAAATGCAGTTGTTCGCTTATTCCCTTGTTTTGCATGGATCGCCCTTTTGGGTTTTCAATCCATCGGGATACCCATTTTTGCCTGAGCTGTCCAATGCGGCTTTTCAACTCAGCGGGTGTGCATTTTTTTATTTATTTTCCCTTACTTTTTCCCGAGTCTTTTATTCTGTTTTTGACTCGCCGGGACGCCCTATTTTTGCCTGGACTTACATTCTGTTTTTATGTCCAGCGGGTCATTTTTATGCGAAGTATTTTTTAACTGCATCTGAATTCACAGGGGACGGGAAATCTTCACCATCCATGGTGCTGAGCATCAGTGCTCCACCAGAGAAAACTTTCTTTACCACAAATGGTCCTTCATAGTTTGGGGTCCACTTGCCCCTGTGGTCTGTATGAGGAGGGAGGATTCTCTTCAGTACAAGATCTCCTACTTGGTACTCTCGGTGCCTGACTTTCTGATCGAAGGCTTTCTTCATTCTCTTCTGATACAACTGTCCATGACAGATTGCAGCCAATCTTTTCTCTTCAATCAGACTCAGTTGTTCGTATCTGGACCTAACCCATTCTGCTTCACTCAGTTTAACATCCATTAGTACCCGTAGAGAGGGTAATTCAACTTCAACAGGTAGGACTGCCTCCATACCATACACAAGTTGATACGGTGTTGCCCCAGTGGATGTTCTGATTGACGTGCGGTACCCATGCAAGGCAAATGGTAGCATTTCATGCCAGTCTTTGTAAGTGACTACCATCTTCTGCACAATCTTCTTGATATTCTTGTTTGCCGCCTCAACAGCGCCGTTCATCTTTGGCCTGTAGGGAGAAGAATTGTGATGTTGAATTTTGAAGTCCCGGCACAGCTCTGCCATCATTTTGTTATTCAAGTTGGAACCATTATCAGTAATGATTCTCTCGGGCACTCCATACCGACAGATGATATCTCTTTTCAGAAATCTGGCTACCACTTGTCTTGTGACGTTTGCATATGAGGCTGCTTCAACCCACTTGGTGAAATAGTCAATGGCGACCAGGATGAATCTGTGGCCATTTGAAGCAGTTGGCTCAATCTTGCCAATCATGTCAATGCCCCACATAGCAAAGGGCCAGGGTGAAGACATTATGTTCAAAGGATTGGGAGGCACATGCACCTTATCTGCATAGATCTGGCATTTGTGGCACTTCCTGGCATAGGCACAACAGTCAGCATCCATCGTGATCCAGTAATAACCTGATCTCAGCAACTTTTTAGCCATGGCATGCCCTCCCGCATGGGTACCAAAGGATCCTTCGTGCACTTCATGTATCAACAAGTCTGCTTCTGTCTTATCAACACATCTGAGGAGTACCATATCAAAGTTCCTTTTGTATAAAGACCCATCAGTGTTCAGAAAGAAACTACCAGCAAACCTTCTCAAAGTCTTCTTATCATTGGAAGATGCCCCAGGTGGGTATGTTTGGTCCTCCAAGAAGCATTTAATGTCATGAAACCAAGGCTTATCATCTTTAACAACATCTGCTGCGAACACATATGCTGGTCTGTCAAGTCTGGACACTGAGATCTGAGGTACGAAGTTGGCAGTCTGAACTTTGAGCATGGACGAAATGGTAGCCAGAGCATCTGCAAACTGATTCTCGTCCCGAGGGATATACTCAAGCTTGACTGTTGTGAAGAAAGTCAATAACCTCCTTGTATAATCCCTGCAAGGTATCAGATGATCCTGGTGGGTGTACCATTTGCCGTTGGTTTGATTGATTACCAGAGCTGAATCTCCGAATACGGTCAACGTCTTGATCCTGAGGTCAATAGCTTCCTCAAGACCCATAATGCAAGCTTCGTATTCAGCTTCGTTGTTAGTGCAGTTGAAAGTGAGCTTTGCCGAGAAAGGCATGTGAACTCCTTTAGGTGTAATGAGTACTGCACCAACACCACGACCATTCATATTAACAGCCCCATCAAACATCATAGTCCATTCTTCTTCCGGGTCGGGCCCTTCAGTGTGAACAGGCTCTTCATGGTCTTTTGCTTTTATGAACATGATGTCTTCATCAGGGAAGTCAAATCTCATAGGCTGGTAGTCATCAATGGGTTGCTCGGCAAGATATTCAGACAATACACTGCCCTTGATGGCTTTCTGAGATGTGTACTGAATGTCATACTCTGTAAGGATCATTTGCCATCTCGCAACCCGTCCGGTAAGAGCTGGCTTCTCAAATATATACTTAACTGGGTCCATCTTTGAGATCAATAAAGTAGTGTGGGTCAACATATACTGTCTCAGTCGGCGAGCAGCCCACGCTAAAGCACAACAAGTTTTCTCGAGCAGTGAATAACGCTGTTCACAGTCGGTAAACTTTTTGCTTAGGTAGTATATTGCATACTCTTTTCGACCAGACTCGTCATGCTGGCCCAACACACACCCCATCGACTCCTCTAATACTGTCAGGTACATTATCAGAGGTCTTCCTTCAACTGGAGGCATAAGGATTGGAGGTTCTTGTAAGTACTCCTTGATCTTGTCAAAAGCCTTCTGGCAGTCTTCGTTCCACCTGACCGTCTGCTCTTTTCTCAATAATTTGAACAAGGGCTCACAGGTTGCCGTAAGGTGGGATATGAACCGTGAGATGTAGTTCAATCGACCTAAGAACCCTCGAACTTCTTTCTCTGTCTTCGGTGCAGGCATTTCTTGAATAGCTTTGACTTTATCAGGGTCAACTTCAATCCCTTTCTCGCTTACGATAAATCCCAGCAACTTACCCGATCGCACCCCGAATGTGCATTTGTTGGGGTTCAACTTCAGTTGGTACCTCCTCAGACGCTTGAACAACTTCAGCAGATTTACCAGGTGGTCTTCTTCAGTAAGGGACTTGGCGATCATGTCATCCACATAACATTCTATCTCTTTATGGATCATATCGTGGAATAATGTCACCATAGCCCGTTGATACGTTGCACCGGCATTCTTGAGTCCGAATGGCATCACCTTGTAACAGAACGTGCCCTAGGGTGTGATGAAGGTTGTCTTCTCCATGTCTTCAGGTGACATTTTAATCTGATTGTATCCTGAAAATCCGTCCATGAAGGAGAATACCGAGAACTGAGCCGTATTATCCACCAATACATCAATGTGAGGTAGTGGGAAGTCGTCTTTCGGGCTGGCTCTGTTCAGATCCCGGTAGTCAACACACATCCTTACTTTGCCGTCTTTCTTAGGCACAGGTACTATATTAGCAACCCACGGTGGATAGCTAGTTACGGCAAGGAACCCGACGTCCCATTGCTTTTGTACCTCTTCCTTGATCTTCATTGCCATGTCTGGGCGAGTACGGCGCAATTTCTGTTTAACTGGCGGGCATTCTTCTCTCAAAGGCAGCTTGTGCACAACAATGTCGGTGTCCAAACCTGGCATATCTTGATAAGACCAAGCGAACACGTCCACATACTCTTGAAGCAGGTCAATCAGTTGTCTCTTCACTGAGTCTTGTAAGCAGGCCCCGATTTTAACTTCTTTCACGTCTTCATCTGTACCAAGATTAATCACTTCAACCTCCTCCTGATGAGGAGTAATAACCTTTTCCTCTTGTCTCAACAACCTGGCTAGCTCTTCAGGAAGCTCATATTCTTCTTCAACCCCTTCATCGGCTTGATTGATCGGATTGTCAAAGTCATACGAAGTCATAGCCGTGCTGTTGTCGGTGCTGTCTGGAAGGCACACTCTGCAAGGGTTCAGTTTGTTCATTTTAGTTATTTGATTTTAATCTTATTTTAGAAAAGTGAAATAAAGTCGTCATTTTGAAAATACTGCCATTTATTTTTTTGTACAAAAAGAAAAATGGAAAAACAGTGAGCGGAAAAGAAAAAAGACTCGTTTGCAAAAAGATGTCTGATATTTCATTGATTAATCTTGTTTGCACAAAAAGTACAGATGGGCCGATTACAAAATGAGCCTTGTCATCTTGGGCAAGATGCAAGACTTTGATGCATGCTATAAAATACAGGAAATAATAATTACTCTGCATGAGTAACTCTTATAATTTCCTGGGAAGACCAGTTTGAGATACTGCTCCCCGGGATTTTTGGACGAATCCAGCTTTCCAGGTTGCGTTCTTCTTCCAGCTCGTCTTCCAGACAGTTGACAGCATCAGGGGTGAGCATCCCCCCACTCACAAAGTTGGGCTCCTTTGCAGCCTCTGCTTGATCTTGTTGAGTTGGTTTGTAACCCAACCCAAATCTGTCCTCTTTCTTCTCCACCGATAACAGTTTGCCCCAGCCTTGGGCGTTTCCTCCTTCAACAACCTTCCGGGCTTGTTGGTATGATGATATTGAAATACCAGGCACAGCAGATGTTTCATTGACATTCAAAGCTTCAAAACCCTGGCTCATTGTTTCATGGATCTCCCCATCCATCTCAATATACTTATAGGTAGCCAGGTGGCTGACAAAAATATCCTCCTCTCCACAGATTGTAACGATTTGACCCTCCCACTCGTATTTTAACTTCTGGTGAAGGGTAGAGGTCACGGCGCCAGCGGCGTGAATCCATGGCCTACCCAATAGACAGCTGTAGGCAGGCTGTATATCCATCACGTAGAAGGTCGTTTTGAAGGTCTGCGGGCCAATCGTTATGGGCAACTCAATCTCTCCCAGAACCGATCTCTTTGAACCATCAAAGGCTCTCACCACCAGGTTGCTGGGTCTTAACGCCAACCCGTCATATTCTAGCTTCACCAGGGCCTTTTTAGGTAAGACATTGAGGGATGACCCCGTGTCTACCAGCACATGGGAAAGGACTGCACCTTTACATTCCATGGTTATGTGCAAGGCTTTGTTATGGTTGCGGCCTTCCGTAGTCAAATCAGTATTGGTGAACCCTAGTCCATGACTAGCATTAACATTTCCAACTACAACTTCCAGTTGATTGACAGTGATCTCTTCAGGCACGTAAGCTGCGTGCAAGACTTTGAGTAGTGCATTCCGATGGGCTTCGGAGCACATAAGCAGTGATAGGATTGAGATCTTGGAAGGCGTCTGATGAAGCTGATCCACTATTTTATAATCACTCTTCTTGATGATTCGCATGAACTCATCAACCTCTTGATCGAAGGGTGTTTTCAAAGCTTCTTTAACAGTCTGCTCTTCCTGCACCAAGCTTTTTCCTTTTGCCTTGGCAGCAGCTTCTGCTTCGGCAGTGGGTCTCTGAATTTGTGGAGCAAAAAGACGTCCGCTTCGAGTGAAGCCTCCGCCTCCTCCCACACTGTCAATTCGTGGTGCAGGGGTTGATGATTCAAAAGTGATTCTTTGTCCTTCGCAGTACAGGTCAGAGCCGTAATGCCAAGGGATGGCATTACTACTTTCATAAGGTACTGGTCCAGGCACCGTGATAGTGACTGGACTGGTTGCAGCTGCGGAAGGAATTGTAATAGTCTGTGGATCGTAGAATATCGTGACTGGTGCTCTGATGGGAGCAGCACTTGGTGAGCTGTAGGTAGAGTTGTTTTCAGGATCATAAAATATTGTGACAGTTGAGACATCTTCATGATTTGTTGCTGGTGTTGTAGGAGACATTGGTGGAAGGATGGATGTTGTTGTTGTAGGAGTTTCAAAATGGAGTGATGCTGAAGTTGTAGAAGAAAAATTTGTTGATAACTGATCAGTTGAGATAATAGATGAAGTACTTGTTGATGAAGCCGAAGAATTGTCAGGAACAATAGTTGTTGCAGTTGTAGGAGATATCGGAACTGTTGCTGATGAGATTGCTGGATTTGTTGGAAATGATGTGGTGATCTGAAGTTGGCCACTCTGAATGAGACCATCTATGCCATTTCTCAGGTTATCGCACCCATTTACTGAGATATTACAGTAAGCACACCCCAACTCACACCCCGGGAACATTTGACATTCGAGGAGCTGAGCCTTAATTTCTACCAACGGTGTCCGGATCTGACCCACACTGGTTATTAAATAAGACGGCTTGTCTTCTTCAATAGCGTTAATCCTGGGACCACCGTGGTTTGGCATGGGGTTCTTATTGACATTAGGTGGTGGTGCGAAATTCAGAGCTTTTGAGTCTACCAGGTCTTGTACCTTCATGTGCAAGGCCCTGCACTTTTCTGTACTGTGGCCAGGTGCATTTGAATGGAAGGCACATCTGGCGTTGGAATCATAATTCCTGGGTAGACTGTTGGGATCTGGAGGTGCCAACGTCCTTAGCTCAACTAGGTTGAGTTTCAGGAGTTGTGGCAGCAATGTAGCATATGGCATAGGGATCGGATCGATTACCCTGTTGGCTTGGGAAGGCCTCTGTTGGAATGGCCTTTGCTGGTTATTGTTGTTGGTGTTGCTGTTGTTGTAATTTCTCGGAGGATATTGAGCTTGTTGGTGGTACTGAGGTTGTTGTTGATAGTTTTGTTGCGGAGGTTGATAAACTGGTTGAGGATGAGCTGGAGCGGGAATGGTGACTGCTGCCACTGATCTGTGAACATATTGGGGCCTGCCCCTGTTGGTGTGGATGGCATTGGTCTCGCCAGATCTTCTTGGGCCTGCAAAAGGCTTCCTTGTACTACTGGACGAGCTTGCACCGTTGTCAGATATCTTGCCCATTTTTAACAGGCTCTCAATTCTCTCCCCAGCTATGACAACATCTGCAAAGCTAGTGGAAGAGAAAGCAGCCAGCCTATCAATATATGTTCCCTGAAGGGTGTTCATAAACATGTCTGCCATTTCCCTCTCAGACATAGGTGGCTGAACAGCAGCAGCCAGTTGCCTCCATCTCTGGGCATATTCTCGGAAACTTTCCCTTGACGACTGTGACATTCCCATTAGGAGGGTCCTGTTGGGTGCCATGTCTAAGTTGTACTGATACTGTCTGATGAAGGCCTCTGCCAGGTCCTTCCAACACCTGATAGTTGCCCTTGTCAGATGAGAGTACCATTCTCTTGACGCTCCGGTTAAACTATCCTCGAAATAGAACATCCAGAGCTTCTCATCCATAGTATAGGCTTTCAGCCTTCCCAGAAATGATTGCAAATGAGTCCGGGGGCATGAAGTCCCATTATATTTTTCAAAACAAGGAGGCTTGAACTTATGGGGAATCCTGACCCCGTCTACCAAGCCCATGTCCATGACATCGAAACCCAAAGAGTTTTGAGACTCTAAGGACCTCAATTTCTCAGCTATCTCATCCAGCCTCCTATCATAGGCTTCTTCCCCAGCACCCATTACTGTGAATTGATCCTCTTGGGGGTCTTCTTGTAGTACCCTGGCTGCAGTGGCAGTCCCTTGAACATTTGCAGGGATGTTGACCTCAGGATGGAGGTGGGGTCCAAATACAGGGGGATTGACATGAGGTTGGACCCTCTCATTGTTGCTTGTACCAGCAGTTCCTATATGCGGATCTTCTTGATTCTGCCTTTCCACCATGGCCCTCAATCTTTCTTGGCTCTGATAGTTATTACGCTGTGGTTGTTGCTGTTGTTGCTACTGTTGCTGCTGTTGCACAGGACCTGCGGGGATGGTGACAGCTACCACCTGCTTAAAAGATCCTCTGTATCCGCAGCCTCGACCCCGACTGTGCACAACATTAGTCTCACCCTCTCTTCTTCTTAGAGGTCCACTGAAATCCTTTCTCATTCCACTTGAGCTACTAGCACTAGTGTCTTGAATCTTCCCCATTTTCAGAAGAGTCTCAACCCTTTCTCCAGCTATCACGATGTTGTTGAACTTTGTCGCCGAACAAGACGCCAGTCTCTCCATAAACACCCTCTGCAGCGTTCCCATAAACATATCTGCCATTTCATTCTCCAGCAATGGAGGTTGCACTCGAGCAGCAAGCTGACGCCACCTCTGGGCGTACTCTTTGAACCCTTCTTTAGCATTCTGAGACATTGTCTGCAACTGAGTACGATTTGGAGCCATATCTAAATTATACTGATACTGCTTCACGAATGCCTCAGCCAAATCCTTCCAACTTCGGATGTTGACCCTGCTAAGCTTCATATACCATTCCAAGGAAGCTCCTACGGGACTATCCTGGAAGTAATACATCCACAGCTTTTCATCATCTGTATGCGCAGAAATCCTTCCCACAAATGACTGCAGATGAGGTTTCAGGCACGCCGTGCCGTTGTACTTATCAAAAGTAGGGACCTTGAACTTGTAGGGAATTCTCACCCCTGGTACCAAGCCCAAATCAGTGATGTCAAACCCCAGAGAGCTCTGAGACTGAATGGCACGGATCTACTCAGCCATTTCTTCGAACCTTCTATTCATCTCAACCCCTTGGCCTTCCGCCTCATCCAACAAGGTGAACTGCTCGTCTTGCCCATCCATCTGCTGATTTTTCACTCCATCATTGATAATAGTGACCCCTGGTTGCACTACAGGGATTTCAACATGACGGGCACCATACCCGTTACGATTGCCTCCATCTATTGTCCCATTGTTCTTGACCTGATTGTTCTCTACCATCTCACGCAGACGCTCTTGAGTTTGACCCATCCCAGCCATGAGGGTCATGAAGTTGTCCATTCTCGTCCTCAAGTCAGCCAAATCTGCTTGCATTTTATCCATTGCTCTTTCTCTGTTCACCTTTGTAGGGTATCTGTGCACCGTTGACTGTCTCTGAACCTTCTTGGGAGCTATAGTGCCTGAAAGTGACATGAACATTAGAACACTGAAGAACTACCTGCAAAACAACAAACATGTTATATGCATGCAATGTAACTATTCATGTTTCCACTTCCTGGCATTAATATGCCCCAATTCTGGTATTTTGACGGAAAATACACCAGATGACCTTTTGGAAACTGACTTTTTCAAACTCTTCTGAGGAGTATTCAGACCCTGGCGTCTTAGGACGACCAACTTTGCTCATTCAGAAACGGTAATTGGGAAGTATCATTGCATATCATGAACAAACCAACAATCAGAGTTATACACAAAAACAGTATTCCCTGTAGGGTTATAATTCGATACAAAAGGCAAGAAGATAAAGCAAAACTCCTACAACAAGCCTGTAGGTAGTCTAAACGCAAATAGCATTAAACTAAAACTCTAGGCTGAAGGAAGATCCAGGCTCCTCTCCTGCAGTCACCACCTCTGTCCGGCTCTTCTTGACGCCTGCTCTTAGCTTAAGATCTGCAATCTCTTTCATTGCTTCCTCCAAGGCCCGCTGGCTCTGTTCCGACTGCTGAGTCTTTTCCCTTCATATCTTGTGGGCATGTTCGACCTCTTCTTTCTTGAATTCCATCTGCGCCTCAAAGAACTCTTCCTTTTCTTTGTACTTCTTCTTCTCTTGTTCTCTTTGGCTCTGTAACCAAGCAACGGATTGTCGAGCTTCTTTAAAAGTCTTCACAATCTTCTTGTGCTCCGCTTCTCTCTTGGACTCTGTTAAACCCAATCTCTGGAAATGAGCTTCTTTCCCAGCAAGCTCCTTTTCTTTAGCTTCTAAGGTAGCCTGCATCTTTTGTAGCTTTTCTTCTGTGTCTTGCTTAGCATGGTTGGCACGATGATACAAGCTAGCCATTTTGGAATTCTCTACCAGAACCTCGTGCAACTGAGCTTCCAACTTCTTGTAATCTTCAAGAGAAACAGTGGTTCGCACTGGTACCTCCTTTGGATATAGCGGAGCCTCAACCGAAAACGGAAGGAAGAAGGTATCAACCCTACCTTGTATCCAAGCAGCAAAAGAGGGATAAGTCTTAGGGTCTACCTTTCCGAATTCTTTCTTACCTTCCCTGACCTTCGTCTCCCAAGCTTGGGATGCTTGAATAACCAACTGTTCATTACCTTCAGCTTGAAAAGACAAAGTCTTAGCTAACTCTTCATCTGATGGAGGATCCTTCAATGGATAACCAAATTGCTTTCTGGACAACACAGGGTTATGACTTATCACTCCTTTTCTACCTAACATCGGCACATAGGGAAACTCGCCACACCTTGTAATAAACTCTTTCCCCACCAAGCTTCTGCTACATCCCCAAGCCATGTCATCAGATGTTAACCCCATCAATCTTCTAGCCCACTTCCAATCTTGCTTAAGATCTTTGAACGGTCCTGACTTCGGAAGCTTCTTAGCAAACAACTCAGCGAACAATGGAGCATAACAATTCACGTACCCTTTTCTCTTCTCATTTCTGTGATGGATGCCGAAGTAAAAGTCTCCCAACAACGTAGGTACCGGGTTTCCTTTAATGAAAAGGGTGATAGCCTCCAAGCTTACCCATCCTTTCTCTCCTGGGAACAGACTTATCCTGTAGACCATTAATGCTAATAATGCACTGAACTCCAACCATTTCCCTCCCAAAGCAAACACATGGGCCTCTGTGATAAGGAAATCCAACTTAAATCCCTTCCCTTTACTGGCTTCCAACACCATCTTCACTCGAAGCATACTCAAATGGCAAGCACCTGCAATGTCCTTGTACGGGGGACATCTCTCTGCAGCATAATAGGGAACACCATTCTTGATAGGAATCTTCAGGATGTCGGAAATCTCTTCTATGGTGGGAGCCAAGGCGAAATCAACAAATACGAAAATTCCCAACCGAGGTTCATAAAACTGCAACAAAGAATGAAGAATATCTCTCTGATCGACAATATGTTTGTTCATGTAACCCACGATCTTCCCATACCGGCTTTTGAAATCATCTGAAACCTTGTCACTCATCAAGTCTACCAGTTTCTGAATACTTTCAATTTCTGGTTGCGGGAAAGTGTAATGAACATTCCTTTTTCTGGGTATCTCTTGGATTTCTGTCATCTGGAGAAATAAAGAATACCAGAACTGGGTACTCAGATGAAGGATAACCTGCAACGGAAACACAAACAATTAATGCAAGTATGATGCGATGCAAATGCAATGCAGGCACATGATCAACCACTGGGACTGTCTGGTTATGGAACACGGGACCAAAGTGACCAAGAACCAAGATCCTCTGAATAAAGCCCCATGAACAAGAATTCAGTCTCAAATAAGCCCCAAAACCAAAGATCCAAATCCTGGTAGCCTTATCAAATCATAGAACTGTACTGGCAATGAGGTATGATGAGGTCGAGGGTTCCTGCAGACCTGTAAACCCCTCCCAATCTCACGGGTGTGCTCCGGGTCAAACATCACAGACTCTCAAATCCGAATAGCAATAATACGTTCACAATTTCCGAGAAATGGCTCATGGCCAAATCAGGGAATCGGTTTGGCATTATGTACTACTCAGGGAGGCCTCAACGTGAGTCCGGGAAAAACAAGCATCCTTTATAAGTTCCCAACTTCAAGCACTAGAATCGAGAAACAATAGTACATTCATCCCGAAGGGTACAATACTATCGTCATACGACCAGATGCTTTGACTGAGTTCCTATAAAAGAACTAGGTCATCCTATGCGAGTTCCAAAGTGGGCCCTCGGGTGCGAATAGGTTTGCCACAAAATGTGGTCTGCCACTGTCACCACTGGAGCGGGATGTTTCCACAAAGGTCCTCAATGATCGGTCCCCAGATGCACATAACTATCGAGGTTGTGTATTACCCCAGAAAAATTCCGGCATAATACATTTCCAAGACGGTCGCAAGTCTGGGTGTGGAACTCACTACTACCAACATAGCAAAATGCCATGAAGCCAAAGTGACTGTCCACTCTAAGTCCTAGGGTGCACTCGAGCCCCGGTTACGAGCTCATCTCTCAGTAATAATTCCCAATCCCACAGAAAAGAGGAAACCAACAGCCAGACAGTCCAGTATATGATGCTTGAATATAAATACTGAAAGTAATAAATAAAGCTGTAAATAAAACTGTAAATACACAACATTAAAATAAACGCACAATAACAAACAATCAACACCCAACGAAACAGAGACATGCCAGTGCTAGGATTGACTCTCAAGGGAACCAGAGATTCTGGGTTCGATCCCCAGCAGAGTCGCAAGCTGTCGCTCCCCGGATTTCCATCCTGGTACAAACGCGAAAGTGGCGCGGAAAAGAATAGAGTCGCCATCCAGGCATTTTTATCCCGAAGAAACGGGAATGGTAATGCTGCACAAACCAGAAAAAAAACGAAAAGGAAGGACACAGGTCCTGCGAACCAAAGAGACTGGGTTCGGGAGTCGGTTACGACCTGGGAAGGTATCAACACCCCAGATCGTCCGCCGTACCCAACGGGATCCACGCTTGCAAATAAAATGTTTCAAAGGGTGAGGGGATGAAAGCTGCTGCAAAACGAAAATGAACTGGAATGAGAAAAGAACGGAAGAGGATACAAAGACGAAAAAATGTAGGGAAAATAAAGATTGTGCTCGAACGGGCCCTACCCCGCTGCCTACGTACCTCATCTGAACAATGAGGATCAGAGTCGCCGTAGTTCCCCTAACTAGGGGTGGAAAAGATTGCTTGTGTCTTAGGGCTTGAACTGCCTATGTAAATACTCAGGTGTTGCAGGCTCGAACGACGAGTGCGTAACCGTCTTGCATAATGACAAGAAGAAGCAAGTTCGCGGAAGGAGCGAAGGAGATGAGAAAAGAATTCCCGAAGGAAAGACGCTTATTGTTTGTTTGTGTTTTTTAGAGCTTTTTATTGGTGTGGCACAAGAGAATGAACTCAAACTCTTTTCTATGGAATGTATACTTGTAACTACATTCCAAGATGGAATAATAGAACAAGCACACCAAGCAAGGAGAACGTATCCAAGACTTGTTTCCAAAGGCAAGGGCCTAATTTCATTGACTTGTTGAATTTATTAGGTGTTTTAGTGATTAAAGATGAAGAAGTATTTTTTAGGGTTTTTCTTTGAAGATGACTTCATGATCCGACTTGTGCATCATGCTAGACAAATGCACTATTCCAAGATGGAATGAATACATATGCCCCATGGAATAAGGCTATTACACAAGAGGTCCTAAGGTTAGTGAGGTTTCAACTATCCTAATGAAGAAGAAAGAAGGAACTAAGAGGAGCAAGAAAGAGAGGAAGCAAGAGCTAGCAAGCAACTTACTCCTCTAAAGGAGACAAGTTGCTCCTAAAGGGGAAGAAAAGAGTTGAATTACATGATGGCATAAGGCTCATCAAAACACAAAGAGAAAGCACTTAAAAAAGAGAGAAGGATGAAGAGTTGAAATGTCGATGAACATCCACACTTCTCCTGCCATGAGCCCCTGAAATATTAGCAAAATTCCAGCAAGTTGTTCATAAATAAAATCATGGAAATAACATGCTCAAAGGTCACACCAACCAAGATCAAACAATCATGCCAAACATAGCACAAACAAGCATTTACGTGTCGAGAACACGGAAGCATGCATCAATCAGCAAGGAAATCACACAAACAATCATGTTCAATGATCATACAATGATCCATGGCATTTAGAACAAGTAAGGGGATCAAACATGCTTGAAATAAGGAAAAAATGGCTCACTATTTCAGTGTTAACCGGTTAACCAAAGAGTTAACCGGTTAACCATGCCAAAACCTGCATAAAACAACACAATTCAGGTGCGTTAACCGGTTAACCAATCCGTTAACCGGTTAACGATGTTAAGACAGCAGCAAATCCTTTAAAAATCAGCTTACAACCAGCTTTTCCAAACAATCTTATACCAGATCAGCAAGCATATGAACATGAAAATAATGCATCAATTCACATCAAATGGCATCATGAAGCTTATGAACATTAATACATAGATCTGGACCCCAAATCAATCAATTAATTCAAGAAACACAAGCAAATACGCAAGCACATGGCGGATCTAAAGCGCAAGCATGCAAATAAGCTAAAAACAGAGCTAGATCTGAAATTAACCAACCTACAAAGCCGAGGTATGCTTTGGTAATCGTTGATTGAGCCGAAAATGATAGATCTCGCGCAAAACATCGAAGATCCGATGCTAAGCTTCACACTCCGTGCAAAATAAATGCAAGAACAAGCTCTTGATGCAGAATTTTGGATCCAAAATCACTTCTAGATCCCAAACCAGATCTGAATCACCACTTAAACCAGAAAAAAGATGCAATGAAGCTATGGATGGAGGTTTAGTTCCAAGATCTACACACCTTAAGGCAAGGTTGTGTGATCTTCAAAGAGCAAATTTGAGAGATTTGGAAAATTGGGAGAGAAAAGTGATAGAATTGTGAGTGAGAGGAGTGAAAATTCAGAAATGAGAGTGAAAAATGAGGGAGAGCCCCCTTGTGGTTTGGAGAGAAATGATTAAATATGGTTTAGGTTTGGGGCCCAAAAATTAGGCTTGGGATCCAAAATTATGGTTTGGGTAGTGTGATTAGGATGTAGCAATGGGATTAGGCTTGGACAAGTGCTCTAGATCCTTCCTTTTAATTTCCAATTAATTCAAAGTGAATAAAATCAGAAAAATGAAAATTGGAACAAAAATCACACATGCTGAATTGCTGCTGGAAATTCAAAATTCGTGTCCGTTAACTGGTTAACCAATCCGTTAACCGGTTAACGCCAGTAAATTTTGAATTTCCCTCCTTTTGGTGGGAACCTTCAAAGATAAGTCGGTGCCAACCGTTGTGATCTGATTTTGATCTTCAATCCTTTCTTTAGGCCTTGACCCTGATGTTAACCTTGTAAAATGCCTTGTGAACTTCGAATTCCCCTGATGATTGATCATATGCCTTATGCTGGAATATGCAAATGCCATGCTTCATTTTTCTATGCAATATGCTAAGGATATGACATGATGATGATGATTATGATATGATGATGATGCTAAACAGGAGAGGGAAAATTTGGGGTATTACAAAGAGAAATAGTGGTTTGTACCGATACCTCCTTTGGATATAGCAGAGACTCAACTGAAAATGGAAGGAAGAAGGTATCGACCCTCCCTTGAATCCAAGTAGCAAAAGAGGGATAAGTTCTAGGGTATACCTTTCCGAATTCTTTTTCCCCTTTCTAACTTTCGTTTCCCAAGCTTGGGATGTTTGGATAACCAACAACTCATTATCCTCAGCTGGAAAATACAAAGTCTTAGCTATTTCCTCGTCTGATGGAGGATCCTTCAGTGGATAACCAAATTGCTTTCTGGACAGCACAAGGTTATGACTTATCACTCCTTTTCTACCTAACAACGACACATAAGGAAACTCGCCACACCTTGTAATAAACTCTTTCCCTACCAAGCTTCTGCTACATCCCCAAGCTATATCATCAGATGTTAACCCCATCAACCTTCTAGACCACTTCCAATCTTGCTTCAAATCTTTGAACGGTCCCGACTTTAGAAGCTTCTTAGCAAACCACTAGGCAAACACGGGAGCAAAACAATTCACGTACCCTTTCCTCTTCTCGTTTCTGTGATGGACACCGAAATAGAAGTCTCTCAACAACGTAGGTACTAGGTTTCTTTTTATGAAAAGGGTGATAGCCTTCAAGCTTACCCATCCTTTCTCTCATGGGAACAAACTTATCCCGTAGACCATTAATGCTAACAGCACACTGAACTCCAACCATTTCCCTCCCAAAGCAAACACATGAGCTTCTGTGATAAGAAAATTCAGATTAAATCCCTTCCCTTTACTGGCTTCTGGCTCCATCTTCACCCTAAGCATACTCAAATGACAAGCACATGCAATATCTTTGTATGGGGACACCTTTCTGCAGCATAATAGGGAACACCATTCTTGATAGGAATCTTCAGGATGTCCGAAATCGCTTCCATAGTGGGAGCCAAAACGTAGTCAGCAAACAAAAATTCTCAACTGAGGGTCATAAAACTGCAACAAAGACTGAAGACTATCTTTCTGATCGACAGTTGGTTTGTTCATGTAACCCAAGATCTTCCCATACCGGCTTCTGAAATCATCTGAAACCTTGTCACTCATCAAGTCTACCAGTTTCTGAATCTCCTCAATTTCTGGTTGAGGGAAAGTGTAATGAACATTCCTTTTTCTGGGTATCTCTTGGATTTCTGTCATTTGGAGAAACAATGAATACCAAAACTGGGTACTGAGATGAAGGATAACCTGTAATGGAAACACAAACAGTTAATGCAAGTATGATACGATGCAAATGCAATGCAGTCATATGATCATCCACTGGGACTGTCTAGATACGGAACACTAGACCCAAGTGACCAAGAACCAAGATCCTCTGAATGAGGCCCTATGAACAAGAATTCAGTCTCAAATAAGTCCCAAATAAAAGATCCAAATCCATGTAAGCTTATCAAATCATAGAACTGTACTGACAATGAGGTATGTTGAGGTCAAGGGTTCCTACAAACCTGTAAACCCCTCCCAATCTCACGGGTGTGCTCCGGGTCAAACATCACGGACTCTCAAAGCCGAATAGCAATAATACGTTCACCATTTTCAAGAAATGGCTCATGACTAGATCAGGGAATCGGTTTGGCATTATGTACTACTCAGGGAGGCCTCGCGTGACTCTGGGAAAAACAAGCATCCTTTATAAGTTCCCAGCTTCTAGCGCTGGAATCGAGAAACAATAGTACATTCATCCCGAAGGGTACAATACTATCGTCATAAGACCAGATGCTTTGACTGAGTTCATATAAAAGAACCAGGCCATCCTATGCGAGTCCCCAAGTGGCCCCTCGAGTGAGAATGGGTTTGCCACAAAATGTGGTCTGCCACTGTCACCACTGGAGAAGGATGTTTCCACGAAGGTTCTCAATGATTGGTCCCCAGATGCACATAACTATCGAGGTTGTGTATTACCCCAGAAAAATTCCGGCATAATACATTTCCAAGACGGTCGCAAGTCTGGGTGTGGAACTCACTACTACCAACATAGCAAGATGCCAAAAGCCAAAGTGACTGTCCACTCTAAGTCCTAGGGTGCACTCGAGCCCCGGTTACGAGCTCATCTCTCAGTAACAATTCCCAATCCCACAGAAAAAAAGGGAAACCAGCACAGCCAGACAGTCCAGTATAATATATGATGCATGAATATAAATACTGAAAACAATAAATAAAGCTTGTAAATAAAACTGTAAATAAACAATAGTAAAATAAGCACGCCACAACAAACACTCAACAACCAATGAAACAGAAACACGCAAGCGCTAGGATTGACTCTCAAGGGAACCAGAGATACTCTGGTTAGGAAGTCCCCAGCAGAGTCGCCAGCTGTCGCTTCCGGGGATTTCCATCCTCGTACAAACGCGAAAGTGGCGCGGAAAGAGGTTAGAGTCGCCAGCCATGCATTTTTATCCCGAAGGAACGAGAATGATAATGTTGTACAAACCAGAAGAAACGAAAAGGAAGGACAAAGGTCCTGTGAACCAAAGAAACTGGGTTCGGGAGTCGGTTACGACCTGGGAAGGTATTAGCACCCCAGATCGTCTGCCGTACCCGACGGGATCCACGCTTTCAAAGAAATATGCTTCAAAGGGTGAGGGAATGAAAGCTTCTGCAAAACTGAAAATTAAATCAGATAAAAGAAAAGAAAAGGGAACTGAAGAAGAAATGAAAGGGAAAAATGTAGGGAAAATAAAGATTGTGCTCGAATGGGCCCTACCCCGCTGCCTACGTACCTCATCTGGACAATGAGAATCAGAGACGTCGTGGTTCCCCTCTATAGGGGTAGAAAGATTGCTTGTGAATTAAGGCTTGAACTGCCTATGTCAATGCTCAGGTGTTGCAGACTCGGACGACGAGTGCGTAACCGTCTTGCATAATGACAAGAAGAAGCAAGTTCGCGGACGGAGCGAAGGAGATAAGAAAAGAATTCCCGAAGGAAAGACGCTTATTGTTTGTTTGTGTTTTTTATGAGCTTTTTATTTGTGTGGCACAAAAGAATGAACTCAAGCTCATTTCTATGGAATGTGTACTTGTCACTACATTCCAAGATGGAATAATAGAACAAGCACACCAAGCAAGGAGAACTTATCCAAGACTTGTTTCCAAAGGCAAGGGCCTAATTTCATTGACTTGTTGAATTTATTAGGTGTTTTGGTGATTAAAAATGAAGAAGTGTTTTTTAGGGTTTTTCTTTGATGAAGATGACTTCATGATCCGACTTGTGCATCATGCTAGACAAATGCACTATTCCAAGATGGAATGAATACATATGCCCCATGGAATAAGGCTATTACACAAGAAGTCACTTCTTTTTATTAATATTTTTTAGGTTTTGTTTTGAGATGAGAATAAAAAGAAACCAAAGGAGCAAAAAGGTAAAAGTCTAAAATGGGGAAAGACTACCTAATGTTATCATGCAAAAGAAGGCCCTAAGGTTAGTGAGGTTTCAAATATCCTTAGAGAAAAGAAGAAAAGAAAGAAACCAAGAGGAGCAAAAATAAGAGGAAGCAAGAGCTAGCAAGCAACTTACTCCTCTAAAGGAGATAAGTTGCTCCTAAAAGGGGGGGAAAAGAGTTGAATTACATGATGGCATATGGCACATCAAAACACAAGAAGAAAGCACTTAAAAAAGAGAGAAGGATGAAGAATTGAAATGTGGATGAATATCCACACTTCTCTTACCATGAGCCCTTGCAAGTTAGTCAAAATGCAGCACATGTTCATCAATAAAATCATGGAAATGACATGCTCAAAGTTCACACCAACCAAGATCAAACAATCATGCCAAACAATGCACATACATGCATTTACGTGTCGAGAATACGGAAGCACGCATCAATCAGCAATAAAATCACCCAAACAAACGTATTCAATGATCATATAATGATCCATAGCATTTAAAACAAGTAAGGGGATCAAACATGCTTAAAATAAGGCAAAAAAGGCCTACTGCTTCAGTTTTAACCGGTTAACCAATCCGTTAACTGGTTAACCATGCCAAAACTTGCATAAAAACAACACAAATCAGGTGCGTTAACCAGTTAACCAATCCGTTAACTGGTTAACACTGTTAAAACAACAATAATTCTGCAGAAAATCAGCTTGCAACCAGCTTAATCAAATAATCCTGTACCAGACCAGCAAGCAATGGAGCATGAAAATAGTGCATCAATTCACATTAAATGGCATCATTAAGCTTATGAACATTAATACATAGATATGGTTACCAATCAATCAATCAATCAAGCAACACAAGCAAATATGCAAACACATGGTGGATCTAAAGCTCAAGCATGCAAATAAGCTAAAAACAGAGCTAGATCTGAATTTAACCAACCTACAAAGCTGAGGTATGCTTTGGTAGTTGTTGATCAAGCTGAAAACGATAGATCTTGCGCAAAACTTTGAAGATCTGGTGCTAAGCTTCACACTCTGTGGAAAATAAATGCAAGAACAAGATCTTGATGCAGAATTTTGGATCCAAAAGCACTTCTAGATCCCAACCAGATCTGAATCACCAATTAAACCAGCAAAAAGATGCAATGAAGCTACAGATGGATGTATAGTTCCAAGATCTACACACCTCAAGGCAAGGTTGTGTGTTCTTCAAAGAGGAACTTTGAGTGATTTGGAAAATTGGGAGAGAAAAGTAAGAGAATTGTGAGTGAGAAGGGTGAAAATTCAGAATGAGAATGAAAAATGAGTGTGGAGAGCCCCCTTTGGTTTGGAGAGAAATGATTAAATATGGTTTAGGTTTGGGGCCCAAAAATTAGGCTTGGGATCCAAAATTATGGTTTGGTTAGTGTGATTAGGATGTAGAAATAGGATTAGGCTTGGACAAGTGCTCTAGATCCTTCCTTTTAATTTCCAATTAATTCAAAATGAATAAAATCAGAAAAATGGAAATTGGAACAAAAAACACACATGCTGAATTGCTGCTGGGAATTCAAAATTCGTGGCTGTTAACCGGTTAACCAATCCGTTAACCGGTTAACGCCAGTGAATTTTGAATTTCCCTCCTTTTGGTGGGAACCTTCAAAAATAACCCGGTGCCAACCGTTTTGATCTGATTTTGGTCCTCAATCCTTTCTAATGCTTTGACCCTGATGTCAACCTTGTAACCTGCCCTGTGAACTTCTAATTTTATAGATAATTGATCATATGCCTTATGCGGGAACATGCAAGTTCCATGCTTCATTTTTCTATGCAATATGCTAAGGACATGCTGATGATGATTATGATATGATGATGATGCTAAACAGGAGAGGAAAAATTTGGGGTATTACACCAGGGACCTATACACATGTCAAAAGGACTCTAAATATCCTATAGGAATTGGCACAAGTGCCTTCCTAGCCTAAAAAGCAAGCATGTAACAAGAAAAGACACAAATTAAGGCAAGCAACAAAGAAAATTCACATTAAATCAGAACTTCATTCAAAAATTCCACAATTAAGCACAAGTGTTCCTTTAAACTCATAAAAACAACATACCAAAAGGAAAGGTCCAACAACAAAAGCAAACTAGGGCAATGGAGGGCATATATTGCAATTAGGGTTTTGAAGATCATGCACAAAGTAACTTGACAAAAATCAACAAACTAATTCCTAAAAATTATGAGATAAATCTTACCAAACTACATCATGTCCATGATCTAGAGCAAAAAAGAACCAGTTTAAAATTCAAATCTATGATCAAGATATTAAACAAGGCAGCATGTGAATTAAAATGAATAAAGAAAAGAAAATAAACCCAACAAATATTTCATACACAAAAAATAAAAATAAATGGAAAATAAAATTGTACAAAATAGAAGTTTCTAACTATTTTTAAAAATTTAAAAGCAAACAAATAATAAAAGAACATAAAAATAAAACAAAAGAAGAGGGAGGTGCGATAAGTAACTAAATCAGTTCAAACCAAATGGGCTTATAAGTAAGGGGGTGTAAACACCCCAAATATGCCCTCTCTTTTTTCTCACACCTTGGCTTCTGATCCTTCATATTGCATTGCATAAGCATACCATCTCACACTGCATAGTTATTTCACTGCATAAGTTGCATAACTAGGGTTTGTGATCAAATGAATCTTAGAAGTGTTTTGAGCTATCTCAGAGGCCATGAAGCATGCCAAGAGGGTCCATGAGTGTTCTATGATCATATTATACCTCCAAGTTCTCTTGAAAGTCAAAATATCACAAGAGATTGCAGAGCCACCCAGGCAGGCTTAGGGTTTCCTACACAAATGACCGGAAATTAGGGTTTTGGGTTTGAGGTCCTTACACTTAAATTTTTTGGCCATTCTTAATTCTATTGGTCTATATATGTTATAAGGAGCATGTGTATCAAATTTGAAGCAAAACTTCATTGTGGAAGTCATCTGATCAAATGGTAACTTGTTGTGTAAGAAAAGTCAGAATCAAGGCATCTGAGGCCTCCATCAAGGGTACCAAAGGGTCATCTATAGAAGCATACTTCAAGCTCATTGTTTTTGATGACGTCAACATTATCCAAGCTCATTCCAGATTGCAAAAAGTCGAGATGACAACAAACGATCAAGATCATGGCTATGCATCATCAATGGAATGCTTCCGATCGTATCAAGCTTTTGTGCAACACTTTCAAGACTTGTCTCAAGGCTTAGGTATATCAATATTTACTTCTTAATATGATATACAAGTGTTCAATATATTCATCATAATTTTTAATGCATGTGCATATTTTTAGAAAAGAATTGGAACTGGTTTTAACACTTTAAACAAAAATATTTTTCTGTATTTTAACAGTGTTAACCGGTTAACCATATGGGTTAACTGGTTAACGGTAGCAATTTTTCAAATCTGTGGTAACGTTTCTGGGCGTTAACCGATTAACCTATTTGGTTAACCGGTTAACACTGTAGAAATTTTGAAAAATTGTTTCTCTTCAAATTCAAATGTTTATTAAGTGTTATACCTTTTCATGATTTTATTTCATAAGTTTTTTATTCCTTTTCAAAGAATTTCTTTTTAAATTCTCATACCTTTTTGAATAGGTGTTTCAACTACTATAAATTCTAAAATTTTCAAATTCATAAACACCTCCTAGATTTTTCAAATATTATCATACAATCAAAGTCACTAAATTCAAATACTTTTCATTTTTCAAAAGTGTTCATAAGTTCATAATTTTCATATTATCTTGAACACTTGTATTGAATCTTAAGTAGTGAATTCTTGATTATAGGAGAAGATCAATTTTTATTGATACCATTCATTGTACTCTCACTCAAACAATATTTTAGAAAGTGTCTTTCTATTTGTGACTTGTGTTCCAAGGATTGTTTGGACATAAGGGTAAGTGTGGCAAGAGGATTGTTCTTGCACACTTGTTTGTATAGTTTGCTAGAAAGTAGGCCTCACCATTGAAGGTGTGATAGGTTGTACTGTTCTAAAGAAACTAGTGGAAATCTCTTTCGTGTTGAAAGGGAACTGGATGTACCTTCGGATTGTGAAGGGAACCAGGATAAACCTTCGTGTCTTCTTTACTTTTCTGCTTTATAATTTTTGTTCTTTAAACCGTAAAAAGCAAAATCCATCCATCGAAGAAAAAGAATCGAAAAATTTGATAACACCTAATTCACCCCCCCCCCCTCTTAGGCTTATTCTGATCTTACAATTGGCATCAGAGCAGGTTTAAGTAACCTGTTCCTACAAGATCCTATGGCTTCCGCAAACTCGAATCTTGTTTTCAAAGATGGTGGAAGTAGCAACAAGCCTCTGCTCTTCTCCGGCGAATACTTCGATTTCTGGAAAATCAGAATGAGGGCACATCTTGAAGCCCAAGGAGAAGTCATATGGGAAGCAATCGAAGAAGGTCCGCATAATCCTGTTAATGTGATCAACGGCGTTGGAACCGCAAAATTGAAGAATATGTATGATGAAGATGATAAAAAGAAGATCCTAAATGAGAAGAAGGAAATCAACATACTTCAAAGCGCTCTTAGTATGGACGAATTTTTTCGTGTATCACAATGCAAATCGGCGAAGGAGATTTGGGATACTTTGGTAGAAACACATGAAGGAACAACAGAAGTTAAAAGATCAAGGCTTAACATGTTGAGTCAAGAATATGAAAAGTTCCGCATGCAGCCGGAGAATCTATTGTGGCTTTACAAAAAAGATTTGTTCATCTAACCAACCACTTGATTGCACTCAGAAAGACCTTCACTAACGACGATCTCAACTTGAAAATTCTAAGGTCTTTGACAAGGGAATGGCAACCGAAGGTGACCGCGATTTCGGAGAAGAAGAGTCTCTCAACAATGACGTCCGCATCTCTATTCGGCAAACTTCAAGAGCACGAATTGGAACTTGGAAGGCTCGAGAAGCACGAAAGTCAAGAGAAAAAGTCCAAAGGAATTGCTTTGAAGATTGACACGAAGGATGACAAAGATGACGAGATCTCCGAAGATGAGAACTTCATGCTTCTTGTTAAGAAGCTTGGTAAGTTTTTTAACAAAAATAATAATTCTTCTTTTCCTAAAAAGAATAAACATTTCAGGAAGAAGGATACATCCACATCGAATTAAGAAGTTACATGCTATGAATGTGGAAAGCAAGGTCACATAAAACCGGATTGTCCAAGACTTGTGAAGAAAGGAGGATTCAAAGGAAAGAAGGACTTCAAAAATAAAAAGGCTTATGTCGCATGGGATGACAATGAAGTTAGTTCCTCATCGGTATCGGAAAGCGATGAATATGAAAATATGGCGTTAATGGCGTCACATCACTCCGATGAAGAAAATGACGAGGTTAGTAGCAACTTTTCAATTTATGAAAATGATGCACAAGAAGTCATAGATGAACTTCTAAAAGAATGCAAGACTTTGTACAAAAATATTTCATCCCAAAAGAAAAAAATATTATCTTTAGAAGAACAAAATGCATCTTTTGAAAAGTACATTGAAAATGAAAAACAAAAGATAATGGATGAAAAACAAAGCCTTGCATGTAAAAATTGTGAGTCATTGTCTTTTCGAATTGTTCAACTCAAAAGAGTTTTAGAAAGATATGAAAAAGGTCAAATTGGCTTGGAGGAAATTCTTAGGCACCAAAGATATCCAAATGATAAAAGTGGCTTAGGATATTCTAAGTTTTCCAAACCAAGCACAAGTGAAACCGTTTTCGTAAAGGCTAGTGAACAAATTGTTAAAGAAAAGACTAACAATTCTAAAAATATGCATCAAAGTCATAAAAAGAAAAGGATCATTAAGAAACAAAAATATGTTCCTAGATTTAAAAGTCAATTTCAACCTAATTGTTTTTATTGTGGAATCAAAGGCCATACACCTAATGCTTGCTATGTGCGCAACATTGGTGTTGCTAAAGGGAATTATGTGTGGGTTGAAAAGGGTACTAACTATCAAGGACCCAAAGCAATTTGGGTACCTAACAATACTTGACTTTGTTTTGTAGGTATGCTTGAAAACAACTTCTACGCAATGGTATCTCGATAGCGGTTGTTCAAAGCATATGACGGGTGATATCAACATATTTTCAAGTCTAGCACTTAAGGCCAAAGGATACATTACTTACGGTGATGATAATAAAGGAAGAATTCTTGGAGTTGGAACCATTGGTGCATCTCCTCATACAATCATCGAAGACGTCCTTTATATGGAAGGCCTTAAACACAACCTTCTTAGCATAAGTCAATTGTGTGACAAAGGGTTCCGAATCAACTTCACAACGGAGGAATGCTTGATAGAACACGAAGTCACTCATGAACTCTTGCTAAAAGGTAAACGATTTAATAACATTTTTATGATTTCTTTTGATGACTCTCTCTTGAAGGTGAAGTGCTTAAAGGCAAACAACAACGAGGCATGGCTTTGGCATAAGAGGATTGCTCACATTCACATGGAGCATTTGAATAAATTATTAAAGCATGTTCTAGTTGTTGGTCTTCCGAAGATGAAGTTTATCAAGGATAAGCTTTGTGACGCATGTCAAAAGGGGAACTTCAAAATTCGACCTATTCTCAAGAAGACCCCATATGAGTTGTTCAAGGGAAGGAAACCCAACATATCTTTCTTCTACATATTCGGATGCAAATGCTTCGTTCTCAACAACGGCAAGGACAACCTTGGTAAGTTTGATGAGAAATCCGATGAAGGTATATTTCTTGGCTATTCTCTATCAAGTAAAGCTTTTAGAATTTTCAATAAACGAACTCTTACTATTGAAGAATCTATACATGTTTTGATTGATGAGACTAACCCCTCGAAAGAGGATAATATTATTGTGCATGATGATGATGATGTAGTAGATCTATCACAACAACAAAAGGAGATATCAAAAGAACAAGAAATATCACAAGAAGATGACTCACCACCCATTGAAGAACATCAAGATCTTCCAAAAGAATGGAGAACTCATAGAGATCACCCGATAGATAAAGTGATTGGTGATATTAGCCAAGGCGTTGCAACTCGACTCAATCTCAAGGATGCTTGCCTCAACATGGCGTTCGTGTCTCAAATTGAACCAACAAAAATCAATGAAGCCTTAGGCGACGATCAATGGATAATAGCTATGCAAGAATAACTCAACCAATTCGAAAGGAACCAAGTTTGGACTCTTGTACCAAGACCGGACAACAAACATATCATAGGCACAAGATGGGTGTTCAAGAACAAACTTGACGAGAATGGGATCATAGTTCGTAACAAAGCAAGATTGGTCGCACAAGGCTACAACCAAGAAGAAGGAATCGACTTTGATAAAACATTCACTCCGGTAGCAAGGTTAGAAGCAATTAGATTATTACTTGCTTACGCTTGTTCTATGAATTTCAGTTGTACCAGATGGATGTCAAAAGCGCTTTCCTAAACGGTTACATCAATGAAGAAGTCTACGTCAAACAACCTCCGGGTTTTGAAGACTTCAAGAATCCCTCTCATGTCTACAAGTTGAAGAAGGCTCTTTATGGCTTAAAGCAAGCACCAAGGGCTTGGTATGATCACCTTAGCAACTTCCTATCTAAGAAAGGTTTTACGAAAGGAAAGGTTGACATGACTTTGTTCATCAAGAATCTCAAGGGCAACACCTTACTTGTTCAAGTCTATGTCGACGACATCATCTTCGGTTCAACAAACAAAGATCTTTGCGAAGAATTCTCTCTTATGATGCAAGGCGAATTCGAGATGTCCATGATGGGAAAGATGAACTACTTCCTTGGTTTACAAATCAAGCAAACAAAGGATGGAATCTTCATCAACCAATCCAAGTATTGCAAGGAATTATTGAAAATATTTGATATGGACAATTGCAAAGAAATGTCTACTCTAATGGGATCCGGAACGTATGTTGATCAAGATCTTTCCGGCACTTCAATAGATATTACAAAGTATCGAGGTATGATCGGTTCACTTTTATATTTGACGGAAAGCCGTCCTGACATTATGTTTAGTGTTTGTTTGTGTGCCCGCTTTCAAGCTAATCCGAAGGAATCACATCTCACTGTCGTAAAGAGGATCATGAAGTATCTCAAAGGAACGACGCACGTCGGATTATGGTATCCTGAAGGTAGTACTTGTTCTTTAATTGGTTATTCTGACACTGATTATGCAGGATGTAAGACCGATAGAAAAAGTACAAGTGGTACTTGTCACATTCTCGGGAATGCACTAGTGTCATGGGCATGTAAGAAGCAAGCATGTGTTGCACTTAGCACGGCCGAAGCGGAGTACATCGCAGCAGGAAGTTGTTGTGCTCAAATCTTGTGGCTTAAACAACAACTTCTCGATTTCGGTATAGATCTCGGTTGTATCCCTCTCCGGTGTGACAACACAAGTGCCATCAATATCACGAAAAACCCGGTCATGCATTCAAGAACAAAGCACATTGATATCCGACACCACTTCCTTCGAGATCATGTTCTAAATGGAGATGTCGATGTTACATTCGTGGATACACACAATCAACTTGCCAATATATTCACTAAACCGTTGGCTAAAGAGCAATTTTACAAGATTCGACGAGAACTTGGTATTCTCAATGAAGGTGACATCTAACCTTTAATTTAAAATTGCTTATTGTATGTTTTTATTGCATTTTATGTATGTTTGTTCACTTTTTAGTCATAAAATGCTAGCACTCCTATTTTGCCGTTTTTCGTTTTTCTCACTTTCGTATACCCGAAAATAATCGGTTTCAAAAACTTTTTGATTGAAAGTTGCGTTTTGATGAGTGCTAACACTTTATGGAAATTTTTTTTATGAAAAAATGATTTTTTTTGGTCTAAAACATGTTGCTGGATTTTTCAAAATATTCAATTTTTTTAACCGTTAACCGGTTAACCTATTACGTTAACCGGTTAACACATCCAAAACTTGGATTTCCAGCGCAAATTTCAGACTCTGTTTTTTTTCTTTGTTTTACTATGTTTTAATATATTCTAAAAGTACATGTATTGCATGTTTGGTTCATTCACTTCCACATGTTTTAAACTCTTCAACTCTTTGACTGCCATAAACACTATTTATCATCCTCTTCCAACTTCCAACCTTCAACATCTTAAAACCCCATTAAAACCCACTATCTTTTCATCTTTATAACACTCTTCAAACTACATTCAACTCACCAAATATCAAATCCGAAAATATCATCTCCTCCATAAACCCTAACTCCATCATTGTTCATGGCACCCCAAAGGAAAGGAAAGGAACCGGCTTCTGTGTCAGAAGAAGCTCCAGCTTTAGAAACAATGGAATCTACCCAGAAGAGGAGGATGGATTTCAAAGTCAGAGTCAGACCACTGCTTAAGGGTAAATATGTTCTTCTGAAATCCTTCAAACCTTCAACCTTTAAATTTCCTGCATTACTAGAATTTCAAGGGATGCTTGATTTTGTTGCTGACAACATGAGAGTTTACCCGGATTTGGTCCAATCCTTTATGCATAACTTTTCTCTCAATATGGATAGGCATGGTAAACATAAGTTGCATACTCTTGTTAGAAATTGTGAAATTAAGGAGGATTTAGGTGCTTTGGCTGCATCCTTGAACATTCCATTTTCCGGTGTGTTTCTCCGCAAAGGCATGAATCACATTGATGATATTTGGTCCGGCTACGACAAAATGGAGTATTATTACTCAATCTTCCATTTTCCGAAGGATGTTGTGACATCGGGACAACGCACTTCAAGAACTCTATGTTATGCGAAGAATTTGATCGTCGATGATCGGTTGTTACACTATATCATCTGTTATGTGCTGCTGCCCAAGGATTCAAACCACTCTCAAATCAACGACTTGGAGATGCAAGTGTTGTTTTCTATCAAGAAAAGGGTAAAGATTAATTGGATGCTCACTATGATGTATCACTTGAAGCAACAACTCTCTTTAAAGACAAGACTTCCGTATGCTAGGCTCATTTCTCGGATCATTGAGCAAACCGACTTGGTTATTGGTAGGGAACCTTTTATCGCCATGAAGGCTACGGCGAATGAAATAAATGAGATTACAATTGTGAAGAATACCGGAATTGTGTTACGCAACGATGGTTCTTATGAATATGCCGATGGTTCCTCCGCTCCATCCTTTCCTATTCCCGAAGGTGGCATAACCAATGACTTCCTTTACACCACCATCATGACACATCACCGAGAAGCTCAACAAAACCACCGTGAAACCCAACGCACTCTCAAAAGTCTTCGGAAATTGATTATCGGTTCTCACAACCAAACCGAAGAGGAAGATGAAAGTGAAGCCGGTAGTGAAGATGGTGAAGATGAAAGTGATGATATGTTGGAAGAGGAATGAACATGCATGTCTTGTTGATTTTGTTGTTTATTTAGTTTTTTTAAAATTCTATTATAAGTCCTAAGTTTGTTAGGCAGTTTTGATTTCGTTTCGGTTATGTTTTCATACTCTTATCCGTTTTTAATCCAATTATGTTTTTGTTATATTTGTGTTTTCGTGTATGCTTTCATACTAAGTTGCATCATGCTGAATTTTATGTTGTATTTTTCATGTTTATGCTTGATCCTCTCTTCCTTTTTGCTAATGCCAAATTGGGAGAAGAGCTTTGGTTTCTAATATCTCTCTGTGCAGAATTTTTCCTCTGTTAAGATAGGGGGAGTTGCTGGACATAGAGGGAGAAGCAAGCCTAGAACATCATTGATCGATCAAAGCTTGTACGCAAAATTCGCTCGGTTGTCATCATAAAAAGGGGGAGAATGTAGAAGCATACTTCAAGATCATTGTTTTTGATGACGTCAACATTATCCAAGCTCATTCCAGATTGCAAAAATTCGAGATGACAACAAACGATCAAGATCATGGCTATGCATAATCAATGGAATGCTTCCGATCGTATCAAGCTTTTGTGCAACACTTTGAAGACTTGTCTCAAGGCTTAGGTATATCAATATTTACTTCTTAATATGATATACAAGTGTTCAATATATTCATCATAATTTTTAATGCATGTGCATATTTTTAGAAAAGAATTGGAACTGGTTTTAACACTTTAAACAAAAATATTTTTCTGTATTTTAACAGTGTTAACCGGTTAACCATATGGGTTAACCGGTTAACGGTAGCAATTTTTCAAATCTGTGGTAACGTTTCTGGGCGTTAACCGATTAACCTATTTGGTTAACCGGTTAACACTATAGAAATTTTTAAAAATTGTTTCTCTTCAAATTCAAATGTTTATTAAGTGTTATACCTTTTCATGATTTTATTTCATAAGTTTTTTATACCTTTTCAAAGAATTTCTTTTTAAATTCTCATACCTTTTTGAATAGGTGTTTCAACTACTATAAATTCTAAAAATTTCAAATTCATAAACACCTCCTAGATTTTTCAAATATTATCATACAATCAAAATCACTAAATTCAAATACTTTTCATTTTTCAAAAGTGTTCTTAAGTTCATCATTTTCATATTATCTTGAACACTTGTATTGAATCTTAAGTAGTGAATTCTTGATTATAGGAGAAGATCAATTTTTATTGATACCATTCATTGTACTCTCACTCAAACAATATTTTAGAAAGTGTCTTTCTATTTGTGACTTGTGTTCCAAGGATTGTTTGGACATAAGGGTAAGTGTGGCAAGAGGATTGTTCTTGCACACTTGTTTGTATAGTTTGCTAGAAAGTAGGCCTCACCATTAAAGGTGTGATAGGTTGTACTGTTCTAAAGAAACTAGTGGAAATCTCTTTCGTGTTGAAAGGGAACTGGATGTACCTTCGGATTGTGAAGGGAACCAGGATAAACCTTCGTGTCTTCTTTACTTTTCTGCTTTATAATTTTTGTTCTTTAAACCGTAAAAAGCAAAATCCATCCATCGAAGAAAAAGAATCGAAAAATTTGATAACACCTAATTCACCCCCTCTTAGGCGCATTCTGATCTTACATCATCTTCATCAATTTGAGGTCCTATGATCTTTATTTGATCTTGGGAATGGTTAGAAGTTCACAAGATTGGAGAATTTTGAGCCATTTGCAAAGTTGCCATTTTTGGACATGACTTGTAATGTAAACTTTCCATTTTGGGAAAGATTTTCAACCTCCTCTTTCTTGATCAAAATGGCTTCAAATGAAATTTTTTCAAACATGAAAGTTGTAGATTGGATCTTCCCATTTTCAAAAAGTACAAGAACTCCTCTTGATTCATCCTAGAACTCAAGTTATGATGGATCAAAGTTGGCAAAAATCACATAATTTTCAAGTTCATGCCAAAGAGGGAAATGTACAATTTTGCTTTCCAAGCCTTCTCATGACCTCTAATACACTTCTACACATCATAGAAACATAATGCAACTTGTTTAGACCAGAATTGTGCAAAGAACCAAGGATTTTCATGACTTGCATCTCAAGAGTTCTCAAAGTTGTGAAAATGCTAAACACATACAATCTCATGATCCAAATATTACAGCTCATCACAAATGATCCAAGAGTGCTCCATGAAGTTAGCTGATGCTGAACCAAATGAGGTCACAATGTTACAAAACAATGCAAATGATTCATTTTGCTCCAAGAATAGTGTCAATTTCGTGCATGGCATGAGGGGTATTTCACAAAGTGCAAAACATGCATGATCATGAGAAAAGTGTGATCCCCACATCCAAGGGCCAAAATAATTGTTGTCTTAATTCAAGGGTGAGATTTGGAAAGCACATGGGCAAGGAATGAGTGGAATGCACGAGTAGAATACCTCATCACACCAACTTTGCCAATTTTGCAAATTCTCTCCCACACTCCCATATCACGTGCATTCTTCCTCATTTTTTCAGCATTGTTTCTTGAGACCATATAATAGAAGCTAGGGTTTTAGTTTGCCTCAGATCCATCCCATTTTCATCACTCCATAGTTTTTGCACTAGAAGCAACTTCTTTCGAATCTCTTTATTCTTTCACTCTCTTCACAAACTTTTTCCATATTCTTGTTTAGTGAGTCACAAAGATCATTATTCCATCATTCATTTAAGCTAAAAGTGCAAGAATAGAAGGGTGCCATTCAAAGGCAGGTTGCTTTGAAGCTTCAGATTCAAGTTCCATCAAGCTCCCTCTTGCATTTATTTTGCAAGAGGAGATCAAAAGGGTTAGATCTGCAGCATTTGGAGCATTTTCTTGGTGGTTTTGAGGTGTCTCCTTCTCAGGTAAGCTTCTGAATCCATGGATCTGGAATTGGTTTTTGATGTGTGCATTTTGATCTGTGAAGTATGCTGATTACACTGCACGTTGTAGATTTGAAAATGGTGCATTATTGAGGATGTATTGTTGATTTAAAGTTTCATGGTGAAACCTGTTTGTCTTTGATCTGGAGTATTCTTTGATAATTTGTGATTTTGGTTGTTATTTTGGATTCAGCGCACCTTAATTACTCAATCTGGAGTGTTTGATTTATTTTCATTGAGATTTGTTCATTGTTTGCATTTTCCGGTGCCGGAGCCCTAGCTCCAGGTCACCGGATTCTGGGCTGGTGTTATTTAGGGTTTGAAGGAAGAAGATAACCTCATGGCCGTAGGATCTCCCATCTGGACGCTCATAATATTGCCACCTCATTAAATGAGGACCCTCCCCCTCGCGTGTTTTTCCTTTTCTATTTTTAATCTGAATAATTCATTTTATTTCGCATACATAATAATTAACGTGCACACCACCCTTGTCCAGTTATTTTGATGACTTTAATTAATGAGTTGACTGATCCTGGCTTTCCATTTGATCCTAGGGTTTCTGTTTTTTCCAAATTAATTGAATTTCCACCCCAATTACTGTAAGCTGCGCTGAGAATTGGGTGGGCTTGTATTGATATCCACACACCCCTTGCGTGAGGCCCATTTGTTTTGAACTGGTCCTGCTTGCTATTCATACCTCCTGGCCATTTCATTTTTACTTCTTTTTCTTTTGATTTCTTTTTAATATCAGTTTGGTTTTTAATTTTTAAAAATAGTTTTAAGTCATTAAAAATTCTAAAAAAATTCATGAATGTTATTTTTAGTTTTCTTTAATTTTTGACATTTTTATTTTCCATTTATTTTATTTTGACACGTGTAAATTAATTGTTCATTATAATTAATTCATTTTAATTCATTTGGAAGCTTACTGACCTGCCCATTTTCTATCTTGATCATCATTTTGAATTTTTGGTTGGTTCTTTTTGCTTTGGACTCATGATAGGGTGTACTTTATGTGTGATTTTTTTTCCTGATTTTTAGAAGCTTGTTCAATTGGTTTTGGTCCTTGACTTGTGAGTGAAGTTTCTTAACCCTAGTTGATGTTTGACCCCTCATTTGACTTGCTTGACTTCTGAATTTCTTCCTCTCCTTTTGGCATGTTGTTATATCATGATTGAAGATCTCTTGTCCAAGGTTGTGGAATTTTTGGGTGCATACTTGATTTGATTTGAATTTTTGTTCTTGACTTGTAACATTTTGCTTCTTTTTGATCATAAGCCCTCTCCTTAGCTTAGAAGGGCGCTTGTGCCAACTTCTTCATCTTGTTTAGGGTCCCTTTAGGGCATTGATACTTCTCTGATCTTGGGATGGGGTTTGTGTTTTGGAAATCTTGTAATTTGTTTGCCTTTGGAGTTCTTCCATTCTTATGTACATTCACCTCACTTCCTTTGCTTCTTTCTTCCCATAATGTGATTGCTTGACCATATGCTTCTCTTCTCTTCACCTCTCATGCTCTTTAGACACTTTTCTAACTTTATTAGGGTTCTGATCTTGCAAGTTAAGTTTGTTTTTTGTTTATTTTGCTTTACATCTTCTTAAGTTTGCTTTGCGTTGCTATGTGATTCATGTTGCTTCATGTTGATTTGTGTGCTTCTTCTCTCATTCTTGTGACTTGTATTTTCATAGGATACTTTTGTGTATGAATTCACTTCTGGTTGTATGGTGTTGGCATGGCATTATGTTCATCTTGTTTTACTTTTATGCTTGTGTCACTAACCATTTCAGGGGCTATGGTAAGTGAGAGGTGTGGATGTGATTCCCACATCTCCAAATCTTATCTCTTCTCTTCTTATCATTACTTGTTCTAACCTTGTAATTGTTGGGCTTAGGCCTTTCTTTTCCCCTTCTTCTATTCTTCTTTCTTCTTCTTCTCTCTTTCTTTCTTTCTTCTTTAGGATAGTAAACCTCACTAACCTAGGATACCCATGCATGACAACACTTAGGATTCATTAGTCCCCCATTAGACTTTTGTCTTTGTGATCCTTTTGGTTTTTTTTCTCTTCTCATCTCAAAAAAACTATAAGAAGACACTTAATAAAGATTGAAGTGATACCTTGAGCAATAGCCTTATCCCATGAGACACTTGTAGTCTTCCCATCTTGGGATAGTACAAGCTTATCTTGTGATGTACAAGTCCGATCAAGATGTCATCTTCACCAAGAAAATCATAAAACACACTTCTTCACTGTGAACCCAAAAAAAACACTTAATAAGTTAATGAGTTAGTGAGCCTAAGCCCTAATCTCTGGATTCAAGTTTTGGGGATCTTCTCCTTACTTGAGTGTGCTTGTTCTATTATTCCATCTTGGAATGTAGTGACAAGTGCACATTCCATGGAAAAGAGCTTGAGCTCACTTCCTTGTGACACACTCATAAAAAACTTCATAAAAAACACAAACAAACAATAAGCGTCTTTCCTTTGGGAATTCTTTTCTCATCTCATTCGCTCCGTACGCGAACTTGCTCCTACTTGTCATTTTGCAAGACGGTAACGCACTCGTCGTCCGAGCCTGCAACACCTGAGCATTGACATAGGCAGTTTAAGCCTTAAGACACAAGCAATATTTTCCACCCCTAGTTAGGGGAACTACGGCGACTCTGATCCTCATGTTCAGTGAGGTACGTAGGCAGCGGGGTAGGGCCCGTTCGAGCACAATCTTTATTTTCCTTACATTTTTTCTCTTTGTTTTCTTTCTCAGTTCCTTTTCCAGTTCAGTTCCTTTTCTTTTGCAGCAGCTTTCATTTCTACACCCTTTGAAACAGTTTATTTGCAAGCTTGGATCCCGTCGGGTACGGAGGACGATCTGGGGTCCTAATACCTTCCCAGGTCGTAACCGACTCCCGAACTCAGTCTCTTTAGTTCGCAGGACCCGTGTCCTTCCTCTTCTTTTCTTCTGGTTTGTGCAGCATTACCCTTCCCGTCTCTTCGGGATAAAAATGCCTGGCTGGCGACTCTATTCTTTTCTGCGCCACTTTCGCGTTTGTACTAGGATGGAAATCCGGGGAGCGACAGCTGGCGACTCTGCTGGGGAGCGAACCCAGAATCTCTGGTTCCCTTGAGAGTCTCTCCTAGCGCTTGTTTGTTTCTGTTTCTTTGGGTGTTGGTTGCTTGTTGTTGTGTGTTGTATTTTACTGTTATTTTATTTACAGTTTTATTTACAACTTTATTTACAGTTTTCAGTATTTATTTTCTGCATCATATTATTACTGGACTGTCTGGACTGGATTTTCTGTTTGGTGGGTTTGGGTGATACTGTTTCTGAGAGATGAGCTCATTACCACGGCTCGAGTGCACCTTAGGACTTAGAGTGGTTCCACTTTGGCCTCATGAGATCTTGTCATGGGGGTAGTAGTGAGTTCCACGCCCAGATTTGCGACCGTCTTGGAAATGTCTTGATTTGGGGATCTTCCTCTTTCATTTCATAACCTTGACAGTTATGTGCAGCTGGGGACCGATCATTGAGAACCTTGTGGAAACATCCCTCTCTAGTGATGGTAGTGGCATACCACATTGTGTGGCAAACCCATTCGCATCCGAGGGCCCACCTGGGACTTGCATAGGATGACCTTGTTTCCCGGACTCAGCTGAGGCCTCCCTGCGTAGTATATAATGCCAAACCGATTCCCTGATCTGGTCATGTGCCATTTCTAGGAAATGGTGAAAGTATTATTGCTATTCGGCTTTGAGAGTCTGTGATGTCTGACCCGGAGCATACCAGTGAGGTTGGGAGGGGTTTACAGGTTTGTAGGAACCCTTGGCCTCTACATACCCTCATTATTAGTTTTCCTTGTTATGATTTTGGTCCTATGGTTCTGGTGTTCTGGTTTTCTTGGTACTATGGTTCTGAGAATTTCTATCAGAGGGTTGTGACTCAGAGGATCTTGGTTGCTAGTTATTCAGAGGGTCCTTATGTTCCGTGTCCAGTATCCAGATGGTCCCAGATTGATCATATGCCTGCATTGCATTTGCATTTGCATCATTCTTGCATTAACTGTTTATGTTTCCATTTTTCAGGTTATTGTTCATAGTCAGCTCCCAGTTCTGGTAAATCTTATCTCCAGATGGCAGAAGTCAGAAAAATTACAAGGAAAAAGAATGTTCACTATACTTTTCTTCAACCTGAAGTCAGAAGTGTTCAGAAATTAGCAGGTTTGATGAATGACCAAGTCTTGGGAAATTTCAGAAAGAGATATGGCCCGATATTGAAGTATGTGGACAAACCCACTGCAGACCAGAAGGACAGTTTGCATACCTTGCTTCTGTTTTATGATCCTCTGCTGCGGTGTTTCGTGTTTCCAGATTACATCTTGGCTCCTACCTTGGAGGAGATTTCCAGCATTTTGAATGTTCCAGTCAGAGATACCTTGCCTTTCTATGGGTCTGAGGTGGTGCTTAAGGAAGAGGACATAGCCAAAGTCTGTCGTTTACCAGCTGCTATAGTCAAGAAGGCCTTGAGGGATAGTGAAGGCAAAGGACTCCCTTGGAGTGTGCTTATGCCAGAGGCAGAGGAATATGCTAAAGAGGGTAAATGGGGGGATTTTGGTGCTTTGCTAGCTTTGATGGTGTATGGGTCTAGCTTGTTCCCAGGGGAGAAGGAAATTGTAAGCTTGGAAGTGATCTCTTTCTTTGCTAAAGGCAATCATGTGCCAACTCTGTTGGGAGATTTCTACTATAACGTTCATTACCAGAATGAGAAAGGTAGAGGTGGACCAGTGGGCTGTTGTGCTTCATTGTTTGCCGAGTGGTTTGCCCGACAATTTCCAAAATCAGGCGCTTTCAAGGAAATGAGGGATGAGTGGAGATGGTCTAGAAGGTTGATGGGGCTAACTGCTGAGGATATAGCCTGTGGATATGACAGAGATCTGCTGGGAAAAGAGTTGCTGGTCAGTTGTGGAAGATTTGCTGGAGTACCGTTGCTGGGAAGGAAGGGTGTGATCAGTTATCATCCAACATTAGCCAGAAAGCAATTTGATTATCCTTTGAGAGATCCTCCAAATGTGGAAGAGTTTGCTGAGTCTTTGTATTTTCCTGTGGAAGGAATCAAAGAGTTAGTTCTACAAGCATTTCAAGCTTGGGCTCATAGAGTGAGGAAGGGTAAGAAAGACTTTGGCAGAGTGGATCCCAAGACGTATCCTCCTTTTGCTACATGGTTGCAAAAACATGTAGAAGAAGTTCTCATGCCCTTCTCAGTAGAAGCTCCACTTTATCCCAAGGAAGTGCCGAGCCAGAGTACTGTCTCCCTTGAAGAGTATAAGAAATTGGAAGCTCAACCGCATGAAGTTCGAGTGGAGAATGCTGAAATGGTTAGCCTGTATCATCTTGCCAACCGGGCCAAAAATGAAGCAGAGGGAAAGCTGCAGAAGATATAAGCCTCTTTGGAAGCTAAAGAGAAAGACTTTGCTGGAAGGGAAGCTCACTTTCAAAGGTTGGGTATGATGGAAGCAAAAAGAGAAGCGGAACACAAAAAGACTTTGAAGACTCTCAAGGAAGCTCGCCAATCCATTGTTTGGTTGCAAGGCCAAAGGGAGGAGGAGCAAAAGAAGTTTAAAGAAAAAGAAGAGTTTTTCGAGGTGCAAATGGCCTTCAAGAAGGAAGAAGTGGAGCAAGTCCACAACATACGGAGGGAAAAGACCCAGCAGTTAGCTTAGAGGAGGCACTGAAGGAGATTGAGGAGCTCAAGCTGAGAGCAGGTGTGAAGAAGAACAGAGCAGAGGTGGCTACAGAAGAGCCTGTGTCTCTAGTTTAGTTTATTTATTTGTTCAGACTACCTACAGACTTATTGTAGGAGTCTTGCTTTATTCTTTTGTCTTTTATTCATGTAATGACTTGTAACCCTTCGGGGAGTATTTTTGTTGGTGCTCTAACTTTTTGCCGGCAGTGGTTTGTCCATGATATACAGTGTTAATATGCAAATTATTATTTCCGAATATGCAAGGCTTGTTTTTCTGATACTACTAATATCTAAATACTCGTCAAAGAGAAAGTATGAAAGTTAATACTCAAAGTGGCTGTCTGGAGTAAATACTAGAACTGGGGCATACAAATGCTTAAAACTTGGAAACATGAGCAGTTACATTGCATGCATATGACGCGTTTGTTTGTTTTGCAGGTAGTGCTTCAGTTTCTAATGTCTTTTCTGTTTCAGGCACTATAGCTCCCAGGAAAGTTCAAGAACAGCCAGTCATACATAGATATCCCACAAGAGTCAACAGAGAAAGAGTCATGGATCAAATCCAGGCTGATTTAGCTGACTTGAGACTGAGGATGGATAATTTTATGACTCTTATGGCAGGAATGGGTCAGAATCAGGAGCGTCTGCGTGAGTTGGTTGAAAATAGTCAAGCCAGGAACAACGGTACTGCTGATGGAGGTAATCGTAACGGTGCGGGCGCCCGTCAAGTTGAAATCCCTATAGCACAGCCAGGGGTTACCATTGTCAATGATGGACTGAACAATGTACAAATGGACGGTCAAGACGAACAGTTCACGTTGCTAGACGAAACTGAAGGCTAGGGGGCTGAAATGAACAGGAAATTTGAAGAGATGGCAGAACAGATCAGGGCTATTCAATCTCATAACTCTCTGGGGTTCGACATTACTGACTTGGGCTTGGTTCCAGGGGTTAGAATCTCTTACAAGTTCAAGGTCCCAACTTTCGAGAAGTACAACGGCACAGCATATCCAAAGAATCATCTTCAGTCCTTTGTAGGAAGGATTGCTTCCCACACCGATGATGAAAAGTTATGGATGTACTATTTCCAGGACATCCTGGTTGGGGTCTCCTTAGAATGGTATATGAAGCTAAGTAGAGTCAACATTAAGAGCTGAAAGGACCTGGCAGAGGATTTCGTGAAGCAATACCAGTACAATTTGGACATGGCTCCAAATCGCACTCAATTGCAAAACATGTCTCAAACTACTAAGGAGTGGTTTAAAGAATATGCTCAAAGGTGGCGTCAGCTCGCTGCCAGAGTGCAACCACCATTGCTGGAGAATAAGATGGATGATATGTTCATGGGGACATTGCAAGGAGTGTTTATCGAAAGATTGGCGTCTTGTTCGGCTACCAAGTTCAATGATATAGTAATTGCTGGAGAGAGGGTCGAGACTTTGTTAAAGATGGGAAAGATTCAGGATATAAGTGCGAGCAGTTTGAATGGAGTAAGAAAAGCTTTCAACGGACCCCCAAGAAGAAGGGAAGGTGAAACCAATGCTGTCTTTGGTCGAGGACGGGGCCGAGGATATAAAAGATCATATGGGCAAGTGGCGGCTGTCACAATCCCTTCCAGTCACGTGCAGCAGGTACAACCTCAACAACAACAACAACAGCAGCCACAATGTAACAAATATCAACAAACAACAAAGACCTTATCAGCCAAGACAGGCTCGTCCGGCTAATAGGGTGCTTGAAGCAATTCCCATGACATATACTGCATTGCTGTAGAGATTGATGGACCTGAATTTGATACAATTGAGGACTTTGGCCCCACCACCACCTGGAGAGCTTCCAGTGGGATACGATTCCAATGCTAGATGCGCTTTCCATTCAGGGGCACCCGGGCACACAACTGAGAAGTGCAGGGCGCTACAGCACAAAGTTCAAGATCTGATCGACTCCAAGGCGATTAATTTTGCACCACCGCCGAATGTTACTTCAAACCCTATTTTAAACCACGGAGGGGCTAGAATAAATGTTGTTGATAGTGGTGAGAAGTTAAGTCTGATTCTGAGCATAGAATAAGTGAAGACTCCGCTATTGGTAGTGAAGGAGAGGCTGCTAAAAGGACAAGTGTTTCCAGGATGTAGTTCTGATTGTGAGAAGTGTGTGAATTCCGTGAATGGTTGTGAAGACTTGAGGATGGGGTTGTAGAATTTGATTGATGAAGGATCATTGCAGTTTGACAAAGTTGATAATGAAGTTGATGATGTGTCCATTATAACCATTTTCTATGATCCAGCTGAGATGCCTACTAGAAGGGAACCTGTTACTATCTATGCTCCTGAAGTCAGTCCTGTAACTATCACTGTTCCTGGGCCTATTCCTTATACAGATGATAAAGCCATTCCATGGCATTACGGCTCAGATGTGTACGTGGAAGGACAGAAAGTGGATAGTAAGTCAGTAGTTATTGACCCGACTGTAGTGAACGTCGGAGGGGTTGGAGGTTTTACGAGAAGTGGTCGTCTATTTGCTCCCCCAGTTCTAAGAGGAGATCCTGAGGCTGAGGCTTCAGCAAAGGCTAAAGGGAAGCAAACAGCGACTGAAGAAACGACAACTCCCGTTGCTGGACAGGGTACCTGGAGGAATTTATGTGCATAATTAAAAAGAGTGATTATAAGGTGGTCGAACAGTTGAAACAAACGCCGTCCAAAATATCAATTTTGTCTTTGCTGATGTGTTCTCCAGCACATAGGGAAGCCTTGTTGAAAGTGTTGCAGATGGCCTATGTTCCTCAAGAAATAACTGTTAATCAACTGGAAGCTGTAGTGGGCAGTGTGAATGCAAGCCATGGGCTAGGCTTTACAGATAGAGACCTTATGTCAGAGGGCCGTAACCATAGCAAAGCATTGCATATTACTATGGAGTGCAAGGGTGTTGTTTTGTCGCTTGTCCTGGTCGACACAGGCTCTTCTCTTAATGTACTCCCGAAGAAAGCATTAATGAAGCTCAATGTTGATGGTATCGTCTTAAGGCCCAGTGATTTGATAGTCAAAGCTTTTGATGGGTCCAGAAGGTCAGTGTTTGGAGAAGTTGAGTTACCTATGAAAATAGGGTCTCAAGTATTCAAAAGCACCTTCTACGTCATGGACATTCAACCCGCGTACAGCTGCTTCTTGGGACGTCCATGGATTCACGCTGCCGGAGCTGTAACATCCACTCTGCATCAAAAGCTCAAATACGTGGTTGATGGCCAAGTAATCACTATGTGCGGAGAGGAAGATATCTTTATGAGCCACTTATCAACTTTCAAATATGTGGAGATGGACGGAGAGATCCACGAGACTCTGTGTCAGGCCTTCGAAGCAGTTAATGTCAGCGATTTGACTCCAGTAGAGAAGAACAGTGAGAAAGAAGGTACCTCCATTCACTCCTACAAGCAGGCGAAGGAAGTGGTTCAGTCAGGAAGCGCCCAAGGCTGGGGAAAATTGCTGGAATTAGAGAAGAAAGATGATAAGTTTGGTTTGGGTTATCAGCCTAGTGGGTCTAATTGGTCTTCGAGTGGTAAGGCTATTACTTTTACAAGCGCTGGGATGCTCGACCGCAACCATATCTGTGTGACAAATGAAGAGGGAGACAGTGATGGTGACTGGGACAACTGGATTCATCCGTGTGCACCCGGAGAGGAGCTGAAGAACTGGTTTTCTGAAGACATCGTCCAAGTTACCTGGCAACCAGAGTAATTTATTTGTTTCCTTTTTCTTATCATGCTGCATTGTCAAATCCTGCACTCTGCCCAAGGTGCTAGGATCCATTGTTTGGGCCACCATGTTTGTTATGCATTTATTTTACCATGAAATAAAGGACATTTTCAAACAAATTGTGTTCTCTTTCTTTCATTTTTAAATTTTTCACAAAAAATAAAAAAATGGCAATGTGTTTTTCTTTTTTGCTTTTGTGTTTGCGTTTCTTTTGAAAATAAACAGATTCTGAAATAAACACATCGTCTGTGCAGTGTTGATCATTCGGATTCTATTGATAACGTTCCTGCTATGACCACGCATGACTTTGACAATCCTATCTACCAAGCTGATGAAGGGGTTGAGGAAGACTGTGAACTCCCTGAAGAATTGGTCAGGTTGTTGAAACAAGAGGAACGAGTTATTCAGCCTCATCAGGAAGAAATTGAGATCATCAACATCAGCACTGAAGATGTGAAGAAAGAGATCAAGATTGGGGCCAGTCTGTAGGCCGAAGTAAAGAAAGAGCTATTTGGTATGCTGCATGAGTATGTGGATATCTTTGCCTGGTCGTATCAAGATTTTCCAAGGTTGGATACTACATTGTTGTGCATAACCTACCATTGAGAGAAGATTGTCCTCATGTGAAGCAAAAGTTGAGAAGAACGCGTCCTGACATGGCGATGAAGATCAAGGAGGAAGTTCAGAAGCAATGGGATGCCAGATTCCTTGTCGTGACTAGTTACCCACCTTGGGTAGCTAATATTGTACCTGTACCAAAGAAGGACGGCAAGGTCCGGATGTGCGTTGACTACCGGGATCTAAACAGAGCGAGCCCAAAAGATGACTTTCTGTTACCTCACATTGATGTGCTGATAGACAACACTTCTCAATTCTCGGTATTTTCCTTCATGGATGAATTCTCCGAGTATAATCAGATTAAGATGGCGCTGGAAGACATGGAGAAAACAACGTTCATTACCCCGTGGGGTACATTCTGCTACAAGGTCATGCCTTTTGGTTTGAAGAACGCCGGGGCAACATATCAGCGGGCTATGGTCACATTCTTCCACGACATGATACACAAGGAGATAGAGTGTTATGTGGACGATATGATTGCTAAGTCCCGAAAAGAAGAATAGCATCTGGTCAATCTCAAGAAGCTGTTTGATAGACTGATAAAGTATAAGCTGAGGTTGAATCCGAACAAGTGCACTTTCGGAGTGCATTCCGGGAAATTTCTGGGTTTCATTGTTAGTCAGAAGGGAATTAAGGTGGATCCTGGAAAAGTAAAAGCAATTCAAGATATGCCTGCACCGAAAACAGAAAAAGAAGTGCGCGGGTTTTTAGGGAGGTTGAACTACATTTCACGGTTCATATCTCATCTAACTGCCACGTGCGAACCAATATTCAAATTGCTAAGAAAAGAGAAAACGGTCAGATGGAATGAGGACTGTCAAAGAGCTCTTGATAAGATAAAAGAATATTTGCAGGAGCCTCCGATTCTAATGCCTCCAGTTCCAGGACGGACGCTTATCATGTACTTGACTGTGCTAGAAGGGTCAATGGGGTGTGTTCTAGGCCAACATGACGAGTCTGGTCGAAAAGAGTACGCTATTTATTACCTTAGCAAAACGTTTACCGACTGTGAATCCCGTTACTCACTGCTCGAGAAAACTTGTTGCGCTTTGGTATGTGCTGCTCGCCGACTGAGACAGTACATGTTGACCCATACCACACTGCTAATTTCCAAAATGGATCCTGTCAAGTACATCTTTGAGAAACCAGCGTTAACCGGAAGGGTTGCTAGGTGGCAGATGATTTTAACAGAGTATGACATACAATATACTTCTCAGAAAGCCATCAAAGGAAGTGTATTGTTAGACTACCTTGCACAACAACCTCTTGAAGATGATTATCAGTCAATGAAGTTTGATTTCCCTGATGAGGACATCATGTACCTCAAAGAAAACGATTGCGAGGAACCACTTTCGGAGGAGGGGCCAGACCCTGAATCCAAATGGAAGTTTATGTTTGATGGGGCAGTCAACATCAATGGACGTGGAGTTGGTGATGTTCTTATTACTCCTAAAGGTGTTCACTTTCCCTTCGCTGCCAAAATTACTTTTGGCTGCACCAACAATGAAGCGGAATACGAGGCATGCATAATGGGAATAGAGGAGGCTATTAATCTTCGGATTAAGACCCTCGATATATTCGGAGATTCAGCCCTCGTCATTAACCAGGTTACCGGCAAGTGGTATACGCATCAAGAACATCTAATTCCTTACAGGGATTATGCTAGAAAACTGTTGACGTTCTTCACAATAGTCAAGCTTCAATACATACCACGTGATGAGAATCAATTTGTCGATGCGTTGTCTACTCTTTCTTCGTCTATCAAAGTCTTGTGTTGGAATTATGTGCCCAGGATTGATATTCCCAGGCTTGATGCACCAGCTCATGCCTTCTCTGTAGACGCAGTGTCTGATGAGAAACCTTGGTACTTTGATATCAAGCTCTTCCTGGAAAAGCAAGAATACCCATCTGGGGCATCATCCAATGACAAGAAGACCTTAAGGCGACTTGCTGCTAGCTTCTTCTTGAATACAGATGAGGTGTTGTACAAGATAAACTTTGACATGGTCTTGCTCAGATGCATGGATAGACATGAAGCAAGCCTGTTAATGCAGGAAGTCCACGAGGGTTCTTTCGGTACTCATGCAGGAGGGCATGCTATGGCTAAGAAATTATTGAGATCGGGGTACTAGTGGATGACAATGGATGCAGACTGTTGTTCATACGCCCATAAGTGCCACAAGTTCCAGATTTATGCAGACAAAGTGCATGTTCCTCCTAGCCCGTTCAACGTCATGTCATTTCCTTGGCCCTTTTCTATGTGGGGCATTGACATGATCGGGAAGATAGAGCCTACTGCTTCAAATGGTCATCGCTTCATCTTGGTTGCGATCGATTACTTCACTAAGTGGGTTGAAGCAGCATCTTACGCCAATGTCACTCGTCAAGTGGTAGACAAATTTTTGAAAAGAGACATCATTTGCAGATACGGAGTGCCCGAAAGAATCATTTCTGACAATGGTTCTAACTTAAACAATAAGATGATGGCAGAGTTGTGCCGGTACTACAAGATTCAGCATCATAATTCTTCTCCTTACCGGCCAAATATGAATGGTGCGGTAGAGGCAGCAAACAAGAATATCAAGAAGATTGTGCAAAAAATGGTTGTCACTTACAAAGATTGGCATGAGATGTTACCATTTGCGCTGCATGGGTACCGAACGTCAGTCAGGACGTCAACTAGGGCAACTCCCTTCTCATTGGTATACGACATGGAGGCAGTCTTGCCTGTTGAAGTAGAGATTCCTTCATTGCGGGTGATGATGGATGTGAAACTTGATGAGTCTGAATGGGTACATGCTCGATACAATCAGCTATGTCTAATTGAGGAAAAGAGATTAGCGGCTATCTGTCATGGTCAGCTTTATCAGAGGAGAATGAAGCGAACATTCGACCAACGAGTACGTACTCGGGAGTATCAAGTGGGAGAGCTTGTGCTCAAGAGGATTGTTCCTCCAGGTTCAGATCACATGGGAAAATGGACCCCAAACTACGAAGGACCATTCATAGTGAAGAAAGTTTTCTCTGGCGGAGCACTGATGCTCACTGTAACACGGTGGGAGAACTGACTTTAGTTAAATGTTGCGGATAGAAAGAGTCGCCACCGACTTTTATTTTATCCAAAGGAAAGGGCATAAAAGAACAGGAAAGACCTTAAAAGATTTTTGGGTTCGGGGGGTAGGTTATGTAAAGGGAAGGTGTTAGCACCCTTTACATCCATGGTTATCCATGGGCTCTTAGTTACTTAGCTCACTTTAAACTGTTTTGAAAAATGTAGTGTGTGATTAAAACATTTTCTTAAGTACTTTATAATGATCCTTGTACGGATATATATAAAGACTTTGTTTTGAAAATTGTTTGAAAATGTGAAGTGTTTATGAAATGTTTTTGAATGAGTGAGCATGTACTTAAGAGGAACCTACCCTAATTTGAATCTTTACTGTTCTTGAATGTTCTTTCAATGGTAAGACTATCCCTATTATTAAGGAATAGGTAGTCATTACCTTGGATGTTATGAGGGACATGTGAAGGGTCATCTGTGTTTAGGCAACTGTAAGGTGTCTTAGCAATACGAAAGGACTTATCATCTTTATTCGAAAGGGACAAGATCATTTACGAAGGCAACCTCGAAGGGACTTGATCTTTTAATATTGAAAAGGGACTAGATGATTTGTTTATGAGAATGGACTTTGCTTTTAGACACCTTACTTGACCTTTTTATTTAGGCAACATGAGGGATAACCTTAGGAAGTGAGATGGCGATCAAAGATCGACTTACGTGTGTGCGTGTATAAGTTCAAATATTTATCTTTATGATTAGTGATCTAAATTAATTTTAAAGCAAATAAGTTATCACTCCCTATATTTACTAACCAAAGCAATAATATTTATAAAAACATAAAGCAATCATAAACTACGACTATTACAAAGCTTTTACAGTTACATTATAATAAAAACAAATTAAATAATAACTATATAATAAAATAAGCAATTAAATAAAAGGTTAGTGATAAAATAATTATAAGAAGAAAAGGGTTAGCACAAATGTAAAAACATATACAAGTTAAGATAATATTTTTTTAATTAAATAAACAATTTTTAAGAATTTTTTAGAAAGGAAATAAGATGATGAGAATAATAAAAACCATATAATAATTATTTACAAAATAAGATTAATTATATAATTACATATAAGAAAAAATAATTAAGTTTAATATTGAAGTTAAATAAAAATTAGGGTTAATTTTATAATTAAGAAAAATCAGGATTAGGGTTTTAGAAATTTAGAAAATATAATTAGGATTTATAATTTAATTTACATTATTAATTTAATTATTTACCAAAAATAATAAATATATAATAATAATATATACATATTTTAATTTAAAATAAAAAAACTAGGATTAAAGTTTTTTTAGAAAATAAATTAAAGGTCCTTTAGAAAATATGAAGATAATATATTTACATATGATTATTTAAATATGTTTTTATTATAAGAAATATAATTTATAAAATAAATTAACAAAATAGAATAATTAAAAAAATGAAACTAACAACTTACCTGGGGCAGGGATCGAACCCACGCCCTAGGCCTTTCCACCCTTGGACCAGCATGGCTGCCACAAGGCCAGCTGCGTGCTGGTGATAAAGTTTGGGCAATGATCTTTTTTATTTTTTAACCTGTGAAAACATTGAAAAAAATAAAACAAAACAAAATGGCCTGGGGGGATTCGAACCCAGGACCATTCGTTCATAGACCAATGTATCAACCAACTGAGCTAAACATGCGCGTTTGAAATTAAACCAACAATAAAACTATATATTTTAAAACACATATTTGAATTTGATTTCAGCGCCAAAACTTCATCTCCTTCATCCAATTTCCTGCGAATTTTCCTTCAAAGTTTCTTGCGAATTTTCCTGCATGTTTTTGAACCAGAAAACCTATGTTTTTGAATCATCAGGCAAACCACAATATTAATATAAATTAACAGCCTAGATCAATCACATGAAGTTTATATGTTATGGCCATGTTCATAGAATCCATTTAAACACCCTAAATACCAAGATACCGAATTCGAATCTCAAACCCTAACAATGGCATCTAATGATTTAGGCCATGAAACTTCAGTTGGTTTATCCAGAAAGCTTCTATGCTTCAAAACAAACACAAATCAGCAAGCAAAATCAATTAATAACGCATGAAAGTATGAAATCGAAAAAATGTAAAAACTTGAACAAGAGTGATTCGGTTAGAGCAATTCATGGTGTTAGAGATGCAGATGATGATTGCTACATGATCAGTGATGATCAGAGAAGCTAATGCAACCTTTAGAATGTCTTGAAATTCTTTCTAACTCAAAAACCATATATGACTTTTTTCTTGATATTTTTAAGTTGAAGGATATGTGTGGAGGCTGCAAAATCGTCCTCTTGTGCTTGCAGTGTGTTCATGTATATATATGGATGCAATTAGGTCAAAAAGAATGGGCTTTGTATCATGAAAATTGATTGCTTGATTATGAAGGAATCTCTCATTCGAAAATATAAAAAAAATCCAATATATTCTTACTATCTTGGCCTAGAACAAATTTGGATGTGAATATTTAGTCTTGAATGGTGTTTATGACCTTCTAGAATCCAAATCTTTTTCAAATATATGATTTTCATATTTTATTTTAATTTAATTTGTATTTTAATGAATAAAATTCAAATAAATATGAAATAAAATATAAAAAATCAGAAAATGTATGGGTTGGGTCGTGCTTGATGAGTTTGTAAAGATTGGATGGTAATTTGGTGGGCTCATTTAGCAAAAATTGGTTTTAAGGCCTTATTTGCTTCATAAACTTCCCAAAAATTTCCCAAATTTGCAAGGGCACAAATCCTTCAATTTTAATGCTATGAAGGTGTTCCTGGACATTTTGGAAAGCTTAAAGAGTCCTTTAACCAACATCTTTGGTATCATGTCCATATCTTTTACCATTCTCAAGTTATGCTCTTTTGAAGTTGTTGACTTTTTGTTGACTTTTAAAAGGACCTATAATGTCTTAGCTCATACCTTCCAAATGAAGCATTTTTTGGCTTGGCTTGTGAGACACAAAGTTGTAGATAATTCAATTTCCTTCAAAATGAGCTTTGGATGGAAAATTTTTGATGAAGCATGTGAAAGTTATGGCTGGTCAAAGTTCAGTTGACTTTTCCTTTGAAAACCCTAATTTAGAAACTCCTGATTCTTGATGATCTGAAATCTCCTTGATGAATCATGATCAACCCTTCATCAAATGATGAATTTTACTTCATATACTTGATGTTGGCAAAAAATCATGAAGTTTGACTTTGGTTTGACCACAGTTGACCTCAATTTGACTTTTTAACTGCTTTGACTGATTTTAACCTATCTGATCATCTGACTGAGCAGATATTTTGGGAAAGTCTTGAAAATTGACATGGGGATTCTTGAACACATATAGGATGCTATGAAACTCACTTGAAGCCTTGGAAGTCCATTTAGCCTGATGAAAGTCAAAACCCTAGTTTAGGATGCCTTGCTTAGGAGGATGCATTGTCTGAGGGAATTGTCAAACTTTCTGACTAATTGTGAACTTTGTGAACCTTGTGAACCTCATGAGATGTCTTGTGAACCTTGTGAACCTCTTAGTACCCAATGTCATGTCTTGGGGAGGGCAAATGTTGGGGTGCAACAGCTGCCCCTGTTCAATTTTCTGAAACCTGAGGGGTTAGATTGGTATATGTGCCAGTCTTGACCTGGAAGGTTGAAGGGGATTGAACACAAAAGCCCAAAAATTTGCACTCGCTGGTGCGTAAAGTAACACTGATGATTGGTTGTATATGCTTAAGTGGGCTTTAATATGCCACTTGGAAGAACTGGGGATGGGCTTAGAGATGCCATCTAAAGAACTGGATGTGATGATGACTTTATGTTGATATTAGATATCAGTACTAGGTCTTCGTATAGGCCGTCTCTGAATCGTTTATGCAACATAGTTTGAATTGTTGAATAGACCCGTAGAAATAAATCTTCGTGACGATTATCTCTTCTGGAAGTGTCTTGGATTAGGGAATGGATCTTTGTACAGACCGTTTGCCTACTCTCCAAGGTCAAATGAATGTCAGGATTAATTCTTCTGAAAAATATCTTGAACCAGGGAATGGATCTTTGTATAGACCGTTTGCCTGCTATTTAAGGTCCAAAAGAACGTCATGATTAGTTCTTCTTAAATATATCTTGAACCAGGGAATGGATCTTTGTACAAATCATTTGCCTGCTATTCAAGGGCCAAAAGAACGTCAGGATTAGTTCTTCTGAAAAATATCTTGAACCAGGGAATGAATCTTTGTACAGATCGTTTTCCTGCTATTCAAGGGCCAAAAGAACGTCAGGATTAGTTCTTCTGAAAAATATCTTGAACCAGGGAATGGATCTTTGTATAGACCGTTTTCCTGCTATTCAAGGGCCAAAAGAACGTCAGGATTAGTTCTTTTGAAAAATATCTTGAACCAGTGAATGGATCTTTGTATAGACCGTTTGCCTGCTATTCAAGGGCCAAAAGAACGTCAGGATTAGTTCTTCTGAAAAATATCTTGAACCAGGGAATGGATCTTTGTATAGACCGTTTGCCTACTATTCAAGGGCCAAAAGAACTTCAGGATTAGTTCTTCTGAAAAATATCTTGAACCAGGGAATGGATCTTTGTATAGACCGTTTGCCTGATATTCAAGGGCCAAAAGAACGTCAGGATTAGTTCTTCTGGAAAATATCTTGAACCAGGGAATGGATCTTTGTATAGACCGTTTTCCTGCTATTCAAGGGCAAAAAGAACGTCAGAATTAGTTCTTCTGAAAAATATCTTGAACCAGGGAATGGATCTTTGTATAGACCGTTTGCCTATTATTCAAGACCAAATAGATGAAATCTTCTGGAAGTATCCTGGACTAGGGAATGGATCTTCTTACAGACCGTTTGCCTACTCTCCAAGGTCAAAAGAACGTCAGGATTAGTTCTTCTGAAAATTATCTTGAACTAGGAAATGGGTCTTTGTACAGACCGTTTGCCTACTATTCAAGCAAATAGATTAAATCTTCTGAAAATATCTTGAACCAGGGAATGGATCTTCTTACAGACCGTTTGCCTGCTATTCGAGACCAGATAGATGAAATCTTCTAGAAATATCCTGGATTAGGGAATGGATCTTCTTACAGACCATTTGCCTACTCTCCGAGGACATCTTGAGTAATGAATGGATCATTTATGACCTGTTGTAAGTTGTTGATGCTGTTTTATCTGTATATAACTATCCTGCAAGGAGAATGTTAGTTTATGCAAATATGTATGCATGCATAGTATGATGTACCTAAGTAAATTTATTATTTATTTATGTATATGTATGTTATGATATGATGTAAATGATGTATGTATGAATCATGCAGCCTGAAGCGTCTGGATATCCTTGTATAACAACTGCTGGCTAGGGAAAATAAATCTCGATTCGTTGCTGAAGAATATGAGGAACTTGTTCCCGTCTTGTTTGATAGTATAGTATTTATAACCTCCCGTCTTTGTTCGTCATACTTTTATAAAAAGAGATGTACATAAACTCAAGGGGAGATGTAACTTGAAGTATCTGTAAAGATAGATTTGCCCTGCTGGGGATTTGTAGTTTTCTTGTGAGGATGAACCGGCGAAGCTTCGTTGAATTCCTACCTTCGTTCGTCCTTAGTAAATACTATTACTGCATTTTATGCATTTCTGGTAAACATCAATCATATTCAAAAGCATACATACATTCAAACACAACCAAGGACGTTTTCGCTTAGGTAAATAGGGTAAAAGTAAATCTGGATTCAGAGGGAAAAGTAAAGTTGAACTTGAAAATAGAATCGTTTCAACTTCGAGAGTGTATAACCAATTGGATTTAGAGCTCCTGAGATTCTTAACTTTCCTAAATACCTCCCCAGAAATCCTCATGGCTGGATCTGAAGATATGATACTGACACCATCTGATACTACTGGCGTAGACAATTAATTTCCACAATGGCTGCTGCTGAGAACCCAATATCAAGGTAATATAATGAGAGGAACGTGTCTTCAAATGGTGATGGACCATATACGCTCCGGGTATTAGATTTGACAAGAAAGTATTGCCCCTTGGTTGAGGATGAATTATCCCATGATGGAAGTATCTGAATGTAGTTACCTCAAGAGAAATAAGCAGAATGCCCCACAATAATATGCCCCTGACATCGTGAACTTTGTAATGTTACCCTTGGTAATTCAAATATATGAGGAAAGCTGCCCTGGCTATTAAGCATTGTTGAATCTGGACCTGATTGCCCCGAATGAATTGAACAGTAACTTGGTATGCCCCCTTGATTGGGAAACAGTGATTATGCCCCTGGCATTATGAACTCTGTAATGTTTCCCTTGGTAACTTAGATAGATGAGGAGATCTTCCCCTGGCTACTTAAACATAGTTGAATCCTGTCCTGATTGCCCCTAATGAGTTAGGCAGTATCATGGCCTGCCCCCTTGATTGGGAGATAATGACTATGCCCCTTTGTATACATGGGCTTTGATCCAGGACGCAACTTTGTTTATCAGAAAGACTTTGGTTTATCGAACATTCATCCTGTAAGTTTCTCTGTTTATCAAACACTCAGGTATATGCAAACAAATATATTCAAAAATGCAATGCCTATGTCTGTCTTGAAGTTTTTGAAAAAGAGTTATTTTAGAAAAAACAATTTTTATGAAAACTGTGATATTAACTCAAGTTTTATAATAAGCCCTAAAGGAGTCAGGATACCTTTTTGTAGCAGTACGCTTTCTAACTAACCATGCTTCAGTTAGGAATTTTAAAGGGTTGTAACGTGGCCTGGTTCACGGTTTAAGAAACAAAGGATAAAGGCTCAAATTTTATTCGTACCCAATCCAATCTCCATGATGTTCTTCGGTCCTATGCTCAGTTAACTTATGCATTGAGGCTCCAAGGAGTTTGAAATTGTAACACTGACATTTGTGATGGTTCAAAAACCAAAAATTTATTTGAACATTCAGTCATATTTCTTTGTTGAGGATTCATAGTGACCTCTTTTTTCTTTTGACTTTGTTATACCTTCTTTTTGCCTGAACTGTTTGTTTCAAAATTACAGTCAGCGGAATTTCTCAAATTTTTTTTACTAAGTCTCCTTCATAGGTTTTGACTTAGCAATCTTTCCTTTTGCTAGATATTGATTGTCAGGTTTAATGTTTACAGAGAACCATCATTGGTTGTGTATAACACAAATAATTGGCATAAATGAGTTAACCGAGTAACTACCCTGCCCCAGGTTATGAATAAGGGTTTTAATTTGCATGAGAATAAAAACTCCTACTTCATAGGCTCAAAAGGGTTGACTAGGGATTAACTTCCTTATATCTCCACTGTTTAGGAATTGAAACAATGCTTGTACATCGTCAGCATAGTCTGTTCAAAAGCATATTGCATAAGATTATGGTATTGTTTTCGTCATCCTCCCTCTACAGGCTTATAGATTTATCAGGAGTTAAATATCACAAAATAGAAATATGAAGCATAGTTCAAAATATAGTGAAACAAATGGATTAATTCAAGACAAACATACGCAATGCATTAATGAAAACAAAAGTTTAACATAATAGTAAGTGTTTAAACAAAACAAAATAAATTACAAATGAAAGTTCAAATGTTGTCCCATCTAGTTGGTTGAATGTCTTCAATTGCAATCTGTGAACTTTCAGGAGCAGTATATTTCACCATGAAATCAAATTTACCATTTGGATGTCCCAAGGTGTCCCATATCTCAACAGGAATAGGTAGGCTTTCTTTCTTGCTACTTTGGGCAATTTGTCTTGCAGGTTTGACGTTTGATGGACGATAGTAGAATTCAATTTGACCTTCTGGTGTAACCTCGAGGATTCCTTCGTCAGTTAGGTCTTGAATCTTATTCTTCAGTGCCCAACAGTTATTAGTGTCGTGTCCGGGACTGTCGGAGTGATACTCACACCTTGCCTTGGAATTATAGTGAGGAGAGGAAGTATTAGGATTTTGAGGAGGACTTTTCAAAGAAATTAGCTTCATTTCCAACAAACATTGCAGAACTTGTGACATTGGAGTGCTGAATTTTATAAACTGCCTTCTACATTCCTTGTGTTGAGGTGAATTAACCTTATCAGGTCTTTTTTCTTCAACTAAGGAACAATCAGTGGTAACCTGTCTCTTACCTTCTTTTATCCTCCTCTTCCTTTCAACCAAGTCAGCTTGTTTTAACGGAGGTTGACTAACGATTAGATTCTTGACTTCATTACTTTGAAATTTATGGACAAATGCTCTTAACTCTTCTTGCCCCTGAGCTAAATTTTGAATAAGGGCCACCTGGCCATTCATCTGGATCCTCATTTCTGTCATCTCAGCTTGTAGTTGTTTCAAATGATCATCCTTGTTGTCCTCAGGATTCTTCTTCTTAGCCAGCAGTGTCTTCAATTCATCTTGTCCCTTGGACAAGTTCAGGATCGGCTCTCGGAATTGTGCATTCTGAGCCTGGAGATCTTTGACAGTCTGTTCAAGAGCCATTTCTGCTGAAATAAACAGCGAGAAGATAAGATACCTGTACATAAGAAACCTGTGATGCAGTGATATGATATGTAAATGCATATGCAATGTTTTCAAGGACCGCAGGATTTAAATTTGTTTAAACGACCAAAAGGTAAACTTTTATTAGTAATAAATTTGTTTGCCCCTTGGGCTTACAATAAAAATGAAATGAATACAAAATATGGGGTTTTAAGTCTCCCATGGACGTTTCCTCTTTGTATTGAGGTATGAGTTGAGATTCCGCTCCTCGTGAAGTTGTTTTGTTAGCTCTAGGATTCTTTCTTGACTTGCTTTGTAATGAGTCTCAAAAGTATCTCTTTGCTCCTTCAACTGGATCCAGGACCTCTGTAAATCTTCCATATCAGTGGGCATGTCTGGATGAAGAATGATATAAGAAGTATCTCCTTCAGCAACAAGCTCCATAGTAACTGGCAGGATGGCAGGATATGGCATCATAAGAGTCTGAGCACGAGATCGCACCCATCTGAGATAAGCTTCCATAGGAATAATGTACTTTGGTTCCAGAGTCTTGCTGTCAACCTTGTTCACTTTACTCCATGCTCGTATGAACCTTTGACGGTAACCTTGCAGATCGTTGTCGTAGTAAAACACAATACCCTGAATAAGCATGTCATGAGGACCATCACTTCGTGCGTAACCAAATTGACGTAGAGCTAAATAAGGGTTGTAAGTAATGCCTCCACTTATGCCTAGAAGTGACACATTAGGAAACTCCCCACAAAGGTCAATGATAGTAACATTCTCCAAAGATCGAGAGCACCAATGAATATTTGAATGAGAGAGTGACATAATCCTCTTGGACAATCTGAACCCTTGGTCATTCTTCATCACTGATCAGGGAGGTGAGAAATAAACCACCTAGATAGTAAAGGTATACAACACATCAGAGTTCCTCGTGCCTTTGTAGTACGGGTATGAAGAGAGTGTAGGATGTCTCCAAGTAATGTAGGCACTGGATTATGAGTCAGAAATATGTTAATGGCGTGAACGTCTATGAACTGATCTGGATTGGGGAACAACACTAAGCCATAAATCAACAAGGCTAAGATTTCCTCAAAAGCATCATAACTCATAGCCTTCAGGAACACTTGAGCCTTCTCTATCAACACCTTAGCAAGAATACCCTTAACTCCACTTCTCGTTTCTAGAACAATGTCTGATTTCTTCAAATGTAGAGCTGCAGCAATGACTTCAGGTTTAGGCTCTTTTTCTAAGCCTGTGAAGGGTTTCTGATCAAGTATAGGTATGCTTAGAAGCTTGGAGAATTCCTCCATTTTAGGAACCAACTGATAGTCGGGGAATGTGAAACAATGCTGCTTAGGATCAAAGAACTGAAACAGAACACTCATCATGTCTTCTTTGAACCCTGAGGTGACTAGATCCAGTAGGTGACCATGCCTTTTGATGAACTGGGAGTTTTCAGAAACTTGAGAGACCAATTCTTTAAGCTTAGGAGGTATTCCTACAAAGTTGATCCGGTTAGTATTCCTACGAGCAGAAGCCATGACCTGCAGCAAAGAACAAAGATAAATCCTTTGGTCCTTGAAATGGTTAGTGAAAATGCTATGCTTATGATGCATGATGATGCTATGATGTTATGCTCAATCACAAACATGTGGCACACACAAACAAGTCACACAACAACCCTAGGTTTGAAGGCTTGCATGAGGTTTAAAGGTAAGTACCCTCCCATGAAGTTTGGTTGGTTCATCCTGTCCTACAAAAGTAACCAGGTTCTAAGGGATCTCAATATCATTGATCCTTCACAAGGGTGGTTGTTCAGTAGGCAACTTACTTGCCAACCAAAACCCTCCAAGTTTAAGACCTCAATGAGTGTAGTATCGAGTATCAACCAACTTCAGTCTTCACCAAAGCCGGTTATCTCACTACTTTCTAAAGGCCAAGATGGGATGACCAGGGTTCTAAAAGTCAGTTAGTGTATTGACAACATATGGCAGCCTCATATTATCCTCAACTTGACTTAAGGAACATAAGCACCAACCAAGAAGTCACACTAACTATGGCCACCAGATCAACCATATCGGTATACGCTGTACAGTTTCCTTGGTCTATTGCCATTTACCTAAGGTACACTAGATCCGGGTTAGGATCTTTCACACATAAGAGCACCCAACAAATAAGTATAAAGCAAACAAGGAAAACAATTTTAGTGATCTAATTCCTAAGGGTACCCCTCTTTTATTAAGTCCCCAGCAGAGTCGCCAGTTCTGTAACACGGTGGGAGAACTGACTTTAGTTAAATGTTGCGGATAGCAAGAGTCGCCACCGACTTTTATTTTATCCAAAGGAAAGGGCATAAAAGAACAGGAAAGACCTTAAAATATTTTTGGGTTCGGGGGTTAGGTTATGTAAAGGGAAGGTGTTAGCACCCTTTACATCCATGGTTATCCATGGGCTCTTAGTTACTTAGCTCACTTTAAACTGTTTTGAAAAATGTAGTGTGTGATTAAAACATTTTCTTAAGTACTTTATAATGATCCTTGTAAGGATATATATAAAGACTTTGTTTTGAAAATTGTTTGAAAATGTGAAGTGTTTATGAAATGTTTTTGAATGAGTGAGCAAGTACTTAAGAGGAACCTACCCTAATTTGAATCTTTACTGTTCTTGAATGTTCTTTCAATGGTAAGACTATCCCTATTATTAAGGAATAGGTAGTCATTACCTTGGATGTTATGAGAGACATGTGAAGGGTCATCTGTGTTTAGGAAACTGTAAGGTGTCTTAGCAATACGAAGGGACTTATCATCTTTTATTCGAAAGGGACAAGATCATTTACGAAGGCAACCTCGAAGGGACTTGATCTTTTAATATTGAAAAGGGACTAGATGATTTGTTTATGAGAAAGGACTTTGCTTTTAGACACCTTACTTGACCTTTTTATTTAGGCAACATGAGGGATAACCTTAGGAAGTGAGATGGCGATCAAAGATCGACTTACGTGTGTGCGTGTATAAGTTCAAATATTTATCTTTATGATTAGTGATCTAAATTAATTTTAAAGCAAATAAATTATCACTCCCTATATTTACTAACCAAAGCAATAATATTTATAAAAACATAAAGCAATCATAAACTACGACTATTACAAAGCTTTTACAGTTACATTATAATAAAAACAAATTAAATAATAACTATATAATAAAATAAGCAATTAAATAAAAGGTTAGTGATAAAATAATTATAAGAAGAAAAGGGTTAGCACAAATGTAAAAACATATACAAGTTAAGATAATATTTTTTTAATTAAATAAACAATTTTTAAGAATTTTTTAGAAAGGAAATAAGATGATGAGAATAATAAAAACCATATAATAATTATTTACAAAATAAGATTAATTATATAATTACATATAAGAAAAAATAATTAAGTTTAATATTGAAGTTAAATAAAAATTAGGGTTAATTTTATAATTAAGAAAAATCAGGATTAGGGTTTTAGAAATTTAGAAAATATAATTAGGATTTATAATTTAATTTACATTATTAATTTAATTATTTACCAAAAATAATAAATATATAATAATAATATATACATATTTTAATTTAAAATAAAAAAACTAGGATTAAAGTTTTTTTAGAAAATAAATTAAAGGTCCTTTAGAAAATATGAAGATAATATATTTACATATGATTATTTAAATATGTTTTTATTATAAGAAATATAATTTATAAAATAAATTAACAAAATAGAATAATTAAAAAAATGAAACTAACAACTTACCTGGGGTAGGGATCGAACCCACGCCCTAGGCCTTTCCACCCTTGGACCAGCATGGCTGCCACAAGGCCAGCTGCGTGCTGGTGATAAAGTTTGGGCAATGATCTTTTTTATTTTTTAACCTGTGAAAACATTGAAAAAAATAAAACAAAACAAAATGGCCTGGGGGGATTCGAACCCAGGACCATTCGTTCATAGACCAATGTATCAACCAACTGAGCTAAACATGCGCGTTTGAAATTAAACCAACAATAAAACTATATATTTTAAAACACATATTTGAATTTGATTTCAGCGCCAAAACTTCATCTCCTTCATCCAATTTCCTGCGAATTTTCCTTCAAAGTTTCTTGCGAATTTTCCTGCATGTTTTTGAACCAGAAAACCTATGTTTTTGAATCATCAGGCAAACCACAATATTAATATAAATTAACAGCCCAGATCAATCACATGAAGTTTATATGTTATGGCCATGTTCATAGAATCCATTTAAACACCCTAAATACCAAGATCCCGAATTCTAATCTCAAACCCTAACAATGGCATCTAATGATTTAGGCCATGAAACTTCAATTGGTTTATCCAGAAAGCTTCTATGCTTCAAAACAAACACAAATCAGCAAACAAAATCAATTAATAACGCATGAAAGTATGAAATCGAAAAAATGTAAAAACTTGAATAAGAGTGATTCGGTTAGAGCAATTCATGGTGTTAGAGATGCAGATGATAATTGCTACATGATCAGTGATGATCAGAGAAGCTAATGCAACCTTTAGAATGTCTTGAAATTCTTTCTAACTCCAAAACTGTATATGAATTTTTTCTTGATATTTTGAAGTTGAAGGATATGTGTGGAGGCTGCAAAATCGTCCTCTTGTGCTTGCAGTGTGTTCATGTATATATATGGATGCAATTAGGTCAAAACGAATGGGCTTTGTATCATGAAAATTGATTGCTTGATTATGAAGGAATCTCTCATTCAAAAATATCAAAAAACTCCAATATATTCTTACTATCTTGGCCTAGCACGAATTTGGATGTGAATATTTAGTCTTGAATGGTGTTTATGACCTTCTAGAATCCAAATCTTTTTCAAATATATGATTTTCATATTTTATTTTAATTTAATTTGTATTTTAATGAATAAAATTCAAATAAATATGAAATAAAATATAAAAAATCAGAAAATGTATGGGTTGGGTCGTGCTTGATGAGTTTGTAAAGATTGGATGGTAATTTGGTGGGCTCATTTAGCAAAAATTGGTTTTAAGGCCTTATTTGCTTCATAAACTTCCCAAAAATTTCCCAACTTTGCAAGGGCACAAATCCTTAAATTTTAATGCTATGAAGGTGTTCATGGACATTTTGGAAAGCTTAAAGAGTCCTTTAACCAACCTCTTTGGTCTTATGTCCATATCTTTTACCATTCTCAAGTTATGCTCTTTTGAAGTTGTTGAGTTTTTGTTGACTTTTAAAAGGACCTATAATGTCTTAGCTCATACCTTCCAAATGAAGTATTTTTGGGCTTGGCTTGTGAGACAAAAAGTTGTAGAGAATTCAATTTCCTTCAAAATGAGATTTAGATGGAAATTTTTTTATGAAGCATGTGAGAGTTATGGCTGGTCAAAGTTCAGTTGACTTTTCCTGTGAAAACCTTAATTTAGAAACTCCTGATTCTTGATGATCTGAAATCTCCTTGATGAATCATGATCAACCCTTGATCAAATGATGAATTTTACTTCATATACTTGATTTTGGCAAAAAATCATGAAGTTTGACTTTGGTTTGACCACAGTTGACCTCAGTTTGACTTTTTAACTGCTTTGACTGATTTTAACCTATCTGATCATCTGACTGAGCAGATCTTTTGGGAAAGTCTTGAAAATTGACATGGGGATTCTTGAACACATATAGGATGTTATGAAGCTCACTTGAAGCCTTGGAAGTCCATTTATCCTGATGAAAGACAAAACCCTAGTTTAGGATGCCTTGCTTAGGAGGATGCATTGTCTGAGGGAATTGTCAAACTTTCTGACTAATTGTGAACTTTGTGAACCTTGTGAACCTCATGAGATGTCTTGTGAACCTTGTGAACCTCTTAGTATACATGTCTTGTCTTGGGGAGGGCAAATTTTGGGGTGCAACACTCACCACTATGGATGGAGAAGATTTCCAATCCCCTGTTAACTCGGACGCAGTTAAAAAATATTTCGCATAAAGGACCCGCTGGACACAAAAACAGAATTAAAGTCCAGGCAAGAAAAGGGCATCCCGGCGAGCTAAACACAGAATAAAAAGCTCGGGCAAAAGTTAGGGAAAAAAAATAAAAAAAATGTACACCCGCTGAGTTGAAAAGCCACATCGGACAGCTCAAGCAAAAAAGGGTATCCCGGTGGATTGAAAACCCGAAAGGGAGATCCACGCAAAAAAAGAGAATAACCGAACAACTGCGATCCGAGTAATCTGAACCAAACCATCGTTTCATACAGCTTGACAATATCAGAAGGATAGGAATCAGTCCCCTCATCTTCTCAAAAAGCAAAGGCAAGAATGGAGAATTTTGAAGACATGCTGGTCATAGCAGAAAGGGAACTCATTGGGATGCCGTGCCCATTGCCATTAGGATAGTTTATTTTCTAAATTTCATGGTAGCTACCTCTTTCCAGGTGGTTGCTTCCTGATGTAAAACTTCGCCTATTCAGAGGCTTTTTTTATAAAAGAATATTCAGTCAAAAAGCTGTGTTGTGTTTATTTTTGTTTGCAAAATGTCCTGAATTTTTGGCAAAAATAGCATTGCATTTTAAACATGGTGATAATTTGAAAGAAAACTGACATTTCAGGGAAACATTTGAAATCCTCTTTGAGTGTCGGGTGACGATGGATGAGCAGATCATACCATGCAAGTCCCCGGGGCACATTTGTGTTTTCTGTTGTTGCAGGTTGCAGGATGGCGTCACATTTTCCCAAGCAGAATTTCCCCCAACTAAGTCATGGCAGGGGGATCCCCAAGCAGTTTATCTTCCCCAGTGGAGTAGGCCCAGAAAGAAGTGGGAGGCCCATTCCCCACATAGTTTATTTGTCAAAACTCTTTTCACTAACAAAGGATATTTGAGGAAGTATCCTCCCAACCATCCGGGAAACATTCTCCAGCACTCGTCTGTGTTCATACTTTTTTTGCTGCTCGTCTGCATCTCTCAGCACTCGTCTGTGTTTGATGTTTGTTGTTGCTCGTCTGCACTTTCCAACACTCGTCTGTATGTGCTATTTGTTGTTCCTCGTCTGCACTTTTCCAACACTCGTTTGTGTTTGATATTTTCTTGTTGCTCGTCTGCATTCCCCAACGCTCGTCTGTGTTTGTTAGCTGTTTGAAGCTCATTTGCATTGTTTGGATACTCGTCTGTATCATCCCTCACACTCGTCTGTGTTAGCTTATATCCATATGTGTTGATTTGATAATCACTCTGGTACTCGTCTGTATTGCTGCTCCAAATGCTCGTCTGTGTTGGATTTCTGGTATTCGTCTGTACCAGTGACTGATATTCTTCTGTATCATTGCTTGAAGCGCTCGTCTGTGTTTCTTAGATCATCGTCTGATATTCGTCTGTATTATTGACTTATGGCACTCGTTTGTGTTTCTCTTGATGATCATCCAGTACTCGTCTGTATTGAAGAGGTTTGAAATCCTGAATGTGGGGATAAATGTCAAAATGGTTACCAGTCCTGGCGTAATAGGTTTATCCGAAGGAGATTCGTCTGTCTCAAGTACCACTTATTAATGTTGCACCTGGCGTAACAGGTTTTCTCGAAGAAGGCTCGTCTGTCTTAGATCATATATCCATGGATAATATATGAGAAGGGTTCGTCTACCTTGATTATGCATGTCTATCCCACAAACTTAAGTGCATCACTGGTCCTGGCGTAACAGGTATATCCGAAGGAGATTTGTCTGTCTCAAGTTGTATGATTTGCAAAGTATGTGAGGACTCGTATGTCCAGTTCCTGGCGTAACAGGATTGTTCGAAGAAGACTCGTCTGTCAATGTATTCTGATTCCAAATATTGGTTTCAACTTGGAAGAAGCTCGTCTGCTCTCTCTCCACTTTGGTCACCAAACCGTCATTTGGTTGGGTTTATTTCCCAGTTTCTGCATTTTTTCGTCAGAGTGCAAATTTCTGGTCTTCTTGGTATTCAACCACAGTTTATCCTGAACAGTCGATAGCCCGTGCTATCATCCTTTTCAGATTAACAGTTGCTTGAATAGGGGCAGCTGTAACACCCCAAATTTGCCCTCTTCTTTTTAAGCATCATATCATATCATATTCATCATGAACATATCATATTCTTGGCATCTAAGCATGGAAAGATGAGGCATAACATTCTCATGACCTAGCATTAGGCATATGATCATCTGTGAAGGATTTTGAAGCATCACAAGCTATGACAAGGGACTCAATGGATTTTTTCAAGTCCTATGAGGGGTCTACATTGCATTCACAAGTTCAAGATCATTCACAAAAGCTCAGAAGGTTGGAAGATCATCAGGGAACTTAGGATAGGGCAAAGCTCCTACACAATGATCCCAAATTAGGGTTTGAGTTTCAAGCATGAAAACCTTATGACTTTGGCCATTTCATTTGGGCAAAGTCTCTTATATGTTAAGAGGATCCTAGGGATGAAATTTGGTGAGAAAATTCATTGTGGAAGTCAAGTAGTTCTTCAGTTGCTTGCAAATGAAGTAATTGGTCAACTGTGCCTTATAAAAGTCAATTGTGAGATTTCAAAGGGTCCAACCCCATTTTTCTAGCCAAGGGATGTTCTTATAACATTAGAAGAGGTTTGGCAAGATCAAGGATCAAGAATTATGAGGTTTTGAGGTGTTTTGCAAAATTGGCATAAGTTTGGTCACGGAAAATTCCATTTTTAGTAAGTTTTTGCCCTAATTTTCAAGTAAGCATAACTTGGTGAAAAAAGCTTCAAATGAACCAAAGCCAAACATGAAAGTTGAAGATTAAGGCCTCCCATTTTCAAAACGTACAAGAGCATTTTCACAGCCCTTATGGTTAGAGAGATAAGGCCCTCGAAAATTGGTGTAAAATTAGGGCATGGCATGAATTTTCAATTTTCCACATAGGCAAAAAGTCATGAAACTTGTTTTTGATTGTTGGTATGAACCAAATGAGGTCACAATGTTACAAAGCAATGCAAATGATTCATTTTGCTCCAAGAATAGTGTCAATTTCGTGCATGGCATGAGGGGTATTTTACAAAGTGCAAAACATGCATGATCATGAGAAAAGAGTGATCCCCACATCCAAGGGCCAGAATAATTGTTGTCTTAAATCAAGGGTGAGATTTGGAAAGCACATGGGCAAGGAATGATTAGAATGCACGAGTAGAATACCTCATCACACCAAACTTACCAATTTTGCAAATTCTCTCCCACACTCCCATCTCACGTGCATTCTTCCTCATTTTTTCAGCATTGTTTCTTGAGACCATATAAAAGAAGCTAGGGTTTTAGTTTGCCTCAGATCCATCCCATTTCCATCACTCCATAGTTTTTGCACTAGAAGCAACTTCCTTCGAATCTCTTTATTCTTTCACTCTCTTCACAAACATTTTCCATATTCTTGTTCAGTGAGTTACAAAGATCATTATTCCATCATTCATTTAAGCTAAAAGTGCAAGAATAGAAGGGTGCCATTCAAAGGCAGGTTGCTTTGAAGCTTCAGATTCAAGTTCTATCAAGCTTCCTCTTGCATTTATTTTGCAAGAGGAGATCAAAAGGGTTAGATCTGCAGCATTTGGAGCATTTTCTTGGTGGTTTTGAGGTGTCTCCATCTCAGGTAAGCTTCTGAATCCATGGATCTGTAATTGGTTTTTGATGTGTGCATTTTGATCTGTGAAGTATGCTGATTACACTGCACGTTGTAGATTTGAAAATGGTGCATTATTGAGGATGTATTGTTGATTTAAAGTTTCATGGTGAAACCTGTTTGTCTTCGATCTGGAGTATTCTTTGATCACTTGTGATTTTGGTTGTTATTTTTGGATTCAGCGCACCTTAATTACTCAATCTGGAGTGTTTGATTTATTTTCATTGAGGTTTGTTCATTGTTTGCATTTTCCGGTGCCGGAGCCCTAGCTCCGGTCACCGGATTCTGGGCTGGTGTTATTTAGGGTTTGAAGGAAGAAGATAACCTCATGGCCATAGGATCTCCCATCTGGACTCTCATAATGTTGCCACCTTATTAAATGAGGACCCTCCCCCTCACGTGTTTTTCCTTTTCTATTTTTAATCTGAATAATTCTTTTTATTTCGCATACACAATAATTAACGTGCACCCCACCCTTGTCCAGTTATTTTGATGACTTTAATTAATGAGTTGACTGATCCTGGCTTTCCATTTGATCCTAGGGTTTCTGTTTTTTCCAGATTAATTAAATTTCCACCCCAATTACTGTAAGTTACGCTAAGAATTGGGTGGGCTTGTGTTGATATCCACACCCCCCTTGCGTGGGGCCCATTTGTTTTGAACTGATCCTGCTTGCTATTCATACCTCCTGGCCATTTCATTTTTATTTCTTTTTCTTTTGATTTCTTTTTAATATCAGTTTGGTTTTTAATTTTTAAAAATAGTTTTAGGTCATTAAAAATTCTAAAAAAATTCATGAATGTTATTTTTAGTTTTCTTTAATTTTTGACATTTTTATTTTCCATTTATTTTATTTTGACACGTGTAAATTAATTGTTCATTGTAATTAATTCATTTTAATTCATTTGGAAGCTTGCTGACTTGCCCATTTTCTATCTTGATCATCATTTTGAATTTTTGTTGGTTCTTTTTGCTTTGGACTCATGATAGGGTGTACTTAATGTGTGATTTTTGTTCTGATTTTTAGAAGCTTGTTCAATTGGTTTTGGTCCTTGACTTGTGAGTGAAGTTTCTTAACCCTAGTTGATGTTTGACCCCTCATTTGACTTGCTTGACTTCTGAATTTCTTCCTCTCCTTTTGGCATGTTGTTATATCATGATTGAAGATCTCTTGTCCAAGGTTGTGGAATTTTTGGGTGCATACTTGATTTGATTTGAATTTTTGTTCTTGACTTGTCCCATTTTGCTTCTTTTTTATCATAAGTCCTCTCCTTAGCTTAGAAGGGAACTTGTGCCAACTTCTTCATCTTGTTTAGGGTCCCTTTAGGGCATTGATACTTCTCTGATCTTGGGATGGGGTTTGTGTTTTGGAAATCTTGTAATTTGTTTGCCTTTGGAGTTCTTCCATTCTTATGTACATTCACCTCACTTCATTTGCTTCTTTCTTCCCATAATGTGATTGCTTGACCATATGCTTCTCTTCTCTTCACCTCTCATGCTCTTTAGACACTTTTCTAACTTGATTAGGGTTCTGATCTTGCACCTTGAGTTTGTGTTTTGTTTATTTTGCTTTACATCTTCTTAAGTTTGCTTTTCTTTGCTATGTGATTCATGTTGCTTCATGTTGATTTGTGTGCTTCTTCTCTCATTCTTGTGACTTGTATTTGCATAGGATACTTTTGTGTATGAATTCACTTCTGGTTGTATGGTGTTGGCATGGCATTATGTTCATCTTGTTTTACTTTTATGCTTGTGTCACTAACCATTTCAAGGGCTATGGTAAGTGAGAGGTGTGGATATGATTCCCACATCTCCAAATCTTATCTCTTCTCTTCTTATCATTACTTGTTCTAACCTTGTAATTGTTGGGCTTAGGCCTTTCTTCCCCTTCTTCTATTCTTCTTTCTTCTTCTTCTCTCTTTCTTTCTTTCTTATTTAGGATAGTAAACCTCACTAACCTAGGATACCCATGCATGACAACACTTAGGATTCATTAGTCCCCCATTAGACTTTTTCCTTTGTGATCCTTTTGGTTTCTTTTCTCTTCTCATCTCAAAAAAACTATAAGAAGACACTTAATAAAGATTGAAGTGATACCTTGAGCAATAGCCTTATCCTATGAGACACTTGTAGTCTTCCCATATTGGGATAGTACAAGCTTGTCTTGTAATGTACAAGTCCGATCAAGATGTCATCTTCACCAAGAAAATCATAAAACACACTTCTTCACTGTGAACCCAAAAAAAACACTTAATAAGTGTTGCTCCCACCAAATGACACCTGGCCAAGAGGGGTACAGACGCAAACGGTCGGCGAAGTAGAGAACACAAGGGTGAACTGAAAAGAGTCGCCAGCTAGGCATTTTTATCCCGAAGGAAAGGTAATGCTGCATAAACCTAGGAAAGAAATGGACAAGACGGCCGCGAACTAGAGAAACTGAGAAAGGGGGTTGGTTACAACCTGGGAAGGTAGTAGCACCCAGATTGTCCGTCGTACTCGACGGGATCCACGCTTGAAAGTTTGTGCTTAAAGGGGTAGTTGTAAACACCCCAAATTTTCCCTCACCCATTTCACCATGGCTTGTGATCATTTTCATATGCATAAACACAATCATAACATCTCATACCACATTTTGATCCACTGCATTGGTTCTAGGTCATCTGCATCTAGGGTTTGTGATCTGAGCAATCTAAGAGCTTCTTGAGCCATTCCAAAGGCCATCAATCACTTCAAAGGGGTCTATGTGTGTTCAAGAATCATATTATATCCTCTCAAAGTCAAGATTGTCAAAGAATCACAAGAACTGGGATTGGTATGGAAGCAGAGCCAGGCTTGACTGCACAGATGACCTAAAATTAGGGTTTTGGTTTCAAAGGCCATAACTCCAAATTTTTTGGTCATTCTTATTTCTATTGGTCTCTATATGGTATAGGGAGTATGCATATCAATTTTCATGAAGAAATTCCATGGGGAAGTCATCTGATCAAGAGTTGACTTTTCAAGCAAGTCAGTGCAAAATCAGGGCATCTGAGGCCCCCAATGACCCAACCAAAGGGTGTTCTTCATCATTTTGATTGTATATGATCTTTATTTGATCATAGAAGAGGTTGTAAGTTCACAAAATTGGAGAATTTCAAGTCTTTTGCAAAGTTGACTTTTTGGGCAAGTTTGACTTTTAATGGAAATGTCATTTTATGCAACTTTTTCAACCCTTACTTTTTGATTCAAGAAAGCTTCAAATGGAAAAAATTTGGTCATGAAAGTTGTAGAATAGATCTTTCCCTTTTCAAAAAGTACAAGAACATGACCTAATTCATTTTGGATCAAAAGTTATGGTTTGTCAAAGTTGGCAAAAATCACTAAATTTCAAGTCATGCACCAAAGAGGCAAAGTTGCAAATTCACTTCTCAAGGCCAATTAAGTCATCAAATGCACTTCTAATTCACATAACATGATCACACAACATCTAAAAATCAGAATGCACCCAAGGAATCACATGTTTCATGGCTTATGGATCAAGTTTCTCTCATAAGAACCAAAGGCAAGCCAAGTTGCAAAAGTCATGATAACATCTCATCCACTTGCTGCCTAGGTTGCTGAACCATCCTAGCCTCTCCATCACATCATGCTGCGCAGCACACCCTTGCTGTACTTGGCTAGAACATGACCCATGCTTCTCTTACACAAAGTTGACAAATTTGCAAAAGCAACCATACTTATCACAAAAGGACATGTCACTTCATCTGACCAATAGCATTTGTTTATACAAAGAAAATGCAAGCCAAAGCACATAACAAGCCAGCCTGAAACAAGCCATAGCACCACATTCTCATTTTCACTCCATAGAGAAAAAGCATTCGAAACACTCTCCTCAAGCCACAAACACTAAAACAAACTTCACAAACCTTCTCACCATGCTTCACTGAACCCAAACCAACCTTCAAAGAAGCTTGAAACTCAAAGAACCAGAAATACGATCCTCACCTGAGCTTGAACAGAACTTCTGTAAACTCTCAAACCAGCCCAAATAAATTTGTTCCAAGCCTTTCAGAAGCATAAGGGAGGTCATAGGAGTGGATTGCACAAAGAGAAGGGGCCAGAAAGTTGCAGACTGAAAAGCTTCAAACTCAGGTAGCTTCATGAACTTTTTTTCCAGAAAGGGATTTTTAAGTTCTTAATAGCTTCTACATGCTTCCCTAATCATGAATATGTGATTGTTTTCGAAAATGAGTGAGAAATGAGTATGTATGCAGTCTCTGAAACTTTTTTCCCTAGAACATGTTTGATTCGATTCTCCTTGTTTCTGAATGATAAATGTTGTTTAAATGGGGGGTTCAATTCGTTTTTGAGTGGGGAAGAGTTCTGGGTTGTTGGATTTCATTTTCATTGCGTGTAGAGTGAGTTTGTGATTTTGGATGATCGGAGAAGACGACCGGAACAGTGTTCCGGTCGCCTGAAAGTCATTAAGGCTGGATTAGGGCTAATTAATTAGGGTTAGTGAGTTTGAATGTGAGCCGTCCAAACACGCGCGCAGTCAACTCCCGCCCCTGCCAGTTTGAATTTCGTCCATTGGATCTGATTACTTTCTTATTTTTCAGTTTTATTTCATTTTATTTTCCATTTAATTACATTGTTTTCTTCATTTTATTAAAAATAGCAAAACTTATTCAAAAATTCTGAAATTTTTTATGCAAAGTTCTATTTAATTTCAGAAACCAAAAACATTTTTATTTTTATTTTTTACATTCAAGAAATATTTTTAAATATTTAAAAGTTTATTTTTAATTAATTAATGAGAATTAATTAATTAAAAATACTTTTAGGTATTTAAAAATCACCAAAAAATTCATGAAACATTTAAAAACATTTAGAAACATTGTCCAACCCTCAAACCAAATTTCTTTTTTGATCTTGATGCATTTTGAGAATTTTTCATGGAATTAAAATCATTTTTAGGCATTATTTTGATCCAAGCTTCCAAAAATCATTTCTGCCTAACCATTGAGAGTTGGAACTTGATTCTTTTTGCATTGCATTGTGTCTAGCATGTAGTTTGTAAGATTAAATGGCCATGATTTGATCTTTCTTTTTCCATTTGTTTGGCATTTTTCTTGTTAAGGAACCCTAAAACCCTAGAAAACTTAGGAAAATCATAACTTGAACTAGGTTAAGAGTTGGAACTTCTCCTTTGGGCAGTGAGTTAGTATAGGTTTAGGGATCCTTTAAGTGCTTTTTCAATTTTTTATATTGAATTTTGCTTCTGATTTTGGTTTGTGTTTGATGCTTTGATCATAAACCCTAATTTGGACTTCCATATGCATCCATCTTGCATTTGCTTGCATAACATGACTTGCCATAGCATTCTATGCATTCTTTTGATTCATTGAACATCTTAAGACATATTGAAAGCATGTTTGATCATTGCATCTTGCATTTGCCATGTTGTATGCCATTTGCACTTCATGACTTTTCATGTATGTTCATGTTTCTTAACTTGCTCCATTTGCATCCATTTGTTCATGTGATCATCTCCATACCATGTTTCATGTTTGTAGCATCTCATAGAATCATTGTCATCTCATGTATGCTTCTGGTTTTGGTTTGCATCATGCCATTTTATCTCATTTTGCATTGCATTGCATTTCTTTCACTAACTTTTCAGGTGGTAAGCAACTTTGAGAAGTGAATTTGCCTTCACTTCTCACAATTTCTTTTCATCTCTTCCATGCATCCTTGCTGCATTTTAATTTATGTTTGAGATTGAGCTTTCTCATTATTCTTCATCTCACCTTCTTCCTTCAAGTGACTTGTCTTCTTAATTGAAGCAAGTTACTTTGCTCCTCCTGATCCTTTCATCTGCTTCCTGGTGGTTTCTCTGAAGATTTTCTTTTGTAAACCTCACAAACCTTAGGAACAACCAAGCATGACAATGATTAGGGTTTTGATTAGTCCCCCACTTAGTTTTTACCTTTGTGTCTCTTTGAGTCTTCTCTTCTCACCTCATAATCAGGGACTAAACCCTAAAGGCTTTAAGGCTTTGTGGTTAAGCTTATGCCTGCATCCTTCTATTAGGATGGAGTGTATAACTTTAATCCTAAGTGTTAAATCCTTAATGTGTTTAAATCCTTTAATCAATTCATCTAATAATTATCAAGACATCAAGCTTGTAACTTGGGCCTTGCATTAGGGTTCTAATTCTCCCTTAATTGGTTAAGAAGGACTAACCCTAGTGTTAATGGAAAAGTCCCCCTCAAGTTGTCTTACAAACCCTAAAAAACACTTCATCATCATATCATTAACTAAAATCCACTTAATGAAGGCTTGTTTTGTCATGAGTTTAATCCCTAATCATGGATTAAGTTGAGGAGCTTTCCTCAGCTTAAACATTCTCATCTATTATCCTTCTATTAGGATGGTGTAATGAGTCTGTTTATTCCATGATTATGGCTTAATCTCATTACTTAACACTAAACAAAAACAACAAAAACATCTAATTAATCACAAGTAGGTTAATGATCTTAATCCTACACCAAAGGTGTTTAAGTGTGAGAAGCTGACTTCACACTTAAGGTATTCTCATTACCCCTAATCAGAGGGAAGATGTGATGAGTTTACTAAATCCATTGGTTTAGACTTAAGCTCATTAACTTATGACAAAATCCAAAAACAATAAAAGACTGAAAACACAAAAACAAACAATAATCGTCTCCTCCGGGATTCTTTTCTCATCTCATTCACTCACAAACGAGAGCTCGCTTCTTCCGTCTAATGCAAGACAGTTTGCACCTGAGCCAGACAGGTCATACACTTGAGCATAGACAAGTAAGCAGTTCACAAGTCAATTCATCTTTCAGTCTCTTTGGGTCGAACTACGGTGTTCTGACTTCCTCATTGCACGAGAGGATACGTAGGCATAACTTAACAGTTATCGAACAAAAGTCTCTGTATATTCCCCCTCTTTCCAGCCTTATTCTCTTAGCCTCATTATCATGAGCATTTCATTCCTGTCTCTACACTAACACTAATACATTTATACACTTCACACTTCTTTTACACTGACACCTGTACATTCTTTTCCAGCTCTTTTATACACAAATTGCACTGACACTACCCCTTTAAGCACAAATCTTTTAAGCGTGGATCCCGTCGAGTACGGAGGACAATCTGGGTGCTAATACCTTCCCAGGTTGTAACCAACCCCCTTTCTCAGTCTCTCTGGTTCGCAGCCGTCTTATCCATGTCTTTCTAGGTCTATGCAGCATTGCCTTTCCTCCGGGATAAAAATGCCTAGCTGGCGACTCTTTTCATCTCCAGTGAGTTCACTGCTGTGTGTTCTCATTGTTCTCTTTCGCCGACCGTTCGCGTCTGTACCCCATTTGACCCAGCTTCATTTGGCGGGAGCGACAGCTTGGCGACTCTGATGGGGACCCTTATACTGCAACCAGGGCTTCTGGTTCTTTTTGTGGGTTCCTCCTAGCGCTTGTTTGGTTTGTGTTTACTGGGGTGTTAGGTTCTATTTGTGTTTGTATATTTGTTTTGTCTTTACTTTATGTACAGTTGTTTTACTGCTTTATTTACAGCTTTACATATATCATACTGTCATACTGTGCTGGCTGGATCTGTTTGTTGCTTTGGTGGGTGGGTGTTCTATTGAGAGTTGAGGTCCTATACCTGGGACCTGAGTGACACCTAGGCTAGAGTGGTTCATATTCTTTCCCATTCCATCTCGGTCTGGTGCGGGAATATGAAACACGGTTCAGATATGGGTTTCTTCTTGAGAACTCTGTGTTGCAGATTTCCTGCAATGCTAGGGCTATCTGGGAAGCCTGCTAAGTCTGGATGACCTTTAGTATTGACCTTCAGAAACTGAGGGGAATTAGAGGAGGAACTTTTATGGTTATTGTAAACACTGTACCTCCGGGTTAGAAGTGTTTACACTTCTCATAACTGATCCAAGTCTGAGGATCCTTGTTTTAGAACACCACCTGTGAGGGGGTTGGGTTGTTTATAGGTTTGCAGGTACCCTTGACCTCAGCATACCCTGTTACTTTGTGTGATTAAGAGTACTTCATGTTGGAACAGTTCTTGTGATTTTTAACCCTGGACATGTGACTCTTTATTTGAGTCCCCCACCTCGGTTACTGGACTTATGAACCTCCATCTGGATTTCTTGAACATACCTGGACTTATATCAGAGCACTTGATCAGATCCAGCTCAGTCACAAACCCTTGCATATCATTTGCATACATCATCATTGCATCATTTTAACATTTGCTTATTTGTGTTTCAGGGTATCCATACTTTATTTTTGGCTTGGTTTTGACCCCATCATCAGCATAGACCTATTTTCATCAGCATCTACTTCAGCTGTCATCTGCCTGCTTCAGTCACCTGCACCAGCCAGTCAGTGGCCCATTTTTCAGTGTTATCATCAGCACCTGTCTCAACTCTTCTTCAACAACATGGCACCTAAGAAGAGTAATATCTCCTATCACTTCTTTCAGCCTGAGCTAGCTGACATCAGGAGGATTCAGACCCTGATTACTCCAGACCATATACCACTGTTCAGGGAACACTATGGAGGCATACTTGATGTGGTTATGGATTTGGACCCTTCACAGAGGAGCTTGATTCATACTTGCTTGCAGTTCTATGATCCCCCTCTGAGGTGTTTCACTTTTCAGGATTTTCAGTTGGGGCCTTTATTAGAGGAGTATTCATCATTGGTTGGTATACCTATTAGGGATGGAGTCCCCTTCAACCCTGAAATGGTCTTTCCTAGTAATGAAGAGGTGGCAAAGGCTTTGTATTTAGAACCAGCTCTGATTGGACAAAATATGACCACCAAAGCTGGAATCTCTGGTCTACATCTGGATTTCCTGATCTCTCAAGCTACCCTGAAGGCTTCTTTGGGAGAGCGGAAAGCAGTCTGTGCTTTATTGGCCTTGAGCATATATGGGATTATTTTATTTGCAGATGATCCTAAGTTTGTTAGTAAGAATGCAATCCATCTTTTCATCCTGAGGAACCCAGTGCCCACCTTACTGGGAGATTTCTACTACTCAGTGCACCAAAGGAATGAAAAGCAAAAGGGAAGATTAGTGAGGTGCTGTGCTCCTTTATTCCATACTTGGCTTCTCAAGCATTTACCAAAGACTGATGCATTCTTGAATCCTCACCAGCAAAGAAACTGGGCTAGAAGACTCACTGCTTTGACCTCAGCTGATATCAGGTGGTGCACTCAAAGCACAAAAGGCAGGGACATCATTACCAGTTGTGGGCAGTTTCCCAATGTACCCCTGATGGGAGTTAAGGGTTGCATCAACTACAACCCTCTGTTATTCAAAAGACAACTGGGCTATGCATTGGTCCACACTCCTAAGGTACAAGATTTAGCTGAGACTCTTTACTGTGAGAACAAGCCTAATCTGGCTATTGTCAGGCAAGCAACCTGGGCCTGGGACAATGTTCAAACTAAAGGAGTGACCATTCTGGGGAAGTGCAACAATGTGGCATCAGCACAGTACTATGAGTGGTCCCATGCCAGGGCTCAATTTTCTGGGATGCCCTTCACCATGGAGGATATGCCTGGGCCATCCTCAGCACCACCTCCTGTCACTGTCAGTTTAGAGGAGTTTGAGAAATTAAAGGAGAGAAATGAGAAGTTGACTCAGGCTCTACAGAAGACCCTATGGGAGAGGAGTGATGGTAGGTTGGATATTGAGAGGTTAGAAAAGCTGAAAGTGGAACATCTGGCCAGGATTGAAAAGTCTGAGGATTACATCAAGAAGTCTAGGGCTGGAGAACAGATCTTGAAGAATGCCTGCAAGGAAGCCCAGTTCCAGAAGGCCAGGACTGATTTGTATCTGAAGGAGAGTCAAGCTAGGTGGGTCAGGATCACCGAAGCTCGTACTCTGGAAGATAAGAGGACTCAGGACAAGATTGAGCAGCTAGAAGCTAGTGCAAAAAAGCATCAGGAAGCCCTGGCAGCAGCCCAGAGGGAGATCTCAGAGCTGAAGATCAGAGCTGGAGTGAAGAGGTCAAAGGACCAGAGTCAACACAAGAAGTTAACTGCAGCTGTTACTACCAGGAATCTCCTTATCAGGAATCTCACGGAGCGTCCGGCTGATCCTGTGACTGAAGCACTTCTCAAGGAAGTTCAGGAGGATGAGTTTGGTTTTGGTGTCTGACTTTTTCTTGTTGTTGCTTTCATTTCATGTACTTTTATTTTCTTATGTTGTATTTTTGACCCCTCAGAGGGCTTGTATTTGTAAACAAACTATGTATCATTAGCTTTCTTTGTAATATATGTGTTGGTTTGTTCCATCTGGGTTTTCTTTCAAAGCAACATCAACAGCATCTTCAAGGGTCTGGAAGGGTCAAAACCAAGTGCTAAGCCGGATACCTTGGAAACAAATAAGCATACTGCATTGCATGCTAACCTTTGTTTGTTTTGTAGGTTTGTTTTGTTTGTTGCTAACTCTGTTGTGATTTCAGGAACTATTGCTCGCCGACGGGTGTTCCCACTCAACCGTCCACACAGATACCCCACCCGCAACAATCTTCCGGGCATACAGATGGACCAGGTACAGCAGGACCTTACAGAGGTCAGGAACCAAATGGCCAATGAAAGATTGGAAATGAGGGCTCAGATGACACAGTTTATGGAGGTAATGAACAATATGGCTCAGAGCCAGGAGAGATTAAGAGCAATGGTAGAAAGGCAGAATCAAGAAGATCCCCATCTAGGGACTGCTGGGACAAGCAACAATGAGAGGGTCCAACCTCATGTCAATCCCCCTGTATTTTGACCCCACCTTCATCCAGAGATCAACATTCCTGCTAATGTGCAAGGGACTGCCACTGCAGGCAGGGTACTGCAAGAAGACCCCCAGGAGGATCAGTTCACAGTAATGGGTGCTGGGGAGGAAGCCTATGACAGAAGGCTGGACGAAATCGCTGAAAAATTAAGATCCTTGGAGTCTCAAAACTCTTTGGGCTTTGATGTTATGGACATGGGCTTAGTGGACGGGGTCAGGATTCCCCATAAGTTTAAGCCTCCTTGTTTTGAAAAGTACAATGGGACCTCCTGCCCACGGACCCACTTGCAATCCTTTCTGGGGAGGCTGAAGGCATATACTATGGACGAAAAGCTATGGATGTTTTATTTTGAGGATAGCTTAACGGGAGCTTCAAGGGAATGGTACTCCCATCTGACTAGAGCCACCATTAGGTGTTGGAAGGACCTGGCTGAGGCCTTTATCTGACAATACCAGTATAATTTGGATATGGCACCCAACAGGACCCTCCTGATGGGAATGTCACAGTCATCCAGGGAAAGCTTCCGGGAGTACGCTCAGAGATGGAGACAACTGTCTGCTGCTGTCCAGCCACCAATGTCAGAGACGGAGATGGCAGATATGTTTATGAATACCCTCCAGGGGACATACATTGACAGGCTGGCTGCTTTCTCTTCTACCAGCTTTGCAGATGTCGTTATAGCCGGAGAGAGAATTGAGAGCCAGTTAAAGATGGGTAAGATTTCTGACAACGACGCCAGCTCATCCAGCAACGCAAGGAAGCCTTTTGCAGGCCCAAGAAGAACTGGTGAAACCAATGCTATCCATACCAACAGGGGCAAACCCCAATATGTTCATAGGTCTGTGGCAGCAGTCACCATTCCCGCTCCAATTCATCCACAACCAGTCTATCAACCACAACAACAAAATTATCAGCAACAAAATCAGTATCCTCCTCAGAGAAACTACAACAACACCAATAACAATAACCAGCAAAGACCGTTCCAACAGAGACCTTCTCAGGCCAATAGGGTGATCGATCCGATCCCTATGCCATATGCCACATTACTGCCACAACTCCTGAAACTCAACCTGGTTGAGCTAAGGACGTTGGCACCTCCAGATCCCGCCAGTCTACCCAGAAATTACGACTCCAATGCCAGATGTGCTTTCCATTCAAATGCACCTGGCCATAGTACAGAAAAGTGCAGAGCTTTGCACATGAAGGTACAAGATTTGGTAGACTCTAAGGCTCTGAACTTTGCACCACCACCAAATGTTAACAAGAACCCTATGCCAAACCACGGAGGCCCCAGAATCAATGCTATTGAAGAAGACAAGCCGTCTTACTTGATAACCAGTGTGGGTCAGATTCGGACACCGTTGGTAGAGATTAAAGCTCAACTCCTCGAATGTCAAATGTTCCCGGGATGTGAGCTAGGGTGTGCTTACTGCAACATTTCAGTAAATGGGTGTGATAACTTGAGAGATGGCATAGATGGTCTCATCCAGAGTGGCCTGCTTCAAATCACAACATCAATTCCTGCCAACCCAGCAATCTCATCAGCAACAATCCCTGAGTCTCCTGCAAATACGACAACCATTGTTCCAAGCAACTCTTCAATTTCGTCAACAAATGCTTCATCTGTTACTTCAACGGACCAAATATCAGCAAACATCCCTTCTACAACTTCAGCACCACTTCATTCAGAATCCCCTACAACAACAACACCCATCCTTCCAACAATGTCTCCTACAACCTCAGCAGCAAATGTCTCAACGGTTACGATTTATTATGATCCTGAAAATGATTCTGCCTACAACTCACAAAGTGCCACTCCCATCAGAGCACCAGTCACAATATACTATGATCCATAAACTATCACAGTCCCTTCTGCAGCTGCCATCAGTCCAGTCACTATTACGGTGCCTGGGCCAGTACCTTATGAAAGCAGTAATGCCATCCCCTGGCATTACGGCTCTGATCTATATTGCAAAGGAAGAAAAATCACTCTTGAATCATCAACCCCTGCACCACAAATAGATAATGTGGGAGGAGGCGGAGGCTTCACTCGAAGCGGACGTCTCTTTGCTCCACAAATTCAAAGGCCCACTGCTGAAGCAGAAGCTGCTGCCAAGGCAAAAGGGAAGAGCTTGGTGCAGGAAGAACAGATTGTTAAAGAAGCTTTAAAAACACCTTTTGATCAAGAAGTTGATGAATTCATGAGAATCATCAAGAAAAGTGATTACAAAGTAGTGGACCAGCTTCACCAGACGCCTTCCAAGATCTCTATTCTATCATTGCTTATGTGCTCCGAGGATCATCGGAACGCACTACTAAAAGTCTTGCACGCAGCTTATGTGCCAGAAGAGATCACAGTCAATCAGTTGGAAGCTGTGGTTGGAAATGTTAATGCTAGTCATGGACTAGGGTTCACCAACACTGACTTGACTACGGAAGGCCGCAATCATAACAAGGCTTTGCACATTACCATGGAATGTAAAGGTGCAGTTCTTTCCCATGTTCTGGTAGACACAGGATCATCCCTCAATGTCTTACCTAAAAAAGCCCTTGTGAAGCTAGAGTATGACGGATTGGCGTTACGTCCCAGTAACTTAGTAGTGAGAGCCTTTGACGGTTCTAAGAGATCAGTTCTGGGAGAAATTGAGCTGCCCATAACGATTGGCCCACAAACTTTCAAAACGACCTTCTACGTGATGGATATACAGCCCGCCTACAGCTGTCTATTGGGTAGGCCATGGATTCACGCCGCTGGCGCCGTGACCTCAACCCTTCACCAGAAGTTAAAATTCGAGTGGGAGGGTCAAGTCGTTACTATCTGTGGAGAGGAGGATATTTTTGTCAGCCACCTGGCTACCTACAAATATATTGAGATGGATGGGGAGATCCACGAAACGATGAGTCAAGGGTTTGAGGCCTTGAACATAAATGAAACATCTGCTGTACCTGGAACCTCAATGACATCGTACCAACAAGCCCGAAAGGTTGTTGAAGAAGGAACTGCCCAAGGCTGGGGCAAGTTGTTACCTGTGGAGAAGAAAGAGGATAGATTTGGGTTGGGTTACAAACCAACTCAACAAGATCAAGCAGAGGCTGCTAAGGAGCCCAACTTTGTTAGTGGGGGGATGCTCACCCCCGATGCTGTCAACAATTTGGAAGACGAGGATGAAGGCGACCGCAACCTGGAGAGTTGGATCCATCCAAAGATCCCGGGGAGCAGTATCTCAAACTGGTCTTCCCAGGAAATTATAAGAGTTACTCATGCAGAGTAATTATTATTTCCTGTATATTTTAAGCATGCATCAAGTCTTGCATCTTGCCCAAGATGACAAGACTCATTTTGTAATCGGGCCATCTGTAATTTTTGTGCAACAAGATTAATCAATGAAATATCAGACATCTTTTGCAAATGAGTCTTTTTCTTTTCCGCTCATTGTTTTTCCATTTTTCTTTTTGTACAAAAATAAATGGCAATGTTTTCAAAATGACAACTTTATTTCACTTTTTCTAAAAACAAGATTAAAATCGAATCACTAAAATAAACAAACTGAACCCTTGCAGAGAGTGCCTTCCAGACTGCACCGACAACAACACGGCTATGACTTCGTATGACTTTGACAATCCAATCAATCAAGTTGATGAAGGGGTTGAAGAAGATTACGAGCTTCCTGAAGAGCTAGCCAGATTGTTGAGACAAGAGGAGAAGGTTATCACTCCTCATCAGGAGGAGGTTGAAACGATCAATCTTGGTACAGATGAAGACGTGAGAGAAGTTAAAATCGGGGCCTGCTTACAAGACTCAGTGAAGAGACAACTGATTGACCTGCTTCAAGAGTATGTGGACGTGTTTGCTTGGTCTTATCAAGATATGCCAGGGTTGGATACCGACATTGTTGTGCATAAGCTGCCTTTAAGAGAAGAATGCCCACCGGTTAAACAGAAGCTACGCCGTACTCGCCCAGACATGGCGATGAAAATCAAAGAAGAGGTACAAAAGCAATGGGACGCCGGGTTCCTTGCTGTAACTAGTTATCCACCGTGGGTTGCTAATATAGTACCTGTGCCCAAGAAAGACGGCAAAGTAAGAATGTGTGTTGACTACCGGGATCTGAACAGAGCTAGCCCAAAAGATGACTTCCCATTACCTCACATTGATGTATTGGTGGATAATACAGCTCAGTTCTCGGTATTCTCCTTCATGGATGGATTTTCAGGATACAATCAGATCAAGATGTCCCCTGAAGACATGGAGAAGACAACCTTCATTACACCCTGAGGCACATTCTGTTACAAGGTGATGCCATTCAGACTGAAGAATGCTGGTGCAACATATCAACGGGCTATGGTGACATTATTCCACGATATGATCCATAAGGAAATCGAATGTTATGTGGATGACATGATTGCCAAGTCCCTTACTGTAGAAGACCACCTGGTGAATCTGCTGAAGCTGTTCAAGCGTCTGAGGAAGTACCAACTGAAGTTGAACCCCAACAAGTGCACATACGGGGTGCGATCTGGTAAGCTGCTGGGTTTTATTGTAAGCGAGAAAGGGATTGAAGTTGACCCTGATAAAGTCAAAGCTATTCAAGAGATGCCTGCACCGAAGTCTGAAAAAGAAGTTCGAGGGTTCTTAGGACAATTGAACTACATCTCACGGTTCATATCTCACCTTACCGCAACTTGCGAACCCTTGTTCAAATTGTTAAGAAAAGAACAGACGGTCAGGTGGAACGAAGACTGCCAGAAGGCTTTTGACAAGATCAAGGAATACTTGCAAGAACCACCAATCCTTATGCCTCCAGTTGAAGGAAGACCTCTGATAATGTACTTGACAGTATTAGAAGAGTCAATGGGGTGCGTGCTGGGCCAGCATGACGAGTCTGGTCGAAAAGAGTATGCAATATACTACCTAAGCAAAAAGTTTACCGACTGTGAACAGCGTTATTCACTGCTCGAGAAAACTTGCTGTGCTTTAGCGTGGGCTGCTCGCCGACTGAGACAGTATATGTTGACCCACACTACTTTATTGATCTCTAAAATGGACCCAGTTAAGTACATATTTGAGAAGCCAGCGCTTACCGGACGGGTTGCAAGATGGCAAATGATTCTTACGGAGTATGACATCCAGTACACTTCGCAGAAAGCCATCAAGGGCAGTGTATTGTCTTAATATCTTGCTGAGCAACCCATTGATGATTACCAGCCTATGAGATTTGACTTCCCTGATGAAGACATCATGTTCATAAAAGCAAAAGATCATGAAGAGCCTGTTCATAATGAAGGGCCTAACCCGGAAGAAGAATGGACTATGATGTTTGATGGGGCTGTTAACATGAATGGACGTGGTGTTGGTGCAGTACTCATTACACCTAAAGGAGTTCACATGCCTTTCTCGTTAAAACTCACCTTTAATTGCACTAACAACGAAGCTAAATACGAGGCTTGCATTATGGGTATTGAGGAGGCCATTGACCTCAGGATCAAGACATTGACCGTGTTCGGAGATTCAGCTCTGGTAATCAATCAAACCAACGGCAAATGGTACACCCACCAGGATCATCTGATACCTTATAGGGATTATACAAGGAGGTTATTGACTTTCTTCACAACAGTCAAGCTTGAGTATATCCCTCGGGATGAGAATCAGTTTGCAGATGCTCTGGCTACTATTTCATCTATGATCAAAGTTCAAGCTGCCAACTTCGTACCTCAGATATCAGTGTCCAGACTTGACAGGCCAGCATATGTATTTGCAGCAGATGTTGTTAAGGATGATAAGCCGTGGTTCCATGACATTAAGTGCTTCTTGGAGGATCAAACGTACCCACCTGGGGCATCTTCCAATGATAAGAAGACTTTGAGAAGGCTTGCTGGTAGTTTCTTTCTGAACACTGATGGTTCCCTGTACAAGAGAAACTTTGATATGGTACTCCTCAGATGCGTTGACAAGACGGAAGCAGATTTGTTAATTCATGAAGTGCATGAAGGATCCTTTGGTACCCATGCTGGAGGGCATGCCATGGCTAAAAAGTTGCTAAGATCAGGCTATTACTGGATCTCAATGGATACCGACTGTTGTGCCTACGCCAGAAAATGCCATAAATGCCAGATTTATGCGGATAAGGTACATGTGCCACCCAATCCTCTGAATGTGATGTCTTCACCTTGGCCCTTTGCTATGTGGGGCATTGACATGATTGGCAAGATTGAACCGATTGCTTCAAATGGTCACAGATTCATCCTGGTCGCCATTGACTATTTCACCAAGTGGGTTGAAGCAGCTTCCTATGCAAATGTTACAAGGCAAGTGGTAGCCATATTTTTGAAGAGAGATATCATCTGTCGATACGGAGTTCCAGAGCGAATCATTACTGATAATGATTCTAACTTAAACAACAAAATGATGGCAGAACTGTGCCGGGACTTCAAGATCCAACATCACAATTCTTCTCCTTACAGGCCAAAGATGAACGGCGCTGTTGAGGCAGCTAATAAGAATATCAAGATGATTGTGCAGAAGATGGTAGTCACTTACAAAGACTGGCATGAGATGCTACCATTTGCCTTGCATGGGTACCGCACGTCAATCAGGACATCCACTGGGGCAACACCGTATCAACTTGTGTATGGTATGGAAGCAGTCCTACCGGTTGAAGTTGAATTACCCTCCCTACGGGTACTGATGGATGTTAAACTGAGTGAATCAGAATGGGTTCGGTCCCGATACGAACAACTGAGTCTGATTGAAGAGAAAAGATTGGCTGCAATTTGTCATGGGCAGTTGTATCAGAAAAGAATGAAGAAAGCCTTCGATCAGAAAGTCAGGCACCGAGAGCACCAAGTAGGAGATCTTGTGCTGAAAAGAATCCTCCCTCCTCATACAGACCACAGGGGCAAGTGGACTCCGAACTATGAAGGACCATTCGTAGTAAAGAAAGTTTTCTCTGGTGGAGCACTGATGCTCAGCACCATGGATGGTGAAGATTTCCCGTCCCCTGTGAATTCAGATGCAGTTAAAAAATACTTCGCATAAAAAATGACCCGCTGGACATAAAAACAGAATGAAAGTCCAGGCAAAAATAGGGCATCCCGGCGAGTCAAAAACAGAATAAAAGACTCAGGCAAAAATAAGGGAAAATGAATAAAAAACGTACACCCGCTGAGTTGAAAAGCCGCATTGGACAACTCAGGCAAAAATGGGTATCCCGATGGATTGAAAACCCGAAAGGGCGATCCATGCAAAATAAGGGAATAAGCGAACAACTGCGTTCTGAATTCGTCTGTATCGTTTACAACTTGGCAAGCTCCAAAAGGATCAAGCCTCTTTCAGAATCAGCCTTCTTCAGAAAGCAAGACGAGAAGAACGTCAAAGGTCATACGAGTCATAGCAAAAGAGGAAGCTCCTTAAAGCGTCATCAACATTGCCAACATTTTGTTTCTCAATTTGTAACAATCTCCTCATTTCAGGGGATATGTTCCTTTGATGTATCATGCCAATTCAGGGCGTCTAAATTAATAAAAGAAGATTTTCATTCATGTTTCGTCTTGTACATTTTTATTTGCAAAAATGTCTGATGTTTTAAGAAAAACTGATCGCATGAATACAGATGCTTATTTTCAAAAATAAAAATACATGCTTGCAGGGAATATATTTACTCTAGAGAGTGTCTAACTCCTATGACGGAATCCGGTAAGGGATACCTCGGGATTGTTTGGGTGTTTCTATATCTTTGCAGGATTGTAGGTATCCGGAGCGCAACCTGGGGCATGTAAGCTTCATTCCAGCAAGCTGGCAAATCAGTACTCACTCAGTCTCAACATTCAAAGTGTCTTCTCCCCAGCTGAGTTGCCACTTGTTACTTCTCCCCATCAGATTTGCCAGGCATCACCTCTCCAGCAGGGCAATACCGGAAGGCGCCCATATCCCCGGCTGAGTCAAAGAGCCCTCCTCAACAGAATCTTTAGGGAGATCTTTCAGTGATCCCTCTTTCTCCCCAGCCGAGTTGTCATTTCATCCTCAGCCGAGTACAAAAGTCGGGGAACCATTTCCCCACAGAGCTTCAACCTCTATCCAGAAGAGCAACGCATGAAGGGATCACAACAGAGTGACGAAAGCTTCTACAAATCCCAGTTGGGTCTCTCATTTACAAAGATAGATCTATCAGTGACCTATATCCCCAAGCAGATATCATCTCATCAGATCTACCAATGATCTCATCCCCAGCTGGGATGTCCGTTTCAAGCAGATCGACCAGAGATCTTCAGCGACGGGATCCGAATCCCGGATTGGTATCTTTGCATAATCATAGCATTCGCATCATACTTACCCCGCAAAGCGTAGCATTCCGTTTAATACGGAGCATTACGGCAAAAATCAAACATATTACATAATCATAAGCCATGTCCTGAATCAAACACTTGTGAATAACGACAATCCATCAACATAACAGAAAATCCCCAGCGGAGATTCCCCCAGCAAAAACAGTTGCCTCACATTCACAAACACCAGTATATACCCTCTTTGGCACCCGTCCGTGTCAATACTCCCCAGTAAAGTCGCCTGAACACTCTGTATTACAGATACTTTTTGACACCCGTCTATATCATTTCCCCAGCAGAAAGCCAAAGACGTCCTCTTTGCACTCACATATACTCGTATATATATTTCCTTGACATCCGTCCGTGTCATTTACCCCAGTACAGTAACATAAACACTTTGTACATCAGATACTTATTTATACTACTTTTCTCCTTTTGATACTCGTCCGTGTCATTCTCCCCAACAGATTAAACACTCATCTATACACCACTCACACTTATACAGATACTCGTCCGTATTATACACCATGTATATCCCCACAGATTCGACACTCGTCCGTGTTCTTTGTTAAACAGTTGGTACTCGTCCGTACCATCATCTCAGAACATGCGTCAAGAGTTTGTTTCTACATGATACTCGTCCGTATCATAGTCTTAAGGATGCTCGTCCACATCTTTAATCCATACACGCGTCGAACACTTTTGTCTTCTTGAATATAGATACTCGTCTGTGTCTACTATTCCCCAGAAGAGTCCTTTCAGATTCAACACTCGTCCGTGTTCTCTGTTAACCAGTTGATACTCGTCCGTATCATCATCTCTGAACACGTCTCAGTATTTGTTTCTACCCGATACTCGTCCGTATCGTAGTCTTAAGGATGCTCGTCCGCATCTTTAATCTATACACAAACATATAAATACTTATACCTTTTGTTTCTTGGATATAAACACTCGTCCGTGTTTATTATTCCCCAGTAGATCGCTACCAAAGTAAAGTTTCCTTTTTATCTGACACTCGTCCTGTGTCATGATAAACCCTGAGAGCAGCCGTACCCTGCTAGGTGGTCGTCCTCCACCTCTTGATGGTCGTCCTCCATCATGCTCGTCCGATGGCCGTCCCCATCGTTGATTTTTCTATCCGACATTCGTCCTATGTCGTGATATTTAGCAGTCGTGCCCTGCTAGGTGGTCGTCCTCCACCTCTTGATGATCGTCCTTCATCATTTTATCCAATGGCCGTCCCCATTGTTGATTTTGGTTATCTGACATTCGTCCTATGTCATGATAAACCTCGAGAGCAGCCGTCCCCTGCTAGGTGGTCGTCCTCCACCTCTTGATGGTCATCCTCCATCATGCTCATCCGATGGCCGTCCCCATCGTTGATTTTCTATCCGACATTCATCCTATATCGTGATATTCGGCAGCCGTACCCTGCCAGGTGTTCGTCCTCCACCTTAGATGACCGTCCCTCATCTTACCCCCAACAGAGCAGCCGTCCCCTGCTAGGTGATCGTCCTTCACCTTTGATGATCGTACCTCATCATCTGTTTACTTCATTTATTCTTTAACCCGATGGCCGTCCCCGTCGTGGTCCCTTTTCCTTTCAGTTTAGCCCGATGGCCGTCCCCATCGTTGGTTACTTTACTTTATGAACTTGATGGCCGTCCCCGTCATGTTTCATTAATCCCCAGAGAATTTTACAGCTTTACCTTGATGGTCGTCCCCATCATAATTCTTTTTATCCCCAGCATGTCGGCCGTCCCCGTCATTGCTCTTTTCCCGGCAGTCGTCCTCTGCTCGACGGTCGTCCTCCGTCGCCCACACTTTACAATATACTTTATTTTCTTTTACAATCTATATCCCTTTTCTTCTTCATTCTGTGAGTGCAAATCTTGGACTGTCTTTGGTATTCAACCACGAGTTATCCTGTTTGTCTGATAAGCCGTTGCTTACAACCTGCACAACTAACTCATGTTTGAATAGGGGCAGCTGTAAACACCCCAAATTTGCCCTCACCCATTTCACCATGGCTTGTGATCATTTTCATATGCATAAACACAATCATAACATCTCATACCACATTTTGATCCACTGCATTGGTTCTAGGTCATCTGCATCTAGGGTTTGTGATCTGAGCAATCTAAGAGCTTCTTGAGCCATTCCAAAGGCCATCAATCACTTCAAAGGGGTCTATGTGTGTTCAAGTATCATATTATATCCTCTAAAAGTCAATATTGTCAAAGAATCACAAGAACTGGGATTGGTATGGAAGCAGAGCCAGGCTTGACTGCACAGATGACCTAAAATTAGGGTTTTGGTTTCAAAGGCCATAACTCCAAATTTTTTGGTCATTCTTATTTCTATTGGTCTCTATATGGTATAGGGAGTATGCATATCAATTTTCATGAATAAATTCCATGGGGAAGTCATCTGATCAAGAGTTGACTTTTCAAGCAAGTCAGTGCAAAATCAGGGCATCTGAGGCCCCCAATGACCCAACCAAAGGGTGTTCTTCATCATTTTGATTGTATATGATCTTTATTTGATCATAGAAGAGGTTGGAAGTTCACAAAATTGGAGAATTTCAAGTCTTTTGCAAAGTTGACTTTTTGGGCAAGTTTGACTTTTAATGGAAATGTCATTTTATGCAACTTTTTCAACCCTTACTTTTTGATTCAAGAAAGCTTCAAATGGAAAAACTTTGGTCATGAAAGTTGTAGAATAGATCTTTCCCTTTTCAAAAAGTACAAGAACATGACCTAATTCATTTTGGATCAAAAGTTATGGTTTGTCAAAGTTGGCAAAAATCACTAAATTTCAAGTCATGCACCAAAGAGGCAAAGTTGCAAATTCACTTCTCAAGGCCAATTAAGTCATCAAATGCACTTCTAATTCACATAACATGATCACACAACATCTAAAAATCAGAATGCACCCAAGGAATCACATGTTTCATGGCTTATGGATCAAGTTTCTCTCATAAGAACCAAAGGCAAGCCAAGTTGCAAAAGTCATGATAACATCTCATCCACTTGCTGCCTAGGTTGCTGAACCATCCTAGCCTCTCCCTCACATCATGCTGCGCAGCACACCCTTGTTGTACTTGGCTAGAACATGACCCATGCTTCTCTTACACAAAGTTGACAAATTTGCAAAAGCAACCATACCTATCACAAAAGGACATGTCACTTCATCTGACCAATAGCATTTGTTTATACAAAGAAAATGCAAGCCAAAGCACATAACAAGCCAGCCTGAAACAAGCCATAGCACCACATTCTCATTTTCACTCCATAGAGCAAAAGCATTCGAAACACTCTCCTCAAGCCACAAACACTAAAACAAACTTCACAAACCTTCTCACCATGCTTCACTGAACCCAAACCAACCTTCAAAGAAGCCTGAAACTCAAAGAACCAGAAATACGATCCTCACCTGAGCTTGAACAGAACTTCTGTAAACTCTCAAACCAGCCCAAATAAATTTGTTCCAAGCCTTTCAGAAGCATAAGGGAGGTCATAGGAGTGGATTGCACAAAGAGAAGGGGCCAGAAAGTTGCAGACTGAAAAGCTTCAAACTCAGGTAGCTTCATGAACTTTTTTTCCATAAAGGGATTTTTAAGTTCTTAATTGCTTCTACATGCTTCCCTGATCATGAATATGTGATTGTTTTCGAAAATGAGTGAGAAATGAGTATGTATGCAGTCTCTGAAACTTTTTGCCCTAGAACATGTTTGATTCGATTCTCCTTGTTTCTGAATGATAAATGTTGTTTAAATGGGGGGTTCAATTCGTTTTTGAGTGGGGAAGAGTTCTGGGTTGTTGGATTTCATTTTCATTGCGTGTAGAGTGAGTTTCTGATTTTGGATGATCGGAGAAGACGACCGGAACAGTGTTCCGGTCGCCTGAAAGTCATTAAGGCTGGATTAGGGCTAATTAATTAGGGTTAGTGAGTTTGAATGTGAGCCGTCCAAACACGCGCGCAGTCAACTCCCGCCCCTGCCAGTTTGAATTTCGTCCATTGGATCTGATTACTTTCTTATTTTTCAGTTTTATTTCATTTTATTTTCCATTTAATTACATTGTTTTCTTCATTTTATTAAAAATAGCAAAACTTATTCAAAAATTCTGAAATTTTTTATGCAAAGTTCTATTTAATTTCAGAAACCAAAAACATTTTTATTTTTATTTTTTGCATTCAAGAAATATTTTTAAATATTTAAAAGTTTATTTTTAATTAATTAATGAGAATTAATTAATTAAAAATGCTTTTAGGTATTTAAAAATCACCAAAAAATTCATGAAACATTTAAAAACATTTAGAAACATTGTCCAACCCTCAAACCAAATTTCTTTTTTGATCTTGATGCATTTTGAGAATTTTTCATGGAATTAAAATCATTTTTAGGCATTATTTTGATCCAAGCTTCCAAAAATCATTTCTGCCTAACCATTGAGAGTTGGACCTTGATTCTTTTTGCATTGCATTGTGTCTAGCATGTAGTTTGTAAGATTAAATGGCCATTATTTGATCTTTCTTTTTCCATTTGTTTGGCATTTTTCTTGTTAAGGAACCCTAAAACCCTAGAAAACTTAGGAAAATCATAACTTGAACTAGGTTAAGAGTTGGAACTTCTCCTTTGGGCAGTGAGTTAGTATAGGTTTAGGGATCCTTTAAGGGCTTTTTCAATTTTTTATATTGATGTTTGCTTCTGATTTTGGTTTGTGTTTGATGCTTTGATCATAAACCCTAATTTGGACTTCCATATGCATCCATCTTGCATTTGCTTGCATAACATGACTTTCCATAGCATTCTATGAATTCTTTTGATTCATTGAACATCTTAAGACATATTGAAATCATGTTTGATCATTGCATCTTGCATTTGCCATGTTGTATGCCATTTGCACTTCATGACTTTTCATGTATGTTCATGTTTCTTAACTTGCTCCATTTGCATCCATTTGTTCATGTGATCATCTCCATACCATGTTTCATGTTTGTAGCATCTCATAGCATCATTGTCATCTCATGTATGCTTCTGGTTTTGGTTTGCATCATGCCATTTTATCTCATTTTTCATTGCATTGCATTTCTTTCACTAACTTTTCAGGTGGTAAGCAACTTTGAGAAGTGAATTTGCCTTCACTTCTCACAATTTCTTTTCATCTCTTCCATGCATCCTTGCTGCATTTTACTTTGTGTTTGAGATTGAGCTTGCTCATTCTTCTTCATCTCACCTTCTTCCTTCAAGTGACTTGTCTTCTTAATTGAAGCAAGTTACTTTGCTCCTCCTGATCCTTTCATCTACTTCCTGGTGGTTTCTATGAAGATTTTCTTTTGTAAACCTCACAAACCTTAGGAACAACCAAGCATGACAATGATTAGGGTTTTGATTAGTCCCCCACTTAGTTTTTACCTTTGTGTCTCTTTGAGTCTTCTCTTCTCACCTCATAATCAGGGACTAAACCCTAAAGGCTTTAAGGCTTTGTGGTTAAGCTTATGCCTGCATCCTTCTATTAGGATGGAGTGTATAACTTTAATCCTAAGTGTTAAATCCTTAATGTGTTTAAATCCTTTAATCAATTCATCTAATAATTATCAAGACATCAAGCTTGTAACTTGGGCCTTGCATTAGGGTTCTAATTCTCCCTTAATTGGTTAAGAAGGACTAACCCTAGTGTTAATGGACAAGTCCCCCTCAAGTTGTCTTGCAAACCCTAAAAAACACTTCATCATCATATCATTAACTAAAATCCACTTAATGAAGGCTTGTTTTGTCATGAGTTTAATCCCTAATCATGGATTAAGTTGAGGAGCTTTCCTCAGCTTAAACATTCTCATCTATTATCCTTCTATTAGGATGGTGTAATGAGTCTGTTTAATCCCTGATTATGGCTTAATCTCATTACTTAACACTAAACAAAAACAACAAAAACATCTAATTAATCACAAGTAGGTTAATGATCTTAATCCTACACCAAAGGTGTTTAAGTGTGAGAAGCTGACTTCACACTTAAGGTATTCTCATTACCCCTAATCAGAGGGAAGATGTGATGAGTTTACTAAATCCATTGGTTTAGACTTAAGCTCATTAACTTATGACAAAATCCAAAAACAATAAAAGACTGAAAACACAAAAACAAACAATAATCGTCTCCTCCGGGATTCTTTTCTCATCTCATTCACTCACAAACGAGAGCTCGCTTCTTCCGTCTAATGCAAGACAGTTTGCACCTGAGCCAGACAGGTCATACACTTGAGCATAGACAAGTAAGCAGTTCACAAGTCAATTCATCTTTCAGTCTCTTTGGGTCGAACTACGGTGTTCTGACTTCCTCATTGCACGAGAGGATACGTAGGCATAACTTAACAGTTATCGAACAAAAGTCTCTGTATATTCCCCCTCTTTCCAGCCTTATTCTCTTAGCCTCATTATCATGAGCATTTCATTCCTGTCTCTACACTAACACTAATACATTTATACACTTCACACTTCTTTTACACTGACACCTGTACATTCTTTTCCAGCTCTTTTATACACAAATTGCACTGACACTACCCCTTTAAGCACATATCTTTTAAGCGTGGATCCCGTCGAGTACGGCGGACAATCTGGGTGCTAATACCTTCCCAGGTTGTAACCAACCCCCTTTCTCAGTCTCTCTGGATCGCAACCGTCTTATCCATGTCTTTCTAGGTCTATGCAGCATTGCCTTTCCTCCGGGATAAAAATGCCTAGCTGGCGACTCTTTTCATCTCCAGTGAGTTCACTGCTGTGTGTTCTCATTGTTCTCTTTCGCCGACCGTTCGCGTCTGTACCCCATTTGACCCGGCTTCATTTGGCGGGAGCGACAGTAGTGTCAGTGCTATCTTGTGTGCTAAAGTTGGAAAAGAATATACAGGTGTCAGTGTAAAAGAAAAGTGTGAAGTGAAATGAAAGAGTGTCCGTGTAAGAAAAGAGTATGAAGCTCAAGACTATGAGGCTTAAAGAATAATGTTGGAAGAGGGGGGAATATACAGGGACTTTTGTTCGATAACTATTAAGTTATGCCTACGTATCCTCTCGTGCAATGAGGAAGTCAGAACGCCGTAGTTCGACTCAAAGAGACTGAAAAATAAATTGACTGATGAACTGCTTACTTGTCTATGCTCAAGTGTATGACCTGTCTGGCTCAGGTGCAAACTGTCTTGCATTAGATGGAAGAAGCAAGTTCTCGTTTGTGAGTGAAGATGATGAGACAAGAATCCCGGAGGAGACGATTATTGTTTGTTTTTGATGCTTTCAATCTTTTATTGCCTTTTTGTGTTTGTCATAAGATAATGAGCTTAAGCCTAAACCAAGGGTTAGCAAACTCATAACATCCTCCCTCTGATTAGGGGTAATGAGAATACCTTAAATGTGAAGTAAGCACCTCACACTTAATCACCATGATGTAGGATTAAGATCATTAACCTACTTGTGATTATTTAGATGTTTTTGGAGTTTTTGTTTGATGTTAAGTAATGAGTTTAAGCTACACCATCCTAATAGAAGGATAATAGATGAGAACATTTAAGCTGAGAAAGGCTCCTCAACTTAATCCATGATTAGGGATTAACCTCATGACAAAACAAAACCTTTATTAGATGGATTTTAGTTAATGGTGAGATTAAGAAATGGATTTTGGGGTTTGTAAGACAACTTGAGGGGGACTTGTCCATTAACACTAGGGTTAGTCCTTCTTAACCAATTAAGGAAGAATTAGAGCCCTGATGCAAGGCCCAAGTTACAAGCTTGATGTCTTAGTGATTTATTAGATGGATTGATTAAAGGATTTAAACACATTAAGGGTTTAACACTTAGGATTAAAGTTATACAATCCATCCTAATACAGGCATAACCCTAATCACAAAGCTTTAAAACCTTAAGGGTTTAGTCCTTGATTATGAGATGAGAAGAGAAAACTCAAAAGATGACACAAAGGTAAAACTAATGGGGGGACTAATCAAACCCTAATTATGATCATGCTTGGGTGTTCCTAGGGTTTATGAGGCTTGCAAGAGGTCTTCAAGGAACAACCACCAAGGAAGAAGAAAGATGGAAGGAGGAGAAGCAAAAAGAAACAAGACAACTTACTTCAATTAAGAAGATAAGTTACTTGAAGAAAGAAAGTGAGAAGAGAAAATGAATGAGAAAGCTCACTCTAATAAAAAAGTAAAATGCAGCAATGAATGCATAAGAGAGGTGAGAAGAGATTGTGAGAAGTGAAGGCAAATTCACTCCTCAAGGACTTACCACCTGAAAAGTTAGCAAAAGGAATGGAAATGAAATGCAAATGAGATGAAATGAAAAGAAGAAAACCAAAGTCAGAAGCATATTCATGGTGCAAATGATGCTATGAGATGGTATGGAAGCATTTTAAGAGATGGGGGTGATCATACAAAGGATGAGAATGCAAATGAAGCATATAAGAAGCATGAAAGTTCATGAATGCATATGACATTAAATGAAAACAAAAACATGACAAATGGATGATGCAATGATCAAACATGATTTCAATATGTCCTAAGATGTCTTATATGTCATATGTATGCACAAAATGCCATGGCAAGTTCATGTATGCAAGCATATGAAGGATGAATGCAAATGAAGGCAAAATTAGGGTTTATGCACAACATGAGATGCAAAATTCAAAATCAGAAGCAAAACATGAGATAAAAAATTGAAAATGGGATCAAAGGGACCCTAAACCTATATAAGTTCATTGCCCAAAGGGGAAGGTCAAAAGCTAAACCCTAAAGGACTTATGATTTTTCCAAGTTCCTAAGGCTTTTAAGGGTGATCCTAAAGGTAAAATACCAAACAAATTGAAAATGCATTATAAAAATGAAACAAAAATGTTTTTAGATGCTTGAAAGGATTCATAACACAATGCAAAAAGAACCATTCACAAACTCAACTTGGATCAAAGTTATGAAAACCAAAAAGAAATTTGTGTTGTGAGTTTGTAAATGTTTCTAAATGTTTGGAAATGTTCTCTGAATTTTTTGGTGATTTTTGGAAACTTAAATGATATTTTAATTAATTAATCTTCATTAATCAATTAAAATAAACATTTAAATATTTTTAAAATAGTCTAAAAATGTAAAAAATAAAATAAAAATTGTTTTTATGTTAAGAAAATTATTTAGAATAAATATGCAGAAAGAAAATATTTTTTTGGATTTTTTATGTATTTTAAAATAATTATGCAAAACAAATGACAAAAATATGAAAATAAATGAATTTAATGGAAAGTCAACAGATCCAATGGCCAGCGTTTGAACAAAAAGGGAGGGAGTTGACGCGCGCGTGAATGGAGGGCTCATATCATTTCTGGGATTTAAATTTTCTTAATCCTAATTAAATCTAATTAATTGAGATTAGGGCATAAACACATGATCTGGACCGTTCATGGCGCGCGGGAAACTGAATCTAAGGGCCTACGTTTAAACTGAGCCCTAATTCTAATTAAACCCTAATCCACTTCTGATGACCGGAACAGTGGTTCCGGTCATCTTCTCCGATCAACCAAATTCTTAACTTCTTCTCTAGGCAATTTTAAACCCTCTAAAACTCCAGATCACATCTCCTAATCACCCTAAACACGAATCAAGCATCAAAACAAATTTCTATAACCTACAACTCAAGTTATGGATCAAAACATAAAATTTGGAAAAGTTTCAGAGCTTCGATACAGGCTTATTTCTCAACCATTTCAAAAAGTAAAAGCATCAGAGTGATCAGCAAAACATAAGGAACAATCTAGGAACTTAAAAACTCATTTCTGGAAAAAAAGTTCTTGAGGTACCTGAGCTTGAGCTTCTTCAGTTTGCAGCTTTCTGGACAGTTCTTTGCTTCAAATCACCCCCAATGGTCCCCCTGAAGAGTTTGCAAACCTTGGTTGGAGTTTATATGGCCTCTATTTTAAAGTCAGTGAAGCTCAGGTCAAGGGAGGTGAAAATCGTGTTTTGTGTGTAGTGGCTTTCAAGGCAAAATGAAGGGTGGGAAATGATCAGTGATGAATGTGGAGATGAATGGTGGAAAAAGTTTCAAGTTTTGATGGCTGAGCTATGAGTTTCGAAGAGGACAAGTTTGAGGCCAATTTTTGAGAACTGAGTGTGTGTGATGATCTGACTTCCATGAAGTTATGAAATGTAATCCTTGAGGCATGTATGTGAAGTTGTGATTGGTCAGAAGAGTTGTTGTGGAATAGTTTGATTGGCATGGCTCAAATTGCTTAAAGTCAAGAAAGTTGTCGTTTGAGGTATGGGCTCATGGCAGGCTGGCTTAGAGGTATGGCTCGAGTCAGCTGGCTTTAGGGAGGTCCATGGAAACTGATTTGAGGAGCTGGCACAAGTGGATATCAAGATTTGTGCCATTTTGCAAATTCATAAAGTTTTGGCCCCTTTTGAAATACTTGATGATCAAGGCATGAAAATGAGTGATTCTTTGGGAAAAAAGTTCTTGAGGTACCTGAGCTTGAGCTTCTTCAGTTTGCAGCTTTCTGGACAGTTCTTTGCTTCAAATCACCCTTAATGGTCCCCTTTAAGAGTTTGCAAAGCTTGGTTGGAGTTTATATGGCCTCTATTTGAAAGTCAGTGAAGCTCAGGTCAAGGGAGGTGAAAATCGTGTTTTGTGTGTAGTGGCTTTCAAGGCAAAATGAAGGGTGGGAAATGATCAGTGATGAATGTGGAGATGAATGGTGGAAAAAGTTTCAAGTTTTGATGGCTGAGCTATGAGTTTCGAAGAGGACAATTTTGAGGCCAATTTTTGAGAACTGAGTGTGTGTGATGATCTGAGTTCCAAGAAGTTATGAAATGTAATCCTTGAGGCATGTATGTGAAGTTGTGATTGGTCAGAAGAGTTGTTGTGGAATAGTTTGATTGGCATGGCTCAAATTGCATAAAGTCAAGAAAGTTGTCGTTTGAGGTATGGGCTCATGGCAGGCTGGCTTAGAGGTATGGCTCGAGTCAGATGGCTTTAGGGAGGTTCATGGAAACTGATTTGAGGAGCTGGCACAAGTGGATATCAAGATTTGTGCCATTTTGCAAATTCATAAAGTTTTGGCCCCTTTTGAAATACTTGATGATCAAGGCATGAAAATGAGTGATTCTTTGGGAAATTTTGAGTTTTAGGTCATGTATCATGTTTGTGTAATGCTTAGAAGTCAATTAGAGGTCACATTTTGCCTTGGCATAAGTTTTTGCAAGTCTCCCTCTTTGGTGCATAAGTGAAAATTTAGTGATTTTTCCCAACTTTGCAAAGCCATAACTTGAGTTCTAGTATGAATTAGATCAAGTTCTTGTACTTTTTAAAAAGGGAATGATCCAATCTACAACTTTCATGACCAAGAATTTTTCATTTGAAGCATTTTTGAATCAAAAAGAGGAGGTTGAAAATCTTTCCCAAAATGGCAATTTTGCATTACAAGTCACTTTCCCAAAATGGCAATTTTGCAAATGGATTGAAATCCTTCAATTTTGTGAACTTCTAACCTCTTCTAAGATCAAATAAAGATCATATACACCCAAAATGATGGAGAGGGCCCTTTGGTTGGATGATTGGGGGCCTCAGATGCCCTGATTTTGCACTGACTTGCTCAAGAAGTCATCTATAGATCAGATGCCTTCCCCATTGAATTTCTTCATGAAAATTGGTGTGTAGGATACTAATAACATATAGAGACCAATAGAAACAAGAATGACCAAAAAATTTGGAGTTATGGCCTCTGAAACCAAAACCCTAATTTTAGGTCATCTGTGCAGTTAAGCTTGGCTCTGCTTCCATGCCTTTCTCAGTTCTTGTGATTTTCTGACTTCCTGGATCTTGGGAGGATATAATATGATACTTAAAAATACATGGACCCTCTTGAGATGATTGAAGACCTTTGGAGTGGCTCAGATGACCCTTGGTTTGCTCAGATCACAAACCCTAGATGCAGATGAATTTGAACCAATGCAGTGAAGTAAAAATGCAATATGAGATGATATGATTGAACTTATGCAAATGAAAAGATCACAAGCCATGGTGAGTGAGGGAAAATTTGGGGTGTTTACAGCTGCCCCTATTCAAACATGATTTATCTGTGTAGGATGTAAGTGACGACTTATTATACAAACAAGATAACTTGTGGTTTAATACCGAAGACAGTCCAAAATTTGCACTCACTGGATGAAGAAGAAAAGGGATATAGATTGTAAAAGGAAATAAAGTATGATTTATAAAGTGCAGGCGACGGAGGACGATCGTCGAGCAGAGGACGACTGCTGGGGATAAAGCAATGACGGGGACGTCCGATATGCTGGGGAGATGGAGGTACCATGATGGGGGCGGCCACCAGGTTCATAAAGTAAAGGGTGAACAACGATGGGGGACGGCCACCGGGTTAATAAAATAAATGAAATCAAAGGTGAAGGACGATCACCCAGCAGGGGACGGCTGCTCTGTTGGGGAGAAGGATGAGGGATGGTCATCCAAGGTGAAGGACGATCACCTGGCAGGGTACGGCTGCCGAAAGTATCACGACATAGGACGAATGTCGGATAGAAAAGGTCGACGATGGTGATGGCCATCGGATAAGCATGATGAAGGACGATCACCTAGCAGGGTACGGCTGCTCTCAGGGTTTATCATGACATAGGACGAATGTCAGATAACAGGATCAATGATGGGGGACGGCCATCGGATAAAATGACGAAGGACGATCATCAGGAGGTGAAGGACGAACACCTAGCAGGGGACGACTGCTAAAATATCACGACATAGGACGAATGTCGGATAGGAAAGGGTTCCAATAATGGAGACTCCGCTAGGGGAATGATGAAGGACGATCATCAAAAGGTGAAGGACGATCACCTGGCTGGGTACGGCTGCCGGAAATATCATGACATAGGACGAATGTCAGATAGAAAGGAAATAATTTGCTAGAGAATCTTCTGGGGAATGGTAGATACAGACGAGTATCTTCTTTCAAGAAATGAAAGGTATAAGTGTTTGACACTGTGTATAGATTAAAGATGCGGACGAGCACCCTTAAGACTACGATACGGACGAGTATCAGTAGAAACAAACAATGACGCATGCTCAGAGATGATGATACAGACGAGTATCAACTGGTTAACAAAGAACACGGACGAGTGTTGAATCTGGGAAAAGATAAGTGGTGTATACAAGATACGGACGAGTATCTCTATGAGTGAGAAGTAAGCATGAGTGAGACACAGACGAGTGTTCAATATGTTGGGGAGAGTGACATGCACGAGTGTCAAAGAGAGAATGTATAAGTCATGAGCTCATAAGTATAAAAGATATTCTGACGATCTGTGGGGATAAGATGACACGGACGGGTGTCAGAAGGAAGTGTATAATAAACAAGTGTTTGGGTAATTGTGTTGGGGATAGGTGACACGGACGGGTGTCAGGAGAGTGTATAAGCATTGGTTTGGTTTATATCTACGGGGATGATATGACACGGACGAGTGTCGAAATTATATATGAACATGTTTGTGATTGCAAAGGGGACGCTTTGGCTTTCTGTGGGGAAATATGAGATGACACGGACGAGTGTCGAGAAGAAAGTGTTCTGGCTACTTTACTAGGGAGAGGTGACACGGACGGGTGTCAAAAAGAGCATGTATCTGTATTTGTAGAGTGCAAAGGGGGATGCTTTGGCTTTTATGTGCAAGGGATGTATTTTGTATATTGCTGAAGAGGTACTGTTGGTATTCACAGGTGACCGGTTCGAACCTGACTTGTGACCATGCAATATGTTTGATTTTTGCCGTAATGCTCCGTATTAGACGGGATGCTACGCTCTGGGGGAAAATGATGTGAATGTTGTGATTATGCAAAAGAAACCGGTTCGGGATTCGGATCCCGCTGCTGTGAAGATCTCTGGATGATCTGCCTAAAGTGATATCCCAGCTGGGGATGAAATCATTGGTAGATATGATAGGATGTATGACTCTGCTTAGGGAAATAGGTCACTGATAGACCTATCTTTGGTGATGAGGAGCCCAGCTGGGGCTATGGAAGCTTTCATCACTTTGCTGTGAGATCCTCAGACATTGCTCTTCCGGATAGAGGCTGGAGCTTTGTGAGGAGATGGTTCCCTGTCTACCACTTGGCTGGGGAAGAATGATCACTGAACGATCTTCCTAGAGATTTCTGTAGGGATCCAGCAGAGGATGATGTACTTAGTTGGGGAAATGAGCCCCTCTTATCATTGCTTTTGAAGAAAGTGCTGGGGAAATGATGTCTAGTAGCTCTGATGGGGAGGGGGCATTTCTGATGTCGTTTGGAAGAAGTGCTGAGGAAATAATGATTTGGCAGCTTGCTGGGGAGAAGCTTCCATGCCCCATGTCTCTCTTTGAATACCTGCAATCCTGTTATGACAAAAACGTACAAGTACCCCGAGGTATCCCTTACTGGATTCCATCATAGAAGTTTAGGCTCTCCCGGGAGCAAATATATTTCCCGTAAGCATGTGATTTAGACAAGGCGCATCTGTATTTATGTAATCAATATATTAAGGATATCGGACATTTTTTGCAAATGAAGTGAGACGGAACGTGACTGAAAATCTGATCCCCTGAAATTGGCAAGTACAGTCAAAGAAACAGATCCCCTGAAATGAGGAGATTGTTACAAATTGAGAAACAAAAAAGGTGCTGGCAATGTTGATGACGCTTCAAAGAGCTTCCCTTTTTCTATGACTCGTATGACATTGACGCTCTTCTCATATTGCTTTCTGAAGAAGGTTGATTCTGACCGATGCTTGAACCTTTCGAAGCTTTCCATGTTGTAAGTGATACATACGAATTCATAATGCAGTTGTTCGCTTATTCCCTTATTTTGCGTGGATCGCCATTTCAGGTTTTCAATACTTCGGGATACCCATTTTTTCCTGAGCTGTCCAATGCGGCTTTTCAACTCAGCGGGTGTACATTTTTTATTTATTTTCCCTTATTTTTGCCCGAGTCTTTTATTCTGTTTTTGACTCGCCGGGATGCCCTATTTTTTCCTGGACTTACATTCTGTTTTTATGTCCAGCGGGTCATTTTATGCGAAGTATTTTTTAACTGCATCTGAATTCACAGGGGACAGGAAATCTTCACCATCCATAGTACTGAGCATCAGTGCTCCATTAGAGAAAACTTTCTTTACTATTAACGTACCATCTTAATTCAGAGTCCACTTGCCCCTGTGGTCTGTATGAGGAGGAAGGAGTCTTTTCAGCACAATATCTCCTACTTGGTATTCCCAAAGCCTGACTTTCTGATCGAAGGCTTTCTTCATTCTTTTCTGATACAACTGCCCATGACAAATTGCAGCTAATCTCTTTTCTTTGATCAAATTCAGTTGTTCGTACCGGGATCGGACCCATTCTGCTTCATTCAGCTTAACATCCATCAGTACCCGCAAGGAGGGTAGTTCAACTTCAACAGGTAGGACTGCCTCCATACCATACACAAGCTGATACGGTGTTGCCCTAGTGGATGTTCTGATTGATGTACGGTACCCATGCAAGGCAAATGGTAGCATTTCATGCCAGTCTTTGTAGGTGACCACCATCTTCTGCACAATCTTCTTGATATTCTTGTTAGCTGCCTCTATAGCGCCATTCATCTTTGGCCTGTAAGGAGAAGAATTGTGGTGTTGGATTTTTATGTCCCGACACAGTTCTGCCATCATTTTGTTGTTTAAGTTGGAACCATTATCAGTAATGATTCGCTCGGGTACTCCATATCGAAATATGATGTCTCTCTTCAAGAATCAGGCTACCACTTGCCTGGTGACATTTGCATATGAAGCTGCTTCAACCCACTTGGTAAAATAGTCAATGGCTACCAGGATGAATCTGTGGCCATTTGAAGAAGTCGGTTCAATATTTCCAATCATATCAATGCCCCACATGGCAAAGGGCCAAGGTGAAGACATTACATTCAAAGGATTCGGAGGCACATGCACTTTATCTGCATAAATCAGGAATTTATGACACTTTCTGGCCTAAGCACAACAGTCTGCATCCATTGTGATCCAGTAGTAACCTGATCTTAACAACTTCTTATCCATTGCATGTCCTCCAGCATGGGTACCAAAAGATCCTTCATGCACCTCGTGCATCAACAAGTCTGCCTCTGCCTTATCCACACATCTGAGAAGTACCATATCAAAGTTTCTTTTGTACAACGAACCGTCAGCGTTCAGGAAGAAACTACCAGCCAACCTTCTTAATGTCTTCTTGTCATTGGATGATGCCCCAGGTGGGTATGTTTGATCCTTCAAGAAGTATTTGATGTCATAGAACCAAGGCTTATCATCTTTAGCAAGGTCTGCTGAGAATACATATGTTGGTCTGTCAAGCCTAGACACTGAAATCCGAGGCACAAAGTTGGCAGCTTGAACTTTGATCATGGATGAAATGGTAGCCAGAGCATCTGCAAACTGATTTTCATCTCGAGGGATATACTCAAGCTTGACTGTTGTGAAGAATGTGAGTAGCCTCCTTGTATAATCCCGATAAGGTATCAGATGCTCCTGGTGAGTGTACCACTTGCCGTTGGTTTGATTGATTACCAGAGCTGAATCTCCGAATACAGTTAAAGTCTTGATCCTGAGGTCAATGGCTTCCTCGAGACCCATAATACAAGCTTCGTATTCAGCTTCGTTGTTAGTGCAGTTAAAAGTGAGTTTTGCCGAGAAAGGCATGTGAACTCCCTTAGGTGTAATGAGTACTGCACCAACACCACGACCATTCATATTAACAGCCCCATCAAACATCATAGTCCATTTTTCCTCTGGGTCAGGCCCTTCAGTGTGAATGGGCTCTTCATGATATTTTTCTTTTATGAACATGATGTCTTCATCGGGGAAATCAAACCTCATAGGCTGGTAATCATCGATGGGTTGCTCAGTGAGATAATCAGACAATACACTGCCTTTGATGGCTTTCTGAGATGTGTACTGGATGTCATATTCTGTGAGAATCATTTGCCATCTTGCAACCCGTCCGGTAAGTGTTGGCTTCTCAAATATGTACTTGACTGGGTCCATCTTTGAGATCAACAAAGTAGTGTGGGTCAACATATACTATCTTAGTCGGCGAGCAGCACACGCTAAAGCACAACAAGTTTTCTCGAGCAGTGAATAACGTTGTTCACAGTCGGTAAAATTTTTGCTTAGGTAGTATATTGCATACTCTTTTCGACCAGACTCGTCATGCTGGCCCAACACACACCCCATTGACTCTTCTAATACTGTCAAGTACATTATTAGAGGTTTTTCTTCAACTGGAGGCATAAGGATCGGAGGCTCTTGTAAGTACTCCTTGATTTTGTCAAAAGCCCTTTGGCAGTCTTCATTCCACCTGACCGTTTGTTCTTTCCTTAACAGCTTGAACAAAGGCTCACAGGTTGCTGTAAGGTGAGATATGAATCGTGAAATGTAGTTCAATCTACCGAGGAACCCCCAAACTTCTTTTTCAGTCTTCAGTGCAGGCATTTCCTGGATGGATTTGACTTTGTTAGGGTCAACTTCAATCCCTTTCTCACTTACAATAAATCCCAGCAGCTTACCGGATCGCACCCCGAATGTGCATTTGTTGGGGTTTAGCTTCAATTGGTACTTTCTCAGACTCTCGAATAGCTTTAACAGATTCACCAGGTGGTTTTCTTCTATGAGGGACTTGGCAATCATGTCATCCACATAACATTCAATTTCTTTATGGATCATGTCATGGAATAATGTTACCATAGCCCATTGATAAGTGGCACCAGCATTCTTTAGTCCGAATGGCATCACCTTATAACAGAATGTGCCCCAGGGTGTGATGAAAGTTGTGTTCTCCATGTCTTCAGGTGACATCTTGATCTGATTATATCCTGAAAATCCATCCATGAAAGAGAACACCGAGAATTGAGCCGTATTGTCGACCAATACATCAATGTGAGGTAATGGGAAGTCATCTTTCAGGCTAGCTCTGTTCAGATCCCGGTAGTCCACACACATCCTTACTTTGTCGTCTTTCTTAGGCACAGGTACAATGTTAGCAACCCACGGAGGGTAACTAGTTACAGCAAGGAAACCGGCATCCCACTGTTTTTGTACCTCTTCTTTTATCTTCATTGCCATATCTGGGCGAGTACGGCGCAACTTCTATTTTACTGGTGGACAATCTTCCTTTAGAGGCAGCTTGTGCATAATGATGTCGGTATCCAGTCCTGGCATATCCTGATAAGACCAAGCAAAAACATCCACATACTCCCGAAGCATGTCAATAAGCTGCTCTTTCACTGAATCTTGTAGACGGGCCCCGATTTTCACTTCTTTCAAGTCTTCTTCTGTACCAAGATTAACCGTCTCAACTTCCTCCTGATGAGGAGTGATGACCTTCTCCTCTTGTCTTAACAACCTGGCTAATTCTTCGGGTAGCTCATAATCTTCTTCAACCCCTTCATCGGCTTGATTAATCGGATTGTCAAAGTCATACGAAGTCATAGCAGTGTTGTTGTCTGTGCAGTCTGGAGGGCACTCTCTACAAGGGTTCAGATTTGTTCATTTTAGTGATCAGTTTTATCTTGTTTTAGAAAAAAGTGAAAAATGAAGTTATTATTTTGAAAAACATTGCCATTTTATTTTTGTACAAAAAATGAAAAAGAAAAACAGTGAGTGGAAAAGAAAAGACTCATTTGAAAAAGATGTCCTGATATTCATTAATTGATCATTTGCACAAAATACAAGATGGCCCGATTACAAAATGAGCCCTGACATCTTGGGCAAGATGCAGGACTTGATGCATGCTTAAAGACAGGAAATTATAATTACTCTGCAGGAGTAACTGTTATAATTTCCTAGGAAGACCAGTTTGAGACATGGTTCCCCGAGATCCTTGGACGTATCCAGTTTTCCAGGTTGCGCTCATCTTCTGACTCATCTTCCAAACTATTCACAACATCCGGGGTGAGCATCCCCCCGCTGACAAACTTGGGCTCCGTTGCAGCCTCTGGTTGATCTTGTCGAGTTAGTCTGTAACCCAACCCGAATCGGTCTTCTTTCCTTTCTACTGGCAGTAGCTTGCCCCAGCCTTGAGCGGTATCCTCCTCAACAACCTTCCGGGCTTGTTGATATGATGTGATGGAAGTCCCAGACACAGCAGATGCTTCGTTAATATTAAGGGCTTCAAACCATTGACTCATGGTCTCATGGATCTCCCCATCCATTTCTATGTACTTATACGTAGCCAGCTGGCTAACAAAGATATCCTCCTCCCCACAGATGGTGATTATTTTGCCTTCCCACTTGAATTTTAACTTCTATTGAAGGGTAGACGTAATAGCGCCAGCGGCGTGAATCCAGGGTCTACCCAACAGATAATTGTAGGCCGGCTGTATGTCCATCACAAAGAAGGTAGTTTTAAAGGTCTGTGGGCCAAACAACACAGGCAGATCAATCTCCCCAAGCACTGATCTTTTAGAGCCATCAAATGCTCTCACCACCAAATTACTCGGGCGTAATGCCAAGCCATCATACTCTAGCTTCACTAAGGCTTTCTTTGGTAGAACATTGAGTGACGACCCAGTGTCCACCAGTACATGAGACAGAACAGCACCCTTGCATTCCAAGGTGATACGTAAAGCCTTGTTATGGTTGCGCCCTTCCGTTGTTAAATCAGTATTTGTAAAGCCCAGTCCATGACTGGTGTTGACATTTGCAACCACAGTTTCTAACTAATTAACAGTAATCTCCTCCGGCACATATGCTGCGTGCAGGACTTTCAACAATGTGTTCCTGTGAGCTTCGGAACACATCAACAGTGATAATATGGATATTTTGGAGGGTGTTTGGTGAAGCTGATCTACCACCTTGTAATCACTCCTTTTTAAGATTCTCATGAAATCGTCTACATCTTGTTCAAAAGATGTCTTCTGAGTTTCCTTGGCAGTTGGCTCTTCAAATACCACATTCTTTCCCTTTGCCTTGGCAGCAGCTTCTGCTTCAGCATTAGGTCTTGGTGTTTGTGAGGCAAAAAGTCGTCCGCTTCTGGTGAAGCCTCCGCCTCCCCCAACATTATCAATTTGTGGTGAAGAGGTTGATGAATCCAGAGTGATTTTCTCCCCATTGCAGTAGAGATCAGAGCTATAATGCCAAGGTATGGCATTACTACTTTCATAAGGAACAGGCCCATGTACCGTAATGGTAACTGGACTGATTGCTGCAGAGGAAGGTACTGTAATGGTGTGTGGATCATAGTAAATAGTGACCGGAGATCTGGCAGGAGGTTCCACAGTTTGTTGTTGGAAATTGCTGCTGGGAGGAACATTTGATGGGTCATAGTAGATTGTAACTGTTGAGACATCTTCATTAACTTTTGCTGGCGTTGTAGAAGATTCCTTTGGTAAAATGGATGCTGATGTTGTAGAAGAAACAATTGTTGAAATTTGACTTGTTGAAATGATGGACGGAGTAATTGTTGGTGATGTTGATGAATCGGTAGGAATGATTGTTGTTGCTGTTGTAGGAGAATTTGTTGCTGAAGGAATGATTATTGATGTTGTAGGTTGATCCAGTGTTGCTGAAACAAGAGTTGTTGAAGAAGCTGTTGAAGTAATTTGTAAAATCCCATCTTGGATAAGGCCATCTATGCCAATTCTTAGCTTCTCACAACCATTACTAGCTATTTTGCACAACTCACAGCAGGCCCCACAGCCTGGGAACACTTGGCATCTTAAAAGTTGAACTTTGACTTCAGCCAGTGGTGTTTGAATTTGTGCAACATTATCAATCAATGTAGATGGTTGGTCCTCTTCAATGGCATTAATCCTAGGCCCACCATGATTAGGCATAGGATTTCTGTTGACGTTCGGAGGAGGTGCGAAGTTGAGAGCTTTAGAATCAACCAAATCTTGAACCTTCATCTGTAAGGCTCTGCATTTCTCAGTATTGTGACCAGGTGCGTTGGAGTGAAAGGCACACCTGGCGTTGACATCATAATTCTTTGGGAGATTGAGAGGATCTGGTGGTGCCAACGTCCTTAACTCAACCAGGTTGAGCTTCAGGAGTTGTGGCAATAAAGCATCATAAGGCATAGGGATAGGGTCAATCACCCTATTTGCCTGAGATGGCCTCTGTTGAAAGGGACGTTGTTGTTGGTTGCTATTGTTGTTGTTGTAGGTTCTCTGTTGCGGGAAATGAGATGGTTGTTGATAGTGATGTTGTTGTTGTTGTTGAGGATATAATGGTTGTTGTGGAATTGGAGCTGGAATAGTAACAGCTGCTACTGACCTGTGAGAATACTGGGGCCTGCCCCTGCTTGTATGAATAGAATTTGTTTCACCTGCCCTCAGGGGTCCTGCAAAGGGTTTTCTAGGGTTGCTGGAGGAGCTTGCACCATTGTCGGAGATTTTTCCCATCTTCAAGAGACTTTCAATCCTCTCACCAGCTATGACTACATCAGCAAAACTAGTAGAGGAGAAAGCAGCAAGCCTATCAATATAAGTCCCTTGCAGGGTGTTTATGAACATGTCAGCCATTTCTATTTCTGACATGGATGGTTGGACAGCAGCAGCAAGCTGTCTCCACCTCTGAGCATAATCCCGGAAGCTTTCTCTAGAAGACTGAGACATGCCCATTAGAAGAGTTCTATTGGGAGCCATGTCCAGGTTGTATTGATATTGTCGGATGAAAGCTTCGGCCAAGTCCTTCCAACATCTTATAGTGGTCCTAGTTAAATGCAAATACCATTCTCTCGAGGCTCCAGTCAGACTGTCCTCAAAGTAGAACATCCATAACTTCTCATCCATGGTATAAGCCTTGAGCCTTCCCAAGAAAGATTGCAGATGAGTACGTGGACAGGAGGTACCATTATACTTCTCAAAGCACGGGGGTTTAAATTTGTGGGGAATCCTCACCCCATCTACTAGTCCCATATCCATCATGTCGAAGCCCAAAGAATTCTGAGATTCCAAAGATCTTAACTTTTCAGCAATCTCGTCCAATCTTCTATCATATACCTCATCTCCAGCCCCTATAACAGTAAACTGTTCTTCTTGGGGATCCTCTTGCAGGATTCTACCCCCAGCAGTATTACCTTGAACATTCCTCGGGATGTTAACTTCTGGATTTAGATGGGGTCCATATTATGGTGGGTCAATACGAGGCTGCCCCCGTTCATTATTGCTGGTTTCCCCTGTTCCAAGATGAGGTTCCTCAAGTGTTTGTCTTTCCACCAGCTCTCTCAGTCTTTCTTGGCTCTGGGCTAAGCCAGTCATGACAACCATGAATTGAGACATCTGGTTTCTCATCTCTACTCTCTCATTTGCCATCTGATTTCTGACCTCATTTAGGTCCTGCTGTACTTGCTCCATTTGAATGCCGGGAAGGTTGTTACGAGTCGGGTACCGGTGCGTGCGGTTGACAGGGAACACTCGGCGACGAGCAATGTTTCCTGAGATCACAACAAAGTTAGAAACAAAATAACAAGAACCTACAAAACAAAAATAAAGTTAGTATGCAATGCAATATGCTTATTTGTTTTCCAAGGTATCTGGTTTGGTTCTTGGTTTTGACCTTTCCAGACCTCGAAGAAGATGCTTGATATTGGTGAGATAAAGCCCAAAGGAAAACAAACTAAAATATATTACAAAAGATGAAACATACATAGTCTGTTTTACAATACATGCCCATAGAGGGTCAAAAGTACAACAAAAGGAAAAGTACATCAAAAAGGAAAGAACAACAAGCAAAGAATCAGACATCCAGTCCAAACTCATCCTCCCTGACCTCCTTCAGGAGGGTCTCCGTCACTGGACCAGCTGGATGCTCTGTAATGGTCCTAATGAGGAGGTTCCTAGTAGCAATGGCAGTAGTCAGCTTCTTATGCCTGTCCTGGTCTTTTGATCTCTTCAATCCTGCTTTAAGCTTCAACTCTGATATCTCCTTCTGAGCTGCCAACAAAGCTTCCTGCTGCTTCTTCTCATTGGCCTCTAACTGATCAATCTTGGCTTGAGTCTTTTGGTCTTCTTGTGTACGGTCTTCGGTGATCCTGACCCACCTAGCCTGGCTCTCTTGCAGATAGTGCTTAGCCCTTGCTTTCTGAATCTTGGCCTCCTTACAGGCATTCTTCAATATCTGTTCCCCAGCCCTTGCTTTCCTTATGTAGTCTTCTGTCTTTTCAATTTTGGCTAGGTGCTCAACCCTAAGCTTTTCCAATCTCTCAATGTCCAGGCGACCATAACTCCTTTCCCAAAGAGTCTTCTTCAAGGCTTGAGATAGCTGCTCATTCCTTTCCTTCAACTTTTCAAATTCCTCTAGGCTAACTGTTGCTGCAGGCTGTACTGTAGATGGTCCAGGTATGTCTTCCAAGGTGAAAGGAATTCTGGTAATCTGAGCTCTGGTACAGGACCAGTCTGAGTACTTAGCTGAAGCAACATTGTTACTTCTTCCATGAATAGCTATCCCTTTTTTATGGATGTTGTCCCAAGCCCAGGATGCTTGTCTGACAACAACTGAATTAGGTTGCACTTCACAATATAGGGTCTCAGCTAAATCCTGTCCTCTGGGAGGGTGAACCAAGGCATAACCCAATTGTCTCTTAAAAAGTAAAGGATTGTAGTTGATGCAACCCTTCACTCCTATCAGAGGCACATTTGGGTATTGTCCACAGCTAGTGATAATGTCCTTGCCTTTGGTGCTCTGGGTGCACCATCTGATATCATCTGAAGTCAAGGCAATGAACCTCTTGGCCCAATTCTTCTGCTGGTGAGGGTTCAAGAAAGCGTCTGATTTAGGCAGGTGTCTGAGCAGCCAGGAGTAAAACAAAGGAGCACAACATCTTACCAACTTCCCCCTTTGTTTCTCATTCCTCTGATGAATGGAGTAGTAGAAATCTCCTAGCAATGTAGGTACTGGGTTCTTTAGAAGAAACAGATGGATGGCATTCTTGCTGACAAATTTAGGCTCATCTGCAAACAATATAGCCCATATATGATGAGGGCTAACAGTGCACAGACTGCCATCCACTCTCCTAATGAAGCCTTCAGGATGGCCTGAGAAATCAGGAAGTCCAAATGCAATCCAGGAATCCCAGCTTTTTTTTCATACTTTGCTCAATAAGGGCAGGCTCCAAGTACAATGCATTTGCTATCTCTTCACCCCTAGGAGCAGTCATCTCTGGGTTGAATGGGATCCCCCCTCTGATGGGCAATCCAACCAACAAAGAAAACTCCTCCAACAGAGGCCCTAATTGAAAGTATGGAAAGGTGAAACATCTCAATGGAGGGTCATAAAACTGCAAGCATGTGTGTATCATACTCCTCTGAGACAGATCAAGGTCCATAACCATATCCAAGATACCCCCATAGTGTTCCCTAAACAGTGGGATGTGGTCAGGTGTGATAAGTGACTGAACCTGCCTGATACCAGTCAACACAGGCTCAAAAAAGTGGTAGGATATGTTGCTCTTCCTGGGAGTAGCCATGAGTGCTGCTGAAGAGGTTGAAGATAAGTGCTGATGAAGATCACAGACTGAGATGCTGAAGGTGGACCACTGACAGACTGGTGCAGGTGGTGATGGAGATAACTGAAACAGACAACTGATGAAGACAGCTGAAGCAGAGGTCTATGCAGGAGAAGGGGTCAAAACCAAAACCAAGATACAATGAGGTGGATACCCTGAAAAGAAAATAAACAAATATCAAATGATGCAATGATGATATATGCAAATGATATGCAAGGGTTTGTGATCAAGAGCTGGTTCTGATTATCTGTCTTGATATAAAGTTCATGTATGTTCAAAAGTCCAGATGGAGGCTTAGAAATCCAGTAACCAGGGTGGGGGACTCAAATAAAGAGTCACATGTCCAGGGTTAATCACAAGAACTGTCCAAAGTGGAGTACTTTTAACCAAAATAGTAACAGGGTATGATGTGACCAAGGGTTCCTGCAAACCTGTAAACAGCCCAACCCCCTCACAGGTAGTGTTCTAGAACAAGGATCCTCAGACTTGGATCAGTTATGAGAAGTGTAAACACTTCTAACCCGGAGGTACAGTGTTTACAATAACCATAAAAGATCCTCCTCTAATTCACCCCAGATTTTGAAGTTCATAGTAAAGGTCATCCAGACTTAGCAGGCTTCCCAGATAACCCTAGCACTACAGGAAATTTGTAGTACAGAGTTCTCAAGAAGAAACCCACATCTGAACCGTGTTTCATATTCCCGCACCAGACCGAAATGGAATGGGAAAGAACATGAACCACTCTAGCCTAGGTGTCACTCAAGTCACAGGTATAGGACCTTATACTCTCAATGGAACCCCACCCACCAAAACAGAAAACCAGATCCAGCACAGTGACAATATGGAATATGCAAAACTGTAAAGAAAGCAATAAATAAAGTTGTACACAAAGAAAAAAATAAAGCAAAATAAATAAACACACATAGCACATAACACCCCAGTAAACACAAATCAAACAAACGCTAGGAGGAACCCACAAAAAGAACCAGAAGCCCTGGTTACAGTATAAGGGTCCCCAGCAGAGTCGCCAAGCTGTCGCTCCCACCAAATGACACCTGGCCAAGAGGGGTACAGACGCGAACGGTCGGCAAAGGAGAGAACACAAGGGTGAAATGAAAAGAGTCGCCAGCTAGGCATTTTTATCCCGAAGGAAAGGTAATGCTGCATAAATCTAGGAAAGAAATGGACAAGACGGTCGCGAACCAGAGAAACTGAGAAAGGGGGTTGGTTACAACCTGGGAAGGTATTAGCACCCAGATTGTCCGTCGTACTCGACGGGATCCACGCTTGAAAGTTTGTGCTTAAAGGGGTAGTGTTAGTGCTATCTTGTGTGCTAAAGCTGGAAAAGAATATACAAGTGTCAGTGTAAAAGAAAAGTGTGAAGTGAAATGAAAGAGTGTCAGTGTAAGAAAAGAGTATGAAGCTCAAGACTATGAGGCTTAAAGAATAATGCTGGAAGAGGGGGGAATATACAGGGACTTTTGTTCGATAACTGTTAAGTTATGCCTACGTATTCTCTCGTGCAATGAGGAAGTCAGAACACCGTAGTTTGACTCAAAGAGACTGATAGATAAATTGACTGATGAACTGCTTACTTGTCTATGCTCAAGTGTATGACCTGTCTGGCTTAGGTGCAAACTGTCTTGCATTAGACGGAAGAAGCAAGTTCTCATTTGTGAGTGAAGATGATGAGAAAAGAATCCCGGAGGAGACGATTATTGTTTGTTTTTGATGCTTTCAATCTTTTATTGCCTTTTTGTGTTTGTCATAAGATAATGAGCTTAAGCCTAAACCAAGGGTTAGCAAACTCATCACATCCTCCCTCTGATTAGGGGTAATGAGAATACCTTAAATGTGAAGTAAGCACCTCACACTTAATCACCATGATGTAGGATTAAGATCATTAACCTACTTGTGATTATTTAGATGTTTTTGGAGTTTTTGTTTGATGTTAAGTAATGAGTTTAAGCCATAATCAAGGATTTAATGGACTCATTACACCATCCTAATAGAAGGATAATAGATGAGAACATTTAAGCTGAGAAAGGCTCCTCAACTTAATCCATGATTAAGGATTAAACTCATGACAAAACAAAACCTTTATTAGATGGATTTTAGTTAATGGTGAGATTAAGAAATGTATTTTGGGGTTTGTAAGACAACTTGAGGGGGACTTGTCCATTAACACTAGGGTTAGTCCTTCTTAACCAATTAATGAAGAATTAGAACCCTAATGCAAGGCCCAAGTTACAAGCTTGATGTCTTAGTGATTTATTAGATGGATTGATTAAAGGATTTAAACACATTAAGGGTTTAACACTTAGGATTAATGTTATACACTCCATCCTAATAGAAGGATACAGGCATAACCCTAATCACAAAGCTTTAAAACCTTTAGGGTTTAGTCCTTGATTATGAGATGAGAAGAGAAGACTCAAAAGATGACACAAAGGTAAACCTAATGGGGGGACTAATTAAACCCTAATTGTGATCATGCTTGGGTGTTCCTAGGGTTTATGAGGCTTGCCAGAGGTCTTCAAGGAACAACCACCAAGGAAGAAGAAAGATGGAAGGAGGAGAAGCAGAAAGAAACAAGACAACTTACTTCAATTAAGAAGATAAGTTGCTTGAAGAAAGAAAGTGAGAAGAGAACATGAATGAGCAAGCTCACTCTAATACAAAAGTAAAATGCAGCAATGAATGCATAAGAGAGGTGAGAAGAGATTGTGAGAAGTGAAGGCAAATTCACTCCTCAAGGACTTACCACCTGTAAAGTTAGCAAAAGGAAATGAAATGAAATGCAAATGAGATGAAATGAAAAGAAGAAAACCAAAGTCAGAAGCATATTCATGGTGCAAATGATGCTATGAGATGGTATGGAAGCATGTCAAGAGATGGGGGTGATCATACAAAGGATGAGAATGCAAATGAAGCATATAAGAAGCATGAAAGTTCATGAATGCATATGACATTAAATGAAAACAAAAACATGACAAATGGATGATGCAATGATCAAACATGATTTCAATATGTCCTAAGATGTCTTATATGTCATATGGATGCACAAAATGCCATGGCAAGTTCATGTATGCAAGCATATGAAGGATGAATGCAAATGAAGGAAAAATTAGGGTTTATGCACAACATGAGATGAAAAATTCAAAATCAGAAGCAAAACATGAGATAAAAAATTGAAAATGGGATCAAAGGGACCCTAAACCTATATAAGTTCATTGCCCAAAGGGGAAGGTCAAAAGCTAAACCCTAAAGGACTTATGATTTTTCCAAGTTCCTAAGGCTTTTAAGGGTGATCCTAAAGGTAAAATACCAAACAAATTGAAAATGCATTATAAAAATGAAACAAAAATGTTTTTAGATGCTTGAAAGGATGCATAACACAATGCAAAAAGAACCATTCACAAACTCAACTTGGATCAAAAGTTATGAAATTTTGAAGTTAGGGTTTAAAATTATTCAAATTAAAGAACCCTAATTCAAATGACAATTGCCAAAGTATGATCAAAACCAAAAAGAAATTTGTGTTGTGAGTTTGTAAATGTTTCTAAATGTTTGGAAATGTTCTCTGAATTTTTTGGTGATTTTTGGAAACTTAAATGCTATTTTAATTAATTAATCTTCATTAATCAATTAAAATAAACATTTAAATATTTTTAAAATAGTCTAAAAATGTAAAAAATAAAATAAAAATTGTGTTTATGTTAAGAAAATTATTTAGAATAAAAATGCAGAAAGAAAATATTTTTTGGGATTTTTTATGTATTTTAAAATAATTATGCAAAACAAATGACAAAAATATGAAAATAAATGAATTTAATGGAAAGTCAACAGATCCAATGGCCAGCGTTTGAACAAAAAGGGAGGGAGTTGACGCGCGCGTGAATGGAGGGCTCATATCATTTCTGGGATTTAAATTTTCTTAATCCTAATTAAATCTAATTAATTGAGATTAGGGCATAAACACATGATCTGGACCGTTCATGGCGCGCGGGAAACTGAATCTAAGGGCCTACGTTTAAACTGAGCCCTAAACCTAATTAAACCCTAATCCACTTCTGATGACCGGAACAGTGGTTCCGGTCATCTTCTCCGATCAACCAAATTCTTAACTTCTTCTCTAGGCAATTTTAAACCCTCTAAAACTCCAGATCACATCTCCTAATCACCCTAAACACGAATCAAGCATCAAAACAAATTTCTATAACCTACAACTCAAGTTATGGATCAAAACATAAAATTTGGAAAAGTTTCAGAGCTTCGATACAGGCTTATTTCTCAACCATTTCAAAAAGTAAAAGCATCAGAGTGATCAGCAAAACATAAGGAACAATCTAGGAACTTAAAAACTCATTTCTGGAAAAAAAGTTCTTGAGGTACCTGAGCTTGAGCTTCTTCAGTTTGCAGCTTTCTGGACAGTTCTTTGCTTCAAATCACCCCCAATGGTCCCCCTGAAGAGTTTGCAAACCTTGGTTGGAGTTTATATGGCCTCTATTTTAAAGTCAGTGAAGCTCAGGTCAAGGGAGGTGAAAATCGTGTTTTGTGTGTAGTGGCTTTCAAGGCAAAATGAAGGGTGGGAAATGATCAGTGATGAATGGTGGAAAAAGTTTCAAGTTTTGATGGCTGAGCTATGAGTTTCGAAGAGGACAAGTTTGAGGCCAATTTTTGAGAACTGAGTGTGTGTGATGATCTGACTTCCATGAAGTTATGAAATGTAATCCTTGAGGCATGTATGTGAAGTTGTGATCGGTCAGAAGAGTTGTTGTGGAATAGTTTGATTGGCATGGCTCAAATTGCTTAAAGTCAAGAAAGTTGTCGTTTGAGGTATGGGCTCATGGCAGGCTGGCTTAGAGGTATGGCTCGAGTCAGCTGGCTTTAGGGAGGTCCATGGAAACTGATTTGAGGAGCTGGCACAAGTGGATATCAAGATTTGTGCCATTTTGCAAATTCATAAAGTTTTGGCCCCTTTTGAAATACTTGATGATCAAGGCATGAAAATGAGTGATTCTTTGGGAAATTTTGAGTTTTATGTCATGTATCATGTTTGTGTAATGCTTAGAAGTCAATTAGAGGTCACATTTTGCCTTGGCATAAGTTTTTGCAAGTTTCCCTCTTTGGTGCATAAGTGAAAATTTAGTGATTTTTCCCAACTTTGCAAAGCCATAACTTGAGTTCTAGGATGAAATAGATCAAGTTCTTGTACTTTTTGAAAAGGGAATGATCCAATCTACAACTTTCATGACCAAGAATTTTTCATTTGAAGCATTTTTGAATCAAAAAGAGGAGGTTGAAAATCTTTCCCAAAATGGCAATCTTGCATTACAAGTCACTTTCCCAAAATGGCAATTTTGCAAATGGCTTGAAATCCTTCAATTTTGTGAACTTCTAACCTCTTATAAGATCAAATAAAGATCATATACACCCAAAATGATGGAGAGGGCCCTTTGGTTGGATGATTGGGGGCCTCAGATGCCCTGATTTTGCACTGACTGGCTCAAGAAGTCATCTATAGATCAGATGCCTTCCCCATTGAATTTCTTCATGAAAATTGGTGTGTAGGATACTGATAACATATAGAGACCAATAGAAACAAGAATGACCAAAAAATTTGGAGTTATGGCCTCTGAAACCAAAACCCTAATTTTAGGTCATCTGTGCAGTTAAGCTTGGCTCTGCTTCCATGCCTTTCTCAGTTCTTGTGATTTTCTGACTTCCTGGATCTTGGGAGGATATAATATGATACTTAAACATACATGGACCCTCTTGAGATGATTGAAGACCTTTGGAGTGGCTCAGATGACCCTTGGTTTGCTCAGATCACAAACCCTAGATGCAGATGAATTTGAACCAATGCAGTGAAGTAAAAATGCAATATGAGATGATATGATTGAACTTATGAAAATGAAAAGATCACAAGCCATGGTGAGTGAGGGAAAATTTGGGGTATTTACAGCTGCCCCTATTCAAACATGATTTAGCTGTGTAGGATGTAAGCAACGGCTTATTATACAAACAAGATAACTTGTGGTTGAATACCGAAGACAGTCCAAAATTTGCACTCACTGGATGAAGAAGAAAAGGGATATAGATTGTAAAAGGAAATAAAGTATGATTTATAAAGTGTAGGCGACGGAGGACGATTGTCGAGCAGAGGACGACTGCTGGGGATAAAGCAATGACGGGGACGTCCGATATGCTGGGGAGATGGAGGTACCATGATGGGGGCGGCCACCAGGTTCATAAAGTAAAGGGTGAACAACGATGGGGGACGGCCACCGGGTTAATAAAATAAATGAAATAAAAGGTGAAGGACGATCACCCAGCAGGGGACGGCTGCTCTGTTGGGGAGAAGGATGAGGGATGGTCATCCAAGGTGAAGGACGATCACCTGGCAGGGTACGGCTGCCGAAAGTATCACGACATAGGACGAATGTCGGATAGAAAAGGTCGACGATGGGGACGGCCATTGGATAAGCATGATGAAGGACGATCATCAAGAGGTGAAAGACGATCACCTAGCAGGGTACGGCTGCTCTCGGGGTTTATCATGACATAGGACGAATGTTAGATAACAAGATCAATGATGGGGGACGACCATCGGATAAAATGATGAAGGACGATCATCAGGAGGTGAAGGACGAACACCTAGCAGGGGACGACTGCTAAAATATCACGACATAGGACGAATGTCGGATAGGAAAGGGTTCCAATAATGGAGACTCCGCTGGGGGAATGATGAAGGACGATCATCAAAAGGTGAAGGACGATCACCTGGAAGGGTACGGCTGCCAGAAATATCATGACATAGGACGAATGTCAGATAGAAAGGAAATAATTTGCTAGAGAATCTTCTGGGGAATGGTAGATACAGACGAGTATCTTCTTTCAAGAAATGAAAGGTATAAGTGTTTGACACTGTGTATAGATTAAAGATGTGGACGAGCACCCTTAAGACTACGATATGGACGAGTATCGGTAGAAACAAACGATGACGCATGCTCAGAGATGATGATACAGACGAGTATCAACTGGTTAAAAAGAACACGGACGAGTGTTGAATCTGGGAAAAGATAAGTGGTGTATACAAGATACGGACGAGTATCTGTATGAGTGAGAAGTAAGCATGAGTGAGACACGGACGGGTGTCAGGAGAGTGTATAAGCATTGGTTTGGTTTATATCTACGGGGGATGATATGACACGGACGAGTGTCGAAAGTATATATGAACATGTTTGTGATTGCAAAGGGGACGCTTTGGCTTTCTGTGGGGAAATATGAGATGACACGGACGAGTGTCGAGAAGAAAGTGTTCTGGCTACTTTACTGGGAAGAGGTGACACGGACGGGTGTCAAAAAGAGCATGTATCTGTATTTGAGAGTGCAAAGGGGATGCTTTGGCTTTTATGTGCAAGGGATGTATTTTGTATATTGCTGAAGAGGTACTGTTGGTATTCACAGGTGACCGGTTCAAACCTGACTTGTGACCATGCAATATGTTTGATTTTTGCCATAATGCTCCGTATTAGATGGGATGCTACGCTCTGGGGGAAAATGATGTGAATGTTGTGATTATGCAAAAGAAACCGGTTCGGGATTCAGATCCCGCTGCTGTGAAGATCTCTGGCTGATCTGCCTAAAGTGATATCCCAGGTGGGGATGAGATCATTGGTAGATATGATAGGATGTATGACTCTGCTTGGGGAAATAGGTCACTGATAGACCTATCTTTGGTGATGAGGAGCCTAGCTGGGGCTATGGAAGCTTTCGTCAATTTGCTGTGAGATCCTCAGACATTGCTCTTCCGGATAGAGGCTGGAGCTTTGTGAGGAGATGGTTCCCTATCTACCACTTGGCTGGGGAAGAATGATCACTGAACGATCTTCCTAGAGATTTCTGTGGGGATCCAGCTGAGGATGATGTACTTAGCTGGGGAAATGAGCCCCTCTTATCATTGCTTTTGAAGAAAGTGCTGGGGAAATGATGTCTAGCAGCTCTGATGGGGAGGGGGCATTTCTGATGTCGTTTGGAAGAAGTGTTGAGGAAATAATGATTTGGCAGCTTGCTAGGGAGAAGCTTCCATGCCCCATGTCGCTCTTTGAATACCTGCAATCCTGTTATGACAAAAACGTAAAAGTACCCCGAGGTATCCCTTACTGTATTCCATCATAGAAGTTTAGGCGCTCCCGGGAGCAAATATATTTCCCGTAAGAATGTGATTTAGACAAGGAGCATCTGTATTTATGTAATCAATATATTAAGGATATCGGACATTTTTTGCAAATGAAGTGAGACGGAACGTGACTGAAAATCTGATTTTATTAATTTGGGGTGCCCTAAATTGGCAAGTACAGTCAAAGAAACAGATCCCCTGAAATGAGGAGATTGTTACAAATTGAGAAACAAAAAAGGTGCTGGCAATGTTGATGACGCTTCAAAGAGCTTCCCTTTTTCTATGACTCGTATGACATTGACGCTCTTCTCATATTGCTTTCTGAAGAAGGCTGATTCTGACCGATGCTTGAACCTTTCGAAGCTTGCCATGTTGTAAGTGATACATACGAATTCATAATGCAGTTGTTCGCTTATTCCCTTATTTTGCATGGATCGCCATTTCAGGTTTTCAATCCTTCGGGATACCCATTTTTGCCTGAGCTATCCAATGCGGCTTTTCAACTCAGCGGGTGTACATTTTTTATTTATTTTCCCTTATTTTTGCCCGAGTCTTTTATTCTGTTTTTGACTCGCCGGGATGCCCTATTTTTTCCTGGACTTACATTCTGTTTTTATGTCCAGCGGGTCATTTTATGCGAAGTATTTTTTAACTGCATCTGAATTCACAGAGGACAGGAAATCTTCACCATCCATGGTGCTGAGCATCAGTGCTCCACCAGAGAAAACTTTCTTTACTATGAACGGACCATCGTAATTCGGAGTCCACTTGCCCTTGTGGTCTGTATGAGGAGGAAGGAGTCTTTTCAGCACAAGATCTCCTACTTGGTATTCCCGAAGCCTGATTTTCTGATCGAAGGCTTTCTTCATTCTTTTCTGATACAACTGCCCATGACAAATTGCAGCTAATCTCTTTTCTTTGATCAGATTCAGTTGTTCGTACCGGGATCGGACCCATCCTGCTTCATTCAGCTTAACATCCATCAGTACCCGCAAGGAGGGTAGTTCAACTTCAACAGGTAGGACTGCCTCCATACCATACACAAGCTGATACGGTGTTGCCCCAGTGGATGTTTTGATTGACGTACGGTACCCATGCAAGGCAAATGGTAGCATTTCATGCCAGTCTTTGTAAGTGACCACCATCTTCTGCACAATCTTCTTGATATTCTTGTTAGCTGCCTCTACAGCGCCATTCATCTTTGGCCTGTAAGGAGAAGAATTGTGGTGTTGGATTTTGAAGTCCCGACACAGTTCTTCCATCATTTTGTTGTTTAAGTTGGAACCATTATCAGTAATGATTCGCTCGGGTACTCCATATCGACAGATGATGTCTCTCTTCAAGAATTAAGCTACCACTTGCCTGGTGACATTTGCATATGAAGCTGCTTCAACCCACTTGGTAAAATAGTCAATGGCTACCAGGATGAATCTGTGGCCATTTGAAGCAGTCGGTTCAATATTGCCAATCATATCAATGCCCCACATGGCAAAGGGCCAAGGTGAAGACATTACATTCAAAGGATTCGGAGGCACATGCACTTTATCTGCATAAATCAGGAATTTATGACACTTTCTGGCCTAAGCACAACAGTCTGCATCCATTGTGATCCAGTAGTAACCTGATCTTAACAACTTCTTATCCATTTCATGTCCTCCAGCATGGGTACCAAAAGATCCTTCATGCACCTCGTGCATCAACAAGTCTGCCTCTGCCTTATCCACACATCTGAGAAGTACCATATCAAAGTTTCTTTTGTACAACGAACCGTCAGCGTTCAGGAAGAAACTACCAGCCAGCCTTCTTAATGTCTTCTTGTCATTGGATGATGCCCCAGGTGGGTATGTTTGATCCTTCAAGAAGTATTTGATGTCATAGAACCAAGGCTTATCATCTTTAGCAAGGTCTGCTGAGAATACATATGTTGGTCTGTCAAGCCTAGACACTGAAATCCGAGGCACAAAGTTGGCAGCTTGAACTTTGATCATGGATGAAATGGTAGCCAGAGCATCTGCAAACTGATTTTCATCTCGAGGGATATACTCAAGCTTGACTGTTGTGAAGAATGTGAGTAGCCTCCTTGTATAATCCCGGTAAGGTATCAGATGCTCCTGGTGAGTGTACCACTTACCGTTGGTTTGATTAATTACCAGAGTTGAATCTCCGAATACAGTTAAAGTCTTGATCCTGAGGTCAATGGCTTCCTCAAGACCCATAATACAAGCTTCGTATTCAGCTTCGTTGTTAGTGCAGTTAAAAGTGAGTTTTGCCGAGAAAAGCATGTGAACTCCCTTAGGTGTAATGAGTACTGCACCAACACCACGACCATTCATATTAACAGCCCCATCAAACATCATAGTCCATTCTTCCTCTGGGTCAGGACCTTCAGTGTGAATGGGCTCTTCATGATATTTTTCTTTTATGAACATGATGTCTTCATCGGGGAAATCAAACCTCATAGGCTGGTAATCATCGATGGGTTGCTCAGTGAGATAATCAGACAATACACTGCCTTTGATGGCTTTCTGAGATGTGTACTGGATGTCATATTCTGTGAGAATCAGTTGCCATCTTGCAACCCGTTCGGTAAGTGTTGGCTTCTCAAATATGTACTTGATTGGGTCCATCTTTGAGATTAACAAAGTAGTGTGGGTCAACATATACTGTCTTAGTCGGCGAGCAGCCCACGCTAAAGCACAACAAGTTTTCTCGAGCAGTGAATAACGTTGTTCACAGTTGGTAAACTTTTTGCTTAGGTAGTATATTGCATATTCTTTTCGACCAGACTCGTCATGCTGGCCCAGCACACACCCCATTGACTCTTCTAATACTGTCAAGTACATTATTAGAGGTTTTCCTTCAACTGGAGGCATAAGGATCGGAGGCTCTTGTAAGTACTCCTTGATTTTGTCAAAAGCCCTTTGGCAGTCTTCATTCCACCTGACCGTTTGTTCTTTCCTTAACAACTTGAACAAAGGCTCACAGGTTGCTGTAAGGTGAGATATGAACCGTGAAATAGGAACCCCCGAACTTCTTTTTCAGTCTTCGGTGCAGGCATTTCCTGGATGGCTTTGACTTTGTCAGGGTCAACTTCAATCCCTTTCTCAGTTACAATAAATCCCAGCAGCTTACCGGATCGCACCCCGAATGTGCATTTGTTGGGGTTTAGCTTCAATTGGTACTTTCTCAGATGCTTGAATAGCTTCAACAGATTCACCAGGTGGTTTTCTTCTATGAGGGACTTGGCAATCATGTCATCCACATAACATTCAATTTCTTTATGGATCATGTCATGGAATAATGTTACCATAGCCCATTGATAAGTGGCACCAGCATTCTTTAGTCCGAATGGCATCACCTTATAACAGAATGTGCCCCAGGGTGTGATGAAAGTTGTCTTCTCCATGTCTTCAGGTGACATCTTGATCTGATTATATCCTGAAAATCCATCCATGAAGGAGAACACCGAGAATTGAGTCGTATTGTCGACCAATACATCAATGTGAGGTAATGGGAAGTCATCTTTCGGGCTGGCTCTATTCAGATCCTGGTAGTCCACACACATCCTTACTTTGCCGTCTTTCTTAGGCACAGGTACAATGTTAGCAACCCACGGAGGGTAACTAGTTACAGCAAGGAAACCGGCGTCCCACTGTTTTTGTACCTCTTCTTTTATCTTCATTGCCATATCTGGGCGAGTACGGCGCAACTTCTATTTTACTGGTGGACAATCTTCCTTTAGAGGCAGCTTGTGCATAACGATGTCGGTATCCAGTCCTGGCATATCCTGATAAGACCAAGCAAAAACATCCACATACTCCCGAAGCATGTCAATAAGCTGCTCTTTCACTGAATCTTGTAGACGGGCCCCGATTTTCACTTCTTTCAAGTCTTCTTCTGTACCAAGATTAACCGTCTCAACTTCCTCCTGATGAGGAGTGATGACCTTCTCCTCTTGTCTTAACAACCTGGCTAATTCTTCGAGTAGCTCATAATCTTCTTCAACCCCTTCATCGGCTTGATTAATCAGATTGTCAAAGTCATACAAAGTCATAGCAGTGTTGTTGTCAGTGCAGTCTGGAGGGCACTCTCTACAAGGGTTCAGATTTGTTCATTTTAGTGATCAGTTTTATCTTGTTTTAGAAAAAAGTGAAAAATGAAGTTATTATTTTGAAAAACATTGCCATTTTATTTTTGTACAAAAAATGAAAAAGAAAAACAGTGAGTGGAAAAGAAAAGACTCATTTGCAAAAGATGTCCTGATATTCATTAATTGATCGTTTCCACAAAATACAAGATGGCCCGATTACAAAATGAGCCCTGACATCTTGGGCAAGATGCAGGACTTGATGCATGCTTAAAGACAGGAAATTATAATTACTCTGCAGGAGTAACTCTTATAATTTCCTAGGAAGACCAGTTTGAGACATGGTTCCCCGAGATCCTTGGACGTATCCAGTTTTCCAGGTTGCGCTCGTCTTCTGACTCATCTTCCAAACTATTCACAACATCCGGGGTGAGCATCCCTCCGCTGACAAACTTGGGCTCCATTGCAGCCTCTGGTTGATCTTGTCGAGTTGGTCTGTAACCCAACCCGAATCGGTCTTCTTTCCTTTCTACTGGCAGCAGCTTGCCCCAGCCTTGAGCGGTATCCTCCTCAACAAACTTCCGGGCTTGTTGATATGATGTGATGGAAGTCCCAGACACAGCAGATGCTTCGTTAATATTAAGGGCTTCAAACCATTGACTCATGGTCTCATTGATCTCCCCATCCATTTCTATGTACTTATACGTAGCCAGCTGGCTAACAAAGATGTCCTCCTCCCCACAGATGGTGATGATTTGGCCTTCCCACTTGAATTTTAACTTTTGGTGAAGGGTAGACGTAATAGCGCCAGCAGCGTGAATCCAGGGTCTACCCAACAGATAATTGTAGGCCGACTGTATGTCCATCACAAAGAAGGTAGTTTTAAAGGTCTGTGGGCCAATCAACACAGGCAGATCAATCTCCCCAAGCACTGATCATTTAGAGCCATCAAATGCTCTCACCACCAAATTACTCGGGCGTAATGCCTGTCGCTCCCACTAAATGAAGCTAAGTCAGATAGGGTACAGACGCGAACGGTCGGCGAAGGGAACAGTGAGAACACACAGCCGTGAACTCACCGGAGATGAAAAGAGTCGCCAGCTAGGCATTTTTATCCCGGAGGAAAGGCAATGCTGCATAGGCCTAGAAAAAAGATGGATAAGACGGTTTGCGAACCAGAGAGACTGAGAAAGGGGGTTGGTTACAACCTGGGAAGGTATTAGCACCCAGATTGTCCGTCGTACTCGACGGGATCCACGCTTAAAAGATTTGTGTTTTAAAGGGGTAGTGTCAGTGCAATCTGTGTGTAAAACAGCTGGAAAAGAATGTACAGGTGTCAGTATAAAGGAAGTGTAAAGTGTATAATGATGTGTCAGTGTAGGAATGCGAATGAATTGCTCAAGATCATGAGGCTTAAAGAAATGAGCTGGAAGGAGGGTGAATATACAGAGACTTTTGTTTGATAACTGTTAAGTTATGCCTACGTATCCTCTCGTGCAATGAGGAAGTCAGAACACCGTAGTTCGACCCAAAGAGACTGAAAGATGAATTGACTTATGAACTGCTTGCTTGTCAATGCTCAAGTGTATGACCTGTCTGGCTCAGGTGCTCACTGTCTTGCATTAGACGGAAGAAGCAAGTTCTCGATTGTGAGTGAAGATGATGAGAAAAGAATCCCGGAGGAGACGATTATTGTTTGTTTTTGAGTTTTCAGTCTTTTATTTCTTTTTGAAGTTTGTCATAAGATAATGAGCTTAAGTCTAAACCAATGGGTTAGTAAACTCATCACATCTTCCCTCTGATTAGGGGTAATGAGAATACTTTAAGTGTGAAGTCAGATTCTCACACTTAATCACCTTTTGATGTAGGATTAAGATCATTAACCTATTTGTGATTATTTAGATGTTTTTGTGATTTTGTTTAGTGTTAAGTAATGAGGTTAAGCCATAATCATGGATTGAACAGACTCATTACACCATCCTAAAAGAAGGATGATAGATGAGAATGTTTAAGTTGAGAAAAACTCCTCAACTTAATCCATGATTAGGGATTAAACCCATGACAAAACAAGCCTTTGATTAAGTGGATTTTATTAATGATATGATGATGAAGTGTTTTTTATGATTTGTAAGACAACTTGAGGGGGACTTGTCCATTAACACTAGGGTTAGTCCTTCTTAACCACTTAAGGAAGAATTAGAACCCTAATGCAAGGCCCAAGTTACAAGTGTGATGTCTTGATATTTATTAAATGAGTTGATTAAGAGATTAAAACACCTTAAGGGTTTAATACTTAGGATTAAAGTTATACACTCCATCCTAAGAGAAGGATGCAGGCATAAGCTTAATCACAAAGTATTAAAGCCTTTAGGGTTTAGTCCCTGATGATGAGGTGAGAAGAGAGGACTCAAAGAGAGACACAAAGGTAAAACTATGGGGGGACTAATCAAAACCCTAATTCATTGTCATGCTTGGATGATCCTAAGGTTTGTGAGGTTTCCAAGAACAATCTTCAGAGGAGCCACCAGGAAGCAGATGAACAGGATCAAGAGAAGCAAAATGACTTGCTTCATTCAAGAAGTCAAGTCACTTGAAGAAAGAAAGTGGGAGGAACAAGAATGAGCAAGCTCAAGCTCAAACACACATAAAAATGCAGCAATGGATGCAAGAGAGATGAAAAGAAAAGGTATGAGAAGTGAAGGCAAATCCACTTCTCAAGTTTACTTACCACCTGCAATGTTAGAAAGAAAATGTAATGCAATGCAAGATGAGATGAAATGATATGCTGCTAAGCAAAACCAGAAGCATGTTGATGATGATTATGATGTTATGGGGTGCTGCAAACATGAGGCAAGACAATGGGGATGTTCATACAAGATCATGAATGCAAATGATGCAAGTTAAGGAGCATGAACAAGCATGGAAAGTTATGAATCATACAAGACAAATGACATGGCAAATATGTAATGCAATGATCAATGATGCTTCATACATGTCTTAAGATGTCAAATGAATCACAAGAATGCACAAAATGCAATGACAAGTCATGTTATGCAAAGAAATGCAAGAAGGATGCAAATGAAAGCCCAAATTAGGGTTCATGGATCAAACACCAAACACAAACCAAAAACAGAAGCAAACCTCATGATAAAAAATGGAAAATGGCACCCAAAGAAACCCTAGGCCTATGATGAACCACTGCCCAAAGGGGAGCTCTCAACTCTCAACCAAACTCAAGATATGAATTTTCTAAGTTATTAGGGTTTTTTAGGGTTCTTGACAAAACAAATGCCAAACAAATTGAAAATGCAAGGACAATTCATGGCCTTTTTATCCTAGGAACTACATGCTAAACATAACACAATGCAAGAAGAATCAATGTCTCAACCTTCACCAATTGACAGAAATGAATTTTTGAACTCATGAACAAAATAATGCACAAAATATGATTTAATTCAATGAAAAATTCTTAAAATGCATCAAGATCAAAAAAGAAATTTGGTTTGAAGGTTGGACAATGTTTCTAAATGTCTTAGAACATTTCATGAATTTTTTTGTAATTTTTAAATACCTAAAAGTATTTTTAATTAATTAATTCTCATTAATCAATTAAAAATAATCTTTTAAATATTTAAAAATACTTTTTTAATGATGAAAAATAAAATAAAAATGTTTTTGTGTCATAAAAATTAATAAAACCTTAAGGAAAAAGTTTTATAATTTTTATGAATTTTTTACTATTTTAAATTAATTGTGCAAATAAAATGCAAAGAAAATGAAAATAAAATGAATTTTAAATGGATTAATGAGAAGTATGCTGATCCAACGCGTGAGATTCAAAGTGGCCAGGGCGGGAATTGACTTGGCGCGGGAATGAACGGACCATATTCAAACTGGCTTAATTACACTTAACCCTAATTAAACAAACCCTAATGACTTTCAGGCGACCGGAACACTGTTCCGGTCGTCTTCTCCGGCAAGTCAAAACTACTATCTCACTGAATACGCATCAAATCACCACCAAACTCTCCAGATTTCATCCCTGAACATCATTAAACCTAACCCCTAACTTAAACCCCATTTATTTCCACTAAATCAAGAGAAACAAGCAAGAACAAATTTTCGGGCAAACTTTCAGATCAAGCATACAGCCTCAAAACTCAATCATTTTCAAAAGTAAAAGGTTCAATGCACTCAGGGGAACATAAGGATCATTTTAGAAACAAGAAAAAGGAGTTCTGGAAAAATGAAATTCCAAGGCTACCTGAATCGAAGCTTTGACTCCTGGCACTCTCTGGCTAGTTCTTTGGCTCAAACAGGTTCCAATGATCCCCCTTTGAAGCTTTGGATGCTTAGTTGGAGTTTAAAGAGTCTCTTGAGTGAATTTGCAGAAGTTCTGACCAAGGGCATGTGAAAATCGTATTTGAGTTATGGAGGGTTTCAGGTCAAGGTAGTGGGTGGTTTCTGGTCAGTGGAGCAAGATGAGTTGATGTGTGGAGTTTGTTTGAGTGTTCTTGGCTTGTAGAAGCAGATTCGAATGCTTTTGCTTTATGGAGTGAAAATGGTGAAATGGGGTTGTGGCTTGTTTCAGGCCTGGGTCTTGTGGGTTTGGGGTCAATGAAGCATGGTGATTTGATCTATGGACTTGGCTTTTGTGTTTGTAAGCTGAGAAAACAAATTCGAATGAATATGCAAAATGGAGTGTTTTGGTGTATGTGATGGTGGAGAGGGTTTCAGCCTTGCTTCTTCTTATGTTTAGCCAGCATTTGATCCACATAAACTAATCTCATTGGTCAGATGATGTGACCTGCCCTTTATTGATTGGTATGGCCACTTTTGCAAATTGTCAACCTTTGTGTAAGAGAGGCATGGGTTGTGTTCTAGGCTAGTACAAGTGTGTGGGCTGGCGCAGCATGGTGAGGGGAAAGGCTAGCTTGGTTCAGCACCCAAGGCAACAAGTGGTAGGAGGTGAAATGATGATTTTGCAAGTTGTTGCTCCTTTGTTCACATGTGAGAAATCTTGTTGTATGAACCATAAAACATGAGCAATACCTAGTCCAATCTGAACTTTATGACTTGTAGAAAGTTTGTGTAATGGTTTGAAATGAATTTGAGGCTGCAAGAGTCATTGATCCATGATTTTGCAAAATTCTCACTTAGGGCATGCCTTGAAAATCAATGATTTTATCCAACTTTGCATTGCCATAACTTTTGATCCAAGAAGAGTTTTATCATATTCTTGTACTTTTTGGAAAGGGAAAGATGAGATCTACAACTTTCATGACCAAAGTTTTTCCATTTGAAGCATTCTTGGATCAAGAATCAAGGCTTGAAAAATGACCTAAAATGATGCATTCTTGAAAAGTCAACTATGCCCAAAAAGTCAACATTTGCAAAAACCCTAAATTCTTGATTTTTATGAACCTCAACCTTCTTCCATGATCAAATAAAGACCATATACACTCAAAATGATGAAGGTCACCCATTGGTTGGGTCATTGGGGGCCTCAGATGCCCTGATTTTGCACTGACTTGTCTGAAAAGTCAACCCTTGATCAGATGACTTCCCCATGGAATTTCTTCATGAAAATTGATATGTATACTCCCTATACCATATAGAGATCAATGGAAACAAGAATGACAAAAAAATTTGGAGTTATGGCCTCTGAAACCAAAACCCTAATTTTCAGTCAACTGTGCAGTTCAAGCTGGCCCTGCATCCACTCAAACCCTAGTTCTTGTGATTCCTCTGCATTTTTTGACTTTGAGGAGATGAAATATGATATAAGAACACACATGGACCCCTTTGAGTTGATTGGTTGCCTTTGGAATGGCTCAAGATGCTCTTGGATTGCTCAGATCACAAACCCTAGGTGCAGATGACTTAGAAACTATGCAGTGAATCAAAAATGAGATATGAGATGATATGACTGTGTTTATGCATATGAGATGATCACAAGCCATGGTGTGAATGGGTGAGGGAAAATTTGGGGTGTTTACAGCTGCCCCTATTCAAACATGAGTTAGCTGTGCAGGGTGTAAGCGACGGCTTAACAGGCAAACAAGATAACTTGTGGTTGAATATCAAAGACAGTCCAAAATTTGCACTCACAAAATGAAGAAGAAAAGGGATATAGATTGTAAAAGGCAAAATAAAGTATATTGTAAAGTGTAGGCGACGGAGGACGACCGTCGAGCAGAGGACGACTGCTGGGTAAATAGCAATGACGGGGACGGCCGACATGCTGGGGAGAGTGTATAAAAATACAGCAATGACGGGGACGGCCGACGTGCTGGGGATAAAAGGTAAAGCTAAGACGGGGACGGCCAACTAGCTGGGGAAAACAAAATCATGATGGGGACGGCCATCACGATAAAACTGTAAAATTTCTGAGGATTAATGAAACATGACGGGGACGGTCATCAAGTTCATAAAGGTAAAGTAACCAACGATGGGGACGGCCACCGGGCTAAAGAAGGAAAAGGGACCACGACGGGGACGGCCATCGGGTTAAAGAATAAATGAAATAAAACAGATGATGGGGTACGGCCATCAAAGGTGAAGGACGATCACCAAGCAGGGGACGGCTGCTCTGTGGGGAAAGAAAGAAAGATGATGGGGACGGCCATCAAAGGTGGAGGACGACCACCTGGCAGGGTACGGCTGCCGAAAATATCAACGATGGGGACGGCCATCGGATAGAAAAGGTCAACGATGGGGACGGCCATCGGACGAGCAAGATGGAGGACGACCATCAAGAAGCGGAGGACGACCACTCAGCAGGGGACGGCTGCTCTCAGGTTTGTCATAACACAGGACGAGTGTTAGATAACCAAAAATCAACAATGGGGACGGCCATTGGATAAAATGATGAAGGACGATCATCAAGAGGTGGAGGACGACCACCTAGCAGGGGACGGCTGCTAAAAATATCAACGATGGGGACGGCCATCGGATGAGCATGATGGAGGACGACCATCAAGAAGTGGAGGACGACCACTCAGCAGGGTACGGCTGCTCTCAAAGGTATCATAACACAGGACGAGTGTTAGATAAAAAAGAAAATTTGTTGGCAATCTACTGGGGAGATAGTAAACACGGACGAGCGCTTACATCAATAAAAGGTATAAGTGTTTGGTATGGTGTATAGATTAAAGATGCGGACGAGCATCCTTAAAACTATGATACGGACGAGTATCATGTAGAAACAAACTGACACACGCTCAGAGATGATGATACGGACGAGTATCAACTGGTTAATACAGAGCAAGGACTACTGTCGAATCTGTGGGGATATGAGTGATGATGTATACAAGATACGGACGAGTATCTGTATAAGCGTACCATGAGTAGTGAGTATTGTATTGATGATGAGTTGTTTATCTGCTGGGGAGAGTGACACGGACGAGTGTCAAAAAAAGAAAAGTATAATATTAACAAGTATCTGCTATACAAAGTCTAGGCGACTGCGCTGGGGATATGACACGGACGGGTGTCAAAAAGGGGTGCATATACAAGTATATGTGAGTGCAAAGAGGATGTCTTTGACTTTCTGTTGGGATATGACACGGACGGGTGCCAGAATGTGTCTGTAATTAGGGTGATTTGTTTGTAAAGGGTGTTCAGGCGACTTTACTGGGGAAAGATGACACGGATGGGTGCCAAAAGGTGTATATACGGGTGTTTGTGAATATGAGGGCAGCTGCTTTTGCTGGGACTCTGATGGGGACTCATGGGGAAAGTAATCTGTATCCTGATGAATGGTTACTAGTCACAAGCGTTCAATTCACAACATGACTCATGATTATGCTATGCATTTGATTTTTGCCGTAATGCTCCGTATTAGACGGAATGCTACGCTCTGAGGGTGAATATGATGTGAATGCTATGATTATGCAAAGATACCAAACCGGGATTCGGATCCCGTTGCTGCGAAGATCTCTGGTCGATCTGCTTGAAATGGACGTCCCAGCTGGGGGTGAGATCATTGGTAGATCTGATGATGTATCCGCTTGGAGATATATGTCACCGGTTGACATAACCTTGAAAGTACGGGACCCAGCTGGGGTTTGTAGAAGCTTCTTGTACTCTGTTGTGATCCTTCATGCGCTGCTCTTCTGAATAAAGGCTTGAAGCTCTGTGGGGAGATGTTTCCCTGACTTCTGTATTCTGTTGAGGAAGAATGGCAACTCGGCTGGGGAAGTGAGAGGCAACTCAGCTGGGGGAAGCAACAAGAGGCAACTCAGCTGGGGACAGAGCATCTTGGATGCTGAGATTGAGTGTATGCTGATTCGGCAGCTCTGCTGGGGAAATGGGCACCTCCCAGTGCCATGTGAGTTAATAATGATTCGCCAGTTTGCTGAGGCGTAACCTGCATGCCCCAGGTTGCGTTCTGGATACCTGCAATCCTGCAAAGATAATGGAACGTACAAAAGGTCCCGAGGTATCCCTTACTGGATTCCATCATAGGAGTTAAGTACTTTCGAGAATAGTCACATTCCCTGTAAGCATGTGTTTTTTTTTTAGAGAACTGCATCTGTACTTATGCAATTGTATTTTTAGAGATATCAGACGACTCTTTGCAAAACGTAAATGCAAAAAAAACGAAACATGACTGAAAATCTGATTTTATTAATTCATGTGCCCTGAATTGGCAAAGATACAGTCAAAGAAACATATCTCCTGAAATGAGGAGATTGTTACAAATTGAGAAAACAAATGCTGGCGGTGCTGACGACGCTTTGAAGGAGCTTCCTCTTCTGCTATGACTCGTATGACAATGACGTTCTTCTCGTCTTGCTTTCTGGAGAGAGTTGATTCTGATTGAAGCTTGATCCTTTGGAGCTTACCAAGTTGTAGGTGATACAGACGAATTCAGAATGCAGTTGTTCGCTTATTCCCTTATTTTGCATGGATCGCCCTTTCGGGTTTTCAATCCATCGGGATACCCATTTTTGCCTGAGCTGTCCAATGCGGCTTTTCAACTCAGCGGGTGTACATTTTTTTGTTTATTTTCCCTTATTTTTGCCCGAGTCTTTTATTCTGTTTTTGACTCGCCGGGATGCCCTATTTTTGCCTGGACTTACATTCTGTTTTTATGTCCAGCGGGTCATTTTATGCGAAGTATTTTTTAACTGCATCTGAATTCACAGGGGACGGGAAACCTTCACCATCCATGGTGCTGAGCATCAGTGCTCCACCAGAGAAAACTTTCTTTACAACAAATGGTCCTTCATAATTTGGAGTCCATTTGCCCCTGTGGTCTGTATGAGGAGGGAGGATTCTTTTCAGCACAAGATCTCCCACTTGGTACTCTCGGTGCCTGACTTTCTGATCGAAGGCTCTCTTCATTCTTTTCTGATATAACTGCCCATGGCAGATTGCAGTCAATCTCTTCTCTTCGATCAGACTCAGTTGTTCGTATCGGGACCGAACCCATTCTGCTTTGCTTAATTTAACATCCATTAATACCCGTAACGAGGGTAATTCAACTTCAACAGGTAGGACCGCTTCCATACCATACACAAGCTGATACGGTGTTGCCCCAGTGGACGTTCTGATTGATGTGCGATACCCATGCAAGGCAAACGGTAGCATTTCATGCCAGTCTTTGTAGGTGATTACCATCTTCTGCACAATCTTCTTGATATTCTTATTTGCTGCCTCAACAGCGCCGTTCATCTTTGGCCTGTAAGGAGAAGAATTGTGATGTTGGATCTTGAAGTCCCGGCACAGCTCTGCCATCATTTTGTTGTTTAAATTGGAACCATTATCAGTAATGATTCGCTCGGGCACTCCGTATCGACAGATGATATCTCTCTTCAGAAATCTGGCTACCACTTGTCTTGTGACGTTTGCATATGAGGCTGCTTCAACCCACTTGGTGAAATAGTCGATGGCGACCAGGATGAATCTGTGACCATTTGAAGCAGTCGGCTCAATCTTGCCAATCATATCAATGCCCCACATAGCAAAGGGCCATGGTGAAGACATGATGTTCAAAGGATTAGGAGGCACATGCACCTTGTCTGCGTAGATCTGGCATTTATGGCATTTCCTGGCGTAGGCACAACAGTCTGCATCCATTGTGATCCAGTAATAGCCTGATCTTAACAACTTTTTAGCCATGGCATGCCCTCCGGCATGGGTACCAAAAGAGCCTTCGTGCACTTCATGCATCAGCAAATCTGCTTCCGTCCTGTCAACGCATCTGAGGAGTACCATGTCAAAGTTCCTTTTGTATAAAGACCCATCAGTGTTCAGAAAGAAACTACCAGCAAGCCTTCTCAGAGTCTTCTTATCATTGGAAGATGCCCCAGGTGGGTATGTTTGATCCTCCAAGAAGCACTTAATGTCGTGGAACCAAGGCTTATCATCTTTTACAACATCCGCTGCAAATACATATGCTGGTCTATCAAGTCTAGACACTGAAATCTGGGGTACAAAGTTAGCAGCTTGAACTTTGATCATGGATGAAATGGTAGCAAGAGCATCCGCAAACTGATTCTCGTCCCGAGGGATATACTCAAGCTTGACTGTTGTGAAGAAAGTCAATAACCTCCTCGTATAATCCCTGTAAGGTATCAGATGATCCTGGTGGGTGTACCATTTCCCGTTGGTTTGATTGACTACCAGAGCTGAATCTCCGAATACGGTCAATGTATTGATCCTGAGGTCAATGGCTTCCTCAAGACCCATAATGCAAGCTTCGTATTCAGCTTCGTTGTTAGTGCAGTTGAAAGTGAGTTTTGCCGAGAAAGGCATGTGAACCCCTTTAGGTGTAATGAGTACTGCACCAACACCACGACCATTCATGTTAACAGCCCCATCAAACATCATAGTCCATTCTTCTTCCGGGTCAGGCCCTTCAGTGTGAATAGGCTCTTCGTGATCTTTTGCTTTAATGAACATGATGTCTTCATCAGGGAAGTCAAATCTCATTGGCTGGTAGTCATCAATGGGTTGCTCAGCAAGATATTCAGATAGTACACTGCCTTTGATGGCTTTCTGAGATGTGTACTGTATGTCATATTCTGTGAGAATCATCTGCCATCTTGCAACCCGTCCGGTAAGAGCTGGCTTCTCAAAAATGTACTTAACTGGGTCCATTTTGGATATCAATAAGGTAGTGTGGGTCAACATATACTGTCTCAGTCGGCGAGCAGCCCACGCTAAAGCACAGCAAGTTTTCTCGAGCAGTGAATAACGCTGTTCACAGTCGGTAAACTTTTTGCTTAGGTAGTATATTGCATACTCTTTTCGACCAGACTCGTCATGCTGGCCCAGCACACACCCCATTGACTCTTCTAATACTGTCAAGTACATAATCAGAGGTCTTCCTTCAACTGGAGGCATAAGGATTGGAGGTTCTTGCAGATATTCCTTGATCTTGTCAAAAGCCTTCTGGCAATCTTCGTTCCACCTGACCGTCTGTTCTTTTCTTAACAACTTGAACAAGGGTTCACAGGTTGCTGTGAGGTGAGATATGAACCGTGAAATGTAGTTCAATCGACCTATGAATCCTCGAACTTCTTTCTCTGTTTTAGGTGCAGGCATCTCTTGGATGGCTTTGACTTTATCTGGGTCAACTTCAATCCCTTTCTCGCTTACAATAAAGCCCAGCAGCTTACCGGATCGCACCCCGAATGTACATTTGTTGGGGTTCAGCTTCAATTGGTATTTCCTCAGACGCTTGAATAATTTGAGCAGATTCACCAGATGATCTTCCTCTGTAAGGGACTTGGCGATCATATCATCCACATAACATTCTATTTCCTTGTGGATCATATCGTGAAATAATGTCACCATAGCCCGTTGATATGTTGCACCTGCATTCTTCAGTCCGAATGGCATCACTTTGTAACAGAACGTGCCCCAGGGTGTAATGAATGTTGTCTTCTCCATGTCTTCAGGTGACATCTTGATCTGATTATATCCTGAAAATCCATCCATGAAGGAGAATACCGAGAACTGAGCCGTATTATCCACCAATACGTCAATGTGAGGTAATGGGAAGTCATCTTTCGGGCTGGCTCTGTTCAGGTCCCGGTAGTCAACACACATTCTTACTTTGCCATCTTTCTTAGGCACAGGTACTATGTTAGCAACCCACGGCGGGTAGCTAGTTACAGCAAGGAACCCGGCGTCCCATTGCTTTTGTACCTCTTCTTTGATTTTCATAGCCATGTCTGGGCGAGTTCGGCGCAGCTTCTGTTTCACTGGTGGGCATTCTTCCCTCAGAGGCAGCTTGTGCACAACTATATCGGTATCCAACCCTGGCATATCTTGATACGACCAAGCAAACACATCAACATACTCTTGAAGCAGATCTATCAGTTGTCTCTTCACCGAGTTTTGCAGGCGGGCCCCGATTTTAACCTCCTTCACGTCTTCGTCAGTACCAAGATTAATCACTTCAACCTCCTCCTGGTGAGGGGTAATAACCTTTTCCTCCTGTCTTAACAACCTGGCTAGCTCTTCAGGAAGCTTATATTCTTCATCAACCCCTTCATCAGCTTGATTGATTGGATTGTCAAAGTCATACGATGTCATAGCCGTGCTGTTGTCGGTGCTGTCAGGAAGGCACTCTCTGCAAGGGTTAAGTTGTTCATTTTAGTGATTGATTTTAATCTTGCTTTGGAAAAAGTGAAATGAAGTTATCATTTTGAAAACACCGCCATTTATTTTTTTGTACAAAAAGAAAAATGGAAAAACAGTGAGCATAAAAGAAAAAGACTCGTTTGCAAAAAGATGTCTGATATTTCATTAATTTAATCTTGTTTGCACAAAAGTACAGATGGCCCTGGTTACAAAATGAGTCTTGTCATCTTGGGCAAGATGCAAGACTTGGATGCATGCTATATAAAAATACAGGAAATAATAATTACTCTGCTCGAGTAACACTTATAATTTCCTGGGAAGACCAGTTCGAGACACTGCTCCCCGGGATCTTCGGACGAATCCAATTCTCCAGATTGCGCTCCTCTTCCAGCTCGTCTTCCAAACAGTTGATAGCATCAGGGGTAAGCATCCCCCCACTGACAAAACCAGGCTCTGCAGCAGCCTTTGCTTGATGTTGAGTTGGTCTGTAACCCAACCCAAACTTGTCCTTCTTCTCCTCCACAGCTAATACCTTGCCCCAGCCTAGGGCAGTTCCTTCTTCAACAACCTTCCGGGCTTGTTGGTAAGATGACATGGAGATACCAGATACAGCAGATGCTTCATTCACATTCAAAGCTTCAAACCCCTGGCTCATTGTTTCATGGATCTCTCCATCCATTTCAATGTACTTGTAGGTTGCCAGGTGGCTGACAAAAATGTCCTCCTCTCCACAGATTGTGACAACTTGGCCTTCCCACTCAAATTTTAACTTTTGGTGAAGGGTAGACGTTATTGCGCCGGCGGCGTGAATCCAGGGTCTACCCAACAAACAGCTGTAGGCGGGCTGAATGTCCATCACATAAAAGATAGTTTTAAAGGTCTGCGGGCCAATTGTCACAGGCAGCTCAATCTCTCCCAGCACCGATCTCTTAGAACCATCAAAGGCTCTTACTACCAGGTTGCTGGGTCTCAATGCCAATCCATCATATTCAAGCTTCACCAGAGCCTTCTTTGGTAAGACATTCAGGGAAGAACCTGTGTCCACCAGCACATGAGAAAGGACAGCTCCTTTGCATTCCAGGGTTATGTGCAAGGCTTTGTTGTGATTGCGGCCATCCACTGTCAGGTCAGAATTGGTAAACCCTAGCCCATTGCTAGCAGTAACATTACCAACCACGGTTTCCAATTGGTTGACAGTAATCTCCTCAGGCACGTAAGCTGCGTGCAGGACTTTAAGTAGTGCATTCCGATGGGCTTCGGAGCACATAAGCAGTGAGAGGATGGAGATTTTGGATGGCGTCTGGTGAAGTTGATCCACAATTTTGTAATCACTCTTTTTGATGATCCGCATAAACTCATCAACTTCCTGATCAAATGGAGTCTTCAGGGCTTCTTTGGCAGCTGGATCTTCCTGCACCGGGCCTTTTCCTTTTGCCTTGGCAGCAGCTTCTGCTTCGGCAGTAGGTCTCTGAACTTGTGAGGCGAAGAGACGTCCGCTTCGAGTGAAGCCTCCGCCTCCCCCCACATTACCTACTTGTGGTGCAGGTGCTGATGTTTCAAGAGTGATTCTTTTTCCTTCGCAGTACACGTCAGAGCCATAGTGCCAAGGGATGGCCCTATTGCTTTCGTATGGTACTGGTCCAGGCACCGTGACAGTGACTGGACTGATTGCTGCTGCTGAAGGGACTGTTATTGTTTGTGGATCATAAAAGATTGTAACTGGTGCTCTGGTGGGAGCAGCACCTTCTGAATGGTAAGCGGAGTTATTTTCAGGATCATAGAATATGGTAACAGTAGAGACATCTTCGTGATTGATTGCTGGTGTTGTAGGAGGTTCTGTTGGAAGGACTGTTGTTGTTGCTGATGGAGAGTCGAAATGGAATGAAGCTGAAGTTGTAGCAGGAGAAACTGTTGAAAACTGATCATTTGGGAGAACTGATGAAGTACTTGCTGATGCTGCTGATGAATTGTCGGGAACAATAGTTGCTGTATTTGTAGGAGTGTCTGAAACCGTTGTTGATGAAGTTGCCGGATTTGTCGGAAATGATGTAGTGATTTGTAGCAAGCCACTCTGAATAAGGCCGTCAATGCCATTCCTTAAATCTTCACACCCATTCCATGAAATATTGCAGTATGGGCACCCTAGTTCACACCCCGGAAATATATTGTTTTCACGGAGTTGAGCTTTGATTTCCACCAATGGTGTCCTGATCTGATCCACACTGGTTATTAAATAAGACGGTTGGTCTTCTTCAATAGCGTTAATTCGGGGACCACCATGATTTGGCATTGGGTTTTTATTGACATTGGGCGGAGGTGCAAAGTTCAGAGCCTTGGAGTCTACCAAGTCTTGTACCTTCATATGCAGAGCCCTGCATTTTTCTGTACTGTGACCAGGTGCGTTCGAATGAAAAGCACACCTAGCATTGGAGTCATAGTTTCTTGGTAGACTGTTGGGATCCGGAGGTGCCAACGTTCTTAGCTCAACTAGGTTGAGTTTCAGAAGTTGTGGCAGCAAAGCAGCATACGGCATTGGGATCGGGTCGATCACTCGGTTAGCTTGGGATGGCCTTTGTTGGAATGGCCTCTGTTGATTGTTGTTGTTGGAGTTGTTGTTGTTGTTCCTTGGAGGATACTGATTCTGATGATACTGGGGTTGTTGTTGGAAGTTTTGTTGAGGAGGTTGATAGATTGGCTGAGGATGAGCTGGAGCAGGGATAGTGACTGCTGCTATTGACCTCTGAACATATTGGGGCCTACCCCTGTTGGTGTGAATGGCATTGGTCTCGCCAGTTCTTCTCGGGCCTGCAAAAGGCTTTCTTGTACTACTGGACGAGCTTGCACCGTTGTCTGAGATCTTTCCCATTTTTAACAGGCTTTCAATTCTCTCCCCGGCTATAACAACATCTGCGAAGCTGGTGGAAGAGAAAGCAGCCAACCTGTCAATATAGGTTCCCTGAAGAGTGTTCATAAACATGTCTGCCATTTCTCTCTCAGACATTGGTGGTTGAACGGCAGCAGCCAATTGCCTCCATCTTTGAGCATATTCTCTGAAACTCTCCCTTGAAGACTGTGACATTCCCATTAGGAGGGTCCTGTTGGGTGCCATATCTAGATTATACTGATACTGTCTGATGAAGGCCTCTGCCAGGTCCTTCCAGCATCTAATAGTCGCTCTTGTCAGATGGGAATACCATTCCCTTGATGCTCCAGTCAAGCTATCTTCAAAATAGAACATCCACAATTTCTCATCCATTGTATAGGCCTTCAGCCTTCCCAGAAATGACTGCAAATGAGTCCGGGGGCATGAAGTCCCATTATACTTTTCGAAACATGGAGGCTTGAACTTGTGGGGAATCCTGACCCCTTCTACCAAACCCATGTCCATGACGTCGAACCCCAAAGAATTTTGAGACTCCAGTGATCTCAACTTCTCAGCTATTTCTTCCAATCGTCTATCATATGTTTCCTCTCCGGCACCCATCACTGTATACTGGTCCTCCTGAGGATCTTCTTGAAGTACTCTGGCTGCTGTGGCTGTCCCTTGAATGTTGACTGGGATGTTAGCCTCTGGATGGAGATGTGGGCCAAACACAGGGGGGGTAACATGTGGTTGCACCCTTTCATTATTACTGGTGCCTGCAGTTCCTACATGAGGCTCCTCTTGATTTTGCCTCTCCACCATGGCCCTCAGTCTCTCCTGGCTCTGAGCCATGTTGTTCATAACTTCCATGAACTGCGTCATCTGCGTTCTCATCTCTAACCTTTCGTTTGCCATCTGGTTTCTGACCTCCGTAAGGTCCTGCTGCATCTGATCCATCTGAATTCCCGGAAGGTTGTTTCTAGTTGGGTACCTGTGAGGCCTGTTGAGAGGAAATACCCGGCGGCGAGCAATAATTCCTGAGATTCACAACAGAGGTTAGCAACAACAAAACAAAAAACCTACAAAACAAACAAAAGGGTTAGCATGCAATGCAGTTATGCTTATTTGTTCTCAAGGTATCCGGTTTGGCCTTCAGTTTTGACCCTTCCAGACCCTTGAAGATGATGCTGTTGAAGTTGCTTTTGATGTGAACCCCAACACAAATATATTACAAAGGTGAAATAATACAATTTGTTCATTTTACAACACAAACCCTCAAAGGGGTCAAGATACATCACAAAAAAGAAAAAGTACATGGAAAAGTAACAACAACAAGCAAATGATCAAACTCCAAGGCCAAACTCATCCTCACGAACTTCCTTGAGAAGTGCTTCGGTCACAGGATCAGCCGGATGCTCCGTGAGACTTCTGATGAGAAGGTTTCTTGTTGCAACAGCTGCAGTCAATTTCTTGTTCTGACTTTGGTCCTTAGACCTCTTCACTCCTGCTTTGATTTTCAGCTCTGATATTTCCTCCTGGGCTGCTGCCAGGGATTTTTCCATCTGCTCCATCTTGTCTTGAGCTCTCTTGTCTTCTAGAGTACGGGCCTCAGTGATCCGGACCCACCTGGCCTGACTCTCCTTCAAATACAAGTCTGTTCTTGCTCTCTGAAAATGGGCTTCTTTACAAGCATTCTTCAGAATCTGTTCACCAACCTTAGACTTGTTGATATAATCTCCAGACTTCTCAATCTTAATCAAGTGTTCTACCCTCAATTTCTCCAATCTTTCAACCTCCCTCACACCTTCACTCCTCTCCCTGAGGGTCTTCTGCAAGGCTTGAGTTAACTTCTCATTTCTTTCCTTCAAGCTCTCAAACTTCTCCAAACTGATAGTGGCAGGGGGTGGTGCTGAAGATGACTCAGGCATGTCTTCTATGGTAAAGGGCATTCCAGAGAATTGGGCCCTAGCATGGGACCACTCATAATATTGGACTGATGCCACATTATTGCACTTACCCAGAATGGTAATTCCCTTAGTCTGAACATGATCCCAGGCCCAGGCAGCCTGCCTAACAACAGCCAAACTAATCTTGTTCTCACAGTAGAGGGTCTCCACCAAACCTTGTTCCCTAGGAGTATGAACCAGTGCATAGCCTAATTGCCTTCTGAACAGCAGAGGGTTGTAATTGATACTTCCCTTAACTCCTATCAAAGGCACATTGGGAAAGTGCCCACAGCTTGTGATCATGTCTCTGCCCTTGGTGCTCTGAGTACACCATCTGATATCTGCTGAAGTTAGGACAGTGAGTCTCTTAGCCCAATTGCTTTGCTGATGAGGATTGAGAAATGCATCTGTCCTGGGTAGATGCCTGAGAAGCCAAGCATGGAATAATGGAGCACAAATTCTTACTAATCTCCCCCTCTGCTTCTCATTTCTCTGATGGACTGAATAATAAAGATCACCCAGTAAAGTTGGCATAGGGTTCTTCAGGATGAACAAGTGGATTGCATTCTTGCTAATGAAACGAGGCTCATCTGCAAACAACACAATTCCATATACACTTAAGGCCAACAGAGCACAAACAGCTTTCCACTCCCCCAGGGAGGCCTTCAGACTAGCTTGAGAAATCAGGAAGTCCAGATGAAATCCAGGGATCCCAGCTTTAGAGGTCAAGTGTTGTTCAATCAATACAGGTTCCAGGTGCAAAGATTTTGCTATCTCTCCATTGCTAGGAAAGACCATTTCAGGGTTGAATGGGATTTCTCTTTTGATGGGCAGACCAGTCAATGATGAGTATTCTTCCAGAAGAGGACCCAACTGAAAGTCTTGAAAGGTGAAACATCTCAATGGGGGATCATAAAACTGAATGCAGGTGTGGATGAGGCTCCTCTGTGAAGGGTCCAGATCCATAACCATGTCCAGTATATCTCCATAACTCTCCCTGAACAAGGGTATGTGATCTGGAGTGATCAGGGTTTGGATCCTCCTGATGTCTGATAAGTCTGGTTGGAAGAAATGATAGGTGATGTTGCTTTTCTTTGGAGCCATGATGCTGAAGACTGAGTAGGACAAGTGTTGATGAAGATGATGAAAGAATGAGCCACTGATTGGCTGGTGCAAGTAACTGAAGTATATGGCTGACAAGCTGAAGCAAGTGCTGGTGGAGATAGGTCAAAACTGCAGATGGGGTCAAAACCAAAACCAGATGAGAAATGGATACCCTGAAACACAAATAAGCACATGTTAATATGATGCAATGAGTATGTATGCAAAATGAAATGCAAGGGTTTGTGACTGAGCTGGATCTGATTAACTGCCTTGGTATAGATCCATGTGTGTTCAAGAATTCCAGATGGAGGTCTAAAAATCCAGTAACCAGGGTGGGGGACTCAAATAAAGAGCCACAAGTCCAGGGTTTAGAATCACAAGAACTGTCCAACATGGAGTACTCTTAACAAAGTCAAAGTAACAGGGTATTCTGAGGTCAAGGTACCTGCAAACCTGTAAACAGCCCAACCCCCTCACAGGTGATGATCTAGAACAAGGATCCTCAGACTTGGATCAGTTATGAGAAGTGTAAACACTTCTAACCCGGAGGTACAGCGTTTACAATAACCATAACAATTCCTCCTCTAATTCACCTCAGTTTCTGAAGGTCAATACTAAAAGGTCATCCAGACTTAGCAGGCTTCCCAGATAGCCCTAGCATTGCAGGAAATCTGCAACACAGAGTTCTCAAGAAGAAACCCATATCTGAACCGTGTTTCATATTCCCGCACCAGACCGAAATGGAATGGGAAAGAATATGATTCACTCTAGCCTAGGTGTCACTCAGGTCCCAGGTATAGGACCTTAACTCTCAATGGAACACCCACCCACCAAAGAAAAACCAGATCCAGCCAGCAACAATGACAGTATGATATATAAATGCAGTAAAGAAAGCAGTAAAGTAACTGTACATAAAGCAATAAACAAAAATAAATACAAGCACAAACAAGCACATAACACCCCAGTAAACACAAATCAAACAAGCGCTAGGAGGAACCCACAAAAAGAACCAGAAGCCCTGGTTGCAATATAAGGGTCCCTAGCAGAGTCGCCAAGCTGTCGCTCCCACTAAATGAAGCTAAGTCAGATAGGGTACAGACGCGAACGGTCGGCGAAGGGAACAGTGAGAACACACAGCCGTGAACTCACCGGAGATGAAAAGAGTCGCCAGCTAGGCATTTTTATCCCGGAGGAAAGGCAATGCTGCATAGGCCTAGAAAAAAGATGGATAAGACGGTTTGCGAACCAGAGAGACTGAGAAAGGGGGTTGGTTACAACCTGGGAAGGTATTAGCACCCAGATTGTCCGTCGTACTCGACGGGATCCACGCTTAAAAGATTTGTGTTTTAAAGGGGTAGTGTCAGTGCAATCTGTGTGTAAAACAGCTGGAAAAGAATGTACAGGTGTCAGTATAAAGGAAGTGTAAAGTGTATAATGATGTGTCAGTGTAGGAATGCGAATGAATTGCTCAAGATCATGAGGCTTAAAGAAATGAGCTGGAAGGAGGGTGAATATACAGAGACTTTTGTTTGATAACTGTTAAGTTATGCCTACGTATCCTCTCGTGCAATGAGGAAGTCAGAACACCGTAGTTCGACCCAAAGAGACTGAAAGATGAATTGACTTATGAACTGCTTGCTTGTCAATGCTCAAGTGTATGACCTGTCTGGCTCAGGTGCTCACTGTCTTGCATTAGACGGAAGAAGCAAGTTCTCGATTGTGAGTGAAGATGATGAGAAAAGAATCCCGGAGGAGACGATTATTGTTTGTTTTTGAGTTTTCAGTCTTTTATTTCTTTTTGAAGTTTGTCATAAGATAATGAGCTTAAGTCTAAACCAATGGGTTAGTAAACTCATCACATCTTCCCTCTGATTAGGGGTAATGAGAATACTTTAAGTGTGAAGTCAGATTCTCACACTTAATCACCTTTTGATGTAGGATTAAGATCATTAACCTATTTGTGATTATTTAGATGTTTTTGTGATTTTGTTTAGTGTTAAGTAATGAGGTTAAGCCATAATCATGGATTGAACAGACTCATTACACCATCCTAAAAGAAGGATGATAGATGAGAATGTTTAAGTTGAGAAAAACTCCTCAACTTAATCCATGATTAGGGATTAAACCCATGACAAAACAAGCCTTTGATTAAGTGGATTTTATTAATGATATGATGATGAAGTGTTTTTTATGATTTGTAAGACAACTTGAGGGGGACTTGTCCATTAACACTAGGGTTAGTCCTTCTTAACCACTTAAGGAAGAATTAGAACCCTAATGCAAGGCCCAAGTTACAAGTGTGATGTCTTGATATTTATTAAATGAGTTGATTAAGAGATTAAAACACCTTAAGGGTTTAATACTTAGGATTAAAGTTATACACTCCATCCTAAGAGAAGGATGCAGGCATAAGCTTAATCACAAAGTATTAAAGCCTTTAGGGTTTAGTCCCTGATGATGAGGTGAGAAGAGAGGACTCAAAGAGAGACACAAAGGTAAAACTATGGGGGGACTAATCAAAACCCTAATTCATTGTCATGCTTGGATGATCCTAAGGTTTGTGAGGTTTCCAAGAACAATCTTCAGAGGAGCCACCAGGAAGCAGATGAACAGGATCAAGAGAAGCAAAATGACTTGCTTCATTCAAGAAGTCAAGTCACTTGAAGAAAGAAAGTGGGAGGAACAAGAATGAGCAAGCTAAAGCTCAAACACACATAAAAATGCAGCAATGGATGCAAGAGAGATGAAAAGAAAAGGTATGAGAAGTGAAGGCAAATCCACTTCTCAAGTTTACTTACCACCTGCAATGTTAGAAAGAAAATGTAATGCAATGCAAGATGAGATGAAATGATATGCTGCTAAGCAAAACCAGAAGCATGTTGATGATGATTATGATGTTATGGGGTGCTGCAAACATGAGGCAAGACAATGGGGATGTTCATACAAGATCATGAATGCAAATGATGCAAGTTAAGGAGCATGAACAAGCATGGAAAGTTATGAATCATACAAGACAAATGACATGGCAAATATGTAATGCAATGATCAATGATGCTTCATACATGTCTTAAGATGTCAAATGAATCACAAGAATGCACAAAATGCAATGACAAGTCATGTTATGCAAAGAAATGCAAGAAGGATGCAAATGAAAGCCCAAATTAGGGTTCATGGATCAAACACCAAACACAAACCAAAAACAGAAGCAAACCTCATGATAAAAAATGGAAAATGGCACCCAAAGAAACCCTAGGCCTATGATGAACCACTGCCCAAAGGGGAGCTCTCAACTCTCAACCAAACTCAAGATATGAATTTTCTAAGTTATTAGGGTTTTTTAGGGTTCTTGACAAAACAAATGCCAAACAAATTGAAAATGCAAGGACAATTCATGGCCTTTTTATCCTAGGAACTACATGCTAAACATAACACAATGCAAGAAGAATCAATGTCTCAACCTTCACCAATTGACAGAAGTGAATTTTTGAACTCATGAACAAAATAATGCACAAAATATGATTTAATTCAATGAAAAATTCTTAAAATGCATCAAGATCAAAAAAGAAATTTGGTTTGAAGGTTGGACAATGTTTCTAAATGTCTTAGAACATTTCATGAATTTTTTTGTAATTTTTAAATACCTAAAAGTATTTTTAATTAATTAATTCTCATTAATCAATTAAAAATAATCTTTTAAATATTTAAAAATACTTTTTTAATGATGAAAAATAAAATAAAAATGTTTTTGTGTCATAAAAATTAATAAAACCTTAAGGAAAAAGTTTTATAATTTTTATGAATTTTTTACTATTTTAAATTAATTGTGCAAATAAAATGCAAAGAAAATGAAAATAAAATGAATTTTAAATGGATTAATGAGAAGTATGCTGATCCAACGCGTGAGATTCAAAGTGGCCAGGGCGGGAATTGACTTGGCGCGGGAATGAACGGACCATATTCAAACTGGCTTAATTACACTTAACCCTAATTAAACAAACCCTAATGACTTTCAGGCGACCGGAACACTGTTCCGGTCGTCTTCTCCGGCAAGTCAAAACTACTATCTCACTGAATACGCATCAAATCACCACCAAACTCTCCAGATTTCATCCCTGAACATCATTAAACCTAACCCCTAACTTAAACCCCATTTATTTCCACTAAATCAAGAGAAACAAGCAAGAACAAATTTTCGGGCAAACTTTCAGATCAAGCATACAGCCTCAAAACTCAATCATTTTCAAAAGTAAAAGGTTCAATGCACTCAGGGGAACATAAGGATCATTTTAGAAACAAGAAAAGGGAGTTCTGGAAAAATGAAATTCCAAGGCTACCTGAATCGAAGCTTTGACTCCTGGCACTCTCTGGCTAGTTCTTTGGCTCAAACAGGTTCCAATGATCCCCCTTTGAAGCTTTGGATGCTTAGTTGGAGTTTAAAGAGTCTCTTGAGTGAATTTGCAGAAGTTCTGACCAAGGGCATGTGAAAATCGTATTTGAGTTATGGAGGGTTTCAGGTCAAGGTAGTGGGTGGTTTCTGGTCAGTGGAGCAAGATGAGTTGATGTGTGGAGTTTGTTTGAGTGTTCTTGGCTTGTAGAAGCAGATTCGAATGCTTTTGCTTTATGGAGTGAAAATGGTGAAATGGGGTTGTGGCTTGTTTCAGGCCTGGGTCTTGTGGGTTTGGGGTCAATGAAGCATGGTGATTTGATCTATGGACTTGGCTTTTGTGTTTGTAAGCTGAGAAAACAAATTCGAATGAATATGCAAAATGGAGTGTTTTGGTGTATGTGATGGTGGAGAGGGTTTCAGCCTTGCTTCTTCTTATGTTTAGCCAGCATTTGATCCACATAAACTAATCTCATTGGTCAGATGATGTGACCTGCCCTTTATTGATTGGTATGGCCACTTTTGCAAATTGTCAACCTTTGTGTAAGAGAGGCATGGGTTGTGTTCTAGGCTAGTACAAGTGTGTGGGCTGGCGCAGCATGGTGAGGGGAAAGGCTAGCTTGGTTCAGCACCCAAGGCAACAAGTGGTAGGAGGTGAAATGATGATTTTGCAAGTTGTTGCTCCTTTGTTCACATGTGAGAAATCTTGTTGTATGAACCATAAAACATGAGCAATACCTAGTCCAATCTGAACTTTATGACTTGTAGAAAGTTTGTGTAATGGTTTGAAATGAATTTGAGGCTGCAAGAGTCATTGATCCATGATTTTGCAAAATTCTCACTTAGGGCATGCCTTGAAAATCAATGATTTTATCCAACTTTGCATTGCCATAACTTTTGATCCAAGAAGAGTTTTATCATATTCTTGTACTTTTTGGAAAGGGAAAGATGAGATCTACAACTTTCATGACCAAAGTTTTTCCATTTGAAGCATTCTTGGATCAAGAATCAAGGCTTGAAAAATGACCTAAAATGATGCATTCTTGAAAAGTCAACTATGCCCAAAAAGTCAACATTTGCAAAAACCCTAAATTCTTGATTTTTATGAACCTCAACCTTCTTCCATGATCAAATAAAGACCATATACACTCAAAATGATGAAGGTCACCCATTGGTTGGGTCATTGGGGGCCTCAGATGCCCTGATTTTGCACTGACTTGTCTGAAAAGTCAACCCTTGATCAGATGACTTCCCCATGGAATTTCTTCATGAAAATTGATATGTATACTCCCTATACCATATAGAGATCAATGGAAACAAGAATGACCAAAAAATTTGAAGTTATGGCCTCTGAAACCAAAACCCTAATTTTCAGTCAACTGTGCAGTTCAAGCTGGCCCTGCATCCACTCAAACCCTAGTTCTTGTGATTCCTCTGCATTTTTTGACTTTGAGGAGATGAAATATGATATAAGAACACACATGGACCCCTTTGAGTTGATTGGTTGCCTTTGGAATGGCTCAAGATGCTCTTGGATTGCTCAGATCACAAACCCTAGGTGCAGATGACTTAGAAACTATGCAGTGAATCAAAAATGAGATATGAGATGATATGACTGTGTTTATGCATATGAGATGATCACAAGCCATGGTGTGAATGGGTGAGGGCAAATTTGGGGTGTTTACAATGCCTAGCCATCATACTCTAGCTCCACTAAGGCTTTCTTTGGTAGAACATTGAGTGACGACCCAGTGTCCACCAGTACATGAGACAGAACAACACCCTTGCATTCCAAGGTGATACGTAAAGCCTTATTATGGTTGCGCCCTTCCGTTGTTAAATCCGTATTTGTAAAGCCCAGTCCATGACTGGTGTTGACATTTGCAACCACAGTTTCTAACTGATTAACAGTAATCTCCTCCGGCACATATGTTGCGTGCAGGACTTTCAACAATGTGTTCATGTGAGCTTCGGAACACATCAAAAGTGATAATATGGAGATTTTGGAGGGTGTTTGGTGAAGCTGATCTACCACCTTGTAATCACTCCTTTTTATGATTCTCATGAACTCGTCTACATCTTGTTCAAAAGATGTCTTCTGAGTTTCCTTGGCAGTTGGCTCTTCAAATACCACATTCTTTCCCTTTGCCTTGGCAGCAGCTTCTACTTCAGCATTAGGTCTTGGTGTTTGTGAGGCAAAAAGACGTCCGCTTCTGGTGAAGCCTCTGCCTCCCCCAACATTATCAATTTGTGGTGAAGAGGTTGATGAATCCAGAGTGATTTTCTCCCCATTGCAGTAGAGATCAGAGCCATAATGCCAAGGTATGGCATTACTACTTTCATAAGGAACAGTCCCAGGTACCGTAATGGTAACTGGACTGATTGCTGCAGAGGAAGGTACTGTAATGGTGTGCGGATCATAGTAAATAGTGACCAGAGATCTGGCAGGAGGTGCCACAGTTTGTTGTTGGAAATTGCTGCTGGGAGGAACATTTGATGGGTCATAGTAGATTGTAACTGTTGAGACATCTTCATTAACTTTTGCTGGCGTTGTAGAAGATTCCTTTGGTAAAATGGATGCTGATGTTGTAGAAGAAACAATTGTTGAAATTTGACTTGTTGAAATGATGGACGGAGTAATTGCTGGTGATGTTGATGAATCAGTAGGAATGATTGTTGTTGCTGTTGTAGGAGAATTTGTTGCTGAAGGAATGATTATTGATGTTGTAGGTTGATCCAGTGTTGCTGAAACAAGAGTTGTTGAAGAAGCTATTGAAGTAATTTTTAAAATCCCATCTTGGATAAGGCCATCTATGTTAATCCTTAGCTTCTCACAACCATTACTAGCTATTTTGCACAACTCACAGCAGGCCCCACAGCCTGGGAACACTTGGCATCTTAAAAGTTGAACTTTGACTTCAGCCAGTGGTGTTTGAATTTGTGCAACATTATCAATCAATGTAGATGGTTGGTCCTCTTCAATGGCATTAATCCAAGGCCCACCATGATTAGGCATAGGATTTCTGTTGACGTTCGGAGGAGGTGCGAAGTTGAGAGCTTTAGAATCAACCAAATCCTGAACCTTCATCTGTAAGGCTCTGCATTTCTCAGTATTGTGACCAGGTGCGTTGGAGTGAAAGGCACACCTGGCGTTGACATCATAATTCTTTGGGAGATTGAGAGGATCTGGTGGGGCCAACGTCCTTAACTCAACCAGGTTGAGCTTCAGGAGTTGTGGCAATAAAGCAGCATAAGGCATAGGGATAGGGTCAATCACCCTATTTGCCTGAGATGGCCTCTGTTGAAAGGGACGCTGTTGTTGGTTGATATTGTTGTTGTTGTAGGTTCTCTGTTGCGGGAAATGAGATGGTTGTTGATAGTGATGTTGTTGTTTTTGTTGAGGATATAATGGCTATTGTGGAATTGGAGCTGGAATAGTAACAGCTGCTACTGACCTGTGAGAATACTGGGGCCTGCCCCTGCTTGTATGAATAGAATTTGTTTCACCTGCCCTCAGGGGTCCTGCAAAGGGTTTTCTGGGGTTGCTGGAGGAGCTTGCACCATTGTCGGAGATTTTTCCCATCTTCAAGAGACTTTCAATCCTCTGACCAGCTATGACTACATCAGCAAAACTAGTAGAGGAGAAAGCAGCAAGCCTATCAATATAAGTCCCTTGCAAGGTGTTCATGAACATGTCAGCCATTTCTATTTCTGACATGGGTGGTTGGACAGCAGCAGCAAGCTGTCTCCACCTCTGAGCATAATCCCGGAAGCTTTCTCTAGAAGACTGAGACATGCCCATTAGAAGAGTTCTATTGGGAGCCATGTCCAGGTTGTATTAATATTGTCGGATGAAAGCTTCGGCCAAGTCCTTCCAACATCTTATAGTGGTCCTAGTCAAATGCAAATACCATTCTCTCGAGGCTCCAGTCAGACTGTCCTCAAAGTAGAACATCCATAACTTCTCATCCATGGTATAAGCCTTGAGCCTTCCCAAGAAAGATTGCAGATGAGTACGTGGACAGGAGGTACCATTATACTTCTCAAAGCACGGGGGTTTGAATTTGTGGGGAATCCTCACCCCATCTACTAGTCCCATATCCATCATGTCGAAGCCCAAAGAATTCTGAGATTCCAAAGATCTTAACTTTTCAGCAATCTCGTCCAATCTTCTATCATATACCTCATCTCCAACCCCTATAATAGTAAACTGTTCTTCTTGGGGATCCTCTTGCAGGATTCTACCCCCAGCAGTATTACCTTGAACATTCCTCGGGATGTTAACTTCTGGATTTAGATGGGGTCCATATTCTGGTGGGTCAATACGAGGCTGCCCCCGTTCATTATTGCTGGTTCCCCCTGTTCCAAGATGAGGTTCCTCAAGTGTTTGTCTTTCCACCAGCTCTCTCAGTCTTTCTTGGCTCTGGGCTAAGCTAGTCATGACAACCATGAATTGAGACATCTGGTTTCTCATCTCTACTCTCTCATTTGCCATCTGATTTCTGACCTCATTTAGGTCCTGTTGTACTTGCTCCATTTGAATGCCGAGAAGGTTGTTACGAGTCGGGTACCGGTGCGTGTGGTTGACAGGGAATACTCGGCGACGAGCAATGTTTCCTGAGATCACAACAAAGTTAGAAACAAAATAACAAGAACCTACAAAACAAAAATAAAGTTAGTATGCAATGCAATATGCTTATTTGTTTTCCAAGGTATCCGGTTTGGTTCTTGGTTTTGACCTTTCCAGACCTCGAAGAAGATGCTTGATATTGGTGAGATAAAGCCCAAAGGAAAACAAACTAAAATATATTACAAAAGATGAAACATACATAGTCTGTTTTACAATACATGCCCATAGAGGGTCAAAAGTACAACAAAAGGAAAAGTACATCAAAAAGGAAAGAACAAGAAGCAAAGAATCAGACATCCAGTCCAAACTCATCCTCCCTGACCTCCTTCAGGAGGGTCTCCGTCACTGGACCAGCTGGATGCTCTGTAATGGTCCTAATGAGGAGGTTCCTAGTAGCAATGACAGTAGTCAGCTTCTTATGACTGTCCTGGTCTTTTGATCTCTTCAATCCTGCTTTAAGCTTCAACTCTGATATCTCCTTCTGAGCTGCCAACAAAGCTTCCTGCCGCTTCTTCTCATTGGCCTCTAACTGATCAATCTTGGCCAGAGTCTTCTGGTCTTCTTGTGTACGGTCTTTGGTGATCCTGACCCATCTAGCCTGGCTCTCTTGCAGATAGTGCTCAGCCCTTGCTTTCTGAATCTTGGCCTCCTTACAGGCATTCTTCAATATCTGTTCCCCAGCCCTTGCTTTCCTTATGTAGTCTTCTGTCTTTTCAATTTTGGCTAGGTGCTCAACCCTAAGCTTTTCCAATCTCTCAATGTCCAGGCGACCATCACTCCTTTCCTAAAGAGTCTTCTTCAAGGCTTGAGATAGCTGCTCATTCCTTTCCTTCAACTTTTCAAATTCCTCCAGGCTAACTGTTGCTACAGGCTGTACTGTAGATGGTCCAGGTATGTCTTCCAAGGTGAAAGGCATTCTGGTAATCTGAGCTCTGGTACAGGACCAGTCTGAGTACTGAGCTGAAGCAACATTGTTACTTATTCCATGAATAGCTATCCCTTTTTTCTGGATGTTGTCCCAAGCCCAGGATGCTTGTCTGACAACAACTGAATTAGGTTGCACTTCACAATATAGGGTCTCAGCTAAATCCTGTCCTCTGGGAGGGTGAACCAAGGCATAACCCAATTGTCTCTTAAAAAGTAAAGGATTGTATTTGATGCAACCCTTCACTCCTATCAGAGGCACATTTGGGTATTGTCCACAGCTGGTGATAATGTCCTTGACTTTGGTGCTCTGGGTGCACCATCTGATATCATCTGAAGTCAAGGCAATGAACCTCTTGGCCCAATTCTTCTGCTGGTGAGGGTTCAAGAAAGCGTCTGATTTAGGCAAGTGTCTGAGCATCCAGGAGTAAAACAAAGGAGCAAAACATCTTACCAACTTCCCCCTTTGTTTCTCATTCCTCTGATGAATGGAGTAGTAGAAATCTCCTAGCAATGTAGGTACTGGGTTCTTTAGAAGAAACAGATGGATGGCATTCTTGCTGACAAATTTAGTCTCATCTGCAAACAATATAGCCCATATATGCTGAGGGCTAACAGTGCACAGACTGCCCTCCACTCTCCTAATGAAGCCTTCAGGATGGCCTGAGAAATCAAGAAGTCCAAATGCAATCCAGGAATCCCAGCTTTTGTTGTCATACTTTGCTCAATAAGGGCAGGCTCCAAGTACAATGCCCTTGCTATCTCTTCACCCCTAGGAGAAGTCATCTCTGGGTTGAATGGGATCCCCCCTCTGATGGGCAATCCAACCAACAAAGAAAACTCCTCCAACAGAGGCCCTAATTGAAAGTCTGGAAAGGTGAAACATCTCAATGGAGGGTCATAAAACTGCAAGCATGTGTGTATCATACTCCTCTGAGACGGATCAAGGTCCATAACCATATCCAAGATACCCCCATAGTGTTCCCTAAACAGTGGGATGTGGTCAGGTGTGATAAGTGACTAAACCTGCCTGATACCAGTCAACACAGGCTCAAAAAAGTGGTAGGATATGTTGCTCTTCCTGGGAGTAGCCATGAGTGCTGCTGAAGAGGTTGAAGATAAGTGCTGATGAAGATCACAGACTGAGATGCTGAAGGTGGACCACTGACAGACTGGTGCAGGTGGTGATGGAGATAACTGAAACAGATAACTGATGAACACAGCTGAAGCATAGGTCTATGCAGGAGAAGGGGTCAAAACCAAAACCAAGATACAATGAGGTGGATACCCTGAAAAGCAAATAAACAAATATCAAATGATGCAATGATGATATATGCAAATGATATGCAAGGGTTTGTGATCAAGAGATGGAACTGATTATTTGTCTTCGTATAAAGTCCATGTATGTTCAAAAGTCCAGATGGAGGCTTAGAAATCCAGTAACCAGGGTGGGGGACTCAAATAAAGAGTCATATGTCCAGGGTTAATCACAAGAACTGTCCAAAGTGGAGTACTTTTAAACAAAATAGTAACAGGGTATGATGTGGCCAAGGGTTCCTGCAAACCTGTAAACAGCCCAACCACCTCACAGGTAGTGTTCTAGAACAAGGATCCTCAGACTTGGATCAGTTATGAGAAGTGTAAACACTTCTAACCCGGAGATACAATGTTTACAATAACCATAAAAGATCCTCCTCTAATTCACCCCAGATTTTGAAGTTCATAGTAAAGGTCATCCAGACTTAGCAGGCTTCCCAGATAACCCTAGCACTACAGGAAATCTGTAGCACAGAGTTCTCAAGAAGAAACCCACATCTGAACCGTGTTTCATATTCCCGCACCAGACCAAAATGGAATGGGAAAGAACATGAACCACTCTATCCTAGGTGTCACTCAAGTCCCAGGTATAGGACCTTATACTCTCAATGGAACCCCACCCACCAAAACAGAAAACCAGATCCAGCACAGTGACAATATGGAATATGCAAAACTGTAAAGAAAGCAATAAATAAAGCTGTACACAAAGAAAAAAATAAAGCAAAATAAATAAACACACATAGCATATAACACCCCAGTAAACACAAATCAAACAAACGCTAGGAGGAACCCACAAAAAGAACCAGAAGCCCTGGTTACAGTATAAGGGTCCCCAGCAGAGTCGCCAAGCTGTCGCTCCCACCAAATGACACCTGGCCAAGAGGGGTACAGACGCGAACGGTCGGCAAAGGAGAGAACACAAGGGTGAACTGAAAAGAGTCGCCAGCTAGGCATTTTTATCCCGAAGGAAAGGTAATGCTGCATAAACCTAGGAAAGAAATGGACAAGACGGTCGCAAACCAGAGAAACTGAGAAAGGGGGTTGGTTACAACCTGGGAAGGTATTAGCACCCAGACTGTCCGTCGTACTCGACGGGATCCACGCTTGAAAGTTTGTGCTTAAAGGGGTATTGTTAGTGCTATCTTGTGTGCTAAAGCTGGGAAAGAATATACAGGTGTCAGTGTAAAAGAAAAGTGTGAAGTGAAATGAAAGAGTGTCAGTGTAAGAAAAGAGTATGAAGCTCAAGACTATGAGGCTTAAAGAATAATGCTGGAAGAGGGGGGAATATACAGGGACTTTTGTTCAATAACTGTTAAGTTATGCCTATGTATCCTCTCATGCAATGAGGAAGTCAGAACACCATAGTTCGACTCAAAGAGACTGATAGATAAATTGACTGATGAACTGCTTACTTGTCTATGCTCAAGTGTATGACCTGTCTGGCTCAGGTGCAAACTGTCTTGCATTAGACGGAAGAAGCAAGTTCTCGTTTGTGAGTGAAGATGATGAGAAAAGAATCCCGGAGGAGACGATTATTTTTTGTTTTTGATGCTTTCAATCTTTTATTGCCTTTTTGTGTTTGTCATAAGATAATGAGCTTAAGCCTAAACCAAGGGTTAGAAAACTCATCACATCCTCCCTCTGATTAGGGGTAATGAGAATACCTTAAATGTGAAGTAAGCACCTCACACTTAATCACCATGATGTAGGATTAAGATCATTAACCTACTTGTGATTATTTAGATGTTTTTGGAGTTTTTGTTTGATGTTAAGTAATGAGTTTAAGCCATAATCAAGGATTTAATGGACTCATTACACCATCCTAATAGAAGGATAATAGATGAGAACATTTAAGCTGAGAAAGGTGTCGCTCCCGGGATTTTCATCCTAGTACAAACGCGAAAGTGGCGCGGAAAAGGTAGAGTCGCCAGCCAGACATTTTTATCCCAAAGGAATGGGAAAGGTAATATTGCACAAACCTAAGGAAGAAGGAAAAGGACGAGGCCTTGCGAACCAAAGATCTGACTACGGGAGTCGATTACGAATTGAGAAGGTATTAGCACCCCAATCCGTCCGCCGTACCCGACGGGATCCACGCTTAAAAGTTTGTTTTCAAAGGGTGAAGAATAATATGCTGTTTAACTGAAAGAATAACTATCTGGAATGAAATGGTATTGAGAAAAAGAAATGGAATTAACAAATGGGAATAAAATGGGAAAATGTAGGGAAAAAGAAAGATTGTGCTCGAACGGGCCCTACCCCACTGCCTACGTACCTCATCGGGATAAATGAGGATCGCCGTAGTTCGTCTAACTAAGGCTTACACTCGTTTGTGGTTTTTAGGATGACATTGCCATAGCTCTAGCTCAGGTGTTACCGGCTCTGACACGAGGGTGTTTACCGTATCGCTGTTCGAACTGTCGAGACAAGTCATGTTCGTCCGCAAAGAGTATGAGATGAGAAAGAAGACGTGACTTCTTGGTTTATTGTTTTTTATAAGAAATGTTTTGAATTTGTGTTTGTTGAATGTACAACACTAAAGACTATGACACAGGAGCGAATACTTTCCAAGATCGCCCCCAATGGAACGTTTGTAAAGCATCCTAGAAGAGTGAAGGAGACCTCCACTAGTCATTTCCCGTGTAGCTTAAGGCTCGTGGCGCATTGTACACCTTTTCCTTTATTAAGTGTTTTTTTGGTTTTCTTTTAAGATGAGAAGAGACTCAAGTTATAAAAGGTAAACATTCTAAGGGAAACTAAACTTACCCTAAATCAGTTGAATTCATGGATAACCTAAGGTTAGTGAAGTTTGCAATTGAATCTACCTAAGAAATATAAGACTAAACATGCAAGTAAAAGAAGTCAATGATGAGCAATAGGGTCCTCCTAGGTCATGGTAGGTAAAAACGCATATGAAATGTAAACGGGATGAAACAATGAGGTGTGTGGGTCGGTTGCGTGGTGCTGAGACACACGACTTATGGTATGAAACATGCAAGGTTTGATTTTGGTTGAATGGAGTGGAACGAAGGTGATCGTGGAACCCTAAAATAATATGAACTTTATTTATTTATTTGAAAATATACTCGACGTTGGATCGAATACTTTATTTGTTTTTGAAAATTTGGTTTTCTATCGATTCGTTTTATCTTTTCTATCCTACTTATGGAAACTATAAAAACATACAAGTTCTAAGCTATTACATCACAAAATACACAAAGTATAAAACACATTTAAGGCATAAAATATCCAAGTCCATAAGCCAAACCTTGCAAAACACCTTGCACAAAAAAAAACAAATAGTTAGTAAATGATATGAATCATGAATATGTGCAATATGATGGAAATGAATTAAAATGACAAAAAAATATTAAAAGTCATGAAAAAAATATGAAATTAAATTACTAAGGTCTTCAACCTGAATATATTATTGTGTTAAAAAATCTCTAAAAAATTCTTATTTTAACTAAGGCAAATGCTCACCTAAATCTATGTAAAGTTCCAACACAAATTTGCACAAATTACACTATCCAAACAATAGAAAAAATGCCCTAAAAAATACACAAAAAATATTATAGGTCCTTCTATTTGTCCTTTAATTATGGCAAAAAGAATGGGTCAAAAATGTTATGGGAAGTGGCCTAAATAAATTGTACAATTTTATGTGTCCAATTGAAAATTCAATATAAGTCCATTAAATTAGAAAATCGAAATTAAATCGAAAAATGCAAAAATTCCAAAAGTAAAAATGTGGAAAGTTTCTAAATTGCCTTAATAATCTATCCTAATTTTTATAGAATTTTAATATTCATTTTCATATTTTTTATGGAATTAAAGCTGAAAGGTATAAAATGGAAATTAAATAGAAAAGAAAAATAGAAAGGGGGGAGAAATAGAAATTTATAAGTTAAAAGGAAATTGGGCCTAAAAATGGGGGTCTTAACAGCATTTTCTCTAGGTCCAGTTCGTATAGAGCTTGAGGGTGCAAGTAGAAACGTTTTTTCAGTTAAAAATTAACGGGCCTCTACATGGGGGGTGCTGATGGTAATCCGAATAGGCCCAAAATGCATTAATCACATTTATCTCTAATTGACTTAATTTAATTCCCATTACTAATATAATAATGCTGCTATTAAGAACTTAATAAATTACTAATTATATACATAATTGAAAAAAATTAGAAGAAGAACAATAAAATAATAAGACAGTACAAAAACCTAGTCTTCAACCTCGTCTCTCTCTCTACCACCCTTCATCTTCTTCCTTGGCCAAACCCTAACCCCTCTTCCTTATTTTTTCCGCCGCCGACACCGCCCCCCATCCGTTCTCTCTCTTTCTCACACCTATTCTCCCCTTCACCTTCACACTTGTTCATGCTTCTTCTTCACAAACCCTAGCGCCGTCACAACGGCTTCTCCGGTGGACCCTCCCCGAATCACAAACGCCGTGAACTAACCACCAACAGATTTCGCTTCTAATCCTAAATCAGACCTTGAAATACCCTAATTCTCATCCAAATACCCAGATCGACACCAGCAACTTCAAACATAAAAAGGAACTAAACAAGATTTGGACAAGATTGATATACCCACACACAAGGATGAACAACGGCGATGAACGATACAAGTCCGAATCGTTGATGTCTACTGCAATTTCTTGATGATAAGGTGCGATGACGAGGAAGAGGATCAATATTCTTCAGGTACGATCTCCTTCTTCTTCTTCAGTCGGCTTCTCTTCGTTTTACAGTAAATAACTCTGTTGTTGTGGTTTTGCGATGTGGCGTTGAATTAGAACTAGGAGCAATGATTCTTGTTTTGAGAGACTAATACAATCTGCGTCCTCGAACTTGCAGGTTGCAATTTGACACGGTCATGAATCGTAGTAACGAGGTGACTGAAGATGTGGGAGATTGACCTGATGATGCTGCAGATTTGTTGACGTTTATTGAACGTTGATTGGCTATTGTTTCTACTCATGAACGGGAAAAGAATGAAGACAGATGAGAGTGATGCGACTGCGGATTTCTTGACGCAGATGAAGAAGGTTGACGCTGCAAGCACGATCGAGAGTGAATGTGTAAGAGTCTTGGTGGCCAGAAGTGAAGAGTAATCAAGCCCCCTTAAGAAGAAGATCAGTGGCCTTTTATTGAGATTCCTGGTGAGTGTTTTGTAATGCAGTTTTAAATTCAGTTAGAAGTTTCTAGAATTTGTTAGCTCTCTAACCGAATTCAGTTAAGGTTCATAACCGTTTTCATCTTGCACTGCATCCTTCTCCATTTCTTTTTATGTTGATTTTCTTTCTTCTTGTCTCTGATGTACGAATTGAATGGCTGCATTACACCGAAGAAGATTTATTGTTGACTCGATTCTGAAATTCTGTTCTAACTTTGTGATGTCCTGCAGATATGAAGCTTGTTGGAATTGAATGGAGGGAAATGATGTGAAATGAAGTTAGCAACTCGTGAGACTTGGAAGTATCACCAATATTTCCAAGTTTAGGATTTGAGAATTAAACTCTGACATAGAATTCTGTAATTAGCCTTAATGAATTTGAGTTTAATTGGAATTTTTCAACTTGTAATAACTTGATACTTGCTTTGTTCTTTACATTTTGTTTTCCATTTTGTCATGACAATTGAACTTTACATCATATACACATCCTGGCAGCATGAAGTTGTAGTTAAGATACTATTGACCATGAATCCAGATTTTGGTGTACTTCTTGTATCAATTTGGATAATCCTCGAATCTTGCATTTACGCTCATGATCTGTAACCACATACTTAGCGATTTTCTCCATCCATGTATCTTGTTGAAGAACTCCAAACTCAATTCATACGTGCTAAGCAATTTTGAATATCTTAAAATATGGACTAGATTTAAAATAAATTACTGACATCTAGTTTGGATTGAATTCAAAAACTAAGATATTATTCTTGCACCTCTAAAAACACTTCCCAAAACTTATCTAAATTAATGACATCTTTTAGTTTGAATTGAAAAGATATTCCCGGCTACTTGTCATCAAAATCAACTTGTCTCGTGGCGTTTCTCTTCCCATATTATATCCATTGGTGCCAAAATATCTTGACATATGATGCCTATTATTTTTTTGTATATTTCTAATAACCAAAAAAATAGTGTGGCTTCCTTCCAGTAAAAATTATGTTTTACGGATGGAGAATAGCGCAGATTAATGCGCACTGGTCGTAATTGAATCACGAGACATGTGATTGTACGAGAAATAGGTTATGATTTGGAGTAGGCTTGGATGTAAAAAGTAGATGATTCAGACATTAAAACTTGAGCTCGAATTAACGAATCTTTTCCCTTTCTCCCTAAGGAAAACTTCAAGTAAGCCTCAACCACTTAACAAGTGTCGTCAAGTGTAAAATTGATTCAATCTTCTAAATTTCCCAAAAGAACTAACTTGTGAAGCAATTACTCAAGGGAACATTAGGTGATGGTCCCGCCGCCAGGAATAATGCTCGGAATAGCTTTTAGGTGCAATCTTAAGACTATAATCTCTCATTGCACAAATAGTCCCCATACATGAGACCTATGTTTCTCTTACTTCCAAGTACGAATTGGTGGGTAGGTACAACAGTAGCTGGATGAATCCTTAACCCAGGCCATACTCACAATGAACTCAAACATTCGTTTGAACCTTCCTTGCCCAGATAAATCCTCATTGATCAAGAAGATTCACATCACAAGAAAATGGCTTCGATCCCCTTGCCTTAGTCAATGCAAACGCGTGATTGCGAATATTGTGACCTCATGTGAGAATGCAGACGGATGGAGTATAAGGTCAATTAAGGCAATAAATTAGAGGGCAAATTTTGGGGTGTTACAAAAGGCTCCTCAACTTAATCCATGATTAAGGATTAACCTCATGACAAAACAAAACCTTTATTAGATGGATTTTAGTTAATGGTGAGATTAAGAAATGGATTTTAGGGTTTGTAAGACAACTTGAGGGGGACTTGTCCATTAACACTAGGGTTAGTCCTTCTTAACCAATTAAGGAAGAATTAGAACCCTAATGCAAGGCCCAAGTTACAAGCTTGATGTCTTAGTGATTTATTAGATGGATTGATTAAAGGATTTAAACACATTAAGGGTTTAACACTTAGGATTAAAGTTATACACTCCATCCTAATAGAAGGATACAGGCATAACCCTAATCACAAAGCTTTAAAACCTTTAGGGTTTAGTCCTTGATTATGAGATGAGAAGAGAAGACTCAAAAGATGACACAAAGGTAAAACTAATGGGGGGACTAATTAAACCCTAATTGTGATCATGCTTTGGTGTTCCTAGGGTTTATGAGGCTTGCCAGAGGTCTTCAAGGAACAGCCACTAAAGAAGAAGAAAGATGGAAGGAGGAGAAGCAGAAAGAAACAAGACAACTTACTTCAATTAAGAAGATAAGTTGCTTGAGGAAAGAAAGTGAGAAGAGAACATGAATGAGCAAGATCACTCTAATACAAAAGTAAAATGCAGCAATGAATGCATAAGAGAGGTGAGAAGAGATTGTGAGAAGTGAAGGCAAATTCACTCCTCAAGGACTTACCACCTGAAAAGTTAGCAAAAGGAAATGAAATGCAAATGCAAATGAGATGAAATGAAAAGACGAAAACCAAAGTCAGAAGCATATTCATGGTGCAAATGATGCTATGAGATGGTATGGAAGCATGTCAAGAGATGGGGGTGATCATACAAAGGATGAGAATGCAAATGAAGCATATAAGAAGCATGAAAGTTCATGAATGCATATGACATTAAATGAAAACAAAAACATGACAAATGGATGATGCAATGATCAAACATGATTTCAATATGTCCTAAGATGTCTTATATGTCATGTGGATGCACAAAATGCCATGGCAAGTTCATGTATGTTGGCATATGAAGGATGAATGCAAATGAAGGCAAAATTAGGGTTTATGCACAACATGGGATGCAAAATTCAAAATCAGAAGCAAAACATGAGATAAAAAATTGAAAATGGGATCAAAGGGACCCTAAACCTATATAAGTTCATTGCCCAAAGGGGAAGGTTAGAAGCTAAACCCTAAAGGACTTATGATTTTTCCAAGTTCCTAAGGCTTTTAAGGGTGATCCTAAAGGTAAAATACCAAACAAATTGAAAATGCATTATAGAAATGAAACAAAAATGTTTTTAGATGCTTGAAAGGATGCATAACACAATCCAAAAAAGAACCATTCACAAACTCAACTTGGATCAAAAGTTATGAAATTTTGAAGTTAGGGTTTAAAATTATTCAAATTAAAGAACCCTAATTCAAATGACAATTGCCAAAGTATGATCAAAACCAAAAATAAATTTGTGTTGTGAGTTTGTAAATGTTTGTAAATGTTTGGAAATGTTCTCTGAATTTTTTGGTGATTTTTGGAAACTTAAATGCTATTTTAATTAATTAATCTTCATTAATCAATTAAAATAAACATTTAAATATTTTTAAAATAGTCTAAAAATGTAAAAAATAAAATAAATTTTTTTTTTATATTAAGAAAATTATTTAGAATAAATATGTAGAAAGAAAATATTTTTTTGGATTTTTTATGTATTTTAAAATAATTATGCAAAACAAATGACAAAAATATGAAAATAAATGAGGGCTCATATCATTTCTGGGATTTAAATTTTCTTAATCCTAATTAAATCTAATTAATTGAGATTAGGGCATAAACACATGATATGGACCGTTCATGGCGCGCGGGAAACTGAATCTAAGGGCCTACATTTAAACTGAGCCCTAAACCTAATTAAACCCTAATCCACTTCTGATGACCGGAACAGTGGTTCCGGTCATCTTCTCCGATCAACCAAATTCTTAACTTCTTCTCTAGGCAATTTTAAACCCTCTAAAACTCCAGATCACATCTCCTAATCACCCTAAACACGAATCAAGCATCAAAACAAATTTCTATAACCTACAACTCAAGATATGGATCAAAACATAAAATCTGGAAAAGTTTCAGAGCTTCGATACAAGCTTATTTCTCAACCATTTCAAAAAGTAAAAGCATCAGAGTGATCAGCAAAACATAAGGAACAATCTAGGAACTTAAAAACTCATTTCTGGAGAAAAAAAGTTCTTGAGGTACCTGAGCTCGAGCTTCTTCAGTTTGCAGCTTTCTGGACAGTTCTTTGCTTCAAATCACCCCCAATGGTCCCCCTGAAGAGTTTGCAAAGCTTGATTGGAGTTTATATGGCCTCTATTTGAAAGTCAGTGAAGCTCAGGTCAAGGGAGATGAAAATCGTGTTTTGTGTATAGTGGCTTTCAAGGCAAAATGAAGGGTGGGAAATGATCAGTGATGAATGTGGAGATGAATGGTGGAAAAAGTTTCAAGTTTTGATGGCTGAGCTATGAGTTTCAAAGAGGAAAAGTTTGAGGCCAATTTTTGAGAACTAAGTGTGTGTGATGATCTGAGTTCCAAGAAGTTATGAAATGTAATCCTTGAGGCATGTATGTGAAGCTGTGATTGGTCAGAAGAGTTGTTGTGGAATAGTTTGATTGGCATGGCTCAAATTGCATAAAGTCAAGAAAGTTGTCGTTTGAGGTATGGGCTCATGGCAGGCTGGCTTAGAGGTATGGCTCGAGTCAGCTGGCTTTAGGGAGGTCCATGGAAACTGATTTGAGGAGCTGGCACAAGTGGATATCAAGATTTGTGCCATTTTGCAAATTCATAAAGTTTTGGCCCCTTTTGAAATACTTGATGATCAAGGCATGAAAATGAGTCATTCTTTGGGCAATTCTGATTTTTAGGTCATGTATCATGTTTGTGTAATGCTTAGAAGTCAATTAGAGGTCACATTTTGCCTTGGCATAAGTTTTTGCAAGTTTCCCTCTTTGGTGCATAAGTGAAAATTTAGTGATTTTTCCCAACTTTGCGAAGCCATAACTTGAGTTCTAGGATGCATTAGATCAAGTTCTTGTACTTTTTGAAAAGGGAATGATCCAATCTACAACTTTCATGACCAAGAATTTTTCATTTGAAGCATTTTTGAATCAAAAAGAGGAGGTTGAAATTTTTTCCCAAAATGGCAATTTTGCATTACAAGTCACTTTCCCAAAATGGAAATTTTGCAAATAGCTTGAAATCCTTCAATTTTGTGAACTTCTAACCTCTTCTAAGATCAAATAAAGATCATATACACCCAAAATGATGGAGAGGGCCCTTTGGCTGGATGATTGGGGGCCTCAGAGGCCCTGATTTTGCACTGACTTGCTCAAGAAGTCATCTATAGATCAGATGCCTTCCCCATTGAATTTCTTCATGAAAATTGTTGTGTAGGATCCTGATAACATATAAATACCAATAGAAACAAGAATGACCAAAAATTTTGGAGTTATGGCCTCTGAAACCAAAACCCTAATTTTAGGTCATCTGTACAGTTAAGCTTGGCCCTGCTTCCATGCCTTTCTCAGTTCTTGTGATTTTCTGACTTCCTGGATCTTGGGAGGATATAATATGATACTTAAACATACATGGACCCTCTTGAGATGATTGAAGACCTTTGGAGTGGCTCAGATGACCCTTGGTTTGCTCAGATCACAAACCCTAGATGCAGATGAATTTGAACGAATGCAGTGAAGTAAAAATGCAATATGAGATGATATGATTGAACTTATGCAAATGAAAAGATCACAAGCCATGGTGAGTGAGGGAAAATTTGGGGTGTTTACAATAAGTTAATGAGTTAGTGAGCCTAAGCCCTAATCTCTGGATTCAAGTTTTGGGGATCTTCTCCTTACTTGAGTGTGCTTGTTCTATTATTCCATCTTGGAATGTAGTGACAAGTGCACATTCCAAGGAAAAGAGCTTGAGTTCACTTCCTTGTGACACACTCATAAAAAGATTCATAAAAAACACAAAAAACAATAAGCGTCTTTCCTTCGGGAATTCTTTTCTCATCTCATTCGCTCCGTACGCGAACTTGCTCCTACTTGTCATTTTGCAAGACGATAACGCACTCGTCGTCCGAGCCTGCAACACCTGAGCATTGACATAGGCAGTTTAAGCCTTAAGACACAAGAAATATTTCCCACCCCTAGTTAGGGGAACTACGGCGACTCTGATCCTCATGTTCAGTGAGGTACGTAGGCAGCGGGGGAGGGCCCGTTCGAGCACAATCTTTATTTTCCCTACATTTTTTCTCTTTGTTTTCTTTCTCAGTTCCTTTTCCAGTTCAGTTCCTTTTCTTTTGTAGCAGCTTTCATTTCTTCACCCTTTGAAACAGTTTCTTCGCAAGCGTGGATCCCGTCGGGTACGGCGGACGATCTGGGGTGCTAATACCTTCCCAGGTCGTAACCGACTCCCGAACTCAGTCTCTTTGGTTCGCAGGACCCATGTCCTTCCTCTTCTTTTCTTCTGGTTTGTGCAGCATTACCATTCCCGTCTCTTCGGGATAAAAATGCATGGCTGGCGACTCTATTCTTTTCTGCGCCACTTTCGCGTTTGTACTGGGATGGAAATACGGGGAGCGACAGCTGGCGACTCTGCTGGGGAGCGAACCCAGAATCTATGGTTCCTTTGAGAGTCTCTCCTAGCGCTTGTTTGTTTCTGTTTCTTTGGGTGTTGGTTGCTTGCTGTTGTGTGTTGTATTTTACTGTTATTTTATTTACAGTTTTATTTACAGCTTTATTTACAGTTTTCAGTATTTATTTTCTACATCATATTATTACTGGACTGTCTGGACTGGATTTTCTGTTTGGTGGGTTTGGGTGATACTGTTTCTGAGAGATGAGCTCATTACCACGACTCGAGTGCACCTTAGGACTTAGAGTGGTTCCACTTTGGCCTCATGAGATCTTGTCATGGGGGTAGTAGTGAGTTCCACGCCCAGATTTGCGATCGTCTTGGAAATGTCTTGATTTGGGGATCTTCCTCTTTCATTTCATAACCTTGACAGTTATGTGCAGTTGGGGACCGATCATTGAGAACCTTGTGGAAACATCCTTCTCTAGTGATGGCAGTGGCAGACCACATTGTGTGGCAAACCCATTCGCATCCGAGGGCCCACCTGGGACTTGCATAGGATGACCTTGTTTCCCGGACTCAGCTGAGGCCTCCCTGCGTAGTATATAATGCCAAACCGATTCCCTGATCTGGTCATGTGCCATTTCTCGGAAATGGTGAAAGTATTATTGCTATTCGGCTTTGAGAGTCCGTGATGTCTGACCCGGAGCATACCAGTGAGGTTGGGAGGGGTTTACAGGTTTAAAGGAACCCTTGGCGTCTACATACCCTCATTATCAGTGGTCCTTGTTATGATTTTGGTCCTATGGTTCTGGTGTTCTGGTTTTCTTGGTACTATGGTTCTGAGAATTTCTATCAGAGGGTTGTGACTCAGAGGATCTTGGTTGCTAGTTATTCAGAGGGTCCTTATGTTCCGTGTCCAGTATCCAGATGGTCCCAGATTGATCATATGCCTGCATTGCATTTGCATTTGCATCATTCTTGCATTAATTGTTTATGTTTCCATTTTTCAGGTTATTGTTCATAGTCAGCTCCCAGTTCTGGTAAATCTTATCTCCAGATGGAAGAAGTCAGAAAAATTACAAGGAAAAAGAATGTTCACTATACTTTTCTTCAATCTGAAGTCAGAAGTGTTCAAAAATTCGCAGGTTTGATGAATGACCAAGTCTTGGGAAATTTCAGAAAGAGATATGGCCAGATATTGAAGTATGTGGACAAACCCACTGCAGACCAGAAGGAAAGTTTGCATACCTTGCTTCTGTTTTATGATCCTCGGCTGCGGTGTTTCGTGTTTCCAGATTACATCTTGGCTCCTACCTTGGAGGAGATTTCCAGCATTTTGAATGTTCTAGTCAGAGATACCTTGCCTTTCTATGGGTCTGAGGTGGTGCTTAAGGAAGAGGACATAGCCAAAGTCTGTCGTTTACCAGCTGCTACAGTCAAGAAGGCCCTGAGGGATAGTGAAGGCAAAGGACTCCCTTGGAGTGTGCTTATACCAGAGGCAGAGGAATATGATAAAGAGGGTAAATGGGGGGATTTTGGTGCTTTGCTGGCTTTGATGGTGTATGGGTCTAGCTTGTTCCCAGGGGAGAAGGAATTTGTAAGCTTGGAAGTGATCTCTATCTTTGCTAAAGGAAATCCTGTGCCAACTCTGTTGGGAGATTTCTACTTCAACGTTCATTACCGGAATGAGAAAGGTAGAGGTGGACCAGTGGGCTGTTGTGCTTCATTGTTTGTTGAGTGGTTTGCCCGACAATTGCCAAAATCAGGTGCTTTCAAGGAAATGAGGGATGAGTGGAGATGGTCTAGAAGGTTGATGGGGCTAACTGCTGAGGATATAGCCTGGGGATATGACAGAGATCTGCTGGGAAAAGAGTTGCTGGTCAGTTGTGGAAGATTTTCTAGAGTACCTTTGCTGGGAAGGAAGGGTGTGATCAGTTATCATCCAACATTAGCCAGAAAGCAATTTGGTTATCCTTTGAGAGATTCTCCAAATGTGGAAGAGCTTGCTGAGTCTTTGTATTTTCCTGTGGAAGGAAACAAGGAGTTAGTTCTACAAGCATTTCAAGCTTGGGCTCATAGAGTGAGGAAGGGTAAGAAAGACTTTGGCAGAGTGGATCCCAAGACGTATCCTCCTTTTGCTACATGGTTGCAAAAACATGTAGAAGAAGTTCTCATGCCCTTCTCAGTAGAAGCTCCACTTTATCCCAAGGAAGTGTCGAGCCAGAGTACTGTCTCCCTTGAAGAGTATAAGAAATTGGAAGCTCAGCTGCATGAAGTTCGAGTGGAGAATGCTGAAATGGTTAGCCTGTATCATCTTTCCAACCGGACCAAAAATGAAGCAGAGGGAAAGTTGCAGAAGATACAAGCCTCTTTGTAAGCTAAATAGAAAGACTTTACTGGAAGGGATGCTCACTTTCAAAGGTTGGGTATGATGGAAGAAAAAAGAGAAGCGGAACGCAAAAAGACTTTGAAGACTCTCAAGGAAACTCGCCAGGCCATTGTTTGGTTGCAAGGCCAAAGGGAGGAGGAGCAAAAGAAGTTTAAAGAAAAAGAAGAGTTTTTCGAGGTGCAAATGGCCTTCAAGAAGGAAGAGGTGGAGCAAGTCCACAACATACGGAGGGAAAAGACCCAGCAGTTGGCACAAAGCCAGTTAACCTTAGAGGAGGCACTGAAGGAGATTGAGGAGCTCAAGCTAAGAGCAGGTGTGAAGAAGAACAGTGCAGAGGTGGCTGCAGAAGAGCCTGGGTCTCTAGTTTAGTTTATTTATTTGTTCAGACTACCTACAGACTTGTTGTAGGAGTCTTGCTTTATTCTTTTGTCTTTTATCCATGTAATGACTTGTAACCCTTCGGGGAGTATTTTTGTTGGTGCTCTAACTTTTGGCCGGCAGTGGTTTGTCCATGATATACAGTGTTAATATGCAAATTATCATTTCCGAATATGCAAGGCTTGTTTGTCTGATACTGCTAATATCTAAATACTCGTCAAAGAGAAAGTCTGAAAGTTAATACTCAAAGTGGCTGTCTGGAGTAAATACTAGAACTGGGGCATACAAATGCTTAAAACTTGGAAACATGAGCAGTTACATTGCATGCATATGACGCGTTTGTTTGTTTTGCTTGTAGTGCTTCAGTTTCTAATGTCTTTTCTGTTTCAGGCACTATAGCTCCCAGGAAAGTTAGAGAACAGCCAGTCATACATAGATATCCCACAAGAGTCAACAGAGATAGAGTCATGGATAAAATGCAGGCTGATTTAGCTGACTTGAGACTGAGGATGGACAATTTTATGACCCTTATGGCAGGAATAGGTCAGAATCAGGAACGTCTGCGTGAGTTGGTTGAAAATAGTCAAGCCAGGAATAGCGGTACTGCTGATGGAGGTAATCGTAACGGTGCGGGCGCCCGTCAAGTTGAAATCCCTATAGCACAGCCAGGGGTTACCATTATCAATGATGAACTGAACAATGTATAAATGGACGGTCAAGACGGACAGTTCACGTTGCTGGACGAAACTGAAGGCCAGGGGGCTGAAATGAACAGGAAATTTGAAGAGATGGCAGAACAGATCAGGGCTATTCAATCTCAGAACTCTCGGGGGTTCGACATTACTGACCTTGGCTTGGTTCCAGGGGTTAGAATCCCTTACAAGTTCAAGGTCCCAACTTTCGAGAAGTACAACGGCACAACGTTTCCAAAGACTCATCTTCAGTCCTTTGTAGGAAGCATTGCTGCCCACACCGATGATGAAAAGTTATGGATGTACTATTTCTAGGACAACCTGGTTAGGGCCTCCTTGGAATGGTATATGAAGCTAAGTAGAGTCAACATTAAGAGCTGGAAGGACCTGGAAGAGGCTTTCGTGAAGCAATACCAATACAATTTGGACATGGCTCCAATCGCACTCAATTGCAAAACATGTCTCAAACTGCTAAGGAGGGGTTTAAAGAATATGCTCAAAGGTGGCGTCAGCTTGCTGCCAGAGTGCAACCACCATTGCTGGAGAATGAGATGGCTGATATGTTCATGGGGACATTGCAAGGAGTGTTTATCGAAAGATTGGCGTCTTGTTCGGCTACCAAGTTCAATGATACAGTAATTGCTGGAGAGAGGGTCGATACTTTGTTAAAGATGGGAAAGATTCAGGATACAAGTGCGAGCAGTTCGAATGGAGTAAGAAAAGATTTCAGCAGACCCCCAAGAAGAAGGGAAGGTGAAACCAATGCTGTCTTTGGCTGAGGATATAGAAGATCATATGGGCAAGTGGCGGCTGTCACAATCCCTTCCAGTCCAGTGCAGCAGGTACAACCTCAACAACAACAACAACAACAACAACAGCCACAACGTAACAACTACCAACAAAGACCTTATCAGCCAAGACAGGCTCGTCCGGCTAATAGGGTGCTTGAAGCAATTCCCATGACATATATTGCATTGATGCAGAGATTGCTGGACCTGAATTTGATACAATTGAGAACTTTGGTACCACCACCACCTGGAGAGCTTCCAGTGGGGTACGATGACAATGCTAGATGCGCTTTCCATTCAGGGGCACCCGGGCACACAACTGAGAAGTGCAGGGCGCTACAGCACAAAGTTTAAGATCTGATCGACTCCAAGGCGATTAATTTCGCACCACCACCGAATGTTACTTCAAACCCTATTCCAAACCACGGAGGGGCTAGAATAAAGGTTGTTGATAGTAGTGAGAAGTTAAGTCTGATTCTGAGCATAGAAGAAGTGAAGACTCCGATGTTGGTAGTGAAGGAGAGGCTGCTAAAAGGACAAGTGTTTCCGGGATGCAGTTCTGATTGTGAGAAGTGTGTGAATTCCGTGAATGGTTGTGAAGACCTGAGGATGGGGTTGCAGAATTTGATTGATGAAGGATCATTGCAGTTTGACAAAGTTGATAATGAAGTTGATGATGTGTCCACTATAACCATTTTCTATGATCCAGCTGAGATGCCTGCTAGAAGGAAACCTGTGACTATTTATGCTCCTGAAGTCAGTCCTGTGACTATCACTGTTCCTGGGCCTATTCCTCATACAGATGATAAAGCCATTCCATGGCATTACGGCTCAGATGTGTACGTGGAAGGACAGAAAGTGGAGAGTAAGTCAGTAGTTATTGACCCGACTGTAGTGAACGTCGGAGGGGTTGGAGGTTTTACGAGAAGTGGCCGTCTATTTGCTCCCCCAGTTATAAGAGGAGATCCTGAGGCTGAGGCTTCGGCAAAGGCTAAAGGGAAGCAAACAACGACTGAAGAAACGACAACTCCCGTTGCTGGACCGGGTACCTTCGAGAAGGAGGTGGAGGAATTTATGCGCATAATTAAAAATAGTGATTATAAGGTGGTCGAACAGTTGAACCAGACGCCGTCCAAAATATCAATTTTGTCTTTGCTGATGTGTTCTTTAGCGCATAGGGAAGCCTTGTTGAAAGTGTTGCAGATGGCCTATGTTCCTCAAGAAATAACTGTTAATCAACTGGAAGCTGTAGTGGGCAGTGTGAATGCAAGCCATGGGCTGGGCTTTACAGATAGAGACCTTACGTCAGAGGGCCGTAACCATAACAAAGCATTGCATATTACTATGGAGTGCAAGGGTATTGTTATGTCGCATGTCCTGGTCGACACAAGCTCTTCTCTTAATGTACTCCCGAAGAAAGCATTAATGAAGCTCAATGTTGATGGTATCGTCTTAAGGCCCAGTGATTTGATAGTCAAAGCTTTTGATGGGTCCAGGAGGTTAGTGTTTGGAGAAGTTGAGTTACCTGTGAAAATAGGGTCTCAAGTATTCAAAAGCACCTTCTACGTCATGGACATTCAACCCGCGTACAACTGCTTGTTGGGACGTCCATGGATTCACGCTGCCGGAGCTGTAACATCCACTCTGCATCAAAAGCTCAAATACGTGGTTGATGGCCAAGTAATCACTGTGTGCGGAGAGGAAGATATCTTTGTGAGCCACTTATCAACTTTCAAATATGTGGAGATGGACGGAGAGATCCACGAGACTCTGTGTCAGGGCTTCGAAGCAGTTAATGTCAGCATTTTGATTCCAGTAGAGAAGAACAGTAAGAAAGAAGGTACCTCCATTCACTCCTACAAGCAGGCGAAGGAAGTGGTTCAGTCAGGAAGCGCCCAAGGCTGGGGAAAATTGCTGGAATTGGAGAAGAAAGACGACAAGTTTGGTTTGGGTTATCAGCCTAGTGGGTCTAATTGGTCTTCGAGTGGTAAGGCTATTACTTTTACAAGCGCTGGGATGCTCGACCACAACCATATCTGTGTGACAAATGAAGAGGGAGACAGTGATGGTAACTGGGACAACTGGATTCATCCGTGTGCACCCGGAGAGGAGCTGAAGAACTGGTCTACTGAAGACATCATCCAAGTTACCTGGAAACCAGAGTAATTTATTTGTTTCCTTTTTCTTATCATGCTGCATTGTCAAATCCTGCACTCTGCCCAAGGTGCTAGGATCCATTGTTTGGGCCACCATGTTTGTTATGCATTTATTTTACCATGAAATAAAGGACATTTTCAGACAAATTGTGTTCTCTTTCTTTCATTTTTAAATTTTTCACAAAAAATAAAAAATGGCAATGTGTTTTTCTTTTTTACTTTTGTGTTTGCGTCTCTTTTGAAAATAAACAGATTCTGAAATAAGCAGATCCTTTGTACAGTGTTGATCATCCGGATTCTATTGATAACGTTCCTGCTATGACCATGCATGACTTTGACAATCCTATCTACCAAGTTGATGAAGGGGTTGAGGAAGACTGTGAACTCCCTGAAGAATTGGTCAGGTTGTTGAAACAAGAGGAACGAGTTATTCAGCCTCATCAGGAAGAAATTTAGATCATCAACATCGACATTGAAGATGTAAAGAAAGAGATCAAGGTTGGGGCCAGTCTGCAGGCCGAAGTAAAGAAAGAGTTGATTGGTATGTTGCGTGAGTATGTGGATATCTTTGCCTGGTCGTATCAAGATATGCCAGGGTTGGATACCGACATTGTTGTGCATAAGCTACCATTGAGAGAAGATTGTCCTCCTGTGAAGCAAAAGTTGAGAAGAACGTGTCCTAACATGGCAGTGAAGATCAAGGAGGAAGTTCAGAAGCAATGGGATGCCGGATTCCTTGCCGTGACTAGTTACCCACCTTGGGTAGCTAATATTGTACCTGTACCAAAGAAGGACAGGAAGGTTCGGATGTGCGTTGACTACCGGGATCTAAATAGAGCGAGCCCAAAAGATGACTTTCCATTACCTCACATTGATGTGCTGGTAGACAACACTGCTCAATTCTCGGTATTTTCCTTCATGGATGGCTTCTCCGGGTATAATCAGATTAAGGTGGCGCCGGAAGACATGGAGAAAACAACGTTCATTACCCCGTGGGGTACATTCTGCTACAAGGTCATGCCTTTTGGTTTGAAGAACGTCGGGGTAACATATCAGCGGGCTATGGTCACATTGTTCCACGACATGATACACAAGGAGATAGAGTGCTATGTGGACGATATGATTGCTAAGTCCCGAGACGAAGAAGAGCATCTGGTCAATCTCAAGAAGCTGTTTGATAGACTGATAAAGTATAAGCTGAGGTTGAATCCGAACAAGTTCACTTTCGGAGTGCGTTCCGGGAAATTGCTGGGTTTCATTGTTAGTCAGAAGAGAATTGAGGTGGATCCTGCAAAAGTAAAAGCAATTCAAGATATGCCTGCACCGAAAACAGAAAAAGAAGTGCGCGGGTTTGTAGGGAGGTTGAACTACATTTCACGGTTCATATCTCATCTAACTGCCACGTGCGAACCAATATTCAAATTGCTAAGAAAAGAGCAAACGGACATATGGAATGAGGACTGCCAAAGAGCTTTTGATAAGATAAAAGAATATTTGCAGGAGCCTCCGATTCTAATGCCTCCAGTTCCAGGACGGCCGCTTATCATGTACTTGATTGTGCTAGAAGGGTCAATGGGGTGTGTTATAGGCCAACATGACGAGTCTGGTCGAAAAGAGTACGCTATTTATTACCTTAGCAAAACGTTTACCGACTGTGAATCTCGTTACTCACTGCTCGAGAAAACTTGCTGCACTTTGGTATGGGCTGCTCGCCGACTGAGACAGTACATGTTGACCCATACCACACTGCTAATTTCCAAAATGGATCCTGTTAAGTACATCTTTGAGAAACCAGCATTAACCGGAAGGGTTGCTAGGTGGCAGATGATTTTAACAGAGTATGACATACAGTATACTTCTCAAAAAGCCATCAAAGGAAGTGTATTGTCATACTACCTTGCACAGCAACCTCTTGAAGATGATTATCAACCAATGAAGTTTGATTTCCCTGATGAGGACATCATGTACCTCAAAGCAAACGATTGCGAGGAACCACTTCCGGAGGAGGGGCCAGACCTTGAATCCAAATGGAAGTTGATGTTTGATAGGGCAGTCAACATCAATGGACGTGGAGTTGGTGTTGTTCTTATTACTACTGGAGGTGTTCACTTTCCCTTCGCTGCCAGAATTACTTTTGGCTGCACCAACAATGAAGCGGAATACGAGGCATGCATAATGGGAAGAGAGGAGGCTATTAATCTTCGGATTAAAACCCTCGATATATTCGGAGATTCAGCCCTCGTCATTAACCAGGTTACCGACAAGTGGTATACGCATCAAGAACATCTAATTCCTTACAGGGATTATGCTAGAAAACTATTGACATTCTTCACAACAGTCAAGCTTCAATACATACCACGTGATGAGAATCAATTTGCCGATGCGTTGGCTACTCTTTCTTCGTCTATCAAAGCTTGTGTTGGAATTATGTGCCTAGGATTGATATTTCCAGGCTTGATGCACCAGCTCATGCCTTCTCTGTAGACGCAGTGTCTGATGAGAAACCTTGGTACTTTGATATCAAGATCTTCCTGGAAAAGCAAGAATACCCAGCTGGGGCATCATCCAATGACAAGAAGACCTTAAGGCGACTTGCTGCTAGCTTCTTCTTGAATACAGATGGGGTGTTGTACAAGAGAAACTTTGACATGGTCTTTCTCAGATGCATGGATAGACACGAAGCAAGCCTGTTGTAAACACCCCAAATTTGCCCTCACCCATTCACACCATGGCTTGTAATCATCTCATATGCATAAACACAACCACATCATCTCATATCTCATTTTTGATTCACTGCATAGTTTCTAAGTCATCTGCACCTAGGGTTTGTGATCTGAGCAATCCAAGAGCATCTTGAGCCATTCCAAAGGCCACCAATCAACTTAAAGGGGTCCATGTGTGTTCCTACATCATATTCTATCTCCTCAAAGTCAAAATTGCAGAGGAATCACAAGAACTAGGGTTTGAGTGGATGCAGGGCCAGCTTGAACTACACAGTTGACTGAAAATTAGGGTTTTGGTTTCAGAGGCCATAACCCCAATTATTTTGGTCATTCTTGTTTCCATTGGTCTCTATATGGTATAGGGAGTATGCATATCAATTTTCATGAAGAAATTCCATGGGGAAGTCATCTGATCAAGAGTTGACTTTTCAGACAAGTCAGTGTAAAATCAGGGCATCTGAGGCCCCCAATGACCCAACCAATGGGTGATCTTCATCATTTTGAGTGTATATGGTCTTTATTTGATCATGGAAGAAGGTGGAAGTTCATAAAAGTCAAGAATTTAGGGTTTTTGCAAATGTTGACTTTTTGGGCATAGTTGACTTTTCAAGAATGCATTATTTTAGGTCATTTTCAAGCCTTGATTCTTGATCCAAAAATGCTTCAAATGGAAAAACTTTGGTCATGAAAGTTGTAGATCTCATCTTTCCCTTTCCAAAAAGTACAAGAACATGATCTAATTCATCTTGGATCAAAAGTTATGGTTTGTTAAAATTGGCAAAAATCACTAAAATTCAAGTTATGCACCCAAATGGAAATTTTGCAAAACCTTAAACCAATGCATCATGTGACCTCTAATTCATTTTAAACCATTACACAAACATTCTCAAAGTCCTAAAAATCAGAATTGGATCAAGTTTGCTCATGGTTTGGTTTGTATAACAAGACTTTATCACATGTGAACCATAAAGCAAGCAAGTTGCAAAACACTCATGAGCTTTTCACCAACTTGCTGCATTGAGCCTTGGGTCAAGCCAGCCTCTCACACTCACCATGCTGCACCAGAACCCAACTTGTACTTGCCTAAACTTGAGCCATGCCCTATCTTACACAAAAGTGGACTTTGAGCAAAAGTAGCCACACCTATCTCTGCAGGCCAGGTCACATCCATCAGCCACTTGCATTTGTTTATTGAATCAGTTTGCTGGCCATAACACATGAGAACCAAGGCTGAGACAACAACATTCACCACTTACACAAAAACCTCCCACATTGCAACTTCATTCGAATCTGCTCACACAGCCATCAAACACTAAAACTTTCTTCATCACTCAACTAAACACACTTCATAGATCACAAAGCACCCAAAGCCCAAGCCTAAAACAGCCAGAAACTCCTACTGCCATCTCTCACCTCAGTTTGCAGTTTCACTTGGAACTATCACCATAGCCCACAAACATCAAAACAAACCTTGCAAACCTTCTCAACACACTTCATGGATCACAAACAACCCCTTTTCACAGCCTGAGAGTGCCAGAATCTCATCTGCCATTGTTGACTGAACTGAAGCAGTTCCTTTCGAATCTTCTTTTCCAGCCAACACAAACTCATTTTGAGCATTCAAACACACTTGGGGGACCAAGAGGAGCAGCTTGCACTGAAGGAAGAGGCCTGAAAGTTCCTAAATTGAAAGTTGCAAATCTCAGGTAGCTCGAAATTAATTTTTCCAGAAATGATTTTTCTTGTTACAAACTTGTTCTTTATGCTCTTCTGATCATCCTGATGCTTTTAGTTTTTGAAATGGTTGTGTTTTGAGAATTTAATTTGTGTTTGAAGCTTACGAACCCTAGAATTTTCCCTCTTCGATTCAGATGATTTAGGAAAGATAAATTTGTTTTAGGTTAGGGGTTTGATTCGTGAGAGTGAGAGGATCATTTCCCTGGTCTTAGATTTCATTTATGTTACATTTTTAGGAAGTTTGGAGATTTTCAGGTGAGCTTCTGGCCGGAGAAGACGACCGGAAGTCTTCTCCGGCCACCTGAGTGTGATTAGGGTTTAATCCCATAATTAATGCTGGTTTGAATATTGGCCGTAGGATGCGTTGAATTTGTTGACTACGCGCGCAAGGGAAGGGTCAGGATCTCTTTGATTAACCCTAATCCACGTGTTAGGGTTAATTAATCATATTTTATTTAATTTAATCAGAAACAATCTGGGCCTTTCATCCTGGCGCGCAGTCAACGCTTTTGAAACCAGGGCCAATCCCAGCCATCCAATCTGATTACTTCCCATTTATTTTAATTTTAATTCATTTCTTTCTCATTTGTTTTGCATATTTAATTTAAAATAGCAAAAATGTCTTAAAAATTATGAAACTTTTTCTTTAAAGTTTTAATAATTTTTAAGACCCAAAAACATTTTTATTTTATTTTTTATCATTAAAAAAGTATTTTTAAATATTTAAAAGTTTATTTTTAATTGATTAATGAGAATTAATTAATTAAAAATACTTTTAAGTATTTAAAAATCACAAAAAAATTCATGAAATGTTCTAAGACATTTAGAAACATTGTCCAACCTTCAAACCAAATTTCTTTTTGATCTTGATGCTTTTTAAGAATTTTTCATGGGATTAAATCATATTTTGTGCATTATTTTGATCACAAGTTTAAAAATTCATTTCTGCCTATTGGTGAAGGTTGAGACATTGATTCTTTTTGCATTGTTTTCCATTTGACATGTATTTTCAAGGATAAAAAGGCCATGATTTGATCTTGCATTTTCTAATTGATTGGCATTTCTTTTGTTAAGAACCCTAAAAAACCCTAATAACTTGCAAAAATCATATCTTGAGTTTGGTTGAGAGTTGAGAGCTCCCCTTTGGGCATTGGTTTGTTATAGGTCTAGGGTTTCTTTGGGTAGCATTTTCCATTTTTTATCATGAGGTTTGCTTCTGTTTTGGGTTTTTGTTTGATGTTTGTTTCATAAACCCTAATTTGGGCTTTCTCTTGCATTTCCTTGCATAACATGACTTGCCATTGCATTTTGTGCATTCTTATGATTCATTTGACATCTTAAAACATGTATGAAACATCATTGATCATTGTATTACATCTTTGCCATGCCATTTGTCTTGTATGCTTCATGACATTTCATGTTTATTCATGTTCCTTAACTTGCATCATTTGCATCCATGACTTTGTATGAGCATCCCTATGCCTTGTCTCATGTTTGCAACACTTCATAACATCATAATCATCATGTGCATGCTTCTGGTTTGGCCTAGCATCATGTCATTTCATTTCATTTAGCATTGCATTGCATTTGTTTCTAACATTTCAGGTGGTAAGTAAACTTGAGAAGTGGATTTGCCTTCACTTCTCATACCTTTTCTTTTCATCTCTCTTGCATCCATTGCTGCATTTCTATTTGTGTTTGAGATTGAGCTTGCTCATTCTTCTCCCTCCCACTTTCTTTCTTCAAGTGACTTGACTTCTTGAATGAAGCAAGTCACTTTGCTTCTCTTGATCCTGTTCATCTGCTTCCTGGTGGTTCCTCTGAAGATTGTCCTTGAAAACCTCACAAACCTTAGGATCATCCAAGCATGACAATGAATTAGGGTTTTGATTAGTCCCCCCATAGTTTTACCTTTGTGTCTCTCTTTGAGTCCTCTCTTCTCACCTCATCATCAGGGACTAAACCCTAAAGGCTTTAATACTTTGTGATTAAGCTTATGCCTGCATCCTTCTCTTAGGATGGAGTGTGTAACTTTAATCCTAAGTATTAAACCCTTAAGGTGTTTAAATCTCTTAATCAATTCACTTAATAATCATCAAGACATCACACTTGTAACTTGGGCCTTGCATTAGGGTTCTAATTCTTCCTTAAGTGGTTAAGAAGGACTAACCCTAGTGTTAATGGACAAGTCCCCCTCAAGTTGTCTTACAAACCATAAAAAACACTTCATCATCATACCATTAAATAAAATCCACCTAATCAAAGGCTTGTTTTGTCATGGGTTTAATCCCTAATCATGGATTAAGTTGAGGAGTTTTTCCCAACTTAAACATTCTCATCTATTATCCTTCTTTTAGGATGGTGTAATGAGTCTGTTTAATCCTTGATTATGGCTTAACCTCATTACTCAACACTAAACAAAAAATCACAAAAACATCTAAATAATCACAAGTAGGTTAATGATCTTAATCCTACACCAAAGGTGATTAAGTGTGAGAATCTGACTTCACACTTAAGGTACTCTCATTACCCCTGATCAGAGGGAAGATGTGATGAGTTTACTAACCCATTGGTTTAGACTTAAGCTCATTATCATATGACAAACTTCAAAAAAGCAATAAAAGACTGAAAACTCAAAAACAAGCAATAATCGTCTCCTCCGGGATTCTTTTCTCATCACCTTCATTCACAAACGAGAACTTGCTTCTTCCGTCTAATGCAAGACAGTTAGCACCTGAGCCAGACAGGTCTTACACTTGAGCATGGACAAGTAGGCAGTTCATCAGTCAATTCATTTTTCAGTCTCTTTGGGTCGAACTACGGTGTTCTGACTTCCTCATTGCACGAGAGGATACGTAGGCATAACTTAACAGTTATCGAACAAAAGTCTCTGTATATCCCCCCTCTTTCCAGCTTTATTCTCTTAGCCTCATGATCATGAGCATACTCTTTCCTTACACTGACACTTCACTTATGCACTTTCACTTCCTTACACTGACACCTGTACATTCTTTTCCAGCTGTTTACACACAGATTGCACTGACACTACCCCTTTAAAACACAAATCTTTTAAGCGTGGATCCCGTCGAGTACGACGGACAATCTGGGTGCTAATACCTTCCCAGGTTGTAACCAACCCCCTTTCTCAGTCTCTCTGGTTCGCAAACCGTCTTATCCGTATCTTTCTAGGTCTATGCAGCATTGCCTTTCCTCCGGGATAAAAATGCCTAGCTGGCGACTCTATTCATTCTCCAGTGAGTTCACGGCTGTGTGTTCTCATTGTCCCTCTCGCCGACCGTTCGCGTCTGTACCTTCACCTGACCCTGTGTCACTTGTCGGGAGCGACAGCTTGGCGACTCTGCTGGGGAACCCTTATACTGCAACCAGGGCTTCTGGTTCTTTTTGTGGGTTCCTCCTAGCGCTTGTTTGAGTTGTGTTTACTGGGGTGTTATGTGCTTATTTGTGTTTGTATATTTGTATTTTGTTTATTGCTTTATGTACAGTTGATTTATTGCTTTCTTTATAGCTTTATATTTTTCATACTGTCATACTGTGCTGGCTGGATCTGGTTTTTCTTTGGTGGGTGGGTGTTCCATTGAGAGTTAAGGTCCTATACCTGGGACCTGAGTGACACCTAGGCTAGAGTGAATCATATTCTTTCCCATTCCATTTCGGTCTGGTGCGGGAATATGAAACACGGTTCAGATATGGGTTTCTTCTTGAGAACTCTGTGTTGCAGATTTCCTGCAATGCTAGGGCTATCTGGGAAGCTTGCTAAGTCTGGATGACCTTTTAGTATTGACCTTCAGAAACTGAGGTGAATTAGAGGAGGAATTGTTATGGTTATTGTAAACACTGTACCTCCGGGTTAGAAGTGTTTACACTTCTCATAACTGATCCAAGTCTGAGGATCCTTGTTTTAGATCATCACCTGTGAGGGGGTTGGGCTGTTTACAGGTTTGCAGGTACCTTGACCTCAGAATACCCTGTTACTTTGTTAAGAATGCTCCATGTTGGACAGTTCTTGTGATTCTAAACCCTGGACTTGTGGCTCTTTATTTGAGTCCCCCACCCTGGTTACTGGATTTATAGACCTCCATCAGGAATTCTTGAACACACATGGATCTATACCAAGGCAGTTAATCAGATCCAGCTCAGTCACAAACCCTTGCATTTCATTTGCATACATACTCATTGCATCATATTAACATGTGCTTATTTGTGTTTCAGGGTATCCACCTTTATCTGGTTTTGGTTTTGACCCCATCTGCAGTTTTGACCTGTCTCCACCAGCATCTTGCTCCAGCTTGTCAGCCATATACTTCAGTTACTTGCACCAGCCTATCAGTGGCTCACTCCTCAGCATCTCCATCAACACTTATTCTACTCAGTCTTCAGCATCATGGCTCCAAAGAAAAGCAACATCACCTATCATTTCTTCCAACCAGACCTATCAGACATCAGGAGGATCCAAACCCTGATCACTCCAGAGCACATACCTCTGTTCAGAGAACATTATGGGGATATACTGGACATGGTTATGGATCTGGACCCTTCACAGAGGAGCCTCATCCACACTTGCATTCAGTTCTATGATCCCCCGTTGAGATGTTTCACCTTTCAAGACTTTCAGTTGGGTCCTCTTCTGGAAGAATACTCATATTTGGTTGGTTTGCCCATCAAAAGGAAAATCCCATTCAACCCTGAAATGGTCTTTCCCAGCAATGGAGAGATAGCAAAAGCTTTGCACCTGGAGCCTGTTTTGATTGAACAGCATATGACATCTAAAGCTGGGATCCCTGGTTTTCATCTTGACTTCCTGATTTCTCAAGCTAGTTTGAAGGCCTCCCTGGGAGAGTGGAAAGCTGTTTGTGCATTGTTGGCTTTAAGTGTATATGGAGTTGTGTTGTTTGCAGATGAGCCTCGTTTCATCAGCAAGAATGCAATCCATCTGTTCATCTTGAAGAACCCTGTGCCAACTTTACTGGGTGATCTCTATTACTCAGTCCATCAGAGAAATGAGAAGCAGAGGGGAAGGTTAGTGAGGATTTGTGCTCCATTATTTCATGCTTGGCTTCTCAGGCATCTACCCAGGACAGATGCATTTCTCAATCCTCATCAGCAAAGCAACTGGGCTAAGAGACTCACTACTCTCACTTCAGCAGATATCAGATGGTGTACTCAAAGCACCAAGGGCAGAGATATGATCACCAGTTGTGGGCACTTTCCCAATGTGCCCTTAATAGGAGTTAAGGGAAGTATCAACTACAACCCTCTGCTGTTCAGAAGGCAATTAGGCTATGCACTGGTTCATACTCCTAGGGAACAAGATTTGGTGGAGACCCTCTACTGTGAGAACAAGATTAGTTTGACTGTTGTTAGGCAGGCTGCCTGGGCCTGGGATCATGTTCAAACTAAGGGAATTACCATTCTGGGTAAGTGCAATAATGTGGCATCGGTCCAATATTATGAGTGGTCCCATGCTAGGGCCCAATTCTCTGGAATGCCCTTTACCATAGAAGACACGCCTGAGTCATCTTCAGCACCACCCCCTGCCACTATCAGTTTGGAGGAGTTTGAAAGCCTGAAGGAAAGAAATGAGAAGTTAACTCAAGCCTTGCAGAAGACCCTCCGGGAGAGGAGTGAAGGTGTGAGGGAGATTGAGAGATTGGAGAAATTGAGAGTGGAACACTTGACTAAAATTGAGAAGTCTGGAGATTATATCAACAAGTCCAAAGCTGGTGAGCAGATTCTGAAGAATGCTTGTAAAGAAGCTCAGTTCCAAAGAGCAAGAACAGACTTGTATTTGAAAGAGAGTCAGGCCAGGTGGGTCCGGATCACTGAGGCCCGTACTCTAGAAGACAAGAGAGTTCAGGACAAGATGGAGCAGATGGAAAAAGCCCTGGCAGCAGCCCAGGAGGAAATATCAGAGCTGAAAATCAAAGCAGGATTGAAGAGGTCTAAGGACCAAAGTCAGAGCAAGAAGTTGACTGCAGCTGTTGCAACAAGAAACCTTCTCATCAGAAGTCTCACGGAGCATCCGGCTGATCCTGTGACCGAAGCACTTCTCAAGGAAGTTCGTGAGGATGAGTTTGGCCTTGGAGTTTGATCATTTGCCTGTTGTTGTTCCTATTTTCATGTACTTTTGCTTTTTTGTGATGTATTTTGACCCCTTTGAGGGCTTGTGTTGTAAAATGAACAAGGTGTATTATTTCACGTTTTGTAATATATTTGTTCTAGTTTCCATCTGGGTTACATCAAAAGCAACTTCAACAGCATCATCTTCAAGGGTCTGGAAGGGTCAAAACTGAAGGCCAAACCGGATACCTTGAGAACAAATAAGCATAACTGCATTGCATGCTAACCCTTTTGTTTGTTTTGTAGGTTTTTGTTTTATTGTTACTAACCTCTGTTGTGAATCTCAGGCATTATTGCTCGCCGCCGGGTATTTCCTCTCAACAGGCCACACAGGTACCCGACTAGAAACAACCTTCCGGGAATTCAGATGGATCAGATGCAACAAGACCTTACAGAGGTCAGAAATCAGATGGCAAACGAAAGGTTAGAGATGAGAACGCAGATGACGCAGTTCATGGAAGTTATGAACAACATGGCTCAGAGCCAGGAGAGACTGAGGGCCATGGTGGAGAGGCAAAATCAAGAGGAGCCTCATGTAGGAACTGCAGGCACCAGTAATAATGAAAGGGTGCAACCACATGTGAATCCCCCTGTGTTTGGTCCACATCTACATCCTGAGGTTAACATCCCTGCAAATGTTCAAGGAACAGCCACCGCAGCCAGAGTACTTCAAGAGGATCCTCAGGAGGACCAATTTACAGTAATGGGTGCTGGAGAGGATGCTTATGATAGGAGATTGGATGAAATAGCTGAGAAGTTAAGGTCCCTAGAATCTCAGAACTCTTTGGGCTTCGACGTCATGGACATGGGGCTGGTAGACGGGGTTAGGATTCCCCACAAGTTCAAGCCTCCATGTTTCGAGAAGTATAATGGGACTTCATGCCCCCGGACTCATCTGCAATCATTTCTGGGAAGGCTGAAGGCCTATACAATGGATGAGAAACTTTGGATGTTCTACTTTGAAGATAGCTTGACCGGAGCGTCGAGGGAATGGTATTCCCACTTGACAAGGGCAACTGTAAGATGCTGGAAGGACCTGGCAGAAGCCTTCATCCGACAATATCAATACAACTTAGACATGGCACCCAACAGGACTCTCCTAATGGGAATGTCACAGTCGTCAAGGGAAAGTTTCCGAGAATACGCCCAAAGGTGGAGGCAACTGGCTGCTGCTGTTCAACCACCAATGTCTGAGAGAGAAATGGCAGACATGTTTATGAACACTCTTCAGGGGACGTATATTGACAGGTTGGCTGCTTTCTCTTCCACTAGCTTCGCAGATGTTGTCATAGCTGGGGAGAGAATTGAAAGCCTGTTAAAGATGGGTAAGATATCTGATAATGGTGCAAGCTCGTCCAGTGGTACAAGAAAGCCTTTTGCAGGCCCGAGAAGAACTGGCGAAACCAATGCCATTCACACCAACAGGGGTAGGCCCCAATATGTTCCAAGGACAATAGCAGCAGTCACAATCCCTGCTCCAGCTCATCCACAGCCAGTCTATCAACCTCCTCAACAAAATTTCCAACAACAACCTCAGTATCATCAGAATCAATATCCTCCAAGAAACAACTACAACAACAACAATAGCAACAACAATCAACAGAGGCCATTCCAACAAAGGCCATCCCAAGCTAACCGAGTGATCGACCCAATTCCAATGCCGTATGCTGTTTTGCTGCCACAGCTTCTGAAACTCAACCTAGTTGAGCTAAGAACGTTGGCACCTCCGGATCCCAACAGTTTACCAAGAAACTATGACTCCAATGCTAGGTGTGCTTTCCATTCAAACGCACCTGGTCACAGTACAGAAAAATGCAGGGCTCTGCATATGAAGGTACAAGACTTGGTAGACTCCAAGGCTCTGAATTTTGCACCGCCGCCCAATGTCAATAAAAACCCAATGCCAAACCATGGTGGTCCTCGAATTAATGCTATTGAAGAAGACCAACCATCTTATTTGATAACTAGTGTGGATCAGATCAGGACACCATTGGTGGAAATCAAAGCTCAACTCCGTGAAAACAACATATTTCCAGGGTGTGAACTAGGGTGCCCCTACTGCAATATTTCATGGAATGGGTGCGAAGACCTGAGGAATGGCATTGACGGCCTTATTCAGAGTGGCTTGCTACAGATCACTACATCATTTCCGGCAAATCAAGCAACTTCATCAACAACAGTTTCAGACCCTCCTACAACTACAGCAACTATTGTTCCCGACAATTCATCAGCACCATCAACAAATACTTCACCTGTCCTTCCAAATGATCAGTTTTCAATAGTTTCTCCTGCTACAACTTCAGCTTCAGTCCATTTCGACTCTCCATCAACGACAACAACAGTCCTTCCGACAGAACCTCCTACAACACCAGCAATCAATCACGAAGATGTCTCCACTGTTACCATATTCTACGATCCTGAAAATAATTCCGCCTACCATTCAGAAGGTGCTGCTCCCACCAGAGCACCAGTTACAATCTTTTATGATCCACAAACAATAACAGTCCCTTCAGCAGCAGCAATCAGTCCGGTCACTGTCACGGTGCCTGGACCAGTACCATATGAAAGCAATAGGGCCATCCCTTGGCACTATGGCTCTGACGTGTACTGTGAAGGAAAAAGAATCACTCTTGAAACATCAGCACCTGCACCACAAGTAGATAATGTGGGGGGAGGCGGAGGCTTCACTCGAAGCGGACGTCTCTTCGCCTCACAAGTTCAAAGACCCACAGCCGAAGCAGAAGCTGCTGCCAAGGCAAAGGGAAAAGGCCCGGTGCAGGAAGACCAAGTTACCAAAGAAGCCCTGAAAACTCCATTTGATCAGGAAGTTGATGAGTTTATGCGAATCATCAAAAAGAGTGATTACAAAGTTGTGGATCAGCTTCACCAGACGCCATCCAAAATCTCCATCCTCTCACTGCTTATGTGCTCCGAAGCCCATCGGAATGCATTACTTAAAGTCCTGCACGCAGCTTACGTGCCTGAGGAGATTACTGTCAACCAATTGGAAACCGTGGTTGGAAATGTTACTGCTAGCAATGGGCTAGGGTTTACCAATTCTGACTTGACAGCGGATGGCCGCAATCACAACAAAGCCTTGCACATAACCATGGAATGCAAAGGAGCTGTCCTTTCTCATGTGCTGGTGGACACAGGCTCTTCCCTGAATGTCTTACCAAAGAAGGCTCTGGTGAAGTTAGAATATGATGGATTGGCATTGAGACCCAGCAACCTGGTGGTAAGAGCCTTTGATGGTTCGAAGAGATCGGTTCTGGGAGAGATTGAGCTGCCTGTGACAATTGGCCCACAGACCTTTAAAACTATCTTTTATGTGATGGACATTCAGCCCGCCTACAGCTGTTTGTTGGGTAGACCCTGGATTCACACCGCCGGCGCAATAACGTCTACCCTTCACCAAAAATTAAAATTTGAGTGGGAAGGTCAAGTTGTCACAATCTGTGGAGAGGAGGACATTTTTGTCAGCCACCTGGCAACCTACAAGTACATTGAAATGGATGGAGAGATCCATGAAACAATGAGCCAGGGGTTTGAAGCGTTGAATGTGAATGAAGCATCTGCTGTATCTGGTACCCCAATGTCGTCTTATCAGCAAGCCCGGAAGGTTGTTGAAGAAGGAACTGCCCAAGGCTGGGGCAAGGTCTTAGCTGTGGAGGAGAAGAAGGACAAATTTGGGTTGGGTTACAGACCAACTCAACATCAAGCAAAGGCTGCTGCGGAGCCTGGATTTGTCAGTGGGGGGATGCTTACCCCTGATGCTATCAACTGTTTGGAAGACGAGCTGGAAGAGGAACGCAATCTGGGGAATTGGATTCGTCCGAAGATCCCGGGGAGCAGTGTCTCGAACTGGTCTTCCCAGGAAATTATAAGTGTTACTCGAGCAGAGTAATTATTATTTCCTGTATTTTAGCATGCATCCAAGTCTTGCATCTTGCCCAAGATGACAAGACTCATTTTGTAACCAGGGCCATCTGTACTTTTGTGCAAACAAGATTAAATTAATGAAATATCAGACAATCTTTTTGCAAACGAGTCTTTTTCTTTCCTGCTCACTGTTTTTTCCATTTTTTCTTTTTGTACAAAAATAAATGGCGGTGTTTTCAAAATGATAACTTCATTTCACTTTTTTCTGAAAGCAAGATTAAAATCAATCACTAAAATGAACCAACTTAACCCTTGCAGAGAGTGCCTTCCAGACAGCACCGACAACAGCACGGCTATGACATCGTATGACTTTGACAATCCAATCAATCAAGCTGATGAAGGGGTTGATGAAGAATATGAGCTTCCTGAAGAACTAGCTAGGTTGTTGAGACAAGAGGAAAAGGTCATTACTCCTCACCAGGAGGAGGTTGAAGTGATTAACCTTGGTACAGAGGAAAACGTGAAAGAAGTTAGAATCGGGGCCTGCCTGCAAGACTCAGTGAAGAGACAGCTGATAAATCTGCTTCAAGAGTATGTTGATGTGTTTGCTTGGTCGTATCAAGACATGCCAGGGTTGGATACAGACATTGTTGTGCACAAGCTGCCTCTGAGGGAAGAATGCCCACCGGTCAAGCAGAAGCTGCGCCGTACTCGTCCAGACATGGCTATGAAAATCAAGGAGGAGGTACAAAAGCAATGGGACGCCGGGTTCCTTGCCGTAACTAGCTATCCGCCGTGGGTTGCTAACATAGTACCTGTGCCTAAGAAGGACGGCAAAGTAAGGATGTGTGTTGATTACCGGGATCTGAACAGAGCCAGCCCGAAAGATGACTTCCCATTACCTCACATTGATGTATTGGTGGATAACACGGCTCAGTTCTCGGTATTCTCCTTCATGGATGGATTTTCAGGATATAATCAGATCAAGATGTCACCTGAAGACATGGAGAAGACAACATTCATCACACCTTGGGGCACGTTCTGTTACAAAGTGATGCCATTCGGACTGAAGAATGCTGGTGCAACATATCAACGGGCTATGGTGACATTATTCCATGATATGATCCACAAGGAAATAGAATGTTATGTGGATGATATGATCGCCAAGTCCCTTACAGAGGAAGATCACCTGGTGAATCTGCTGAAGTTATTCAAGCGCCTGAGGAAATACCAATTAAAGTTGAACCCCAACAAATGCACATTCGGAGTGCGATCCGGTAAGCTGCTGGGCTTTATTGTAAGCGAGAAGGGGATTGAGGTTGACCCAGATAAAGTCAAGGCTATACAAGAAATGCCTGCACCGAAAACCGAGAAAGAAGTTCGAGGGTTCTTAGGTCGATTGAATTACATCTCGAGGTTCATCTCTCACCTCACGGCTACCTGCGAACCCTTGTTCAAGTTGTTAAGAAAGGAACAGACGGTCAGGTGGAACGAAGACTGCCAGAAGGCTTTTGACAAGATCAAGGAATATCTGCAAGAACCTCCAATCCTTATGCCTCCAGTCGAAGGAAGACCTCTGATTATGTACTTGACAGTATTAGAAGAGTCAATGGGTTGTGTGCTGGGCCAGCATGACGAGTCTGGTCGAAAAGAGTATGCAATATACTACCTAAGCAAAAAGTTTACCGACTGTGAACAACGTTATTCACTGCTCGAGAAAACTTGCTGTGCTTTAGCGTGGGCTGCTCGCCGACTGAGACAGTATATGTTGACCCACACTACCTTGTTAATCTCAAAAATGGATCCAGTTAAGTACATTTTCGAGAAGCCAGCTCTTACCGGACGGGTTGCAAGATGGCAGATGATTCTCACGGAATACGACATACAGTACACATCTCAGAAAGCCATCAAGGGCAGTGTACTATCTGAATATCTTGCTGAGCAACCCATTGATGACTACCAGCCTATGAGGTTTGACTTCCCTGATGAAGACATCATGTTCATTAAAGCAAAAGATCACGAAGAGCCTATTCACACTGAAGGGCCTGACCCGGGTGAAGAATGGACTATGATGTTTGATGGGGCTGTTAACATGAACGGCCGTGGTGTTGGTGCAGTACTCATTACACCCAAAGGAGTTCACATGCCTTTCTCGGCAAAACTCACTTTCAACTGCACTAACAACGAAGCTGAATACGAAGCTTGCATTATGGGTCTTGAGGAAGCCATCGACCTCAGGATCAAAACATTGACCGTATTCGGAGATTCAGCTTTGGTAGTCAATCAAACCAACGGAAAATGGTACACACACCAAGATCATCTGATACCTTACAGGGACTACACAAGGAGGTTATTGACTTTCTTCACAACAGTCAAGCTTGAGTATATCCCTCGGGACGAGAATCAGTTTGCGGATGCTCTTGCTACCATTTCATCCATGATCAAAGTTCAAACGGCCAACTTTGTACCTCGGATTTCAGTGTCTAGACTTGATAGACCAGCATATGTATTTGCAGCAGATGTTGTAAAGGATGATAAGCCTTGGTTCCACGACATTAAGCGCTTCTTGGAGGATCAGACATACCCACCTGGGGCATCTTCCAATGATAAGAAGACTTTGAGAAGGCTTGCTGGTAGTTTCTTCCTGAATGCTGATGGGTCTTTATACAAGAGGAACTTTGACATGGTACTCCTCAGATGTGTTGACAAGACGGAAGCAGATTTGTTGATGCATGAAGTGCACGAAGGATCCTTTGGTACCCATGCTGGGGGACATGCAATGGCTAAGAAGTTGTTAAGATCAGGCTATTACTGGATCACAATGGATGCAGACTGTTGTGCCTATGCCAGAAGGTGTCACAAATGCCAGATTTACGCAGATAAGGTGCATGTGCCTCCCAACCCTTTAAACATCATGTCTTCACCCTGGCCCTTTGCTATGTGGGGCATTGATATGATTGGCAAGATTGAGCCAACTGCTTCAAACGGCCACAGGTTCATCCTGGTCGCCATTGACTACTTCACCAAGTGGGTTGAAGCAGCCTCATATGCCAATGTTACAAGACAAGTGGTAGCCCGATTTCTGAAGAGGGATATCATCTGTCGATATGGAGTTCCCGAGCGGATCATTACTGATAATGGTTCCAACTTAAACAACAAAATGATGGCAGAACTGTGCCGGGACTTCAAGATCCAACATCACAATTCTTCTCCTTACAGACCAAAGATGAATGGTGCTGTTGAGGCGGCAAATAAGAATATCAAGAAGATTGTGCAGAAGATGGTAGTCACATACAAGGACTGGCATGAAATGCTACCATTTGCCTTGCATGGGTACCGCACATCAATCAGAACATCCACTGGGGCAACACCGTATCAGCTTGTGTATGGTATGGAAGCAGTCCTACCTGTTGAAGTTGAATTACCCTCCTTACGGGTATTGATGGATGTTAAACTGAGTGAAGCAGAATGGGTACGGTCCCGATACGAACAACTGAGTCTGATCGAAGAGAAGAGATTGGCTGCAATCTGCCATGGACAGTTATATCAGAAGAGAATGAAGAAAGCCTTCGATCAAAAAGTCAGGCACCGAGAGTACCAAGTGGGAGATCTTGTGCTGAAGAGAATCCTCCCTCCTCATACGGACCACAGGGGCAAATGGACTCCGAATTATGAAGGACCATTCATTGTAAAGAAAGTTTTCTCTGGCGGAGCACTGATGCTCAGCACCATGGATGGTGAAGATTTCCCGTCCCCTGTGAATTCAGATGCAGTTAAAAAATACTTCGCATAAATGACCCGCTGGACATAAAAACAGAATGTAAGTCCAGACAAAAATAGGGCATCCCGGCGAGTCAAAAACAGAATAAAAGACTCGGGCAAAAGTAAGGGAAAATAAACAAAAAAATGTACACCCGCTGAGTTGAAAAGCCGCATGGGACAGCTCAGGCAAAAATGGGTATCCCGATGGATTGAAAACCCGAAAGGGCGATCCATGCAAAATAAGGGAATAAGCGAACAACTGCATTCTGAATTCGTCTGTATCACCTACAACTTGGTAAGCTTCCAAAGGATCAAGCTTTAATTAGAATCAACTCTCTCCAGAAAGCAAGACGAGAAGAACGTCATTGTCATACGAGTCATAGCAGGAGAGGAAGCTCCTCAAAGCGTCGTCGACACCGCCAACATTTGTTTTCTCAATTTGTGACAATTTCCTCATTTCAGGAGATATGTTTCTTTGACTGTATCTTTGCCAATTCAGGGCACATGGATTAATAAAACCAGATTTTCAGTCATGTTTCGTTTTACATTTATGTTTTGCAAAGAGTTGTCTGATATCTCTAAAAATACAATTGCATAAGTACAGATGCCTTTCTCTAAAAAATATATAAAAGCACATGCTTGCAGGGAATGTGATTATTCTCAAGAGTACTTAACTCCTATGACGGAATCCAGTAAGGGATATCTCAGGACCTTTTGTACGTTCCATTATCTTTGCAGGATTGCAGGTATCCAGAACGCAACCTGGGGCATGCAGGTTACGCTTCAGCAAGTAGGCGAGTCATGATCAACTTGGTCTATCTTCCACATGGCACTAGAAGGTGCCCATTTCCCCAGCGGAGCTGCCAAATCAGCATGCAATCTCAGCATCCGAAATGCTCTTTCCCCAGCTGAGTAGCTCCCCATTGCCTTCCCCAGCAAAGTTGCCAAGTCAACAAACAAGCTTAACACTCAGAGTGCTCTATCCCCAGCGGAGTTGCCTCTTGTTGCTCTCCCCAGCTGAGTTATCAACAGCATTCCCCAGCCGAGTTGCCGTCCTTCCTCAGCAGAATACAGAAATCAGGGAATCATCTCCCCACAAAGTCCCCAGCCTCTATTCAGAAGAGCAACGCACGAAGAAGTCACAACAGAGTGAAGAAAGCCTCTACGAACCCCAGCTGGGTCTCCCATATTATGAGGATATGTCGATCAGTGACCAATATCCCCCAAGCAGATACACCAATGATCTCATCCCCAGCTGGGATGTCTTCCTCAGCAGATCAGCCAGAGATCTTCGCAGCAATGGGATCCGAATCCCGGATCCGTGCCCCTTTGCATAATCATGGCATCCGCATCATATTCACCCCCCCCCCAGAGCGTAGCATTCCGTCTAATACGGAGCATTACGGCAAAAATCAAATGCATAACATAATCATAAGTCATGTTGTGAATTGAACGCTTGTGAATACAGATTACTTTCCCCAAGAGTCCCCACCAGAGTCCCAGCAAAAGCAGCTGCCCTTTCAAATCACAAACACCAGTATATACACCTTTTGGCACCCGTCCGTGTCATCTTTCCCCAGTAAAGTCGCCTGAACACTCTTTACGAACAAATCACCCGTATTACAGATACGTCCTGACACCCGTCCGTGTCAAATCACCAGCAGAAAGCCAAAGACATCCTCTTTGCACTCACACAATCTTTGACACTCGTCCGTGTCATATCCCCAGCGTGGTCGCCTGTACTTGTACACCATCTTTGACACCCGTCCGTGTCATATCCCCAGCGCAGTCGCTTACGCTTTTACAACCCATATACTTGTTAATATTATACTTTTCTCTTTCAACACTCGTCCGTGTCATTCTCCCCAGCAGATAAACACTCGTCTGTACAATACAACACTCGCTACTCATTGGTACACTTATACAGATACTCGTCCGTATCTTGTATACATCATCACTCATATCCCCACAGAGTCGACAGTAGTCCTTGTTCTTTGTTAACCAGTTGGTACTCGTCCGTACCATCATCTCAGAACATCGCGTCTAGTGTTTGTTTCTACATGATACTCGTCCGTATCATAGTCTTAGGGATGCTCGTCCGCATCTTTAATCCATACACCGCGTCAAACACTTGTGTCTTCTTGAATATAGATACTCGTCCGTGTCTACTATTCCCCAGAAGGGTCCTTTCAGATGCAACACTCGTCCGTGTTCTTGGTTAACCAGTTGATACTCGTCCGTACCATCATCTCTGAACATGTGTCAGTTTGTTTCTACATGATACTCGTCCGTATCATAGTCTTAAGGATGCTCGTCCGCATCTTTAATCTATACACGATACCAAACACTTATACCTTTTTGTTTCTTGGATGTAAACGCTCGTCCGTGTTTACATTTTCCCCAGTAGATCACCAACAGATTTTCCTTTTTATCTAACACTCGTCCTGTGTTATGATACCCCGAGAGCAGCCGTCCCCTGCTGAGTGGTCGTCCTCCACTTCTTGATGGTCGTCCTCCATCATGCTCATCCGATGGCCGTCCCCATCGTTGATCTTAGCAGCCGTCCCCTGCTAGGTGGTCGTCCTCCACCTTTTGATGATCGTCCTTCATCACTTTATCCAATGGCCGTCCCCATTGTTGATTTCGGTTATCTAACATTCGTCCTGTGTTATGATAAACCCCGAGAGCAGCCGTCCCCTGCTGAGTGGTCGTCCTCCACTTCTTGATGGTCGTCCTCCATCATGCTCGTCCGATGGCCGTCCCCATCGTTGACCTTTTCTATCCGATGGCCGTCCCCATCGTTGATATTTTCGGCAGCCGTACCCTGCCAGGTGGTCGTCCTCCACCTTTGATGGCCGTCCCCATCATATTTCTTTTATCCCCAACAGAGCAGCCGTCCCCTGCTAGGTGATCGTCCTTCACCTTTGATGGCCGTCCCCCATCATCTGTCTATTTCATTTATTCTTTAACCCGATGGCCGTCCCCGTCGTGGTCCCTTTTCCTTCTTTAGCCCGATGGCCGTCCCCATCGTTGGTTACTTTACCTTTATGAACTTGATGGCCGTCCCCGTCATGTTTCATTAATCCTCAGAATTTTGCAGCTTTATCTTGATGGCCGTCCCCATCATGATATTTTATTTTCCCCAGCTAGTCGGCCGTCCCCGTCTTAGCTTTACCTGTTATCCCCAGCCTGTCGGCCGTCCCCGTCATTGCTTTATACACTTTACCAGCATGTCGGCCGTCCCCGTCATCGCTTTGCTTCACATACCACCTTACCCAGCAGTCGTCCTCTGCTCGACGGTCGTCCTCCGTCGCCCATACTTTACGATATACTTTGTTTTGCTCTTACAATCTATACCCCTTTTCTTTTTCATTCTGTGAGTGCAAATTTTGGACTGTCTTTGGTATTCAACCACAAGTTATCTTGTTTGCCTGTTAAGCCGTCGCTTACAACCTGCACAGCTAACTCATGTTTGAATAGGGGCAGCTGTAAACACCCCAAATTTGCCCTCACCCATTCACACCATGGCTTGTAATCATCTCATATGCATAAACACAACCACATCATCTCATATCTCATTTTTGATTCACTGCATAGTTTCTAAGTCATCTGCACCTAGGGTTTGTGATCTGAGCAATCCAAGAGCATCTTGAGCCATTCCAAAGGCCACCAATCAACTTAAAGGGGTCCATGTGTGTTCCTACATCATATTCTATCTCCTCAAAGTCAAAATTGCAGAGGAATCACAAGAACTAGGGTTTGAGTGGATGCAGGGCCAGCTTGAACTACACAGTTGACTGAAAATTAGGGTTTTGGTTTCAGAGGCCATAACCCCAATTATTTTGGTCATTCTTGTTTCCATTGGTCTCTATATGGTATAGGGAGTATGCATATCAATTTTCATGAAGAAATTCCATGGGGAAGTCATCTGATCAAGAGTTGACTTTTCAGACAAGTCAGTGTAAAATCAGGGCATCTGAGGCCCCCAATGACCCAACCAATGGGTGATCTTCATCATTTTGAGTGTATATGGTCTTTATTTGATCATGGAAGAAGGTGGAAGTTCATAAAAGTCAAGAATTTAGGGTTTTTGCAAATGTTGACTTTTTGGGCATAGTTGACTTTTCAAGAATGCATTATTTTAGGTCATTTTCAAGCCTTGATTCTTGATCCAAAAATGCTTCAAATGGAAAAACTTTGGTCATGAAAGTTGTAGATCTCATCTTTCCCTTTCCAAAAAGTACAAGAACATGATCTAATTCATCTTGGATCAAAAGTTATGGTTTGTTAAAATTGGCAAAAATCACTAAAATTCAAGTTATGCACCCAAATGGAAATTTTGCAAAACCTTAAACCAATGCATCATGTGACCTCTAATTCATTTTAAACCATTACACAAACATTCTCAAAGTCCTAAAAATCAGAATTGGATCAAGTTTGCTCATGGTTTGGTTTGTATAACAAGACTTTATCACATGTGAACCATAAAGCAAGCAAGTTGCAAAACACTCATGAGCTTTTCACCAACTTGCTGCATTGAGCCTTGGGTCAAGCCAGCCTCTCACACTCACCATGCTGCACCAGAACCCAACTTGTACTTGCCTAAACTTGAGCCATGCCCTATCTTACACAAAAGTGGACTTTGAGCAAAAGTAGCCACACCTATCTCTGCAGGCCAGGTCACATCCATCAGCCACTTGCATTTGTTTATTGAATCAGTTTGCTGGCCATAACACATGAGAACCAAGGCTGAGACAACAACATTCACCACTTACACAAAAACCTCCCACATTGCAACTTCATTCGAATCTGCTCACACAGCCATCAAACACTAAAACTTTCTTCATCACTCAACTAAACACACTTCATAGATCACAAAGCACCCAAAGCCCAAGCCTAAAACAGCCAGAAACTCCTACTGCCATCTCTCACCTCAGTTTGCAGTTTCACTTGGAACTATCACCATAGCCCACAAACATCAAAACAAACCTTGCAAACCTTCTCAACACACTTCATGGATCACAAACAACCCCTTTTCACAGCCTGAGAGTGCCAGAATCTCATCTGCCATTGTTGACTGAACTGAAGCAGTTCCTTTCGAATCTTCTTTTCCAGCCAACACAAACTCATTTTGAGCATTCAAACACACTTGGGGGACCAAGAGGAGCAGCTTGCACTGAAGGAAGAGGCCTGAAAGTTCCTAAATTGAAAGTTGCAAATCTCAGGTAGCTCGAAATTAATTTTTCCAGAAATGATTTTTCTTGTTACAAACTTGTTCTTTATGCTCTTCTGATCATCCTGATGCTTTTAGTTTTTGAAATGGTTGTGTTTTGAGAATTTAATTTGTGTTTGAAGCTTACGAACCCTAGAATTTTCCCTCTTCGATTCAGATGATTTAGGAAAGATAAATTTGTTTTAGGTTAGGGGTTTGATTCGTGAGAGTGAGAGGATCATTTCCCTGGTCTTAGATTTCATTTATGTTACGTTTTTAGGAAGTTTGGAGATTTTCAGGTGAGCTTCTGGCCGGAGAAGACGACCGGAAGTCTTCTCCGGCCACCTGAGTGTGATTAGGGTTTAATCCCATAATTAATGCTGGTTTGAATATTGGCCGTAGGATGCGTTGAATTTGTTGACTACGCGCGCAAGGGAAGGGTCAGGATCTCTTTGATTAACCCTAATCCACGTGTTAGGGTTAATTAATCATATTTTATTTAATTTAATCAGAAACAATCTGGGCCTTTCATCCTGGCGCGCAGTCAACGCTTTTGAAACCAGGGCCAATCCCAGCCATCCAATCTGATTACTTCCCATTTATTTTAATTTTAATTCATTTCTTTCTCATTTGTTTTGCATATTTAATTTAAAATAGCAAAAATGTCTTAAAAATTATGAAACTTTTTCTTTAAAGTTTTAATAATTTTTAAGACCCAAAAACATTTTTATTTTATTTTTTATCATTAAAAAAGTATTTTTAAATATTTAAAAGTTTATTTTTAATTGATTAATGAGAATTAATTAATTAAAAATACTTTTAAGTATTTAAAAATCACAAAAAAATTCATGAAATGTTCTAAGACATTTAGAAACATTGTCCAACCTTCAAACCAAATTTCTTTTTGATCTTGATGCTTTTTAAGAATTTTTCATGGGATTAAATCATATTTTGTGCATTATTTTGATCACAAGTTTAAAAATTCATTTCTGCCTATTGGTGAAGGTTGAGACATTGATTCTTTTTGCATTGTTTTCCATTTGACATGTATTTTCAAGGATAAAAAGGCCATGATTTGATCTTGCATTTTCTAATTGATTGGCATTTCTTTTGTTAAGAACCCTAAAAAACCCTAATAACTTGCAAAAATCATATCTTGAGTTTGGTTGAGAGTTGAGAGCTCCCCTTTGGGCATTGGTTTGTTATAGGTCTAGGGTTTCTTTGGGTAGCATTTTCCATTTTTTATCATGAGGTTTGCTTCTGTTTTGGGTTTTTGTTTGATGTTTGTTTCATAAACCCTAATTTGGGCTTTCTCTTGCATTTCCTTGCATAACATGACTTGCCATTGCATTTTGTGCATTCTTATGATTCATTTGACATCTTAAAACATGTATGAAACATCATTGATCATTGTATTACATCTTTGCCATGCCATTTGTCTTGTATGCTTCATGACATTTCATGTTTATTCATGTTCCTTAACTTGCATCATTTGCATCCATGACTTTGTATGAGCATCCCTATGCCTTGTCTCATGTTTGCAACACTTCATAACATCATAATCATCATGTGCATGCTTCTGGTTTGGCCTAGCATCATGTCATTTCATTTCATTTAGCATTGCATTGCATTTGTTTCTAACATTTCAGGTGGTAAGTAAACTTGAGAAGTGGATTTGCCTTCACTTCTCATACCTTTTCTTTTCATCTCTCTTGCATCCATTGCTGCATTTCTATTTGTGTTTGAGATTGAGCTTGCTCATTCTTCTCCCTCCCACTTTCTTTCTTCAAGTGACTTGACTTCTTGAATGAAGCAAGTCACTTTGCTTCTCTTGATCCTGTTCATCTGCTTCCTGGTGGTTCCTCTGAAGATTGTCCTTGAAAACCTCACAAACCTTAGGATCATCCAAGCATGACAATGAATTAGGGTTTTGATTAGTCCCCCCATAGTTTTACCTTTGTGTCTCTCTTTGAGTCCTCTCTTCTCACCTCATCATCAGGGACTAAACCCTAAAGGCTTTAATACTTTGTGATTAAGCTTATGCCTGCATCCTTCTCTTAGGATGGAGTGTGTAACTTTAATCCTAAGTATTAAACCCTTAAGGTGTTTAAATCTCTTAATCAATTCACTTAATAATCATCAAGACATCACACTTGTAACTTGGGCCTTGCATTAGGGTTCTAATTCTTCCTTAAGTGGTTAAGAAGGACTAACCCTAGTGTTAATGGACAAGTCCCCCTCAAGTTGTCTTACAAACCATAAAAAACACTTCATCATCATACCATTAAATAAAATCCACCTAATCAAAGGCTTGTTTTGTCATGGGTTTAATCCCTAATCATGGATTAAGTTGAGGAGTTTTTCCCAACTTAAACATTCTCATCTATTATCCTTCTTTTAGGATGGTGTAATGAGTCTGTTTAATCCTTGATTATGGCTTAACCTCATTACTCAACACTAAACAAAAAATCACAAAAACATCTAAATAATCACAAGTAGGTTAATGATCTTAATCCTACACCAAAGGTGATTAAGTGTGAGAATCTGACTTCACACTTAAGGTACTCTCATTACCCCTGATCAGAGGGAAGATGTGATGAGTTTACTAACCCATTGGTTTAGACTTAAGCTCATTATCATATGACAAACTTCAAAAAAGCAATAAAAGACTGAAAACTCAAAAACAAGCAATAATCGTCTCCTCCGGGATTCTTTTCTCATCACCTTCATTCACAAACGAGAACTTGCTTCTTCCGTCTAATGCAAGACAGTTAGCACCTGAGCCAGACAGGTCTTACACTTGAGCATGGACAAGTAGGCAGTTCATCAGTCAATTCATTTTTCAGTCTCTTTGGGTCGAACTACGGTGTTCTGACTTCCTCATTGCACGAGAGGATACGTAGGCATAACTTAACAGTTATCGAACAAAAGTCTCTGTATATCCCCCCTCTTTCCAGCTTTATTCTCTTAGCCTCATGATCATGAGCATACTCTTTCCTTACACTGACACTTCACTTATGCACTTTCACTTCCTTACACTGACACCTGTACATTCTTTTCCAGCTGTTTACACACAGATTGCACTGACACTACCCCTTTAAAACACAAATCTTTTAAGCGTGGATCCCGTCGAGTACGACGGACAATCTGGGTGCTAATACCTTCCCAGGTTGTAACCAACCCCCTTTCTCAGTCTCTCTGGTTCGCAAACCGTCTTATCCGTATCTTTCTAGGTCTATGCAGCATTGCCTTTCCTCCGGGATAAAAATGCCTAGCTGGCGACTCTATTCATTCTCCAGTGAGTTCACGGCTGTGTGTTCTCATTGTCCCTCTCGCCGACCGTTCGCGTCTGTACCTTCACCTGACCCTGTGTCACTTGTCGGGAGCGACACCTGTTAATGCAGGAAGTCCACGAGGGATATTTTGGTACTCATGCAGGAGGGCATGCTATGGCTAAGAAATTGTTGAGATCGGGGTACTATTGAATGACAATGGATGCAGACTGTTGTTCATACGCCCGTAAGTGCGACAAGTGCCAGATTTATGCAGACAAAGTGCATGTTCCTCCTAGCCCGCTCAACGTCATGTCATCTCCTTGGCCCTTTTCTATGTGGGGCATTAACATGATCGAGAAGATAGAGCCTACTGCTTCAAATGGTCATCGCTTCATCCTGGTTGCGATCGATTACTTCACTAAGTGGGTTGAAGCAGCATCTTACGCCAATGTCACTCGTCAAGTGGTAGCCAGATTTTTGAAAAGAGACATCATTTGCAGATACGGAGTGCCCGAAAGAATCATTACTGACAATGGTTCTAACTTAAACAATAAGATGATGGTAGAGTTGTGCCGGGACTACAAGATTCAGCATCACAATTCTTCTCCTTACCGGCCAAATATGAATGGTGCGGTAGAGGCAGCAAACAAGAATATCAAGAAGATTGTGCAAAAAATGGTTGTCACTTACAAAGATTGGCATGAGATGTTACCATTTGTGCTGCATGGGTACCGAACGTCAGTCAGGACGTCAACTGGGGCAACTCCCTTCTCATTGGTATACGGCATGGAGGGAGTCTTGCTTGTTGAAGTAGAGATTCCTTCATTGCGGGTGATGATGGATGTGAAACTTGATGAGGCTGAATGGGTACGTGCTCGATACAATCATCTATGTCTAATTGAGGAAAAGAGATTAGCGGCTATCTGTCATGGTCAGCTTTATCAGAGGAGAATGAAGCAAGAATTCGACCAACGAGTACGTACTCGGGAGTATCAAGTGGGAGAGCTTGTGCTCAAGAGGATTATTCCTTCAGGTTCAGATCACAGGGGCAAATGGACCCCAAACTACGAAGGACCATTCATATTGAAGAAAGTTTTCTCTGGCAGAGCACTGATGCTCACCACTATGGATGGAGAAGATTTCCAATCCCCTATTAACTCGGACGCAGTTAAAAAATACTCCGCATAAAAGGACCCGCTGGACACAAAAAAAGAATTAAAGTCCAGGCAAGAAAAGGGCATCCCGGCGAGCTAAAAACAGAATAAAAAGCTCGGGCAAAAGTTAGGGAAAACAAATAAAAAAAATGTACACCCGCTGAGTTGAAAAGCCACATCGGACAGCTCAGGCAAAAAAGGGTATCCCGGTGGATTGAAAACCTGAAATGGCGATCCACGCAAAACAAGGGAATAAGCGAACAACTGCGATCCGAGTAATCTGAACCAAACCATCATTTCGTACAGCTTGACAATATCATAAGGATAGGAATCAGTCCCCTCATCTTCTCAAAAAGCAAAGGCAAGAATGGAGAGTTTTGAAGACATGTTGGTCATAGCAGAAAGGGAACTCATTGGGATGCCGTGCCCATTTCCATTAGGATAGTTTATTTTCTCAATTTCATGGTAGCTACCTCTTTCCAGGTGGTTGCTTCCTGATGTAAAACTTCGCCTATTCAGAGGCTTTTTCAATAAAATAATATTCAGTCAAAAAGTTGTGTTGTGTTTATTTTTGTTTGCAAAATGTCCTGAATTTTTGGCAAAAATAGCATTGCATTTTAAACATGGTGATAATTTGAAAGAAAAATGATATTGCAGGGAAACATTTGAAATCCTCTTTGAGTGTCGGGTGACGATGGATGAGCAGATCATACCATGCAAGTCCCCGGGGCACATTTGTGTTTTCTGTTGTTGCAGGTTGCAGGATGGCGTCACATTTTCCCAAGCAGAATTTTCCCCAACTAAGTCATGGCAGGGGGATCTCCAAGCAGTTTATCTTCCCCAGTGGAGTAGGCCCAGAAAGCAGTGGGAGGCCCATTCCCCACAGAGTTTATTTGTCAAAACGCTTTTCACTAACAAAGGATATTTGAGGAAGTATCCTCCCAACCATCCGAGAAACATTCTCCAGCACTCGTCTGTGTTCATACTTTTTTTGCTGCTCGTCTGCATCTCTCAGCACTCATCTGTGTTTGATGTTTGCTATTTCTCGTATGCACTTTCCAACACTCGTCTGTGTGTGATATTTGTTGTTGCTTGTCTGCACTTTTCCAACACTCGTTTGTGTTTGATATTTGCTTGTTGCTCGTCTGCATTCCCCAACGCTCGTCTGTGTTTTTTATCTGTTTGAAGCTCGTTTTCATTGTTTGGATACTTGTCTGTATCATCCCTCATACTCGTCCGTGTTAGCTTATATCCATATGTGTTGATTTGATAATCACTCTGGTACTCGTCTGTATTGCTGCTCCAAATGCTCGTCTGTGTTGGATTTCTGGTATTCGTCTGTACCAGTGATTGATATTCGTCTGTATCATCGCCTGAAGTGCTCGTCTGTGTTTCTTATATCATTGTCTGATATTCGTCTGTATCATTGACTTATGGCACTCATTTGTGTTTCTCTTGATGATCATCCAATACTCGTCTGTATTGAAGAGGTTTGAAATCCTGAATGTGGGGATAAATGTCAAAATGGTTACCGGTCCTGGCGTAACAGGTTTATCCGAAGGAGATTCGTCTGTCTCAAGTACCACTTATTAATGTTGCACCTGGCGTAATAGGTTTGCTCGAAGAAGGCTCGTCTGTCTTAGATCATATATCCATGGATAATATATGAGGAGGGTTTGTCTACCTTGATTATGCATGTCTATCCCACAGAATTAAGTGCATCACCGGTCCTGGCGTAATAGGTATATCCGAAGGAGATTTGTCTGTCTCAAGTTGTATGCTTTGCAAAGTATGTGAGGACTCGTATGTCCAGTTCCTGGCGTAACAGGATTGTTCGAAGAAGACTCGTCTATCAATGTATTCTGATTCCAAATATTGGTTTCAACTTGGAAGAAGCTCGCCTGCTCTCTCTCCACTTGGGTCACCAAAGCGTCATTTGGTTGGGTTTATTTCCCAGTTTCTGCATTTTTCGTCAGAGTGCAAATTTCTGGTCTTCTTGGTATTCAACCACAGTTTATCCTGAACGGTCGATAGCCCGTGCTATCATCCTTATCAGATTAATAGTTACTTGAATAGGGGCAGATGTAACACCCCATATTTTCCCTCTTCTTTTTAAGCATCATATCATATTCATCATGAACATATCATATTCTTGGCATCTAAGCAAGGAAAGATGAGGCATAACATTCTCATGACCTAGCATTAGGCATATGATCATCTGTGAAGGATTTTGAAGCATCACAAGCTATGACAAGGGACCCAATGGATTTTTTCAAGTCCTATGAGGGGTCTACATTGCATTCACAAGTTCAAGATCATTCACAAAAGCTCAGAAGGTTGGAAGATCATCAGGGAACTCAGGATAGGGCAAAGCTCCTACACAATGATCCCAAATTAGGGTTTGAGTTTCAAGTATGAAAACCTTATGACTTTGGACATTTCATTTGGGTAAAGTCTCTTATATGTTAAGAGGATCCTAGGGATGAAATTTGGTGAGAAAATTCATTGTGGAAGTCAAGTATTTCTTCAGTTGCTTGCAAATGAAGTAATTGGTCAACTGTGCCTTATAAAAGTCAACTGTGAGATTTCAAAGGGTCTAACCCCATTTTTCTAGCCAAGGGATGTTCTTATAACATTAGAAGAGTTTTGGCAAGATCAAGTATCAAGAATCATGAGGTTTTGAGGTGTTTTGCAAAATTGGCATAAGTTTGGTCATGGAAAATTCCATTTTTAGTAAGTTTTTGCCCTAATTTTCAAGTAAGCATAACTTGGTGAAAAAAGCTTCAAATGAACCAAAGCCAAACATGAAAGTTGAATATTAAGGCCTCCCATTTTCAAAAAGCACAAGAGCATTTTCACAGCCCTTATGGTAAGAGAGATAAGGCCCTCGAAAATTGGTGTAAAATTAGGGCATGACATGAATTTTCAATTTTCCACAAAGGCAAAAAGTCATGAAACTTGTTTTTGAGTGTTGGTATTAACCAAATGAGGTCACAATGTTACAAAGCAATGCAAATGATTCATTTTTCTCCAATAATAGTGTCAATTTCGTGCATGGCATGAGGGGTATTTCACAAAGTGCAAAACATGCATGATCATGAGAAAAGTGTGATCCCCACATCCAAGGGCCAGAATAATTGTTGTCTTAAATCAAGGGTGAGCTTTGGAAAGCACATGGGCAAGGAATGAGTGGAATGCACGAGTAGAATACCTCATCACACCAAACTTGCCAATTTTGCAAATTCTCTCCCACACTCCCATCTCACGTGTATTCTTCCTCATTTTTTCAGCATTGTTTCTTGAGACCATATAAAAGAAGCTAGGGTTTTAGTTTTCCTCGGATCCATCCCATTTTCATCACTCCATAGTTTTTGCACTAGAAGCAACTTCCTTCGAATCTCTTTATTCTTTCACTCTCTTCACAAACTTTTTCCATATTCTTGTTTAGTGAGTCACAAAGATCATTATTCCATCATTCATTTAAGCTAAAAGTGAAAGAATAGAAGGGTGCCATTCAAAGGCAGGTTGCTTTGAAGCTTCAGATTCAAGTTCTATCAAGCTTCATCTTGCATTTATTTTTCAAGAGGAGATCAAAAGGGTTAGATCTGCAGCATTTGGAGCATTTTCTTGGTGGTTTTGAGGTGTCTCCATCTTAGGTAAGCTTCTGAATCCATGGATCTGGAATTGGTTTTTGATGTGTGCATTTTGATCTGTGAAGTATGTTGATTACACTGCACGTTGTAGATTTGAAAATGGTGCATTATTGAGGATGTATTGTTGATTTAAAGTTTCATGGTGAAACCTGTTTGTCTTCGATCTGGAGTATTCTTTGATCATTTGTGATTTTGGTTGTTATTTTTAGATTCAGCGCACCTTAATTATTCAATCTGGAGTGTTTGATTTATTTTCATTGAGGTTTATTCATTGTTTGCATTTTCCGGTGCCGGAGCCCTAGCTCCGGTCACCGGATTCTGGGCTGGTGTTATTTAGGGTTTGAAGGAAGAAGATAACCTCATGGCCGTAGGATCTCCCATCTGGACGCTCATAATGTTGCCACCTTATTAAATGAGGACCCTCCACCTCACGTGTTTTTCCTTTTCTATTTTTAATCTGAATAATTCTTTTTATTTCACATACACAATAATTAACGTGCACCCCACCCTTGTCCAGTTATTTTGATGACTTTAATTAATGAGTTGACTGATCCTGGCTTTCCATTTGATCCTAGTTTTTGTTTTTTCCAAATTAATTGAATTTCCACCCCAATTACTATAAGATGCGCTGAGAATTGGGTGGTGTCGCTCCCCGAATTTCCATCCTGGTACAAACGCGAAAGTGGCACGAAAAAAGAATAGAGTCGCCAGCCAGGCATTTTTATCCCGAAGAAAGGGAATGGTAATGCTGCACAAACCATAAGAAAGAAGAGGAAGGACACAGGTCCTGCGAACCAAAGAGACTGAGTTCGGGAGTCGGTTACGACCTAGGAAGGTATTAGCACCCCAGATCGTCCGCCGTACCCGACGGGATCCACGCTTGCAAAAGAAACTATTTCAAAGGGTGAGGGTATGAAAAACTGCAGCAAAAGAAAAGAAATGAACTGGAAAAGAAACTGAGAAAAGAATTGAAAAGAAAAGAAAAGGAAAAAATGTAGGGAAAATAAAGATTGTGCTCGAACGGGCCCTACCCCGCTGCCTACGTACCTCATCAGGATAATGAGGATCAGAGACGCCGTAGTTCCCCTAACTAGGGGTACTAAAAGGAAATTGCTTGTGAATTAAGGCTTGAACTGCCTATGCCATTGCTCAGGTGTTGCCGACTCGGACGACGAGTGCGTAACCGTCTTGCAAAGTGACAAGTAGGAGCAAGTTCACGTACGGAGCGAAGGAGATGAGAAAATAATTCCCGAAGGAGAGACGCTTATTGTTTGTTTGTGTTTTTTATGAAGCTTTTATGAGTGTGTCACAAGGAAGTGAACTCAAGCTCTTTTCCATGGAATGTGCACTTGTCACTACATTCCAAGATGGAATAATAGAACAAGCACACTCAAGTAAGGAGAAGATCCCCAAAACTTGAACCCAAAGATTAGGGCATAAGCTCACTAACTTGTTTACTTATTAAGTGTTTTGGTTATTTACAGATGAAGAAGTGTTTTTTATGCTTTTCTTTTATGAAGAAGATACCTTGATCAGACTTGTGCATCACAAGGTAAACTTGTACTATCCCAAGATGGGAAGACTATAAGCATACCTCATGGGATAAGGCTATGGATCAAGGCATCACTTCAAACTTATTAAAATGTTTTTTAAGAGTTATGAGATGAGAAGAGAAGAAGAACCAAAAGGATCACAAAGGAAAAATTCTAAGGGGGACTAAAATAATCCTAAGTGTTAACATGCATGGATGTCCTAAGGGTTAATGAGGTTTCTATCCTAATGAAGAAGGAAAGAAGAAGAGAAGAAGAAGAAGAAGGGATGAGAAAGGCCTAAGCCAAACAACAAAGGGTTAGTGCACATAAACAAAAGAGGAAGAGATGAGAATTGGAGATGTGGAACTCAATTCCCACATCTCACACTTACCATAGTCCCTGCAAGGTTAATATGCACATAAGTGAAACAAAATGAGAAAGATAACATGATAACATCAAACAATCAGAAGTGACAAGGTATGAACATATGCACAATGCAAATGCAACTCAAAGAAATGAGACATGAAGCTTACAACTCAAAATGATGCAACATGAACACATATGAAAACACATGCACACTTATGAAATATGCAAAGCAAAATGTACAAAATATGAACACAAAGCTCACAACCAGAACCAAAACAAGATGAAGAATGGCTTAGGAAGCCAACAAGATGAAGAGAGAGGTCACACAATACCAAACAATGCCAAAATGGAAGCAAAAGAAACCAAAAGATGATGTGAAACACTTAAAGAAGCAAAATTACTTAAAGAAGAAGCAAACTCAAAAATTCAGAAAACACAAGACCTATCCTAGGACCAGAAAGGTACCCACACCCCAAAGGAACCCCAAATGAGAAGAAGAAAAGGGCACAAGTGCCTTTCTAGGCTTATGAGAGGCTTAAAGGTTCAAAGGAAGCAAAACGGGACAAGGTTCAAGATAAAATCCACAATAAAACAACCAGCCATATAAAAATTCCACAATTGAAACCAAATTACCTTCAAATATGTTATATTAACTAGCCAAAAGGATTTGCAAAGATTCAGAAGTGAACTAGATTAAATGGAGGCAAGAACACAAGTTAGGACATCAAACTTACATCACAAGTTACAAGACCAAGACTCAAGAAATAAATTTCCAAAAATCCAGAGAAAAATCACATGAAAACTACAATGTCTTAGGAATACAAAGCAAAAATAATGGGATCAAAACTCAAAGAAATGAAGACTATGGAAAATAAACAAGGCAGACTGGTCAAGAAAGGAAATAAAAGAAGCTATGAGCAAAGAGAAATTAATTCTGACACGTGGATCAATAAAATAAATAAAATAAAAATATGACAAAATATTAGATACTCAAAATAACTTTCATGATTTTTTTGGGATTTTTTTGGATGAGTGAAACTATTTTAAATGAATTAAAAGCAAACTGAAATAAAAAGAAATTAAAGTGTATTCACATGGCTCACCATGTACTCTTCTTCACCATAGACAGTGACAATTTTGTTCTTCACTGGATATTTCAACTTCTGATGCAAGGTGAAAGTTACAGCACCTGCCCCATGGATCCAGGGGCGCCCAAGTAAACAAGAATACGCAGAACGAATATCCATCACATAGAAATTAGAGTTGAAGAATTGAGAGCCTACTTTGATTGGGAGGTCTACTTCTCCATGTACCATTCTTCTTGAACCATCAAAGGCCCTTACCACTACATCACTTGGTCTTAACACAACATCTTCAGGACTGAGCTTGTCCAGAACCTCTTTAGGGAGCACATTTAATGAAGAACCATTGTCCACCAGTACATGAGACAAAGTAGTGCCCCTACATTCAATGGAGATATGCAGAGCTCTGTTATGATTCCTCTTGGAAGGAGTTAGATCAGCATCAGAAAAGCCCAGCCCATTATCACTAGTCAGATGTGCCCCACAATTCTCAAATTGGTCCACAGAAATCTCATTTGGCACATGAGCAGTCTTCAAGAACTTGATTAAGGCTTTAGCATGAGCCTCAGAACACAGCAGCAAAGATAACATGGAGATTTTGGAGGGAGTATGCCCCAATTGGTCAACAATATCATAATCACTCTTGCGAATGATCTTCAGTACTTCTTCTATCTGTTTAGAAACATTTTCAGCAGTCGGTGCCTCAGCTTGTACAGGTTCAATCACATGACCTTTGCCCCGAGCCTCAGTACTTGGCCCAGCAGTGGAGGTAGTAGTTGGAGTAACTGCACTTTTGGAGGTAGCTTGAGGGGAGAAAACTCTTCCACTTCAAGTAATCTTACTAGATCCAACAATGTTATCAATATCAAGACCAACATCAGTAACAGGGGCATCAGCCAGAGGTTCTTGTTTAACACTGTGGATATAAACGTCAGAACCATAACTCCAGGGTATAGCTTTATCAGAAGTATAAGGAACAGGGCCAGGAGTGGTAATGATCATGGGAGCCATTCTAACTTCAGCAACAGTCTTCACAAGGCCTTCATCAGTAATCCTAATAGGACCTTTAGAAGTGATCCTGACAGGGCCTTCAGAGGTAATCTTCACGGGTACTTTATCAACCATAGCTACATCTTCAAGCTTGATACTTCGAGTCAGATGTTCACACATACTTTCAACAGAAGGAGTCTTCTCAAACAATATGGTGTAATTGTCCATGAGGAGTTGAATACCATCCTTCAACTTCCAGCAGCTATCAGGTTTATAGGCACAATAGAAACAGTTTTCATTGCAACCTGGAAAGAATCCAGCTTGCACCAGCTTCTTCTTGATAATGGATAGAGGAGTAGTCACATCTGCTACTGAGGAGACATAGGAAACCTCATCAACAACATTAACAGTCTTCTCATGATTGGGCATAGGAGCAGTGATCACATTTGGGGTCCCAGGAGGGTCAAATTCAATTTCTACTGCTTCAATCATGTCTTGAATCTTGTTTTTCAAGACCCAGTAGTTGTTGGTGTCATGTCCCGGACTATTAGAATGATATGCACATCTTGCATTAGGATTGTATCGAGGAGAGGAAGTATTAGGATTCTAAGGAGGATCCCTCAAAGTAATGAGTTCCCCTTTCAACATGTGTTGCAAGGCTTGGGCCAGTGACATGTTGATCTTGGTGAACTGTCTTATAGGCTTCAGTTCATTGTTTTGTTGTGGCTCTGGTGCTGCAGGAGCAGGATTGGAGATGTGAACTGCTCCCACAGATTGGTGACTCCTATTACGACTATGTTGACCATACACATCATTAGACTCCTTCTTTCCACTAGGGGCCTTCTTAGCATTGCTTGGTGAAGAGGAACCCACCTGTATCTTACCACTTCTTATACCACTTTCCACACTTCTCCAGTCATTATCAGCTCAGTGAAACCAGATGATGAGCTTCCAATGAGGTGACTATAAAAAGGACCATTCAGCGTACTCATAAACATATCCACCAGCTCCCTGTCAGTTAGAGGAGGTTGAACTCTGCCAACCAGATCTCTCCATTTCTGGGCATACTCTTTGAAACTCTCTTTAGCACCCATAGACATGCTTTGGAGCTGCATGCGAGTTGGTGCTAAATCAACATTATATTGGTACTGCCTATAGAAGGCCTCAGCAAGATCATTCCAATCACGAATATTAACACTTTCCAGTTGATAGTACCATTCCAATTGAGCTCCAAATAAGATCTCTTGGAAGAAATGAATCCACAACTTCTTATCAGCAGTATGTGGTTGGATCCTTCGGACATAGGATCTTAGGTGCAGCTTAGGACATGAAACACCATCGTACACCATAAAAACAGAAACCTTGAAGCCAATAGGTATAACCACTCAAAAAACTAAACTCAGATCTTCAAAATCAAGCCCAGAAGATTTTTGTAGCTCCATTGCGTTCATTCTGTCTACCAGCATCTTGTACTTCTCTTCACTAGCAGGATCATGATAATAGTTTGCTTTAGAATCAGAATCTTCTACAGTACCATGGAGACTACCTCCCTCTTTCTCAGAATTCTCAGACTCAGAATCCTCAACCTCTTCCTTTGTCTTGATAGGACCTCTGAATCTTCTACCTAGGTTGATAAGGCCTCCTGATTTTCTAGTCTTTTTCTTCTTCTTAGCCAGCAGTGTCTTCAGCTCATCTTGTCCCTTGGACAAGTTCATGATCAGCTCTTGGAATTGTGCATTCTGAGCCTGGAGATCTTTGACAGTCTGTTCAAGAGCCATTTCTGCTGAAATAAACAGCGAGAAGATAAGATACCTGTTCATAAGAAACCTGTTATGCAATGACATGGTATGTAAATGCATATGCAATGCTTTCAAGGACCGCAGGATTTAAATTTGTTTAAACAACCAGAAAGTAAACTTTTATTAGTAATCAATAAACTTGTTTGCCTCTTGGGCTTACAAGAAAAATGAAATGAATACAAAGATGGGGTTTAAGTCTCCCATGGACGTTTCCTCTTTGTGTTGAGGTATGAGTTGAGATTCCTCTCCTCGTGAAGTTGTCTTGTCAGCTCTAGGATTCTTTCTTGACTAGCTTTGAAATGAGTCTCAAAGGTATCCCTTTGCTCCTTCAATTGGATCCAGGACCTCTGTAACTCTTCCATGTCAGTGGGCATGCCTGGATGAAGAATGATATAAGAAGTATCTCCTTCAGCAATAGGCTCCATGGTAACTGGCAGGATGGCAGGATATGGCATCATAAGAGTCTGAGCACGTGCTCGTACCCATCTGAGATAAGGTTCCATAGGAATGGAGTACTTTGGTTCCAAAGTCTTGCGGTCAACCTTGTTCACCTTGCCCTAAGCTCGTATGAACCTTTGACGGTAACCTTGCAGATCGTTGTCGTAGTCGAACACAATACCCTGAATAAGCATGTCATGAGGACCATCACTCCGAGCATAACCAAACTGACGTAGAGCTAAGGAAGGATTGTAGGTAATGCCCCATCTTATGCCAAGGAGTGGCACATTAGGGAACTCCCCACAACGGTCAATGATAGTAACATTCTCCATAGATCTAGAACACCAATGAATATCTGAATATGAAAGTGACATAATTCTCTTAGACCACCTTAACCCTTGTTCATTCTTCATCACTGATCGAGGAAGGTGAGAAATAAACCACCTAGACAATAGAGGTATACAACACATCATAGTTCCTCGTGCCTTCATAGTACGGGTATGAAGAGAGTGTAAGATGTCTCCAAGTAATGTAGGCACTGGAGTGCGAGTCAGAAATATGTTGATGGCGTGTACGTCTATGAAATGGTCTGGATTAGGGAACAATACTAAGCCATAGATTAGTAAGGCCAAGATCTCCTCAAAAGCATCATAACTCATAGCCTTCAGGAACACTTGAGCTTTCTCCATCAATACCTTAGCAAGAATACCCTTAACTCCACTCCTTGTTTCTAGGAAAATGTTTGATTTCTTCAGATGTAAGGCTGCAGCAATGACTTCAGGTTTAGGCTCCTTCTCTAAGCCTGTAAAGGGTCTCTGATCGAGGATAGGTATACCTAGTAGCTTGGAGAACTCTTCCATTGTAGGAACCAGCTGATAATCAGGGAATGTGAAGCAATGATGCTTAGGATCAAAGAACTGAAATAGGACACTCATCATGTCTTCATTGAACCCTGAAGTGACTAGATCCAGTAGGTGACCATGTCTCTTGATGAATTGGGAGTTTTCAGACACTTGAGAGACCAATTCCTTAAGCTTATGAGGTATCCCTACAAAGTTGATCCGGATAGTATTCCTACGAGCAGAAGCCATGACCTGAAACAAAGAACAAAGATAAATCCTTTGGTCCTTAAAATGGTTAGTGAAAATGCTATGCTTATGATGCATGATGATGTTATGATGTTATGCTCAATCACAAATATGTGGTACACACAAACAAGTCACACCATAGCCCTAGGTTTAGAGGCTTGCATGAGGTTTAAAGGTAAGTACCCTCCCCTGAAGTTTAGATGGTTCATCCTGTCCTATAAAGTAACCAGGTTCTAAGGGATCTCAATATCATTGATCCTTCACAAGGGTGGTTGTTCAGTAGGCAACTTACTTGCCAACCAAAACCCTCCAAGTTTAAGACCTCAATGAGCGTAGTATCGAGTATCAACCAACTTTAGTCTTCACCAAAGCCGGCTATCTCACTACTTTCTAAAGGCCAAGATGGAATAACTAGGGTTCTAAATGTTAGTTAGTGTATTGACAACATATGGCAGCCTCATATTATCCTCAACTTGCTTAAGGAACATAAGCACCAACCAAGAAGTCACACTAACTATGGCCACCAGATCAACCATATCGGTATACGCCGTATAGTTTCCTTGGTCAATTGCCATTTACCTAAGGTACACTAGATCCGGGTTAGGATCTTTCACACATAAGAGCCCCCAACAAGTAATGTAAAGCAAACAAATTTAAAGTGATCTAATTCCTAAGGGTATCCCTCTTTTATTAAATCCCCAGCAGAGTCGCCAGTTCTGTAACACTGTGGAAGAACTGACTTTCTATAAATGTTGCGGATAGCAAGAGTCGCCACCGACTTTTATTTTATCCAAAAGGAAAGGACATAAAAGAACAGGAAAGACCTTAAAAGATTTTGAGTTCGGGGGGTAGGTTATATAAAGGGAAGGTGTTAGCACCCTTTATATCCATGGTTATCCATGGGCTCTTAGTTACTTAGCTCACTTTGTTTGTTTGCAAGAGTGTAGTGTGTGATTAAAAAAAATTTCTAAGTACTTTGTAATGATCCTCGTATGGATGTATACAAAGCCTTTTTTTTGAATATTTATTTGAAAAGTGTGGTGTGAAGAGTATTTTGAAAGGTGAGCAAGTAATTAAGAGAAACCTACCCTATATTAAGTCTTTACTGTTCTTATGTTCTTTCAATGGTAAGACTATCCCTATTATTAAGGAATAGGTAGTCATTACCTTGGATGTGAAGGGACATGTGTAGGGACATCTGGATATAGGAAACTGTAGGGTGTCTTTAGCAATTAGTAGGGACTTATCATCTTTTATTTGAAGGGACAAGATCATTTATCGTAGGCAACCTCGAAGGGACTTGATCTTATAAACTGAAGGGACTTGATGATATTTATGAAGGGACTTTGCTTAAGACACCCTACTTGACCTTTTGTATAAGGAAACTGAGAGGCAACCCTAGGAGGTGCAAGATGGCGATCAAAGATCGACTTACGTGTGTGCATGTTCATATTCAAATATTTATCTTATTTAAGTTAATTATTCTAAGTTAATTTATTTACACATAGTTATACACTCCCTAAATTACTAACCATACAATAAATATATTTATAATAAAAATAAAGCAAAAATATAAACCTAAAAATATTACAAGGCTTTGGGACAATTACAATATAATCGAGAAATAATAATAATGATAAACAGAAATAATAATAAATAAATAAGCAATAATTAAATATTAGTAATAATAAAAAAAATAAGAATAAAGGTTAGAAGAATAAAATAAAAGAAATAAGAAATTAGCAAGACAAATTAATATTAGAAAAGTTTGTAAGAATCAATTAGAAAAATAAGATTAATAATAAACAAACAATAAACTATTTACATATTAAAATAAGAATTAATTAGGTTAAATATGGTTTTAAAAAAAATAGGTTAAATATTAGGGTTAATAAAAAATTAGGGTTAAGAATTAGGGTTAAGAAAATTAGGGTTCAGAATTAATCTAAACCTAATTATTTAATTTATTTACAAATTAATTAAGATTAATTTAATGGGATATACATATATATATATATATATATATATATATATATATATATATATATATATATATATATATATATATATATAATATTTACAAGTTATAAGAAATTATTTTTTTAAAAAAATAAAGTTATTATGATTTATAAGCAAAATGTTAATTAATATAATTGGTTAATTACTTAATTAAGAAAATAATTAGTTATAATATAATAATAAAACAAAATAATAAGAAAGAAAAGAAAATAAAACCAAATTTTCTCCAAAAATGCCAGGGTTGGGAGTTGAACCCGCGTCATTGCCTCTGCAGCCTTAATCCCTAGCCACTAAGCCATGTGCATTTTCCTGTTAATGAATTAGAACCTAATAATAATATTTGTAAAACAACAGAATAAAATAGGTTAGCAAAAAAATGTTGAAGGCTGGGTTCGAACCCACGCCCTTAATGTTACAAACAAAACTTCCCACCATCAGGCCAACTGCGCGTTTGTGATGTTTAAACAAGTAACATTCAATAAATATTAAACCTGCGAAATTAACGAAAAGTGTTAAAAAAAATATTGGTGAAGCCAAGGATCGAACCAAGGTCCTGCGTCTCCCAGCACCAATGCCCTTACCAACTGAACCATCAACTTGTTGTGATATATATATATATATATATATATATATATACGAAACAAATAAATAATAAAATAAGTTTAAAATTTGAATCCTGAAGCGCTCGAATTCCATCGTCTTCAACCTCCAGCCTGCAAATTTACCTGCAAAATTTGTTAGGGATTTTGCTACGACCTTGATTTCGTAGGTAAACCAGCGTTTTCATAAACATCATAAACATGTACAATTGGTCCAAATTGAACACACAAATCAATTCCCCATATGTTTTACAGTTTGCCTATGTTGTCCAAACAGTTTTATACGGTCTAAATCAAGAGTTCCCAAATTGAAACTTCAAACCCTAACAATGGTGATTCTCGGTACTTGCACGAAAACTTCAAACAAACCAGCCAACAATGATGTATAGAACACTATGAATAACATAAATCATCAAAAACCATTAAAAAACCAAGAATCTATGTATTCGAAAAATTAAAGAATGCACAAAAAATGTGAATCGGTATATGCATATGAACACGTTTTTGATGGTAAAAATGATTGGGATGTGTTCAGTAAGTGTCAAAGAACATATTTCAACCTTAAACTTGCTTTGAAACCAACCCAAAAGCCAAAACTGAAAACTTGTTTTCTTGTCAAATTTTGAAGTTGGTGAGTGGTGTTTTAATCCTATTTTTCGTGTCCTCAGCATTGGCTTGTGTTGTATATTTATAATAGAAGCAAATTAGGTCAAAAAATCAATCCATTCTTTGGGCTTTTAGATAGCTTGATCATGAAGAAAGATATGATTCAAAAAGTGAGAAAAAATCAAATATTTTCATGCCTCAAAGGCTTTACACGAAATTTGATCTTCTCAATCAACATTAAATGATATCTCAATCATTCTAGAACCAAAATCAGATTTTTTAATTGACTTTTTGTATTTTATTTTCATTAAAATTGAATTTTATTAAATAAAATCCAACATAATAAAATATAAAATATGGAAAAATAGTCAATGGGTCGTGTATGACCTTATCCTTGAGATTGGATTGGAATTTGGTAGGCCCATTTGGCAAAAATTGGTTTTAAGACTTCATTTGCTTCACATACCTCTCAAAAATTTCCCAACTTTGTAAAGGCACAAATCCCTCAATTTTAAGGCTATGAAGGTGTTATTGGATATTTTGGAAAACTTAGAGAGTCCTCTAACTAACCTCTTTGGTCTCATGTCCATATCTTTTACCATTTTCAAGTTATGCCCTTTGGAAGATGTTGACTTTTTGTTGACTTTTGAAATGACCTATAATGTTTTGGCTCATACCTTTCAAATGAAGCATTTTTAGGCTTGGCTTGTGAGACACAAAGTTGTAGAGAATTCAATTTCCTTCAAAATGAGCTTTGGATGGGAAATTTTTGAAGAAGCATGTGAAAGTTATGGCTGGTCAAAGTTCAGTTGACTTTTCCTGTGAAAACCCTAATTTAGAAACTCCTGATTTTTGATGATCTGAAATCTCCTTGATGAATCATGATCAACCCTTGATCAAATGATGAATTTTACTTCATAAACTTGATGTTGGAAAAAAATCATGAAGTTTGACTTTGGTTTGACCACAGTTGACCTCAGTTTGACTTTTTAACCACTTTGACTGATTTTTGCATATCTGATCATCTGACTGAGCAAACTTTTTGGGAAAGCCTTGAAACTTGACATAGGTATTCTTGAAGACATGTGTGATGTTATGAAGATCACTTGAAACCTTGAAAGTCCATTTATCCTGATGAAATTCAAAACCCTAGTTTAGGGTGCATTGCTTAGGAGGAGGCTTTGTCTGAGGGAATTTCCAAACTTTCTGACTAATTGTGAACCTTGTGAACCTCTTGGGATACCTTGTGAACCTTGTGAACCTTGAGAGGATCCTTGGGACACATTGCCTTAACTAGGGGAGTGTAAACACCCCAAATTTGCCCTCACTAAGTTCACCCCATGGCTTGTGATCTTTCATATTTGCATTAATTTAATCATATCATATTATATTGAATTTTTGTTTCATCTGCATAGTTCAAGTTCATCTGCATCTAAGGGTTTGTGATCTGAGCAATCCAAGGATCAGCTGAGCCACTCCATAGGTTTCCAATCATTCCAAGAGGATCCATGTATGTTCAATCATCATTTTATATCCCCCAAAGATTAAGAAAGTCAAAGAATCACAAGAACTGGCAAAGCATGGAAGCAGAGCTAGGGTTTAACTACACAGATGACCTAAAATTAGGGTTTTGGTTTCAGAGGCCATAACTCCAATTTTTTTGGCCATTCTTGTTTCTAATGGTCTCAATATATTATAAGGATCATGTGTACCAAGTTTGATGAAGAAATTCATTGTGGAAGTCATCTGATCACTGGGTAACTTCTTGAGCAAGCCAGAGCAAAATCAGGGCATCTGAGGCCCCCCAACATGGAACCAAAGTGGATTTTTCATCAAATTGAGGTTATATGATCTTTATTTGATCATTGAAGAGCTTAGAAGATCACAAATTTGAAGAAAAGTGAGCTAAACCAAAAGTTGCCAAAAATGGAAATGACTTGTAATGTAAACTTTCCATTTTTGGAAAGTTTTTCAACCTCCTCTTTCTCAACCAAAAATGCTTCAAATGAAAAATTGTTGGTCATGAAAGTTGTAGATTGGATCATTCCCTTTTCAAAAAGTACAATAACAAGATCTAATTCATTTTGGAACTCAAGATATGGCTTGTCAAAGTTGGCAAAAATCCCATAATTTTCAAGAATGCACCAAAAGGGATTCTTTGCAAAACCACTTATCAAGGCTTTTTGTGACTTCAAACACACTTCAATGTATCATAACATCATAGTGCATTGCCTTTAGATCAGAAGTTCCCAAAGAATTGCAAGATTGCATGCCTTGAACATCAAGATTTCTCAAAAGGGTCCAAACTTCACATATTTGCAAAAGGTCCCATAACTTTGCTCCCACATGCTGAATTGCCTCAAGATTGATTTTATGGACATCCTTGAAGTCAGCTGCGCATGGACATGCCCAAAGGCCAGTTGCATCCTTGCACATACCTCAAGTACACAAGTTGATGACTCTTTGCAAGAAGGCCATACCAATCACCATAGGGCACAACCACTTCTCTGACCTATCACAACTTGATATGTGGACCAAATGCTGACCATAACACACAAGAACACAAGCTGAAACCTAAGAATCAAAAAAGTTCCCAAAATCTCTCCCTCTTGCATTTTCCTCCGAAACTCATAGCTCACTTACTCAAACTCAAAACCAATTCCACCATTCATCTCTAAATCACTCACTGACCCCAAAGCAACCCTCAAATCAGCCAAGAACACACCATACACCAAATACGATTTTTGACCAGTTGGATTGCTACCACTCAAACCAGCCATTCTCAAAGCTTTCCAAGCATTGCAACTTCTTCAGGGAGGTCATTAGAGTCATTTTGCACCAAGGAAGTGGCCAGAAAGCTCAAGGGTGAAAAGCTCCACCTCAAGTAGCCGTCTGAATTTATTTTTCCAGAACCTCTTTTTTATGTTACAAAATGAATATGCATGCTTCACTGGTCATTCTGAACTTTGAATTTTTGAAAATGGTGTAGAAATGAGCTTGTACTGAATCTCTGAAAATTTTGCCATGTTTGATCTTTTCTTCGAATCATGAGTTTGAGTGAGAATAAATGTGATTTGAGGGTAGATTTGAGTTTAGGGGAGTGATGGGAGTTAATCTGGAGCTTTAGAGCTCCAGAAATAACCTAGGGAAGAAGTTGGAGATTTTCAGGTGAGGGGGTCACTGGAGAAGACGACCGGAGCTCTTCTCCGGTGACCTGAAAGTCATTAATAGTGTAATTAGGGTTAGGGTTTCTGTTTAAATTTGGACCCTTGGATTGTCATCTCCCGCGTGTGTTGTGTGGCTGAGATCCTTCCATTAGTTTTAATTAGGGATTTAAAAATTAATTAATCAGGATTAATGAGGTTTGAATACTGGCCACAGGATCTGGCGTGCAGTCAACCAAGCATTTCCCAGATTCAATCCCAACCATTCACTTTGCATACTTCTGTTTTATTTAATTTTAATTCAATTGTTCTCATTTATTTTGCATGATTTATTTAAAATAGTAAGAAATTCCAAAAAATATTTTTATTCTGCATTTTTATTTCAAATAATTTTCCTAAACCCAAAATATTTTTTATTTTTATATTTTGCATTAAAAAATCATTTTTAAAATATTTAAATGTTTATTTTAATTAATTAATGAGAATTAATTAATTAAAATATCATTTAGGTTTCTAAATAATCCCAAAAAATTCATATTGCATCTTTAAACATTTAGAGACATTGTCATACCATCCACACAAATTTCTTTTTGGTTTTGAACCATCTTTGATAATTTTCTTGAATTTAGGGTTCATAAAATTCACATTTTAGAACCCTAACTTCAAGAATTATTTTCTGCCTAACCAAGAATGGTATGAAAATGGTTCGTTTTGCATTGATCTTCATTTGACATGTAGTTTCTAGCATAATTTTGTCACTAATTTCTTCTGCCTTTTTGAATTGATTTGCATTTTTTTCCCTTTAGGTACCTTAAAACCCTAGATAGCTTAGAAAAATCATAACTTCCTTAGGGTTAAGAGTTAGGTCTCCTCCTTTGGGGTGTGATATCATATGGGTTTAGGGTTCTTTTGATTTCATTTTCAATTTTTTATCTTGTCATTTGCTTCTGTTTTTGAGTTTTGCATCTCATGTTGTATGAAAACCCTAATTTCTCATCTTCTCTTGCATACAACTTGCATATGCTTGCATTCATGAACTTGCCATGGCATTTCTTGCATCCACATGACTACTAAGACATCATAGGGCACATTAGAATCATGCTTGATCATTTCTTCATCCATTTTCCATGTTATGCATCCATTACATTCCATGAGCATTCATGAACTTTCATGCTTCTCTCATGCTTCATTTGCATTCTCATCACTTGTATGATCATTCACAACTCTTGACATACATTTACATCATCCCTTAACATCATTTACACCATGAACATGCTTCTGGTTTTGGTTTGTAACCTTGCATTCATTTCATTTTCATTTTCACTTCATTTCTTTATGCTAACTTTTCAGGTGGTAAGTATTTGGGAAGTGAATTTGCCTTCACTTCTCACAATCTCTTCTCATCTCTCTTCTGCATTAATTTCTGCATTTTGCTTTTGCTTTAGAGTGAGCTTGCTCATTCATGTTCCTTCTTCACTTTCTTTCTTCAAGCAACTTATCTTCTTAAGTGAAGTAAGTTGACTTGCTTCTTTTGCTTCTCCTCCTTTCATCTGCTTCTTCCTTTGTGGCTCTTCTTGAAGATCTCTTGCAAGCCTCATAAACTCTAGGAACACCCAAGCATGTTAACAGCTAGGGTTTGATTAGTCCCCCCATTAGTTTTACCTTTGTGTCATCTTTTGTGTCTCTCTTCTCATCTCTTAATCAGGGACTAAACCTTTAAGGTTTTAAGGCTTTGTGATTAAGGTTATACCTGCATCCTTCTCTTAGGATGGAGTGTATAACTTTAATCCTAAGTGTTAAACCCTTAATATGTTTAAATCCCTAAGTCAATTCATCTAATAATCACTAAGACATCAATCTTGTAACTTGGGCCTTGCATTAGGGTTCTAATTCTTCCTTAATTGGTTAAGAAGGACTAACCCTAGTGTTAATGGACAAGTCCCCCTCAAGTTGTCTTACAAACCATAAAATCCACTTCTTAATCTTATCATTAACTAAAATCCACTTTAATAAAGGTTTTGTTTTCTCATGAGGTTAATCCCTAATCATGGATTAAGTTGAGGTATCTTCCTCAGCTTAAATGCTCTCATCTATTATCCTTCTATTAGGATGGTGTAATGAGTCCATTAAATCTTTGATTATGTCTTAAACTCACTACTTAACACTAAACAAAAACACCAAAAACATCTAAATAATCACAAGTAGGTTAATGATCTTAATCCTACATCATGGTGATTAAGTGTGAGGTGTTTACTTCATACTTAAGGTATTCTCATTACCCCTAATCAGAGGAAAGATTTGATGAGTTTACTAACCCTTGGTTTAGGCTTAAGCTCATTTTCTTATGACAAACTCCAAAAGCAATAAAAGATTGAAAACTCAAAAACAAACAATAATCGTCTCCTCCGGGATTCTTTTCTCACCTCATTCACTCATAAACGAGAACTCGCTTCTTCCGTCTGATGCAAGACAGTTTGCACCTGAGCCAGACAGGTCATATACTTGAGCATAGATAAGTAAGCAGTTCACAAGTCAATTTATGTTTCAGTCTCTTTGAGTCAAACTACAGTGTTCTGACTTCCTCATTGCACGAGAGGATACGTAGGCATAACTTAACTGTTATCGAACAAAAGTCTCTGTATATTCCCCCTCTTCCAGCATTATTCTTTTAAGCCTCATTCCTGAGCAATTCATTTCACATCTCTTTTGCACTGACACCTGTACATTATTTTCTGGCTTTTGCACACAGATAGCACTGACACTACCCCTTTGAAACACAAACTTTCAAGCGTAGATCCCGTCGAGTACGACGGACAATCTGGGTGCTAATACCTTCCCAGGTTGTAACCAACCCCCTTTCTCAGTTTCTCTGGTTCGCAACCGTCTTATCCATCTTTTCCTAGGTTTATGCAGCATTACCTTTCCTTCGGGATAAAAATGCCTAGCTGAGACTCTATTCATTTCACCTTCATTTCCTCTTTCGCCGACCGTTCGCGTCTGTACCCTATCTGACCCCGTGTCTTTTAGCGGGAGCGACAGCTTGGCGACTCTGCTGGGGAAGTATGCTGCAACCAGGGCTTCTGGTTCTTTTGTGGGTTCCTCCTAGCGCTTGTTTGATTTGTGTTTACGGGAGTGTTATGTGCTAATTGTGATTGTTTATTTGCTTTATTTATTGCCTTATGTACAGTTTTATTTACTGCTTTCTTTACAGTTTTTTATACATCATACTGTCATTATCATTGCTGGATCTGGCTTCTGTTTTGGTGGGTGGGGTTTCACTGAGTGATTAAGGTCCTATACCTGGGACCTGAGTGACACCTAGGCTAGAGTGGTTCATGTTCTTTCCCATTCCATTTCGGTCTGGTGCGGGAATATGAAACACGATTCAGATGTGGGTTTCTTCTTGAGAACTCTGTGCTACAGATTTCCTGTAGTGCTAGGGCTATCTGGGAAGCCTGCTAAGTCTGGATGACCTTTATTTTGACCTTCAGAATCTGGGGTGAATTAGAGGAGGATCCTTTATGGTTACTGTAAACACTGTACCTCCAGGTTAGAAGTGTTTACACTTCTCATAACTGATCCAAGTCTGAGGATCCTTGTTCTAGAACATTACATGTGAGGGGGTTGGGTTGTTTACAGGTTTGCAGGAACCCTTGGCCACATCATACCCTGTTACTGTATTGTTTAAGAGTACTTCAATTTGGACAGTTCTTGTGATTAACCCTGGACACGTGACTCTTTATTTGAGTCCCCTACCCTGGTTACTGGATTTCTGAACCTCCATCCGGATCTTTGAACATACATGGACCTTATACCAAGACAGATAATCAGATCCAACTCTTGATCACAAACCCTTACATATCATTTGCATATATCATCATTGAATCATTTAACATTTGTTTATTTATTTTTCAGGGTATCCATCATATCATATTTGGTTTGGTTTTGACCCCTTCTACTGCTTAGACCTCTGCTTCATTTATCTTCTTCAGCATCTGCTTCAGTTATCTCCCTTATCACCTGCATCAGTCTATCAGAGACTTACCTCCAGCTTCTCAGTCTGTGATCTTCATCAGGATTTGACTTCATCTTTTTCATCAGCACTCATGGATGTTTCAAGGAAAAGCAACATATATTATCACTTTTTTGAGCCCACCTTGACTGGTATCAGGCATGTCCAGTCTCTTATCACACTTGACCACATCCCACTATTTAGAGAGCACTATGGGGGAATTTTAGACATGGTCATGGATCTTGATTCTTCTCAGAGGAGCATGATCCACACATGCTTGCAGTTTTATGACCCTCCACTCAGATGCTTCACCTTTCCTGATTTCCAGGTGGGGCCTCTGTTGGAGGAATTTTCCTTGTTGATTGGAGTACCTATCATAAGGGGGATCCCCTTCAACCCATAGATGAATGCTCCCAGAAGTGAAGAGATAGCAAGGGCATTGCATTTGGAGCCTGCCCTCATTGAGCAAAACTTGACAACCAAAGCTGGGATTCCTGGCTTACATCTGGACTTTTTGATTTCTCAGGCCACCCTGAAGGCTGCATTGGGGGAATGGAAGGCAGTCTGTGCACTTTTAGCCCTCAGCATATATGGGGTTATATTGTTTGCAGATGAGCCCAAATTTGTGAGTAAGAATGCCATCCACTTGTTTCTACTGAGGAACCCAGTACCTACATTGCTGGGAGACTTCTACTACTCCATCCATCAGAGAAATGAAAAGCAGAGAGGGAAGTTAGTCAGATGCTGTGCTCCTTTGTTCTACTCTTGGCTACTCAGGCACTTTCCCAAATCAGATGCCTTATTGAACCCACATCAGCAGAGGAATTGGGCCAAGAGGTTCATTGCCTTAACATCAGATGATATCAGATGGTGCACCCAGAGCACCAAAGGCAAAGATATTATTATCAGTTGTGGGCAATACCCTAATGTACCTCTAATAGGAGTAAAAGGTTGCATCAACTACAACCCTTTACTATTTAAGAGACAATTGGGATATGCCTTGGTTCATCCTCCCAGAGGACAGAATTTAGCTGAGACCCTATACTGTGAAGTTCAGCCTAACTCAGTTGTTGTCAAACAAGCTGCCTGGGCTTGGGATAACATCCAGACCAAAGGGACAACCATCCTTGGAAGGTGTAACAATATTGCTTCAGCCTAGTACTCTGACTGGTCCCGTACTAGAGCTCAGATCACCGGGATGCCTTTCACCTTGGAAGACACACCTGGACCTTCTACAGTATAGCCTGCAACAACTGTTAGCCTGGAGGAATTTGAAAAGCTGGAAGAGAGGAATAATCAGCTATCTGAAGCCCTGAAGAAGACTCTCTGGGAGAGAAATGACAGTCGTCTGGACATTGAAAGATTGGAAAGGCTCAAGACTGAGCATCTGACAAAGATTGAGAGGACATATGACTACATAAGGAAAGCAAGAGCAGGGGAGCTGGTTTTGAAGAATGCCTGCAAGGAGGCCAAGATTCAGAAAGCTAGGGTTGAGCATTATTTGGAGGAAAGCCAGGCTAGGTGGATCAGGATCACCGAGGCCCGTGCACAAGAAGACCAGAGGACTCAGGCCAAAATTGAGCAGTTGGAGGATAATGAGAAGAAGCAACAGGAAGCTTTGTTGGCAGCCCAAAAGGAAATATCAGAGTTAAAACTCCGGGCGGGGTTAAAGAGATCAAAGGATCAGGACAGGCATAAGAAGCTGACTAATGCCATTGCTACAAGGAATCTCCTCATTAGTACAATTATAGAGCACCCGGCTGGTCCAGTGACGGAGGCCCTCCTGAAGGAAGTCAGGGAGGATGACTTTGGATTGGATGTCTGATTCCTTTTGCTTGAATTTTCTTTTGATGTACTTTTTTCTTTTGGTTGTTGTATTTTTGACCCACCATGGGCATGTATTGTAAACAGACTATGTATTTTCATCATTTTTTAATATATCAATTTTTTATATTTTTGGTGGGCTTTCTCTCAACATCATCAAGCATTTCCTCGAGGTCTGGAAATGTCAAAACCAAAGAACCAAACCGGATACCTTGGAAGATAAATAAGCATATTGCATTGCATACTAACATTTTCTTTGTTTTGTAGGTTTTTGTTTGTTATTTTGTTTCTCACTTTTTTGTGGTTTCAGGAAACATTGCTCGTCGCAGAGTGTTCCCTGTCAACTGCACACACCGGTACCCAACGCGAAATAACCTTCCAGGCATTCAAATGGATCAGGTACAGCAGGACCTGAATGAAGTAAGAAATCAAATGGCAAATGAAAGGGTTGAAATGAGAAACCAAATGTCCCATTTTATGGCTGTGATGACTGGCTTAGTTCAGAGCCAAGAAAGGCTGAGAGAGCTGGTAGAAAGGCAGACACCTAAAGAGCCCCACCTTGGAACAGGAGGAACCAACAATAATGAATGCGGGCAGCCTCGCATCGACCCACCAGAGTTTGGGCCCCATTTGAACCCACATGTTAATATCCCAAGGAATATTCAAGGAAACACTGCTGCAGGTAGGATCTTGCAAGAAGATCCTCAGGAGGAGCAGTTCACAGTTATTGGGGCTGGGGATGAGGTGTATGACAGAAGGCTGGATGAGATTGCTGAAAAACTAAGGTCTTTGGAATCCCAGAATTCTTTAGGCTTTGACGTAATGGATATGGGGCTGGTAGATGGGGTGAGGATTCCCCACAAATTCAAACCCCCATGCTTTGAAAAATATAATGGTACCTCCTACCCGTGTACTCATCTACAATCTTTCTTTGGGAGACTCAAGGCTTATACCATGGACGAGAAGTTATGGATGTTCTATTTTGAGGACAGCCTGACTGGGGCATCAAGAGAATGGTATTCGCACCTGACCAGGGCCACTATAAGATGTTGGAAAGACTTGGCTGAAGCCTTTATCCGGCAATACCAGTACAACCTAGACATGGCTCCCAATAGAATTCTTCTAATGGGCATGTCTCAGTCTTCAAGGGAAAGCTTTCGGGATTATGCTCAGAGGTGGAGATAGCTTGCTGCTGCTATCCAGCCACCCTTGTCTGAAAGAGAAATGACTGACATGTTTATGAACACCTTGCAAGGAACTTATATTGACAGACTTGCTGCTTTCTCTTCCACCAGTTTTGCCGATGTAGTTATAGCTGGTGAGAGAATTGAGAGTCTTTTGAAAATGGGCAAAATCTCTGACAACGGTGCAAGCTCCTCCAACAATACAAGAAAACCTTTTTCAGGACCCCGAAGGACGGGTGAAACAAATGTTATTCATTCAGGCAGGGGCAGACCCCAATATTCTCACAGATCAGTAGCAGTCGTTACTATCCCGGCTCCAGCTCCACAACAAACATTGTTTCCTCAACAACAACAACAACATCACTATCAGCAACAACCGCACTTTCCGCAACAAAGATCGTATAACAACAACAACGGAAACCAACAGCAGTACCCCTTTCAACAGAGGCCATCTCAGGCAAATAGGGTGATTGATCCCATCCCTATGCCTTATGCCGCTCTACTGCCACAACTCCTGAAGCTCAACCTGGTTGAGTTAAGGATGTTGGCTCCACCAGATCCTCTTAATCTCCCAAAGAATTATGATGCTAATGTCAGGTGTGCCTTTCACTCCAACGCACCTGGTCACAATACCGAGAAATGTAGAGCCTTGCAAATGAAGGTTCAAGATCTGGTCGATTCCAAAGCTCTCAATTTCTCACCTCCTCCAAATGTTAACAGGAACGCTATGCCTAATCATGGTGGGCCCAGGATTAATGCCATAGAAGAGGACCAACCATCTGTACTAATTGATAATGTTGCACAGATTCAAACACCGTTGGCAGAAGTCAAAGCTCAACTTTTAAGATGCAAAGTGTTCCCGGGCAGTGAGGCCTGCTGCGAATCGTGCAAAACTGCTATTAATGGTTGTAAGAGGCTAAGGCTTGGCATATATGGCCTTTTCAGAGATGGAATTTTGCAAATTACCACAACGGCTCCTACAACATCAACAACTCTTCCTTCAGCAACAACGGATCCTCCTACAACATCAATAATTCTTTCTTCAGCAACATCATATCCTCCTACAACTACAACAACTATCATACCCACTGATTCATCCACAACTCCAGCAATCACTCCATCCATTATTTCAATAGATTAGAGTTCAGCAACATTTACTTCTACAACATCAGCACCCATCTTATCAACGGAAACGCCTACAACACCAGCAAACACTAATGAAGATGTCTCAATGGTCACGATCTATTATGACCCAGCAAATGTTCATCCCAACAACAATTTCCAACAACAAACTGCAACACCTCCTGTCAGATCTCCAGTCACAATCTATTACGACCCATATACCACCACGGTTCCTTCCGCTGCAGCAATCAGTCCGGTCACCATTACGGTGCCTGGACCTGTTCCTTATGAAAGTAGTAATGCCATACCTTGGCACTACGGCTCTGATATATACTACGACAGAAAGAAGATCACTCTAGATTCATCAACCTCTTCACCACAAGTTGACAATGTTGGGGGAGGAGGAGGCTTCACCAGAAGCAGAAGCCTTTTTTCCCCACAAATACCGAGACCCAATGCTGAAGCAGAGGCTGCTGCTAAGGCAAAAGGGAAGAATGTGGCACTTGAAGAGCCAGCTGTTAAAGAAACTCCGAAGACGTCTTTTGAACAAGAGTTGGACGAGTTCATGAGAATAATAAAAAAGAATGATTACAAAGTGGTGGACCAGCTTCGTCAGACACCCTCCAAAATCTCTATATTATCATTGTTAATGTGTTCCGAAGCCCATAGGAATGCACTGTTGAGAGTCCTGCATGCAGCCTACGTGCTGGAAGAGATTACGGTTAATCAACTGGAAACAGTGGTTGCAAATGTTAACACCAGTCATGGACTGGGCTTCACAAATGCTGATTTAACGACGGAGGGACGCAATCATAACAAGGCTTTACATATCACCTTAGAATGCAAAGGTGCTGTTCTTTCTCATGTACTGGTAAACACTGGGTCTTCGCTCAATGTCCTCCCAAAGAAAGCCTTGGTGAAGCTGGAGTATGATGGTTTGGCATTACGTCCAAGTAACTTGGTGGTGAGAGCATTTGATGGCTCTAAGAGATCAGTGCTTTGAGAGATTGATCTACCTGTGATGATTGGCCCACAAACCTTTAAAACTACTTTCTTCGTGATGGACATACAGTCGGCCTGCAACTGTTTGTTGGGTAGACCCTAGATTCATGCCGCTAGCGCTGTTACATCTACCCTTCACCATAAATTAAAATTTGAGTGGGAAGGCCAGATCATCACAATCTGCGGGGAGGAAGACATTTTCTTTAGCCAGCTGGCTACTTACAAGTATATAGAGATGGATAGGGAGATCCATGAGACTATGAGTCAAGGGTTTGAGGCCCTTAACATCAATGAAGCAACTGTTGTGTCTGGAAATTCCATCAATTCATATCAACAAGCCCAGAGAGTTGTTGAGGAGGGTACCGCTCAAGGCTAGGGCAAGCTGCTGCCAGTAGAAAAGAAAGAAGACAGATTCGGGTTGGGTTACAGACCAACTCGACAAGATCAACCGGAGGCTGCAACGGAGCCCAAGTTTGTCAGCGGGGGAATGCTTACCCTGGATGCTGTGAACAGTCTGGAAGACGAGGAAGAAGACGAATGCAACCTGGAAAGCTGGATACGTCCCAGGATCCCGGGGAACCAAGTCTCTAATTAGTCTTCCCAGGAAATTATAAGAGTTACTCCTGCAGAGTAATTATTATTTCCTGTCTTTTAAGCATGCATCAATTCCTGCATCTTGCCCAAGATGTCAGGACTCATTTTGTAATCGGGCCATCTTGTATTTTGTGCAAACGATCAATTAATGAATATCAGGACATCTTTTGCAAACAAGTCTCTTTTTCGCTCACTGTTTTTCATTTTTCATTTTTTGTACAAAACAATAAAATGGCAATGTTTTCAAAATTTTCACTTTTTTAAACAAGATAAAACTGATCACTAAAATGAACAAATCTAAAGCCTTGCAGAGAGTGCCCTCCAGACTGCACCGACAACGACACTGTTATGACTTCGTATGACTTCGACAATCCGATTAATCAAGCCGATGAAGGGGTTAAAGAAGATTATGTGCTACCTGAAGAGCTAGCCAGACTTCTAAGGCAAGAGGAGAAGGTTATCACTCCTCATCAGGAGGAGGTTGAGACAGTAAATCTTGGTACCGAAGAAGACTTGAAAGAAGTGAAGATCGGGGCCCGTCTGCAAGATTCAGTGAAGGAACAACTTATTGACATGTTGCAAGAGTATGTTGATGTCTTTTCTTGGTCCTACCAAGACATGCCAGGTCTGGATACCGACATTGTTATGCACAAGCTGCCACTAAAAGAAGACTGTCCTCCAGTAAAACAGAAGCTACGCCGTACTCGTCCGGATATGGCCATGAAGATAAAAGAAGAGGTGCAAAAATAGTGGGACGCCGGTTTCCTTGTTGTAACTAGTTACCCGCCGTGGGTTGCTAACATTGTACCAGTGTCTAAGAAGGATGGCAAAGTACGGATGTGTGTGGATTACCGGGATCTGAACAGAGCTAGCCCGAAAGATGACTTCCCTTTACCTCACATTGATGTATTGGTCGACAGCACGGCTCAGATCTCGGTATTCTCCTTCATGGATGGTTTTTCAGGATATAATCAGATCAAGATGTCACCTGAAGACATGGAGAAGACAACTTTCATCACACCCTGGGGCACATTCTTTTATAAGGTAATGCCATTTGGACTGAAGAATGCTGGTGCCACTTATCAACGGGCTATGGTAACATTATTCCACGACATGATCCACAAAGAAATTGAATGTTATGTGGATGACATGATTGCCAAGTCCCTCACAGAAGAAGACCATCTGGTAAATCTGTTGAAACTGTTCAAGCGTCTGAGAAAGTATCAGCTGAAGCTAAACCCCAACAAATGCATATTCGGGGTACGTTCCGGTAAACTGCTGGGGTTCATTGTAAGTGAAAAAGGAATTGAAGTTGACCCTGACAAAGTCAAAGCCATTCAAGAGATGCCTGCACCAAGGACAGAAAAATAAGTTCGGGGGTTCTAGGTAGATTGAACTACATTTCACGGTTCATATCTTACCTCATAGCAACCTGTGAGCCCCTGTTCAAATTGTTTAGAAAAGAACAAACGGTCAGGTGGAATAAAGACTGCCAGAATGCTTTTGACAAAATCAAGGAGTACTTACAAGAACCTCCAATCCTTATGCCTCCAGTTGAAGGAAAACCTCTAATAATGTACCTGACAGTATTAGAAGTATCAATGGGGTGTGTGTTGGGCCAGCATGACGATTCTGGTCGAAAAGAGTATGCAATATACTACCTAAGCAAAAAGTTTACCGACTGTGAACAACGTTATTCACTGCTCGAGAAACCTTGTTGTGCTTTAGCGTGGGCTGCTCGCCGACTAAGACAGTATATGTTGACCCACACTACCTTATTAATCTCAAAGATGGATCCATTCAAGTACATATTTAAGAAGCCAGCACTTACCGGAAGGGTTGCAAGATGGCAAATGATTCTGACAGAATATGACATTCAGTACACATCTCAAAAAGCCATCAAAGGCAGTGTATTGTCCGACTATCTTGCTGAGCAACCCATTGATGATTACCAGCCTATGAGATTTGACTTCCCTGATGAAGACATCATGTTCTTAAAAGCAAAAGATCATGAAGAGCCTGTTCACACTGAAGGGCCTGACCCAGAAGAAGAATGGATAATGATGTTTGATGGGGCTGTTAATATGAATGGTCATGGAGTTGGTGCAATGCTCATTACACCTAAGGGAGTTCACATGCCTTTCTCGGCAAAACTCACCTTTGCATGCACTAACAATGAAGCTGAATACGAAGCCTGTATCATGGGACTTGAGGAAGCCATTGACCTCAGGATCAAGACTTTAATTGTATTCGGAGATTCAGCTCTGGTAATCAATCAGACCAACGGCAAATGGTACACCCACCAAGAGAATTTGATTCCATATTGAGACTACACGAGGAGATTACTGAATTTCTTCACTATAGACAAACTTGAGTATATCCCTCGAGGATGAAAACCAATTTGCATATGCTCTGGCTACCATTTCCTCCATGATCAAAGTTCAAGCTGCCAACTTTATGCCTCGGATTTTAGTGTCCAGACTTGACAGACCAGCATACGTATTCTCTGTGGACATTGCTAAAGATGACAAGCCTTGGTTCCATGACATCAAATGCTTCTTAGAGGATCAAACATACCCACCTGGGGCATCATCCAATGATAAGAAGACATTAAGAAGGCTATCTGGTAGTTTCTTCCTGAATACTGATGGTTCCTTGTACAAGAGAAACTTTGACATGGTGCTTCTCAGATGTATTGATAAGAAAGAGGCAGACTTGTTGATGCACGAGGTGCATGAAGGATCTTTTGGTACCCATGCTGGAGGGCATGCAATGGCTAAGAAATTGCTAAGATCAGGTTACTACTGGATCACAATGGATGCAGACTGTTGTGCCTACGCCAGAAAGTGCCATAAATGCCAGATTTATGCAGATAAGGTGCATGTGCCTCCAAATCCTTCGAATGTGATGTTTTCACCTTGGCCCTTTGCCATGTGGGGCATTGACATGATTGGAAATATCGAGCCGACTGCTTCAAATGGCCACAGATTCATCCTGGGAGCAATTGATTACTTCACCAAATGGATTGAAGCAGCTTCGTATGCAAATGTCACCAGACAAGTGGTAGCCAGATTCCTGAAGAGAGACATCATCTGTCGGTATGGAGTACCCGGGCGAATCATTACTGATAATGGTTCCAACTTGAACAATAAAATGATGACAGAGCTATGCCGAGACTTCAAGATTCAACATCACAACTCTTCTCCTTACAGGCCAAAGATGAATGGCGCTGTTGAGGCAGCTAACAAGAATATCAAGAAGATTGTGCAAAATATGGTGGTTACTTACAAAGACTGACATGATATGCTACCATTTGCCTTGCATGGGTACCGTACCTCAATCAGAACATCCACTGGGGAAACATCGTATCAGCTTGTGTATGGTATGGAGGCAGTCCTACCTGTTGAAGTTGAATTACCCTCTTTACGGGTATTGATGGATGTCAAGTTGAATGAAGCAGAATGGGTCCGTTCTCGGTACAATCAATTGAATCTGATCGAAGAGAAGAGATTAGCTGCAATCTGTCATGGGCAGTTATATCAGAAGAGAATGAAGAAAGCCTTCGATCAGAAAGTCAGGCTTCGAGAATACCAAGTAGGAGATCTTGTGCTGAAAAGACTCCTTCCCCCTCATACAGACCACAGGGGCAAGTGGACTCCGAATTAAGATGGTCCGTTCATAGTAAATAAAGTATTATTTGGTGGAGCACTGATGCTCACTACTATGGATGGTGAAGATTTCCTGTCCCCTGTGAATTCAGATGCAGTTAAAAAATACTTCGCATAAAATGACCCGCTGGACATAAAAACAGAATGTAAGTCCAGGCAAAAAATAGGGCATCCCGGCGAGTCAAAAACAGAATAAAAGACTCGGGCAAAAATAAGGGAAAAATCAAAAAAAATGTACACCCGCTGAGTTGAAAAGCCGCATTGGACAACTCAGGCAAAAATGGGTATCCCGGTGGATTGAAAACCCGAAAGGGGCGATCCACACAAAATTAGGGAATAAGCAAACAACTGCATTCTGAATTCGTCTGTATCACTTAAGACATGGCAAACTTCGAAAGGTTAAAGCATCGGTCAGAATCAACTTTCTTCAGAAAGCAAGATGAGAAGGACGTCAAGGTCATACGGGTCATAGCAAAGGGAAGCTCACTGAAGCGTCATCCACATTGCCAGCACCTTCATTTTTCTCAATTTATAACAATCTCCTCATTTCAGGGGATTTGTTTCTTTGATTGTACTTGCCAATTCAGGGCACACAAATTAATAAAACCAGAATTTTTAGTCACATTTCGTCTTGTACATTTTTGTTTTGTTTGCAAAATGTCCAATATTCATGATATGATACTTGTATAAAACAGATATGCCTTTCTAATAAATGCTTACAGGAAATGTATTTTACTCTCAGGAGTATCTAAACTCCTATGATGGAATCCGGTAAGGGATACCTCGGGGCACTTGTGCGTTTCTTTGTCTTAACAGGATTGCAGGTATTCAATTCGCGACATGGGGCATGCCAAGCATACTTCCTCCCCTAACAGTATCTGGATTGTTTTTCCCCAGCGAAGTTGCCAAGGCATCATTTCTCCAGCACATCTTCAAGAAGCATCAGAAAATGCTCATTTCCCCAGTTGAATTGTAAAGTCTCCTCATCCTCAGCAGGATCCCCACAGAAATCTCTAGGAAGATCGTTCGGTGATTTTTTCCTCCCAACAGAGCGCCAGATCTCTCATCATCAGTAAATACAGGGAACCATTTCCCCACAGAGCTCCAGCTTCTTCCCAGAAGAGAAATGTCTGAAGTTCTCACACAACAAAGTAACAGAAGCTTTCTCGTCCCTAGATGGGTTATATTATTACCAGATAGGTCTATCAGTGATCTAGTTCCCCAAGCAGAGCCATACATCTTATCAGATCTACTAATGATCTCATCCCTAGTTGGGATATCCTGTCACGCAGATCAGTCGGAGGTCTCCACAAGCAGTGGAATCTGAGTCCCGGATTGGTATCTTTTGCATAATCATAGCATTCGCATCATAAATCACCAAAAAAGCGTAGCATTCCGTCTAATACGGAGCATTACGGCAAAAATCAAACATATTGCATGATCACAAGTCAGGTTCGAACCAGTCACCTGCGAATGCCAAGTACCTTATCAACAACGAACAAAGTATGTCCCTTAAAAAAAGAGGTATTCGGTGTACGAAGGGGCTTCTTCTTCATTTCATTTCAAGACCCAAATTAAAGTAAAAGTACGAAACCCTACTCTTCACTTCCCTCTCTTCGTAGCTTCGTGCTCTAGTAGGCAATTCTGACTCACCTTCTAAGCAACTTTGCTGCTGAAAAGGCAACGAAGGATTTGGGATACTATCTTGATGTGGCAACACTGGATAAAATAAGGAGAGGGGATTTTCTGGGTCATATTTCGAGCTCTGATGTGTAGTTATGTTTCGCATAGCCAAGCATTAGTATTGGGTATCATGATGAATGCAGACATTTTGTTGTAAGGTCTCATGTATGTGCCACCATGCACCAGAAAACTTTCGCCCAACAAATAATTATCCACAATATGTCTTTCCCAACACTCGTCCGTGTCATCTCATATATCCCCACAGAAAGCCAAAGCATCCCCTTTGCAATCAACAAACACATGATCATATGTACTTTCGAAACTCGTCCGTGTCATATCATCCCCTACAGATATAGACCAAACTAGTGCTTGTACATTCTCTTGACACCCGTCTGTGTCACCTATCCCCAGCATGGTTACCCAAACACTTATTATAATACACTCTCATTGACGCCCGTCCGTGTCACCCTATCCCCACAAATTTCCTGAACACCTTTTACACGTATAAGTTCATAACTTATACACTTTCTCTTTTGACACTCGTTCGTGTCGCTTTTCCCAGCAAGTTGAGCACTCGCCCGTGTCTTGCTCATACTTCACAATGCTTATTTTTACTCATACAGATACTCGTCCGTATCTTGTATACACACTTATTTCCCCTCAGAGTCGACACTCGTCCGTGTTCTTTGTTAACCAGTTGATACTCGTCTGTATCATCATCTCTGAACATGTGTCCGCGTTGTTTCTACTAATACTCGTCCGTATCGTAGTCTTAAGGATGTTCGTCCGCATTTTTAATCTATACACAGTGTTGAACACTTATACTTTTGCTTCTTAAGAGCGTAAGCACTCGTCCGTGTTTACCATTCACCGGTAAAGTAATTCTTCTGTTATCTGACATTCATCCTATGTCATGATACTTTAGGCAGCTGTACCCTGCCAAGTGATCGTCCTTCACCTTTAGATGACCGTCCCTCATCCTTCTCCCAGCGGAGTCTCCATTATTGAAACCCTTTTATATCCGGCATTCGTCCTATGTCGTGATATTTAGCATCCGTCCCCTGCTAGGTGATCGTCCTTCACCTTCTTGATGATCGTCCTTCATCATTTTATCCGATGGCCGTCCCCATCGTTGATCTTGTTATCTAACATTTGTCCTATGTCATGATAAACCCCGAGAGTAGCTGTACCCTGCTAGGTGATCGTCCTTCACCTGTTGATGATCGTCCTTCATCATGCTTATCCGATGGCCGTCCCCATCGTTGACTTTTTCTATCCGACATTCGTCCTATGTCATGGTATAGAGCAGCCGTCCCCTGCTAGGTGATCATCCTTCACTATTGATGACCGTCCCTCATCATTACTTCATTACTCTATGAACCTGATGGTCGTCCCCATCATTGATCTTACCTTTAATCCCCAGAGAATCTTGTTTCTTTACTTGATGACCGTCCCCATCATGATCTCTTTATTTCCCCAGCATGTCGGCCGTCCCCGTCATTGCTTTACCCCCAGCAGTCGTCCTCTGCTCGATGGTCGTCCTCCATCGCCCGCACTTTATAATCATATTATGTTTTCTTTTACAATTTATATCCCTTTTCTTCTTCTCCCCAGTGAGTGCAAATTTTGGACTGTCTTTGGTATTCAACCACAAGTTATCTTGTTTGTCTGTTAAGCCCGTCGCTTACACCCTGCACAACTAACTCATGCTTGAATAGGGGCAGCTGTAAACACCCCAAATTTTCCCTCACTAAGTTCACACCATGGCTTGTGATCTTTCATATTTGCATTAGTTTAATCATATCATATCATATTGCATTTTTGTTTCATCTGCATAGTTCAAGTTCATCTGCATCTAAGGGTTTGTGATCTGAGCAATCCAAGGATCATCTGAGCCACTCCAAAGGTTTCCAATCATTCCAAGCGGGTTCATGTATGTTCAATCATCATTTTATATCCCCCAAAGATCAAGAAAGTCAAAGAATCACAAGAACTGGCAAAGCATGGAAGCAGAGCTAGGGTTTAACTGCACAGATGACCTAAAATTAGGGTTTTAGTTTCAGAGGCCATAACTCCAATTTTTTTGGCCATTCTTGTTTCTAATGGTCTCAATATGTTATAAGGATCTTGTGTACCAAGTTTGATGAAGAAATTAAGTGTGGAAGTCATCTGATCACTGGGTAACTTCTTGAGCAAGCCAGAGCAAAATCAGGGCATCTGAGGCCCCCCAACATGGAACCAAAGTGGATTTTTCATCAAATTGAGGTTATATGATCTTTATTTGATCATTTAAGAGCTTAGAAGATCACAAAATTGAAGAAAAGTGAGCTAAACCAAAAGTTGCCAAAAATGGAAATGACTTGTAATGTAAACTTTCCATTTTGGGAAAGTTTTTCAACCTCCTCTTTCTCAACCAAAAATGCTTCAAATGAAAAATTATTGGTCATGAAAGTTGTATATTGATCATTCCCTTTTTAAAAAGTACAAGAACAAGATCTAATTCATTTTGAAACTCAAGATATGGCTTGTCAAAGATGGCAAAAATCCCATAATTTTCAAGAATGCACCAAAAGGGATTCTTTGCAAAACCACTTGTCAAGGATTTTTGTGACTTCAAACACACATCAATGTATCATAACATCATAGTGAATTGCCTCTAGATCAGAATTTCCTAAAGAATTGCAAGATTGCATGCCTTGAACATCAAGATTTCTCAAAAGGGCCCAAACTTCACATATTTGCAAAAGGTCCCATAACTTTGCTCCCACATGTTGAATTGCCTCAAGATTGATTTTGTGGACATCCTTGAAGTCAGCTGCACATGGACATGCCCAAAGGCCAGCTGCATCCTTGCCCATACCTCAAGTACACAAGTTGGTGACTTTTTGCAAGAAGGCCATACCAATCACCATAGGGCACAACCACTTCTCTGACCTATCACAACTTGATATGTGGACCAAATGCTGACCATAACACACAAGAACACAAGCTGAAACCTAAGAATCATAAAAGTTCCCAAAATATCTCCCTCTTGCATTTTCCTCCGAAACTCATAGCTCACTAACTCAAACTCAAAACCAATTCCACCATTCATCTCTAAATCACTCACTGACCCCAAAGCAACCCTCAAATCAGCCAAGAACACACCATACACCAAATATGATTTCTGACCAGTTGGATTGATACCACTCAAACCAGCCATTCTCAAAGCTTTCCAAGAATTGCAACTTCTTCAGGGAGGTCATTAGAGTCATTTTGCACCAAGGAAATGGCTAGAAAGCTCAAGGGTGAAAAGCTCCACCTCAGGTAGCCATCTGATTTTATTTTTCCAGAACCTCTTTTTTATGTTACAAAATGAATAAGCATGCTTCACTGGTCATTCTGAACTTTGAATTTTTGAAAATGGTGTAGAAATGAGCTTGTACTGAATCTCTGAAATTTTTTCCATATTTGATCTTTTCTTCGAATCATGAGTTTGAGTGAGAATAAATGTGATTTGAGGGTAGATTTGAGTTTAGGGGAGTGAGGGGAGTTAATCTGGAGGTTTAGAGCTCCAAAAATAACCTAGGGAAGAAGTTGGAGATTTTCAGGTGAGGGGGTCACCGGAGGAGACGACCGAAGCTCTTCTCCGGTGACCTGAAAGTCATTAATGGTGTAATTAGGGTTAGGACTTCTGTTTAAATTTGGACCCTTGGATTGTCATCTCCCGCGCGTGTTGTGTGGCTGAGATCCTTCCATTAGTTTTAATTAGGGATTTAAAAATTAATTAATCAGGATTAATGAGGTTTGAATATTGGCCACAGGATCTGGCGCGCAGTCAACCAAGCATTTCCCAGATTCAATCCCAACCATTCATTTTGCATACTTCTGTTTTATTTAATTTTAATTCAATTTTTCTCATTTATTTTTCCTGATTTATTTAAAATAGTAAGAAATTCCAAAAAATATTTTTATTCTGCATTTTTATTTCAAATAATTTTCCTAACCCCAAAATATTTTTATTTTTATTTTTTGCATTAAAAACTCATTTTTAAAATATTTAAATGTTTATTTTAATTAATTAATGAGAATTAATTAATTAAAATATCATTTAGGTTTCTAAAAATTCCCAAAAAATTCATATTGCATCTTTAAACATTTAGAGACATTGTCATACCATCCACACAAATTTATTTTTGGTTTTGAACCATCTTTGATAATTTTCTTGAATTTAGGGTTCATAAAATTCACATTTTAGAACCCTAACTTCAAGAATTATTTCTGCCTAACCAAGAATGGTATGACAATGGTTCGTTTTGCATTGATATTCATTTGACATGTAGTTTCTAGCATAATTTTGTCACTAATTTATTCTGCCTTTTTGAATTGATTTGCATTTTTTTCCCTTTAGGTACCTTAAAACCCTAGATAGCTTAGAAAAATCATAACTTACTTAGGGTTAAGAGTTAGGTCTCATCCTTTAGGGTGTGATATCATATGGGTTTTGGGTTCTTTTGATTGTATTTTCAATTTTTTATCTTGTCATTTGCTTCTGTTTTTGAGTTTTGCATCTCATGTTGTATGAAAACCCTAATTTCTCATCTTCTCTTGCATACATCTTGCATATGCTTGCATTCATGAACTTGCCATGACATTTCTTGCATCCACATGACTTCTAAGACATCATAGGACACATTAGAATCATGCTTGATCATTTCTTCATCCATTTTCCATGTTATGCATCCATTACATTCCATGAGCATTCATGAACTTTCATGCTTCTCTCATGCTTCATTTGCATTCTCATCATTTGTATGATCATTCACAACTATTTACATACATTTACATCATCCCTTAGCATCATTTACACCATGAACTTGCTTCTGGTTTTGGTTTGCAACCTTGCATTCATTTCATTTTCATTTTCACTCCATTTCTTTATGCTAACTTTTTAGGTGGTAAGTATTTGGGAAATGAATTTGCCTTCACTTCTCACAATCTCATCTCATCTATCTTATGCATTCATTGCTGCATTTTGCTTTTGCTTTAGAGTGAGATTGCTTATTCATGTTCCTTCTTCACTTTCTTTCTTCAAGCAACTTATCTTCTTAAGTGAAGTAAGTTGACTTGCTTCTTCTGCTTTTCCTCCTTTCATCTGCTTCTTCCTTGGTGGCTCTTCTTGAAGATCTCTTGCAAGCCTCATAAACTCTAGGAACACCCAAGCATGTTAAAAGTTAGGGTTTTATTAGTCCCCCCATTAGTTTTACCTTTGTGTCATCTTTTGTGTCTCTCTTCTCATCTCTTAATCAGAGACTAAACCTTTAAGGTTTTAAGGCTTTGTGATTAAGGTTATACCTGCATCCTTCTCTTAGGATAGAGTGTATAACTTTAATCCTAAGTGTTAAACCCTTAATATGTTTAAATCCCTTAGTCAATTCATCTAATAATCACTAAGACATCAAGCTTGTAACTTAGGCCTTGCATTAGGGTTCTAATTCTTCCTTAATTGGTTAAAAAGGACTAACCCTAGTGTTAATGGACAAGTCCCCCTCAAGTTGTCTTACAAACCATAAAATCCACTTCTTAATCTTATCATTAACTAAAATCCACTTTAATAAAGGTTTTGTTTTGTCATATGGTTAATCCCTAATCATGGATTAAGTTGAGGTATCTTCCTCAGCTTAAATGCTCTCATCTATTATCCTTCTATTAGGATGGTGTAATGAGTCCATCAAATCTTTGATTATGGCTTAAACTCATTATTTAACACTAAAAAAAAAAACACCAAAAACATCTAAATAATCACAAGTAGGTTAATGATCTTAATCCTACATCATGGTGATTAAGTGTGAGGTGTTTACTTCATACTTAAGGTATTCTCATTACCCCTAATCAAAGGGAAGATTTGATGAGTTTACTAACCCCTGGTTTAGGCTTAAGCTCATTTTCTTATGACAAACTCAAAAAGCAATAAAAGATTGAAAACTCAAAAACAAACAATAATCGTCTCCTCCGGGATTCTTTTCTCACCTCATTCACTCATAAACGAGAACTCGCTTCTTCCGTCTGATGCAAGACAGTTTGCACCTGAGCCAGACAGGTCATACACTTGAGCATAGATAAGTAAGAAGTTCACAAGTCAATTTATCTTTCAGTCTCTTTGAGTCGAACTACGGTTTTCTGACTTCCTCATTGCACGAGAGGATACGTGGGCATAACTTAAATGTTATCGAACAAAAGTCTCTGTATATTCCCCCTCTTCCAGCATTATTCTTTTAAGCCTCATTCTTGAGCAATTCATTTCACATCTCTTTTGCACTGACACCTGTACATTCTTTTTCGGCTTTTGCACAGAGATAGCACTGACACTACCCCTTTTAAACACAAACTTTCAAGCGTGGATCCCGTCGAGTACGACGGACAATCTGGGTTCTAATACCTTCCCAGGTTGTAACCAACCCCCTTTCTCAGTTTCTCTGGTTTGCAACCGTCTTATCCATCGTTTCCTAGGTTTATGCAGAATTACCTTTCCTTCGAGATAAAAATGCCTAGTTGGCGACTCTATTCATTTCACCTTCATTTCCTCTTTCACCGACCGTTCGCGTTTGTACCCTATCTGACCCCGTGTCTTTTAGAGGGAGCGACAGGGAGGATAAATTTTGGGGTGCAACACATACCACAGAAAACTGCAAAGCTCTGAAGCATTTTGTTCAGGACCTACTGGATTCTAAAGCGAATAATTTCGCTCCTACTCCTAATGTAATACAGAACCCCATGCCTCCTCACGGAGGTATGGTTGGGGCAATTGATGAAGGGGAGAATCTAAACTTGGTGCGTGATGTCAACGACCTGCAAACTCTGTTGAGTGTTGTTAAAGTTTTCTTGTCACATAGGGGTGTTTTTCCTGGGTGTGAAGATGATTGTCCAGGGTGTGTTGAAGCTCCAAAAGGTTGTGAATAGTTGAAAGCAGGGATCCAAAGTATGATTAATGAAGGGGTTCTACAGTTTGACAAAGTTATAAAAGAAAGCGAAGTCTCTACAATAACCATTTTATACGATCCATCTCAAGTTCCTACACGAGCCAGAGTGGCACCGATAAACATCACCATTGCAGGACCAGTAATGTATCAGAGCGATAAAGTCATTCCCTGGAATTGTGGTGGCGAAGTATATTGTAACGGCTAGAAGCAAGAGTTGGCCACGTCTAGCACGACCCCAACTCAAGTAGAAAATGTTGGAGCAGGGGGCTTTAATAGAAGTGGAAGATTATTCACGCCGGAAACACTAAGAAATAGTGTGATACCACCCAGAGACACCGCAGAAGCCCAGGCTAAGGCAAGAGGGAAGCATCCAGTGGTTGTCAATGAGCCCGCACTAGTAACTGATCCAGACATCACCTTTGATAGAGAAGCTGAAGAATTTCTGAGAATTATCAAAAAGAGCGATTACAAGATTGTGGAACATCTTCAGCAGACTCCGTCGAAGATTTCCATCTTGTCTTTGCTAATGTGCTCTGACTCCCACATAAAGGCTCTCTTGAATATTCCGAACAAGGCTTATGTGCCTCAGGATATTTCAGTAAATCAGTTAGAAGCGGTAGTATCTAGTGTCAACGCCAGTCACGGATTGGGCTTTACAGACATGGATCTAACATCTGAAGGGCGTGCTCATAATCGGGCACTGCATATCTCTTTAGAATGTAAGGGTGCAGTACTTTCTCACGTGTTGGTAGATACTGGATCATCGTTGAATGTTCTGCCCAAGAAGGCATTGATGAAGTTGGATTATGATGGAGTGATTCTAAAGCCTAACGACCTGGTAGTCAGAGCATTTGATGGGTCGAGGAAATCGGTGTTCGGGGAGGTGGATTTACCAATTAAAGTAGGTCCACAAATCTTCAATACCACATTCTACGTAATGGATATACAGCCTGCATACAATTGTTTGCTGGGAAGACCTTGGATACATTCAGCATGAGCAGTATCATCCACACTTCATCAAAAGCTAAAGTTCGTCTGGGAAGGCCAAATTGTAACTATCAGTGGGGAAGAAGACATTTTTGTTAGTCATTTTGCTTCATTAAAGTATGTGGAGATGGATGGCGAAATAGTTGAAACTCCATGTCAGGCTTTTGAGCCCCTAAAAATTGAACAAGCATCTTCATTGGCAGCTTCTTCTGAAGAACCAAAGAAGGGGGTTTCCATAGCCTCTTATAAGCAAGCTCTTGAAGTGGTAGAATTCGGGATACGAGAAGGCTGGGGCAGTCCAGTAGAAGTGCCAGAAAAGAAAGATATGTTTGGAATTGGTTACCATCCTGGGCAGTCATCATCTGGACCGAGTGCTAGAGGTCGTCAAGGCCCGATTACTTCACGAGTGCAGGAGTGGTGGATTATGGAAGCCTCAGTGTCGTGCAGGATGATATAGTTGATAGTGACTGTGACTTAGATGAGTGAATCAGGCCTGCTAGTCCAGGGACTCAACTTAGCAACTGGTCGTCTGAAAGGCTTATCTCAGTCACCTCCTTCGAAGAGTAATAATCTTTGTTTTTTTGTCTTTCCTGTACTCAAGCACTATGTCTTGCCCGGGGCATAGTAGCTTTTTGTAAGGGTTCTTTTATTCCTAACACAATTCATAATCATAAATAAAGTTGACGTTTCACATTCATCCATGTTGTTCTTTTCCTTTCATTTTTGCTTTTGTTTTTCAAAAAGAAAGAAAAGTTTTAAAATGGCAATGTTTCTCATTTTCTCAAGCTTTTTCTAAAGCCTTGCATGAATCACCATTCATGCAGGTGCTCGTCACCGGACCTTATCAATGACGACACTGTTATGTGTAAACACCCCAAATTTGCCCTCACCCATTCACACCATGGCTTGTGATCTCTTCATATGCATAAGTTCAATCATAGCACCTCATATTGCATATTTGTTTCACTGCATTGGTTCAAAGTCATCTGCATCTAGGGTTTGTGATCTGAGCCATCCTTGAGCCAGTTGAACCACTCCAAAGGTCTTCAATCACTTCAAAGGGGTCCATGTATGTTCAAACATCATATTATATCCTCTCAAGATCAAGGCAATCAAATAGTCACAAGAACTGAGAAAGGCATGGAAGCAGAGCCAGGTTTAACTACACAGATGACCTAGAATTAGGGTTTTGGTTTCAAAGGCCATAACTCCAATTTTTTTGGTCATTCTTGTTTCTATTGGTCTCTATATGGTATAGGGATCATGCATATCAATTTTCATGAAGAAATTCCATGGGGAAGTCATCTGATCAATAGTTGACTTCTTGAGCAAGTCAGTGTAAAATCAGGGCATCTGAGGCCCCCAATGACCCAACCAAAGGGTGTTCTTCATCATTTTGAATGTGTATGATCTTTATTTGATCATAGAAGATATTAGAAGTTCACAAAATTGAAGAATTTCAAGCCATTTGCAAAGTTGCCTTTTTGGGAAAATGACTTGTAATGGAAACTTGCCATTTTGGGAAACTTTTTCAACCCTTGCTTTTTGATTCAAAAATGCTTCAAATGAGAAAACTTTGGTCATGAAAGTTGTAGAATGGATCATTCCCTTTTCAAAAAGTACAAGAACTCATTCTAATTCATTTTGGATCAAAAGTTATGGCCTTGCAAAGTTGGATAAAATAATTGAAATTTCACTTTTGCACAAAATGGAAAACTTGCAATTTCTCATGACAAGCCTTTATGTGACTTCAATGTGACCTCTAATTATCATACCAATGCAATGCATGATCTAAAAATCAGTTTGGCCCAAAGAATTTCCCATTTCTATGCCTTGTTCTTCAAGTAATCATAAGCCATTCTTCATGAAAGTGCAAAGAGGGATTTCTTGCAAATTGATTCTCAAAGGGATTGTTTGACCTCTAGCTGGTTTCAAAACTTTTCCATGACCTAATGAAGCATGCCACACCAAAAATTCAGCAAGATTTCTCACATGTACATAGCCAAAAATCATGAGATGTAACAAGTTGTCAAGTTGCAAAAACCCTTCCAAATCATGATCCAAATGCTGCAGTCCTTCATGAACCATCCAAGGGCCATCCTTGACTCAAGCTGAGGCAGGACAAGCCTCTAGATTTCCTCTGAACCGAGCCATGCCTAGGGTACACAATATCTTGACTTTTTGCATAAAGACCCATACCAATCCCACAGTGACACACCAACTCTCTGCCCAACCAGAGCATGATATGTGGACATCAAGCAATCCAAAAACACACTATACACAAGCTGAATCCACCCACATTGCAACATCCAACAAAATCTGTCAAAACCTTTCCCTCTTCGAAACACACAACACAGCCATCAAACTTCACTAATTCCTTCACCAATCAACCAAAAATCATCCATAGAACAGATCCCACCCCTCACAATGAGCTGAAACACAACACACAAGAACTTCATTTCCTGCTACACCAGAACCAAACAGTCACAACCAGCCACTCTCAAAGCATTCTAAACTCCATTCCATCATCAAGAGGATCAAAGGAGAAGGATTGCGCAAAGCTTGAGGCCAGAAAGCTCAAAATCAGAGAAGCTTCATCTCAGGTAACATGAAGAACTTTTTTCCCAAAAACTGATTTTTAAGTTCTTTTATGATGCTATGTCTTCCCCTGATCATGAATATGTGTTTAGTTTTTAAAATGGTGAAGAAACCAGCATGTATGGTATCTCTGAATATTTTCCCGTGTTTCATACTTTGCTTCGATTCAGGCTTGTGAATGAAAATAAATGAATTTTGGGAGAGGGGTTAGGTTTAGATTGAGGAGAGGATCATTTTGGTGGAAGAAATTTCATGATTGGTAACCTGTAGCAAAATCTAGGGTTTATGCTCGCCGGAGAAGATGACCGTGTAAACACCCCAAATTTTCCCTGACCCATTCACCATGGCTTGTGATCTCCTCATATGCATAAACTCAACCATAGCATCTCATACCACATTTTTGATTCACTGCATTGATTCTAAGTCATCTGCATCTAGGGTTTGTGATCTGAGCAATCCAAGAGCTTCTTGAGCCACTCCAAAGGTCATCAATCACTTCAAAGGGGTCCATTTATGTTCAAGCATCATATTATATCCTCTCAAAGTCAAGAATGTCAAAAAATCACAAGAACTGAGATTGGCATGGAAGCAGAGCCAGGTTTAACTGCACAGATGACCTAGAATTAGGGTTTTGGTTTCAAAGGCCATAACTCCAAATTTTTTGGTCATTTTTGTTTCTATTGGTCTCTATATGGTATAGGGATCATGCATATCAATTTTCATGAAGAAATTCAATGGGGAAGGCATCTGATCAAGAGTTGACTTTTCGGGCAAGTCAGTGCAAAATCAGGGCATCTGAGGCCCTCAATGACCTAACCAAAGGGTGTTCTTCATCATGTTGATTGTGTATGATCTTTATTTGATCATAGAAGATTTTAGAAGTTCACAAAATTGAAGAATTTCAAGCCATTTGCAAAGTTGACTTTTTGGGAAAATGACTTGTAATGGAAACTTGCCATTTTGGGAAACTTTTTCAACCCTTGCTTTTTGATTCAAAAATGCCTCAAATGAGAAAACTTTGGTCATGAAAGTTGTAGAATGGATCATTCCCTTTTCAAAAAGTACAAGAACTCATTCTAATTCATTTTGGATCAAAAGTTATGGCTTGTCAAAGTTGGGAAAAATCACATAATTTCAAGTTATGCACCAAAGAGACATTTTGCAAAATGGTATGATCAAGCATTCTAAAGACTTCAAGTGTGCACAAACTCATTACAACATGATCATGTGACTTCTAAAAATCAGAATTGGCCCAAGAACTATGCATTTTGATGCCTTGAACTTCATTAATTCCCAAAGGGGCCAAACTTTGTGAAAATTGCTAAACATCTCATAAACTTCATTCAACTTGCTGAATCATCTCAAATCTAATCCCATGGACATACTTAATCTCAGCTGAGCTAGGACAAGCCAATGAGATAGCTACACCATGGCCCATACCTCAAGTACAACACTTTTGACTTTTTGGCAAAAACACCCATACCAATCCCACAGTGACACAACAACTCTCTGCCCAATCCAGACCTTACAAACACACTCCAAAGACTCATTTTGATAACACACACAGGCCTGAAACACTCTCCAAGCCAGCATTCTCATTTTCCACCTCTTATGCAACTTCCTTCGAAACTCATCCTACAAGCATCAAACATAGAAACAAACTCCATAGGATCACTCAGCACACTCCCCTGATCATTTCCATACCCTCATTCATCCCTGAAACCTCCTCAAATTAAATCACGATTCCTCCCCCCTCCTGAACAGAACTTCTGCAAACTCACAAACCAACCATTATAAACTCCAACCAAGCTTCATAACTTCATCAAGAGGACCATTGGGATCATTTTGAGGCAAAGAGGCAAGCAGAAAGCTCCTGGACTGAAAGCTCAAACTCAGGTAACATGATGAACAAATTTTCCAGAACTTTGATTTCTTGTTAGAATGTTGTTCTGTATGTTGCCCTGGTCATGGGGATCTAATTATTTTTGAAAATGAGCCAAAAACAAGCATGTTATGATGTTCTGAAAGTTTGCCCGTGAAAATGTTTTTGCTTGTTTCCTTTGATTCACGAAAAATAAATGTTGTTTGTGTTAGGGTTTATGTTTAGTGATGATCATATATTAATTCTGGAGAGTTTTGTGAGGTTTTGATACGTTTTGAGAGAGATTGAGATTTTGGCTGGCCGAAGAAGATGACCGGAACACTGTTCCGGTCACCTGAAAGTGATTAGGGTTCAGATTAGGGTTAATGACTTAATTAGCGTAGTTTGAATGTGAGCCGTCCAGATGCGCGCGCTGGTCAATTCCCTCCCTTTTTATTTGAATCTCAGCCATCAGATTGGCTGACTTTCTCATTTTTCATTTAAAATTCATTTTATTTTTATTTGTCTTGATTTATTTTGCACGAATTATTAAAAATAGCAAAAAATGTTTAAAAATTATGAAAAATTTTGTCAAGATTTTCATTATTTTTCAGAACACAAAAATATTTTTATTTTTATTTTTTTGCATTAAAAATTATTTTTAAATCATTTAAAAGATTATTTTTAATTAGTTAATGAAAATTAATTAATTAAAAATACTTTTAGGTATTTAAAAATCACAAAAAAATTCATGTAACCTTTAAAAACATTTAGAAACATTGTCCAACTCTCAAACCAAATTTCTTTTTTGTTCTTGATGCCTTTTGATAATTTTCTTTGGATTTAATTTCATTTCAAGGCATTATTTTGTTTCAAACTTCAAAAATTCATTTCTGTCTAACCTTTGAGAGTTGGACAATGATTCTTTTTGCATTGCATCTTGCATAGCATGTAGTTTATAGGATAAAATTGGCATGAATTGATCTTGCATTTTCAATTTGTTTTGCATTTTTCTTGACAAGGTACCTTAAAACCCTAGCAATCTTAGAAAATTCATAATTCTCTCTAGGTTAAGAGTTAGATCCCCTCCTTTGGGCAGTGAGTTTGTATAGGCTTAGGGTTCCTTTGATTGCACTTTCAAATTTTTATCATGTCATTTGCTTCTGGTTTTGGATTTTGCTTTGTGTGTTGATCATAAACCCTAATTTATGCCTTCCTTTGCATCCATCTTCCATTTATTTGCATACCATGACTTGCCATGACATTTTGTGCATCCATCTGATCCATGATACATCTTAAGACATATTAGAATCATGTTTGATCATTGCATCTTGCATTTGCCATGTTGTATGTCATTTGCATTCCATAACTTTTCATGTATGTTCATGGTTCTAAACATGCTTCTCTTGCATCCATATGTTTGTATGATCATTCTAATGCCTTGCCTCATGTTTGCATCATCTCTTAGCATCATTAACATCATATTTATGCTTCTGGTTTTGGTTTGCATCATGACATTGCATCTCATTTTGCATTGTATTTCATTTCTTTTGCTGACTTTTCAGGTGGTAAGTTGTTTGAGAAGTGAATTTGCCTTCACTTCTCACATTCTCTTTTCATCTCTTTCATACATCCCTTGCTGCATTTTGTATATTTATTGGATTGAGCTTGCTCATTCTTGTTCATCTTACCTTCTTTCTTCAAGCAACTTGTCTTCTTAAGTGAAGCAAGTTGTTTTGCTTCTCTTTGCTCCTTTCATCTGCTTCTCTCCTTGGTGGTTCTTTGAAGATCTTCTTGCAAGCCTCACAAACCTTAGGGATGACCAAGCATGATAACAATTAGGGTTTGATTAGTCCCCCATTTAGCTTTTACCTTTGTGTCTCTTTGAATCTTCTCTTCTTATTTCATAATCAGGGACTAAACCCTAAAGGCTTTAAGGCTTTGTGATTAAGCTTATGCCTGCATCCTTCTATTAGGATGGAGTGTATAACTTTAATCCTAAGTGTTAAACCCTTAATGTGTTTAAATCCCTTAATCAATTCACTTAATAATCATCAAGACATCAAGCTTGTAACATGGGCCTTGCATCAGGGTTCTAATTCTTCCTTAATTGGTTAAGAAGGACTAACCCTAGTGTTAATGGACAAGTCCCCCTCAAGTTGTCTTACAAACCATGAAACTCACTTCTTCATCTTATCATTAACTAAAATCCACTTAATAAAGGCTTTGTTTTGTCATGAGGTTAATCCCTAATCATGGATTAAGTTGAGGAGTCTTCCTCAGCTTAAATATTCTCATCAATTATCCTTCTATTAGGATGGTGTAATGAGTCTGTTTAATCCCTGATTATGGCTTAATCTCAT